>OZ012736.1:285539587-286747786 GCA_963859935.3 Lathyrus sativus | reverse complement strand
CCAAATATAACTACTCATTGTATCCAACTTTCCTTATGTTAATGGGGATCAATTACTTAATATCTAGCAATGTTTTTCTCTCATTAACCGATTATTTCCTTAATCTATCAATCACAATCATTCAAGTATAAATAAAATAAACAATTATAAAATTAACCGAATAATGCAAGCACAATACAATACCAAATTGTCAAAGATTATTCCTATGATAATTAATTAAGGCCGGCGTAACCTCGCCTAGTGATTTGTGAAAATCATTATTTGAGAATAGGCTCTCCTTAATTATTTATCGCTAGTAGGGCTTAGGTCACCACTACACACATATATATTAAGTTATTTTACGCTAACCGTCCCAATCGTATACGAAATCTTGCCCCCACCTTTTGTTGAGTGTTGTTGAAAGTCCACAAGTGTTGTCTTCGATCTTTGCCAAGAACCTAATTTACGATAACCGTTGGATTGTACGAAATTTATGAAATAATTAGAATATAATTTATGGTTAATTGAACATAATCCCGTTATAACTTGAAATATTTATTTATTTAAATATATCATAATAACCTCCAAAATAATTATTAAATTCAAATATAAATTATATTATACCTCCTTTTGAATTTGTTTGTTTTAGAAAATTGTCAAGAGTATATTTCTAATAACATTTAAATTATAATAAAATTTGGGCATTATAACGACTTAAAATGGTAAAATTTATTTTGGACTTTATAAGTTCAATATATCGACGTCTGAACGGAATTTGCATAGAAAATTTAAAATAACCTTTATATAAATAACATAATTAAAATAATATAATTAAAATAAAATGGACATTATAACGGCTTACCGATTACTTATGAAAATGATTTGGGCAGAACTTTGACGTATAAAACTCCCTTGAAACTTTAGAAGAACTTTTACCACAAAATACTCTAAAGGTTACGAACCGATATCGTGGGAACTTCGATAACTAAAACTAATATTGCTATATGAAGAAATTAGAGAAGGAAAGAAGTAAAGAAGTAAGAAAGATGATTTGTGAATGAATGAATGAAAATGGGGTGGAAGAGACCCCTATTTATACTAGTTGTAAAATATTAAAATAACATAATTTATCATCTTTTGCCCATACCTTCCAACTTTTCAACTCTTGCTAGTAAATATGTCTCTATCAAATATTTACTAATCTTTCATCAATAGTGCTTTAGGTGTTCTAGTATGACTTTGTGAAAATAATTTATGACAAAGGTATGGGAGCTTGATTTCATGACATAATATTATGTAGGATATTAATAGAAAATGAGATATATATTTCTTTTATAAAAAGTAAAATGTTAATAATATTAATAATAATAAAAATAGTAAAAAGGATAGTTATTTGATATTTTTATTGTCTTAAGATTATTTTATTTATTAATTGGTTTATAGAGTAAAATGATAATATTCAAATAAAATAAAATCAATTAATAATAACAAAACAAGAACAACAATAATGATAATAATAATATGAATAATTAATTAACTTAAAGTTAAGGGTTTTAAGTACCAATTTAAATTTCAAAGTTTAGTTTATAAAATGAAACGATGATATTCAAATTGAAGAATAAAAGTAATAAATATAAAAAGTAATTAATTAATAAATTAATTATTATAAGTGTTAGTTTCAACATTTAATTTTTAATAACTAGCATTGTTAAAATCTCAAATCTAACTAGATATATTATTTAGTGTATGGAAAAATTAGGATGTTACACCATCAATAGCACAGATTCGTCATCAGAACTTCTGGCTATATTTGCTTCTTCTGATTTCTTCTCCTTGTTTGACCAACAATCTCTAGCAAAGTGACCAAACTTCTTACAACAGTAACATTGGATCTTCTTCTTGTCATACTTCTCTTTTCCCCTCTGAGCATTCTTTTGTCTATCAGAGGTTGAGCTTTCTGACTTCTGACCACCATCAGATCTTCTCCTGGCTTCTGACTGCTTCTGATACCTCCTATCAGAAGTTGCTTTCAGAGCCTGCTGTTCTACTTCCTTTTCAGAGTTTCTCTCAGTCAGACGCAACTCTTGCGCTTCTAGACTGCTCTGCAGCTCTTCAATTCTCATTGTGCTCAGATCTTTGGAATGTTCTATTGCTACCACAATGTAATCAAATTGAGGAGTAAGGGATCTCAACACTTTCTCCATGATTGTTTCTTCAGAAAGAGTTTCTCCACATGCCTTCATCTCATTAGTGATCAGAATCACTCTGGAGATGTATTCTGAAACTTTCTCATTATTCTTCATGTTGAGATTCTCATATTGCTTTCTCAAGGACTGAAGCTTCACCTTCTTCACTGATGCGTCACCACCATAACATCTCACCAGAGTGTCCCATGCAGCCTTTGCTGTTGTAGAGTCTGCAATCTTCTCAAACACGTTTACATCCACACATTGATGAATGAAGAACAATGCTTTCTGATCCTTCTTCCTTACTTCCTTCTGCGCGTTTTTCTGTTCATCAGTTGCATCTGCTGCTACTGGAACATAACCATCAGTGACAAGATCCAGAACATCTTGAGCACCAAACAGTACACGCATTTGGATCATCCAACGATTCCAGTTTTTACCATCAAATACTGGAAGTTTGGTGTTCATGTTGCCGTTTCCGTTCATCTTCTACTTTGCACAATACACTCAGAGTTTTCTCACACAGTGTTTCCCAACCCACAGAATTAAAAAATTCTGATCAGATTTTGTTCAAGATTCAACAAGAATCTGAGAAACAAAATCAAACACACAAGACCTCACGTTCACTCGTGTTTCCCGTGTTTCCCAATGAATCTGAACCGGAGCTCTAGATACCAATTGTTGGTGCAAAGATAGAATAAATGATGAAATAGGAAATATTACTAATAAGAGAATGACGGCTACAAAACATGATTTTTGTTACAATGATTGTCACCCTATTTATAAGCTAAAAACTAGGGTTACTAGAATAAGATAAATACTAAAATACCCTCTAACAAACTTAGGGGCCAAGAAAATAGTACAACTAAATAAATATGAATTATTAATAATATTCTAATAATAACAAGTCTTTCACCGTAATAAACATTTCCAAAGCCTCCTTCTCCAAGCTCTGTAGCTTGATTAAAATTGTTTGTTGCCTCTTGGAGCTCCTCATAGGAGAAGACAAGAATCCCAAAGTAGACAACTCCACTTTCTGGGATTGTTGTATTTCTTGAAAGACCGCGGTAATTAGCTCTCGATTGGTTTTTGAAACTTGAAGATTTTATTCTTCGATAGTACAGAAGGCAAATTATAACAAACAAGGCAGTTGCAGTCACGGTTGCCAATCCAACAGATAAACCCGTGTCAGATATAGAAAACTAGATCAATCTATGCACTCTGTAACATCCTTCCACATGTACATAAATATAATAAGATTAAATTTATATTTATCTTTATGAAAAGAAATAAAAAAAAGCACCATAGGATTCAAAATCTCAATTTCAAACTTCGATTCTTTAGCAGTTGCTTTGATGCAGCACATCGGCTTTTAAAGTCGTTAGATTTACAATAAATAAACAATTTTTGTAATGGTTATGTAATAAAACACATTTAATTTCAGTGAAGTAGCAATACAGTACCTATTAGTGCAATTTTCAAATGTCGTTCCTTTTTTTCAAGACGGAAATAATCTTTGCTCAAACGTGTTGGTGCTATGTAATAGAAATTAGAAAGAAAACAAATGAGTGCACATTATCTTAGTCATAATAAATGATACAATCTTGTACAACAAAAGAACGATCAGTAGAATAAAGTATATACCAGAGACACAATGGATACTTAAAGTTATCTGATCCAGTAGACATAAGCCTCATGCACTATAACAGTCATCACAAAACTCTAAATCGACTTTAATATCGAGTGTTGAATGCAAATATTCACAATCGTCTGTGTTAGAAAGTGGAACTGGAAAATATGGTAATGAATAAATAGGGAAAATGGGATCATATGAGTTAGAAGTAAAGTATATATCTAATCCGGACGATTTGTATTTTTGAAGATGTTTTTATGGCTATTGTCGAAGTCATGATTGCATCCATAGAAGTTAAAAGTGTTAAGGCTTGAATTCTGTTGGCATATGCTTAAGTGATCCTAAATCAAATTTAGAAGAACTTAGGCCATAGACTATAATTGAATTTGAATTTTTAGTAAAATTGATCTTATTTGTCGTAGTGAGAATTGGATATCAAATTATTAATTAACTTGAATCTTAATTCACTGATTCACCACCGGTCTTTAATTTTTCCAAGGGAAGGTAAAAAGATCGAATCACCCCACAATATGCAATGCAAATGCAAAGCTAGAGAATTTAAGGTTCGGGGGTTGGTTAAATTTAGGGAAGGTGCTAGCATCCTAAGAATCTGTAGTACTCTACAGGAACATCTTGTTTTTATTATGTTATTGTTGTTTGCTAAGGGTGAAAGACCTAATGGTTTATTTCTAAGTATACTCGCCAAGAAATCGCATCTTGTGCCTACGTATCCTGACGGGAGTGGAATCAGAGTATTCGTAGTTCTCCTAAAAGGGACCGAGGAACCATTAACTATTGGTCAAAGTTTCAGGGGGATAAGGTTTGTTTGATTGATTCTAGGAGAAAAGACGATTCATCATCTTAAAGGAGGACACTCGACTTAACCACCACAACTTGCAGGAGATGGTCTTTACGTCACATACCTCTCTCAAGTGGAAAAGATTCTACATCTCGCAATTGTGTTATGGGGCAGGAGAATTATATCTCGATTGTCAAGATAATTCTTGTCTAATTCTCTTGTGGGGAGAATACATGATTGAATTGTATATTAAGTTGGTTTATATAAGTTGAAAGATAAAAGAGAAAACGGTCCTTCCTAAGGTATAGGGGCTAAAGCCTAAGCTGATCAACTTGAAAACTCAAGGATCGAGCGAGAAATAATGATGCAAGTGAGATGCAATACGCACGATTTATGAAGTCATGCGCAAGTTCTTCCCTTGGACGTGTGCGGTTTAGTAAAAGAAAAATAAGACAAATATCAGAATAGATAATAGTAATGTGAATATACATCAAGCACTCAGGGCACGGTGTCACAAGTTAAATTCAAATGAATATTGAAAGACAGATAGATGCGAATGAATGGAATTGATTAATTTTGATGAAAAAGGGTGAAAAGTCTAAACCTAAGGAAATTCTAATTGTTTTTATTTATTTTTGTTATAAAAATTTAACTAATGGAAATTAGATAAAGATTGATTTATGAAATAGCTTCTAACTAAATTAAATTCTAGTAAAGAAACTAAGATATTCTAAATTATTTTAAATCTAAAATTAAATCTAAGTTATTTAAATTCTAAAATGTTCTTGTTTATTTCGTTATATTTTTTAATTTGAAAATTAAATTAAACTTTAAAAAAAACTATTTCTGCTCTTTGTGGTTATTTATTTGTTATTAATTTAAAAGCTAACTTATTTATTTAAAAAAAACTTATATTCTAATTATTTTTATTATTTATTATTTATTTGATTTTTGTTTTTATTTATTGTTTTTATTTTTTTTATAATTAATACACAAAAAGAAGAAAAAAGAAAAAGTCTGGGCCCAGCCCACAAACACCACACAAAATATAATTTAAAAAAAAGTAGAAAAAAAACGGTTGGGCCGGTGGTGGTCAGGCCCATCGGACCCAACCCGGTCCGAACTACCAAATGAAAGAGGGAAGGGTTTCAGAAAAACCCTAATTTCCATCTTCTACTCAGCGGCGCCTCCCATTTCCTTTCTTCTTCTCCTCTTCGCCTCCGTTCAACTCCTTCCGTCTCGTTTTTCTTTTTCTTCCTTTAATCTCTCTTCCGCGATCTCCTCCGTTCTAAAACATCACAGGATCTTCATGACTTTTTGACTTTCTTCAGCGAACCTACAAAACACAAAAACTAAATAAAATGGTTAGTTGTGCATGGATGATTGACTTAGGTGATATGCAAAATCTTCTTAAATTAAGCTTGAATTCTTGAATGGTGAAGTTTAAACCCAAATGTACTAGTCACGTCCCTGTTAGGGGTGTACGCGGGTTGGGTTGGACCGGGTTCGCCTTAACCCGTTACCCAACCCGTTCAACTTTCAATGGGTTGGGTTTATCATCAAACCCGTAATTCTACTTTAAAAACCGACCCGAATCAACCCGGATATTTACGGGTTGGGTAGGGTTGGGTCCAAGGGTTGTGTATATAATAATTATTATTTTCAATTTAAAAAATCTATAACACAATTCAATATAATTTTTCATATTTCAAACAATTAAATTATTTACGTAGTGGAGACAAATCCTACATATAAAATAGAATAATTAAAAATATAACAATTAAAATTTTGAAATGTATTTTCTTTGTCATAAAAAATATTAAGATACATATACACCATTAATTATTTATATATTTTCATTAATATACCTTAATTTATAAAAATTTATTAGTTATTTTGATACTCAAATGTTATCCATTACAAATATATATCAACATATGTAAAACAAATATATAATAATATACAGTATATATTAGTTGTTTTGATACTCAAATGTTACCTTTTCTAGCACATGCTTAAAAGTAGGTCTGTAAACTATCATATATATTAACACTTAATAATATATAAAATTCCATAAAATATCATTTCCATAAAATTCATAAATTCTAAATAATTCAAAAGCAAATAAACATCACTTAGTCTTAAAATAACATAGATGTATTGGTCCAATATTGGTCTAATAGCACCAAAATCTAACAGCAACTATAAAAGATTCCAGCACCAGCAGTGAAAGGTTTAGCAACAACAGAAAATCCAGCAACAGTAGCTGTAAAAGATTCCAGCAACAACAATGAAACGTTTAGCAACAACATAAAATCCAGCAACAACAGTTAAAAGTTTAAGCAACAATAGTCAAAAGAAGAAGAAAAAAAACAACACTAGAAAATACCTTAAAATCTAGTAGTAACAGTTGTATTGAGCTCAACCGCAGTAATGCCAACATCAATAGAAACTAATCCAGCTAACTCTATATATGTAAACACAAACAACTAATAAGAATAATGTAATGTAATACTAAAATAAAATAGATTTTAAAATTCAAACATATAATTCATACCTGACTCAACCTTTTCCAATTCAACCAACTCTTTTTCTAAATCAATGACCTTAGGAGATTTGATCCAATTTTGAGTACAAATCAAAGCTTCAACGGTAGAGGGATTCAAGGAACTACGAAATGAATCAAGGACACGACCTCCTGTACTAAAAGCGGATTCAGAAGATACAGTGGATACAGGGATAGCCAATATATCTCTAGCTATGCGGGAAAGCACATGATATTTATTTGTTTTTCCTTTCCACCAAGTGAGAATATTAAATGTAGGAGAATCATCTTCAACACCATCCTCCAAATACCTTTCCAACTCATTTTTTTGCACTTCACATTGTTTTTTCTTCATATTCATTCTAAATAAATTGTCCCAATCTTCATCATCTTCACCATTTTCAATTCTAGAATGAGAGGCAATGTTTGAAGATGAGGCATTGGAACCACCATCATGAGAAACAGGATACAAAAATAAATAGTGCTCAAACAATTTAGCAATGAGAGATTTCAATTTCTTTAACATATCCTCTGACAATTTTTCACCATACATCCGAGTAAAACAAAATTCAATATAGTCAAGCTTATAACGAGGATCAAGATAAATAGCAACAAAGAGAAGATAATTTATTGTATTGCTTTCCCAATACTTGTTGTACTTCAATTGCATATTTGCTGTCATGGTTTTCAAAATTGGATCACTAACATTGTGCCTCCATTTATTCAACGTTTTTTTAATATCCATCAACTGTTTGAAAAAAGAGTTAGCAGTAACATGCAATGACCCAGAAAAAGAAAGTGTGGCATCATAAAAAGTTTTCAAAAACTTCACAAAAATACGAGCTCGTTCCCAATCAGCTCGATTAGGACATCCTTTCGACTCAATACGGAGATTAGTTAAAAATGCAACATCAGCATGTTCTAAGCGGTAAAATGCATGTTCATACTTTTCAGCGATGTTCAACATTAAATAAGTAGAGTTCCATCTGGTTTCTACATCTAGTGTTACCAATGCTTTAGAACATACACCAACAGCTTCTGCACACTTCTTGAAAGTAGCCAACCTACTAGGAGAAGCCTTGACAAACTTACATGCATCCCTAATTCTTTTAACAGATTCATCAATATCCTTTATTCCTTCTTTGACAATCAAGTTTAATATGTGAGCACTACATCTCATATGCAAGTACTCCCCATTAAACAAAGTACGACCATTCCAAAAACTCATGCCTCGATTTAAATAATCAATTGCCAAATTGTTAGCACTTGCATTATCAACAGTCACACAACATATAGACTTGATACCCCATTCCTTCATGCAATTCTCTAATGTTATCCCTATAGTTTCACCTTTATGGTCAGCAATTATACCAAAGCTTAATATACTCTTCTTTAAATTCCACTCGTCATCAATATAGTGAGCTGTAACCCACATATAATTCATATTCTGAATTGATGTCCAAGTATCAGTGGTAAGAGACACCATTTGTTTATTAGCAGACAACATAGATTTCAATTTTTCTTTCTCATCGAAGTACAAGCATAAACAATCTCTGGCAACAGTGACACGAGATGGAATTTTGAATCTTGGTTGAGCCTCTTTCATGAACATATTAAATCCTTCATTTTCAACATATTTAAAAGGGAGCTCATCAATGATTATCATCTTTGCAAGTGTTAATCTAGTCCTCTCTTGATTAAAATCAACAAGTTTCAAGCTAACACTATTAGGATCATCCTCACTTTCTTTTCCAATAGCTATAGTTTTTTGTTTCTTATCAACTACCCTATTTGGATTTTTCAGGCACACTTTCAAATGTTTATGCATGTTAGTAGTGCCATGACTACCACTATTTGCAGCATATTGTTTCCCACAATACTTACATATAGCCTTATCATTAACCCTTTTAAAATCTTTCCAAACTGTAGAAGGTTTTCTAGAGGGTTTTCTTTTGCTTACCTCTATTAGTGCACTTGGTGGCAATGATGACAACCCTTCTCCTTGTATTTGTTGAACTTCTTGCTCTTGTTCAAGTGGATGAGCAACATCTTCACTGACAATTTGTGATTGTTCCACTTCCATTTTCTATAAAAAAACAATTTTTAATATAAATTATTATTAAAACAACATTAAACAAAATATATTTAAATTAATAATATGAAACAGAACAGGACTTTGCATCAAAATATATTTTCATCATATGAAACAAAATAGTACTTTGCATCATATGAAACAAAATTGTACATTACATTGAACCTATCATCATATTTTGCATTGATATAAAACTATTGAAGTACATACTGTAAAAACAATATATTGCATTGAAATAAATATATTGTAGAACTATAAAAAGTATAAAACCTTATTCAATATGGAGACGAAACTATGAGAGAGTCAAAGTATAGACTGTGGATTTTCGAAAGCATGATGGAATTGGAATGTGAGAGAGTAAAATGAAAAAAAAAATCGTGAGAGAAAGAGGAGTGGTGACGTTTGAGATTTGCCGTAGTAAAAAAATAGGGTTAGGTTAAGTGGTATTGTCTTTAGTTTAGTAAGTTTCTAATATATACTTAATTATTATTAGTTAATAAAGATTCACTAAAAAAATAAAAAGGCAGTAAAGTGTAAACTAGAAGTGCATAAGTCAAGCAAGCATGATTAATATTAATAATAATGTTTAATTATAATAATAATAATAATTTAATGTGTGATTGGAAACTGGAAGGAAAGTGCAAAAGATCTTTGTGTATGTTACAATTTACAAAGTTATAGCAACTTTAAAATTTATAAATAATAATAATATAATAATAATAATAATTAATTATGCCACGTCAACGGGTTGGGTCAACGGGTTCATGGGTTTAGAAACTAAAACCCAATATCCGAACCAAATCTATACGGGTTGGGTCGGGTATACCCGTAAATGAATGGGTCCGGGTAATTAGTGGGTTGGTTCGGTTTGGGTAGGCGGGTTTGCGGGTCGACCCGCACCCATGAACACCCCTAGTCCCTGTGATGCTTGGCTGTAAGAATCTATACCTTGACATTACTGCACCTGCACAAACTGGTTAACCGTAATAAACATGTACACAAAAGTAAAAGAAAACAAGAAAAAGCACAAGGAGGTGGGATCTTAAGGTCAAAAATTAGGGTGCTACAGATGCCCCTATTTAAGTTTCTTCTATCCGGAGATATGGAGATTGAAATCTTCGTCTTGACGAGATAGGAGAGACTTAAATACAAACATTGCACGAATTTTTGGCCCTAAGATGCCACCAGATGCATATGATATGCAATGATATGAAATGCAAGACAAAGGTCTTGTGGAGAAATGATGTCACAGGGGAAAACCGCAATAAAAGAGACGACACACGGGGAACGAAGGTCAAAGAAAAGACATACCCAACAAAGCGAGACTCCACGGGAATGATCCAACTCCACTAGGGAAAAAAACAAACAGCCAATACTGGCGAATCTCCAAGAGAATAAAGACATACAGTACATACTACCAAGAATACGGTAGCCTAAACAACGGGCGAGAAACTTGAAATTGAAGGATAACCTACTACGAATGTGTGGTAGCCTAAGCAAAGGCATCAAGTTGAAACAAATAAATACACATTACCTACTATCAATCATTTGATAGCCTAAGAAAAGGTAACATGAAGGAAAGATGACCTACTACTAATCCTGGTAGCCTAAGCAAAAGTATCTGCCCAAATGATACAGTATATTACCTACTATTAAACGTATGATAGCCTAAGCAAAGGTAATAACCAAAATGATACGGTATATTACCTACTATCAAACATATGATAGCCTAAGCAAAGGTAATAACCAAAATGATACGGTATATTACCTACTATCAAACGTATGATAGCCTAAGCAAAGGTAATAACCAAAATGATACGGTATATTACCTACTATCAAACATATGATAGCCTAAGCAAAGGTAATAACTAAAATGATACGGTATATTACCTACTATCAAACGTATGATAGCATAAGCAAAGGTAATAACCAAAATGATACGGTATATTACCTACTATCAAACGTATGATAGCCTAAGCAAAGGTAATAACCAAAATGAATTTTCCTGATCAAGACATAATTCAGTTTCTTCTTTAATCAAGTATTCCACTTGAAAAGGGTAAAATAAACCTCCCCACGCTTTAAGGTTGTATGCCAAGAACGAGTCTCAGTTTCTTCCTGGAACGATGAATACTTAAGAGAGCATTTTCACAGGGAATTGGAATTTCACTGGAGATTAAAGGCTTCAGTGGTTAATCCATAATTTACTAGAGATTATAAAACTTCATCGGGGATCTTCAGAAGAGATGCATGCCGGTTGATTTGCAAATATGCCTTCTCAAATAAAGTGAGAGATCAATTGTAATAATCTTCACCAAACTTCTTAGGAGAGATTCCATTTGATGGAGTTAGACTTGTGTAACGGACTCAATGGGGAATACATTCTTGAGGATGTCTTTGTTGTAGCTGTAAAAATGTGTGAAACTCTTGTAGTAAAAATTCTCAAATAAAGAGAAATATATGTAAAGTCTTCGACAAACTTCTCTAACGGATTCCGGGAGAGATGCCATTTGATGAGTTGATAATCTTGATAAGCCCACTGGGGATGGACAAACTATCTTGAGGAGACTGCCATTTGTCATCAAAAATAGAAAACTTGATCAAAACAAGTTGCTCAAAGTTGAGAAGATTTTATAACATTGCTGGAGAAATATCTTAGTCTTCAACAGTGATCTTTAAATAGATCCTTCTGGGGAGTCCAAGTGCAAAATAAATGCACGCCCAATCTAAAAACCTAGAGATGTCCAAAAATGTTATTGTCAGGGACCAAAGTTCAATTCAGGAAATGACTGTAGAGAAACAGTCAAGCAAGACCCAACCATTGAGGCATGAGCTCAATTGGGATTTAACTAAAGCAACCGTGTTCCACGAGGATCGAACTCAGTAGGGAATTAGAAATAATGCGCTCTTTCTGCCTAGGGATGATGACTCTACTTGGAGTGAGAAGACAAACCCAATCACTTGGGGATAAACACGACCAAAGTGACAAAACAACAAACACAAAATGCAAAATGCACAGATGCCATGCTATCTATCTATATGTTATGCGTATACCTATGCTGACAAAACAAAAGACAAGAGGCAATCGGAGATGAAATAAATATCTCGAAACAAACATTCGACCAATCCTCCAAGATAGAATCACCACTGGGGATAGATGGAGAACTGAATATGGGATCACAGTCCTGCTTCAAGGCTTCGAAGCTTCTTTGGGGAATAGAAAACACTCCACTTGGGGATATAATATCTTGATAAATCTTGGTTATCCTCTTGAAGATGAGAATAACGATCTACTAGGAGTGGATCAAACTCATAATTGGAGAACTCCATGGATAGAATAAATATCTGCTTCACTAAAGAGATTCATACTGGAGTTGTAGATGAGGATACCCAAGCTGACGTCTTACAGGGGATAAAATAAATATCCACTTCAATAGGGAAACCGGGGTCAACATAGCTGTTGAACATGTCAGAGTCGAAACTTCAATGGGGATGAAATAAACATCCGCTTCGCTGGGGAAAGCTGGCGTTGTAAAAGATCCATTGGGGAGCAAAGTAGCATCCACTTCATCGGGAAGGTGAAGTTAAGAAAATCACTGGGGAAATCTCAGGTCACCAGCTGAAGAATACTTGCATCGAAAAGATTCATCGAAGAATTATCATGACCACCTGAAGTAAAATTTACTGGGGACATGAGTGAAGAATTATATGAAAACAAAATAGTTTGTCTTGATGAACTGCGTGGTAGTCACCATTTTGATCAAAATAATTTTAATTCTCAAATGCCCCAGAATACGTGGCTTATGAGAAGGTCATCTCAAGAGGATTTTACAGAAAACTTGGCGTCCAAATGCCCCACTGTTTTCAAACTCTTGGAGAGATTCGTCGAATCTCGACGTAACTACCCCTGATTGACAGTATTATGACCGAGTCTTAAAAAATAGCTTTTTAGGTGAAGTCAAACTTGTGTAAACCAAATCGCTTGGAAACAACTTGCCCCGGGCCAGCAGAGTCTTCAAGTTCCAAAAGACTGAACTCGTCGTTGATGTTTATATGTAAACTTTCTATGATATTGGGCAAAATCAACACGAATGAAATATTAATTCTGAAACTGTTAATGCAACACACATGTTTGTCTTGAAGTTTTTGAAAAGAGATATCACGATAACTTATGACAAAATCACTAGTTAGGATATAAATTTAATTTATAAAGCCCACATCAAATAAAGCTTAACTCACAGGAGTCAGGAAACGTTATCTCATCGAGTATGTTTTCAAAATAAATCATACTTCAATTAGGACTTTTGAAGGTTATATCAGGGCTTAGTTTACAATTTGTAAAACAAAGGAAATAGGGTCAAAGCTTATTTGTACCCGCCCATTTTTCGATGATGTTCACTCTCTTTTCTCTTGAAAGTTTAGGCGCTCAATCAAGTTGACTGAAAAATTGCCCTACCCCAGGTTAAAAATGAGGTTTTTATTTGGAAAGGGATAAAGAGGGATTACCTTCCTTATATCTATAGTGTTTATGAGGTTTGAAACAATGCCTTGCATCATTAGTAAAGTTTTATTTGAAAGCATACAACAAGAGACCTTGCGTTTTACTTCGTAATCCTCCTTCCAATTCTTCAACAAAGTGAGAAAAAATGGGTATGATTGACATTATAAATCAATGGGAAAAAACATTTAATGAGTGAATACAAATGGATTTCTTCAAGACAAATACTTTTATTGCATTAATCATTCAAAATAAGCAAGTTCTTACATGCCAATTATGCTTTTATAATCAAAGAAATAAAATACACATAAGCAGACAAAGTGAACAGCTAGACAAGCCTTTTTCTTGGATTTTTAAGTCTTCGTATTCGTCAATGCAACGATGTCCCATTCACAAATGGGCTTCTTCCTTTGAAGGTTAGCGTTTTGTGGTTGATCATCTTTTGAACCTTCTCTTGGAAAACCTTACGCTCTTCAATCGAATGCCCTACCACTCCATCATGAAATTCATAGCTGGTGATCAAGTTGAACCAAGATGGGCGAGACTTCATGATTCTAGTCTTTCTGGGCGTCATTAACGAATCTCTAGCAAAATAATACCATAGTTGACGGTAAGTCAACAGGATTGTATCACACTGGTGAGTTTCTTCTCTTGGAATACCAAATAGTATCTTCTGATTCTAAAACTGTCCTCGAACCTGTCGATTCTGATATCGATATGGAGAAGTCAATCTTCGTCTATGAGGTAGTCTTCGCTTGCGCTGAGCAGGTGTTGCATACTGATGTTGAGGATAAGGTACTGGAACTGGCAGGATTTGAGAGGAATCCCAAATTGTGTTGACATCAACATTTCCTTCCTCTAGGGAATCACTAACTGACCTTTCCTCATTAGCTTGACTATTCGAGTCATCTTGGATCCTTCCTCTTTTGAGTGCGTTCTCGATGTTTACTCCAACTTCTACAATTTTGGAGAACTCCAATGGCACGACGCCTATCTTTCTGACATAATAAGAGTCTGGCACTATTCTTAGAAACATCTTGCCTAATTCTTTTTTTTTGAAGTGGTGGATGTACTTGGGTTGCTAACTCTTTCCATCGTTGAGCATACTCCCTGAAGGATTCATTGTCATTCTTACTCATGTTCATCAATTTGTTAGACCATGGCTTGGATCTAGAAGGGGGAGGGGGGGGGGGGGGGTTGAATAGATCCCAATTAAAAATTCATTCGGCGCTTACCAATTAAAAATTAGATTTAAAAATTATTTGTTTTTGCGGAAGCAGCCGTGGAAAAATTACCGTCTAAAACGAACTGTTATTAGAAGACCGGATATGCGTCTAGCCTTATGGAAGTGATAATGAGCAAAAAATAGATTCAACACACTAGTCACACTAATAAATTGATTTTACCACTAATATGTAGGACTAGTTGATGGAAAATTGCGATCTAAACGCAGCGGAAAACAAAACAATTTCCTTTAGTGATCCTTACGAATGAGCATGGTCAGTGATAGAATCGTTACCTCTTTGTGGCGATTCAGATCTTTGATGCAGCGATCACAAGCGTTGATGAAGTGCAACGCCTCTACTCAGTCCACACGAACAGCTTCCGGTCACAGTGCTAGCTGCTTACGAACGAAATTATTTGAGTGAGAAAAGAGAATCAAAAACGAAATTGCATCAAGTGAAAGCTTCATCACAAGGGTTCCTTTTATAGACTCTCTTGTGGGCTGCGGGCTAAAAACCCAATTCACATGATCCATAATAATATTATATATATTATTATAATAACTATTATTATAATAAATATATTTATTTTATTATTATTTTATAACCATTATAAAATAACAATAATTTATATTATCCGAATTTCTATTTTTTTTTACTTAAGTGCACCGTACCTTACGGTGTTCCTTTGATTTCTCTATCTCTCATCAAACTGTCCTTATGTGTGTGACCCTGTAGGATTTCGTAACGTTGGTAATTATATTAAATTATATATTTAACATAATAAACAGTAAGCGGTATCTAGCAACACATCACTGCTACCCAAGTCACGAAAATGTCATGTGATCTGACAAAACCTTTTTCGTGATAATATATGTTTGTACAATTACCCTTTTTGACCCTATGTCTATATTGAACACAAGGCATACACTGTGTCATCCTTGTCCAGTTCAATATTGGGCCTTTAGACATTTCTCCTGTTATGCAGGATTGGCAAATTCCATCTAGGACACTCATGTCCCTCAGCATGCTTCGTGGAGTGCCCATCAACTGTCTTTATGATCATCCAGTTACGGATAATGTTTGATCAGCAATAAAGCACCCGACTCTACATCTAGGGTCCATAGTGGTTTCAGGTCGAAGGGTGGTAATACACCATTATCACCATGAGAATAAATTATGACACTTTGCATAACATACTATGTAGTATTCTCATAGCGGGTCAATCCGGTATAAATATTACTCCTAATATTTATACCTATGTCAAGACTTGATAACTCTTTATCCATGATCCATGAGATGTGATCATCAGTCTATCTTCATAATAGTCTCAATGCTTTTAATGTTATCCCACTTTGCAATAAAGCTTGACTACGGATATTTTAAGAATAATGTCTTTATGTTTAATGGGATCTCATGATTAAGTCACACTTAACATTTCATTAAACAGACTAACTATTCTAGGGACTTTATTATTCTGAAAGACAAACATAATAAAGAAATGCCTTTTATTATTAAACGAATAATCTGATACAAGTACCAAAAGTATTGGCCTCTAGGGCTTACACCAACAATCTCCCACTAGCACTAGAGCCAATTAGGCATACCCTTAATACCCATAGATCTAGTATGACCATCATGCTTCTGTTGCGCAAGAGGCTTTGTTAATGGGTCAGCAATATTGTCAAGTGTAGGTACTCTGCATATCTTCACATCTCCCCGATCGATTATCTCTCGAATGAGGTGATAACGCCTAAGTATGTGTTTGGATCGTTGGTGAGATCTAGGCTCCTTAGCTTGTGCGATAGCACCATTGTTATCACAATATAAACCAATGGGATCCACAATGCTAGGGACTATGCCAAGTTCACTAATGAACTTCTTGATCCAAACAGCTTCCTTTGCTGCATTTGAGGCAGCAATATACTCGGCCTCAGTTGTAGAATCAGCAACTGTTTCTTGCTTTGAACTTTTCCAGCTCACAGCGCCACCATTGAGACAGAACACATAACCAGATTGTGATCTAAAATCATCCTTATCTGTCTGGAAGCTAGCATCAGTGTAACCAATTACATCAAGCTCTTCCTGACCTCCATATATCAAGAATGAATCCTTAGTCCTTCTCAAGTACTTAAGAATATTCTTGACAGCTACCCAGTGAGCATCACCGGGATCAGATTGGTACCTACTCGTTGCACTTAATGCATACGAGACATCTGGTCGAGTACATAACATGGCATACATGATAGATCCTATTGCAGATGCATATGGAATCTTATTCATGCGATCCCTTTCTTCCTTAGTTGAAGGGGATTGTGTTTTTGATAAACACAGACCATGTTGCATAGGTATGAATCCTTTCTTGGAATCATGCATATTAAAGCGTCTCAACACTTTATCTATGTATGTACTCTGACTTAGGCCAAGCAGTTTTTGTGATCTATCTCTATAGATCCTAATTCCTAATATATAGGCTGCTTCACCTAGGTCTTTCATAGAAAAACAATTCCCTAACCAAGTCTTCACTTGTTGCAAGGTAGGGACATCGTTTCCAATGAGTAATATGTCATCTACATATAATACCAGAAACACGATCATGCTCCCACTAACCTTCTTGTAGACACAAGGTTCATCTTCATTTTTGATGAATCCATATTGTTTTACGGTTTCATCAAAACGAAGATTCCAGCTTCTGGAAGCTTGCTTCAATCCATAGATTGATCGCTGTAACTTGCATATCTTTTGGGCATCTTGTGGTATGTCAAATCCTTCAGGTTGTGTCATGTACACATCCTCAAGAAGATTCCCATTAAGGAAAGCAGTTTTGACATCCATCTGCCATATTTCATAATCATGATATGCAGCGATGGCAAGTAAAATCCGAACAGATTTAAGCATCGCAACTGGTGAAAAGGTTTCATCATAGTCAACCCCATGAATTTGTTTATAGCCTTTTGCAACCAGTCTTGCTTTATAGGTATGTACCTTACCATCCATGTCAGTCTTCTTCTTGAAGACCCACTTGCATCCTATAGGGTTAACTCCTATAGGAGGTTCTACCAAGGTCCAAACCTGGTTTGTGTACATGGAATCCATTTCAGATTTCATGGCTTCTAGCCACTTCTCAGACTCAGGACCAGTTATGGCCTCTTTGTAGGTCACAGGCTCATCTTGATCCATGAGTAATACATCACCCTGATCACTTATGAGATATCCATATCTCTCAGGTTGGTGACGTATCCTGCTTGACCTACGCTGGTCTTGTTCTTCTTGAGCAGGTTGCTCTTCCACAACTACTTGTGTTTCCCGCTCTAGTTCCTCCATAGGTGTTTCAATGTTTTGTGATTCTTGAATTTCTTCAAGCTCTATTTTCCTCCCACTGTTTCCTTTGGAAATAAAATCCCTTTCCAGAAAGACTCCAGTTCGAGCGACAAACACTTTGCCCTCAGAAGGATTGTAGAAGTAATATCCTCTTGTTTCTTTAGGATACCCCACAAATAAGCATTTGTCAGATTTGGGCTCAAGCTTGGTTGAAATTTGTCGTTTGACGTAAACTTCGCAACCCCAAATCTTCATGTAAGACATATGTGGTTTCTTACCACTCCATATCTCATATGGTGTCTTATCAACCTTTTTGGATGGAACACGGTTAAGTGTGTAAGCTGCTGTTAATAATGCATGTCCCCAAAAGGAGTTTGGAAGATCGACGTGACTCATCATGGATCGGACCATGTCTAACAAGGTTCGATTTCTTCTCTCAGATACACCATTCCATTGTGGTGTTCCAGGAGGAGTAAGTTGGGATAGAATCCCATACTCTTTTAGATGGTCATCAAATTCTAGGCTTAAATATTCACCGCCTCGATCTGATCGAAGAACTTTAATATTCTTACCTAGTTGGTTTTGTACTTCATTCTTGAATTCCTTGAACTTTTCAAAGGACTCAGATTTGTGTTTCATTAAATACACATATCCGTATCTACTGAAGTCATCAGTAAAAGTGATGAAGTACTGAAAACCTCCTCTGGCTGGTATGTTCAGTGGTCCACATACATCAGTATGTATGAGTGCCAAAAGATCATTAGCCCTTTCACCTTTTCCTGTGAATGGGGACTTTGTCATCTTTCCAATTAAACAAGATCTGCATGTCTCATATGATTCATAATCAAAAGAGTCCAAGAGTCCATCTTTATGGAGTTTGGAAATGCGTTTCTCATTTATGTGGCCTAATCGACAGTGCCAAAGGTAAGTTGGATTCAACTCATTAGGTTTCAACCTTTTAGTATTAATGTTATAAATTGGCATTTCAAGATCAAGGACATATAGTCCATTATTCATTTTTGCAGTAGCATAGAATATATCATTCAAATAAATGGAGCAACAATTGTTCCTTATTATGAATGAAAAACCAAACTTGTCCAAACAAGAAACGGAAATAATATTCCTGCTAATTGCAGGTACATAATAACAGTTCTCTAACTGAATTATTAAACCACTAGGTAAAGTTAAAACATAAGTTCCTACAGCTAAAGCAGCAACCTTTGCTCCATTGCCAACTCGTAGGTCAACTTCACCTTTTGCCAAATCTCTACTCCTTTTTAGCCCCTGCACATTAGTACAAATGTGAGAACCGCATCCAGTATCTAATACCCATGATGCAGAAGTAGATAAATTAATTTCAATAACAAAAATACCTGAATTTGAAGTCTCTACTCCATTATTCTTATCTTCCAGGTACTTTGGGCAATTTCTCTTCCAATGTCCGGTCTTACTGCAATGGAAGCAAGTGCCCTCCTTTGCTATTCCTCCACTAGGCTTCAAAACAGGAGGAGTGGGTTTGGGTTTGGCAACTTCCTTGCCTTTCCCTCTACCACCCTGTTTGATGGGCCTCTTGTTCTGTTTCTTTCCATTACTGACCATCAGAATGGATTTCCCTTTTGTCTTCATATTCTGCTCAGCAGTTCTCAACATGCCTAGCAGTTCTGGAAGACTTTTGTCCAAGTCATTCATATTGAAATTCAGGACAAACTGACTGAAGCTCTCTGGCAACGATTGCAAGATCAGATCAATCGCAAGTTCTTTTCCAAGGGGAAACCCTAATCTGTCAAGGTTCTCCACATACCCAATCATCTTGAGTACATGGGGACTTACAGGGGCTCCCTCAGCTAACTTGTTGTTAAAAAGGGACTTTGAAACCTGAAACCTCTCATTTCTTGCTTGCTCTTGATAAAGCGTTTTCAGATGTCCGATCATATCGAACGCAGACATGTTCTCGTGTTGCTTTTGCAACTCAGAGTTCATGGTAGCAAGCATGAGGCAAGCGGTTTCATTGGCATCATCGAAATGCTTCTTATAAGCATCTCTTTCTGCCTTTGGTGCAGAGCTAGGAGGTTCCTCCTCAGGAACTGGTGTCTCCAAGACATACAACTTCTTATCGTGCTTGAGGACAATCCTCAGATTACGGTGCCAATCCAGGAAATTTGTCCCAGACAATTTTTCCTTATCTAGGATGGATCGCAAAATATTGTTCGATGTGTTTGTTGTCATGGTAATCTACAAGAGAAATATGAAAATATAAGTATCATTAAAACAACATATTTAATTAGGCCTTTAATCAAATATGCTCCCACTATTTTATTCAAAACAAATGACCCTCATCATTTGATTTGGAAAATCCCGTTGGAAGACTTTCTAGTGGGTCGAGATCCATGTTTCACTTTGTTTTAAGTCAGCGTTAGGCTGATTACACAAAACTAAGTTATTTAGGTAGGAACTCCTTCCAATTGTATCTCATACAACTCTCAAATATTTTCAATTGGCTGAATAACTCCTTATTCTGATCCATCACATGAATCATTCCCAATTCTTGCTTCTAAACATATATAATCTTATTATAATTTGTTTAGTTAAGTTTGACCCATTGTTTTAGCAATTGGATATTACAATTATCCCATCACACCTTACTAATATAGAACATGCACCTCGCGTAGGCGAAACCTACAATGCTCGATACTAGTCTTGATGAGTGCTAAAAATTGGAAAGCATAAACTTAATGTTTAATTTTGAGGGAATTTGTTATTAGTTTGATCTCACCGGCTTAACATGCAAAACGTCTCTCACATGCATCAACATACAATTACATGCATCAACATACATATAAAAAAGATACAATTATGGCCCCTAACGCAATTGTTCTCTCAAGCCAATGAGAGAACCTAAGCTAATCTAATAACAATCTAAGCTTCTCCAAGCATGATCTCCAAGGTTATCCTCCTTTAATATTGAATACTTCCTCCTTTTTTTTTTCCATAACATAATATTACATTACATATAGGAAAACTCGTTTTACATACGAGGGAGTGAGATGAGAAAAGAAGTTACATAAAGAGATTGAGAGAGAGGCACGACACGCAGGCCGTATTCAAAAATCCCAAAACAATAATAAAGGAAAAACTAAGGCCATAACTGATCACCACAAATAAATAATAATAAACACACTTTTATTATTAGTTTAAAATTCCGATAATTAAATAAACTAAATTAAATTTCGGCTGATTAATCACACTTTGCAGACTTAGCCGGGGGTCAAGGGGGCAGCGCCTCCTTGCGGGGTTGTTAGGGGCAGCGCCCCAGCGAAAAATTTTATGAACACTTCATTGTATTTCACGTCGTTTCCTGCACAACTTTTGTGCATTTACAACCCCAACCGGAAAAGTCTGCGGCAATACAACACTTGTACTGCCATTAATCCTAATGCAACAATTTCATGCCGTCAAACACAACTCGATTGATAACTCAATATGATAGATCAACATGTCATTGCTTCACCATACTAACGTCGGATTCCGAAGCGAATGAAAATGATGATCTTTCAAAAAGAATTACAATCCTTATGTGATTGAATGGATGAAATCAAAACAGTATATCCCATATACCATCTTTGCATCAGAATTTCTTATATCTTATATAAAAGTGATCGATCTAATTGTGTAACCTATGGATGATCAATGTATCGCACAACTTCACCATACTAATGTCGGTTTCTGAAGCATAATCAACATCAATCATCCAAATCATACACAACAGATGCCAAATTTAATTAATCGTTTATTGTTAAATTAATTCTGTGTTTTAATCGAATCAAATACAGAAAAGACGGAAATTTAACAGCTATCAGATCCATGGTTTCGTAAGTGGCTCTGATACCACTGATGGAAAATTGCGATCTAAACGCAGCGGAAAACAAAACAACTTCCTTTAGTGATCCTTACGAATGAGCATGGTCAGTGATAGAATCGTTACCTCTTTGTGGCGATTCAGATCTTTGATGCAGCGATCACAAGCGTTGATGAAGTGCAACGCCTCTACTCAGTCCACATGAACAGCTTCCGGTCACAGTGCTAGCTGCTTACGAACGGAATTATTTGAGTGAGAAAAGAGAATCAAAAACGAAATTGCATCAAGTGAAAGCTTCATCACAAGGGTTCCTTTTATAGACTCTCTTGTGGGCTGCGGGCTAAAAACCCAATTCACATGATCCATAATAATATTATATATATTATTATAATAACTATTATTATAATAAATATATTTATTTTATTATTATTTTATAACCATTATAAAATAACAATAATTTATATTATCCGAATTTCTATTTTTTTTACTTAAGTGCACCGTACCTTACGGTGTTCCTTTGATTTCTCTATCTCTCATCAAACTGTCCTTATGTGTGTGACCCTGTAGGATTTCGTAACGTTGGTAATTATATTAAATTATATATTTAACATAATAAACAGTAAGCGGTATCTAGCAACACATCACTGCTACCCAAGTCACGAAAATGTCATGTGATCTGACAAAACCTTTTTCGTGATAATATATGTTTGTACAATTACCCTTTTTGCCCCTATGTCTATATTGAACACAAGGCATACACTGTGTCATCCTTGTCCAGTTCAATATTGGGCCCTTAGACATTTCTCCTGTTATGCAGGATTGGCAAATTCCATCTAGGACACTCATGTCCCTCAGCATGCTTCGTGGAGTGCCCATCAACTGTCTTTATGATCATCCAGTTACGGATAATGTTTGATCATCAATAAAGCACCCGACTCTACATCTAGGGTCCATAGTGGTTTCAGGTCGAAGGGTGGTAATACACCATTATCACCATGAGAATAACTTATGACACTTTGCATAACATACTATGTAGTATTCTCATAGCGGGTCAATCCGGTATAAATATTACTCCTAATATTTATACCTATGTCAAGACTTGATAACTCTTTATCCATGATCCATGAGATGTGATCATCAGTCTATCTTCATAATAGTCTCAATGCTTTTAATGTTATCCCACTTTGCAATAAAGCTTGACTACGGATATTTTAAGAATAATGTCTTTATGTTTAATGGGATCTCATGATTAAGTCACACTTAACATTTCATTAAACAGACTAACTATTCTAGGGACTTTATTATTCTGAAAGACAAACATAATAAAGAAATGCCTTTTATTATTAAACGAATAATCCGATAAGTACCAAAAGTATTGGCCTCTAGGGCTTACACCAACACTAGTTCCAATGCTCCACAATCACCACAAACTATGCAAATAATCCAAGTGAAATTTGGTTTAGGCAATTTATCAAACACTTGGTGTGCAAGACACTTCAAGTGAATTTTAGCTTGAGTAAGTAATTCCAAATTCCTTGTACACTATATTATTGTACTAGAGTTCAAAATAGTCAAAACCACTTACGCAATTCAATACAAATTTTGATGTAATTGCTTAAACTAAAATTACTCAAATTTTAACTCCAAAAGGAAAGTGCTGAAAAATAAAGGAGACAAAGATTTGTTGAGGCAGTTCCCCCGCCGTCCTCGCTTCGGGGTACGTCTGCCCCCAATTTTAAATCTAGAATTGAGATCAATATAATGGATATCACCTGTAGAGTTGAAGTGTTTATACAAGGGTAGATAAGCAAAATATACAAATAAGTTCTCTTGATGTTGATGATGTTTTTCTCTCCTTGTTCCTTGATTCGAGTCGAATCAAGTTCTTCGATTGTTATGAGTAGACCTCCGATTCCGGCCCCTTTATTGAACAACCTTCCGTTCTTCAAACCCTCGGCTTGGCTGATCTCAATCACGACAAATCGAACCCGGAACTCTCTTGCGCACTTCACTGATTCCCGCTACTAGACTGATGAAACCTTCCGCTTCTCAATCACCTTCGCTCAGCTGAAGTTGGTAAAGACGATCCGTACCAAAAACCCCCAAATTCTTCGAATCTTGGAGGGTAAAACCTTAACGGTTTTATTCAAGAAAAACCTGCTACAAACTCCACCCGAACCGGATTCCCAATCAATGGCTTCAGACCTTATGACCTTGAACGAGACACAAACCACAACAAGAATTATTGTGTGTAATTGTTGTGTTGTGAATTGTTGAGGATGAAGATGAAGAGATTTGGTAGCACCTGTTTCACTTTTCTTGTTTCTTGCACAATTGACTCAAAATCTCAATTGTTGTTGTTAAAAATGAACAAACCTTCTATATATAGTAACCAACCAACCAACACACTTAACAACTTTTCAACCAAAGTAGAAAGACTTCACTAACTGCACAAACGCGCGAATGGTCGACCATAGCAGGACTATGCGTCGACGCATAGCCTGCAATTTTAGGCAATCTGAAAAGTGTTGACTGCATGCGTCGACCATAGGTCAGCGTGCGCCGACCAATGAGAAACTGAACTGCTCCATGAGCTGACCCTGTGGTCGACCATAGGTCAGCATGCGCCGACCAGTGGGAGTTTGTATTGCTCTATGCGCCGACCTGTGGTCGACTCAAAGCCTGCAAATCTGTAAAAATGCATATATTTATGATTTTAATACATTTAAACATAAC
Source organism: Lathyrus sativus (assembly GCA_963859935.3). Lineage (NCBI taxonomy): Eukaryota > Viridiplantae > Streptophyta > Magnoliopsida > Fabales > Fabaceae > Lathyrus > Lathyrus sativus. Next base: position 286,722,918 of record OZ012736.1, on the reverse strand, counting down.
CAATGATCTTCCACATATATTGACTTGAATATGCCAAGTTAGAAGGATATAAGAAGGATATGAGAGATGAAATATTGCAATTGTCTTGTGTATGTAGAGCCGATAAGACCGATTCATCCATGGTTGCGTATTGTCATCATCGAAACTCAATACCATATGTTACATGAGGGTTTGTCCTCATATACTCCCCCTTTTTGATGATGTCAACCTATGCGAAGCCAATGAGAACAACTTGCAATATTTATAATATAGTATCATAAACTCCCCCTTTCTTTTGCAATCGTATACAAAAATACTTGTGAACAGGTGGTGTGATCTTCTTGGCTTTGATACACTCTCTTCTCCCCCTTTGACAACATCAAAAAGAGAAAGAGAAAGGTTAAGAAGAATATGTTCAATTCAACAAACAAACAAAAAACTCAGCAGGTAATAACTAACATTAACCAATATTCACACAAAATATGGATAATGAAAAAGTAACTCAATGGATAAATAGAGAAAGTACAATAAAAAGCTCATAAAATACATAAGAAGCGAAAACCAAACATTGTGCACACAACAAAATAAAAAACATAAGAACACACAAAAAACAACATAGGAATGCATGCATGATCCTAATGTCCTCGGCCTTGTCCTCGTCCCCTGACATCGAAATGAGGATTGCGGTATGGATCGACCATGTAGGTGAACTATTCCACAACACTATTCAAATACTGTATGTTGTGAGTGATAGCCGTTTCTTGGACTTCATTAGATGCAGCGAGTGCCTCAAACCTAGCATTTATCCTTGTGGAAAAGTTGTTAAGCCTTTCATTTTGAGTGTGAAGCTCTCTTTGTATTTGACTGAACCTCTCATCCTGAGCTCTCATAAAATTTTGCTAATCCAACTGCATAGTCTACATCATGCTGAGAATTTCAGAGGTATTTTGTTGTGGTGGAGATGGAGGTGCTTTCGAACTTCCTTGATATGGCTGATAATACTCCCTCAAGGTGGACCATCCAGTGTATTGCCACTCGCCCCAACCTTGATTATTTGTTTCTTCTTCTTCAGTTGGAGTGTGGTATTGAGCCCAAACGTTATTTGTGTACTCATTTGTATCAATTTGGTGATGACTTGCATGCTCCTCATGAGGTTGTTCTTCTTTGTCTTCTCCATCTTCCCCTTCTTCACTTTCTTCACTCTCATCAGATTCTGCAACAGTCTCAGGAGTGGTTGCCTTGCAGACAAATCTGTAACTTCTGCGCACTTCACACCAAAAGTAACCCATCATTGAAAGGGTTTTCATCCTAAATTCTTTGTCGGAAGTAAGAGATATGCATGGGAAGGTTGGAAAAGCAACTTCAGCATCATTTAGCACTTCTTGAATAAAAGACCCATAAGCTAGAGTTGTCCCTCTTCCGGAATCTCTTAACGTGAACATCCTACTCGCGATGTAGTAGGGCCAATTGATTTTGATTTTATTCTTCAAAAGATACATAAGGTGTACTTCAGCTTGTTCGACTATAGAGAAACCTCCTTTCTTGGGCCGCAGAATGCGCGCCACAATCCATTGGAGAATGCGATCACCTGTCTTCAATTTACCAGCAGTGACGGTTCTTGGAAACGCATCGCTTTTAACGAGATGTGCTGGATATGGTCGCTTCAACATTGAATTTAAAGCTCTCTTGAACTCATACCCAGGTATAGTGCGAGAATCAGTTACCTCAGAGGGAGGATTTTCACCAGCATCAAGTACCAAATTAAAATATTTGCCCCATACAGCAGAATTGAAAGTTACTTTTGTTGAGCCAATTTGAGAGTGAAATACCTGACCCCGGAACTTACCATGGATGCATGTGTAGAATACACGTACCAAATCTTCACTGTACTTTGAATTGCATTCTAAGAAGTTGATAATTCCTTGAAACTCTAGCAGAGATATGATTTCGGTGAGATGCATGCGCTCCGCCGTGAGTCGGTAGAATGCATGTTGCTTAACGACCCCTCTTTTACCAATATCCTTGTTGAAACTGTCGACAAGAGATGGTGGAACCAAAGATACAACTGTGACTGGAATAGAGGCAGATGATGATGCCCTTGATCTCTTACCGGTAACTCTGCGAGATGATGATGCCATGGATAGAGTATTGGAGGTTTGGTGATTGTAGAGAGTAATAGTTTATAGAAGATTGTTGAAGTGATTTGAGATGGTGATGTTTTCCCTATTTAAGGATGGAGTTTAGGGTTATTGGGAAGAGGAGAGAACAATAATCATTAGGCATTAGGTAGATGCAATTTTCAATAACTCTAGATATATGCACAATCAAATGAGAAGACAATTTAAAAGTACAAGAAGTTTGAACGACTTTGAAAAAATCTGAGTTTTCACGCGAGCCGTCGACCATACCCTCTGTAAGCGTCGACGCATATTGTTGAAATTTTGATAAATGTAAAAGTAACAAGTGTGCGTCGACCGTTGTCCTGTTATGGTCGACTCATACAGGCAAAAAGTGCAGATTTTCAAAACTATGCATATATGAGCAGATATTTGATGCATAAATACAATGCCACACAACAATAAGCAAACAAACATATATAATACATAGAAAATGTCATATTGAGAATATTTTTCATAAGATACAACTTTTAACATGAGACATTTGAGAAAGAGAGAGAGAAAGAAGAAGAACAACATCACCTCAAAACCAAGGATAGCTTGATGACTTATACAATTGTACTTATAACAACCTTAAATTGTTATATGTACGAGAATATAATCATAAATGAATAAACAGATGAACAAGTATCATTATGATACGCGATCCAAAATATCGAGAATACCAAGTTCTCGTCGGATATGACAGAAAGGTTCAGTGGCTAGCAGCTTTGCGAAGATGTCCGCTAGTCGATTTTTAGTATCCACATGTTCAAAAATAACATCCTTTTTCTCTACATGATCCCTAAGAAAATGGTGTCGAATTTCGATATATTTGGTGCGTGAATGCAATACCGGATTTTTGGTAAGATTAATGGCACTTGTGTTGTCACAAAAAATAGGAATATGTTCAAGTTTAAGGTTAAAATCCAACAATTGTTGCTTAAGCCACAAGACTTGAGCGCAAAAACTTCCGGAGGCAACATATTTCGCTTACGCGGTTGACAAAGCAACCGAAACTTGTTTCTTGCTATGCCAACTTACCAAAGAATTTGAAAATAGGTGACACGTACCACTAGTACTTTTCCTATCCAATTTTCACCCGGTAAAATTAGAGTCGAAGAAGCCTACCAATGAGAAATCATTTCCTTTGGAATACCATAGCCCATACTTCGGAGTACCAGAAAGGTAACGAAGGATGCGCTTAACAGCTTTCAAATGGGATTCCTTAGGAGCCGATTGATATCGAGCACACATGCACACGCTAAACATAATGTCTGGTCTAGATGCGGTAAGATAAATAAGTGAACCAATCATACCTCGATACCGTTTTACCTCTACATCCTTACCATTTTTATCTTTATTCAAGTTTGCGCATGTAGGCATAGGTGTGTCTATGGCTTTGGAGTTTGCCATGTCAAATCTGTTGAGAAGTTCCAAGCAGTACTTAGTTTAACTCACGAACGTTCCATCCTCAAGCTGTTTAATTTGAAATCCGAGAAAGTATGTGAGCTCCCCCATCATACTCATCTTGAATTCACCCTGCATAAGGTTAGAAAACTCTCTCACGAGATTCATGTTAGTTGACCCAAATATAATATCATCAACATAAATTTGTACCAATATCAAGTGCTTTCCTTGACGTTTAATAAAGAGAGTTGTGTCCACTTTACCTCTCGAATACCCTTGATCAAGCAAGAACTTGCTTATGCGCTCATACCAAGCTCTATGAGCCTGTTTGAGTCCATACAAGGCTCTTTTTAGTTTATAAACATGATCAAGATATTCGTGTGACTCAAAACCCAGAGGTTGTGCGACATAAACCTCTTCATTAATAAAACCGTTAAGGAATGCACTCTTAACATCCATTTGAAATAGCTTAAAGTTCTTCGCACAAGCGAAGGCAAGCAAAAGGTGTATAGCCTCGAGTCGGGCAACCGGCGCATAAGTCTTCTCATAATCGATGCCTTTGTCTTGGTTATAGCCTTGCGCGACTAAACGCGCCTTGTTTCGGGTTATTACCCCGTTTTCGTCCAACTTGTTCCTAAACACCCATCGGGTGTCAATTACTCGATGTCCTCGCGGAGGAAGGACAAAGTCCCAAACCTCATTTCTAGTGAACTGATTTAGTTCCTCTTGCATTGACAAAAACCAGTGTTCATCGAGTAAGGCGCCTTTAGGGTTCTTAGGTTCAGTTTGCGAAACGAAAATAAAGTGATAACAGAAATTACTTATCTGAGAACGGGTTGTAACACCCTTTGATATGTCTCCGAGAATGTTGTCAATTGGATGGTCTTTGGAAGACTTCTAAGCTGGAGGGAGATCATCTTTTGAGGGAGGATGAACTTCCTCAATTTCCTCATGGCGGTCATCTTTATCCTCCTCAACTTTGGCCTGTTCGGGCTGATCAATTCCCGGCTCGACACCTTTGAGTATGTCTTCTGAAGATGTACCTGCACCATGAACAACACTACCTTTTCCGACATTTCTCGGATAAGACTCATCAAATGTTACATGTACCGATTCTTCAACAATAAGTAATCTTTATTGTAGATTCTATAGGCTTTACTTGACTGAGAGTATCCAAGGAAGATACCTTCATCAGCCTTAGAGTCAAATTTACCCAATTTTTCCTTTCCATTGTTCAAAACGAAACATTTGCAACCGAACACATGTAGGTGAGACACGTTTGGCTTGCGCCCTTTTAAAAGCTCATACAGTGTTTTGTTTAGAATGGGGCGGATTAGCACCCTATTCAACACATAACAAGCCGTACTTATGGCATCAGCCCAAAAATATTTCGGTAATCCACTTTCATTGATCATGGTTCTCCCCAATTCTTCTAAAATTCGATTTTTGCGCTCCACAACCCCATTTTGTTGAGGAGTGCGTGGAGCGGAGAAGTTGTGATCAATTCCATGGTTACCGCAATATTCTTCAAATAAATGATTTTCAAACTCACCTCCATGGTCACTTCTAATTGACACAATGTTTGGGCTTAATTTATTTTGGGAAAGCTTGGCAAATCTCTCAAAGGTGGCGAACATATCGCTCTTGCTAGCCAAAAAGATAGTCCAACAAAATCTAGAAAAATCATCCACTATTACAAAACCGTAATAGTTTCCACCTAGGCTTTTAATTCTAGATGGCCCAAATAAGTCCATATGGAGAAGCTCGAGAGGTCTCGTAGTTGAAACAATATTTTTAGATTTAAAAGAGATCCTCGTTTGCTTTCCCTTTTGACAAGCATCACAAAGGTGATCCTTGGTAAACTTTATCTTGGGGAGACCTAGGACTAGATCTTTTGAGACTACTTTGTTTAGCAAGTCAAAGTTAACATGTGATAAACGCCTATGCCATAACCATGAGTCTTCACTCATTGTCAGGAGACATTTGTCACTTATTAACGATACTTCATTCAAGTCTAGCATATAGACTTTGTTTACTCTTAGGCCATTAAACATACTCTTCTTGTCATCAATATGCACAATTTTGCAACAATCTTTTGAAAATGATACATCGTATCCTTTGTCACATAATTGGCTAATGCTAAGTAGATTATGTTTAAGACCCTCGACAAGCAACACATCAGAAATAGTAGTGGAAAAAGGGTTATCTACACTACCTTTACCAAGGATTGCACCGCGATTATTGTCACCATAGGTTACATATCCTTTCTTCTTTGCCACGAAGTCGGCGAAGAGGGATATGTCTCCTGACATGTGTCTTGAGCATCCACTATCAAGAACCCATCTTCTCTCGGTGGTCTCGACACATTGTACCTATGAACAACAGTCAACAAAAGGAGGTACCCAATGGCTTATTAGGTCCTAAATTGTGAGTGACAAAATAGTCGCATTTGGGCAACCATTGATAAACGCCCTTAGGAACTAGAAATCTCCTAAACCGGCACTTAGCAATGGAATGGCCTTTATTGCAACAATATAGATAAGAAACATTAACTTTTGAATTGCCTTTGCTATCTTGATCCCTTATAACATATTGGTATTTTTGATATGGATTCACCATACTTTTTCTAAAATCGGCTTTATCGATAGCAAAGGTAATTTTGGGCTCAAGAGCCTTGTTAAGTTTGGCCTTTAGAGTTCTAACTTCATTTTGCCAAACATAACATGTATCACACCCATAGTTAATTATTCTACTTCTAAGGTCCTCGCAACCTGATTTAGTACTTTCCACTATGGAAGTCTTAAGTGCCTCGAGTTTTCTTTCGGACTCGTGAATCTTTTGTTCTAGGTGAATAAAAAGTTGTTTATTCGAGGAAATCCTTTTAAAGGCTTCTTTAGCTTCATAATGCAAAGTATTAAATGCAGCTTGTAATTCAAAATGAGACATACTAGAGGAGTTTTCATATTTAGAGTGACGCACATGTTTCTTCTTTTTCTTTTGATGAGCGGAAAGACACAAGTTCACATATTCTTCTTCATCACTTGAGCTTTCATCTTCGGAGGAGTCACTATCGCTTTCCCAAACTATATATGCTTTTCTCGGCTTTGAAGGCTTCTTATATGATTTATTAGATTCCTTTTCTTTGCCCTTTTTGTTCAAAGGACAATCTGGTTTATAATGCCCGGTCTTTCCACATTTGTAGCATGATCCTCTAATTTTATTCCCTTTTGTATTGTCATTTTTAGAGTTCCTAGATTGCTTTCTGAAGTTGACAAAGTTCTTCTCGGAATGTTGGATGCCATTCTTTCTTATGTAGCGATTGTAGCGCTTTACAAACAACCCCATATTCTCACTCTTGTCATCTTCTTCATTGTCACTTGATGAATAATCACTTTGCTCCTTAGATTTAGGCTTTGAGGAGGAAGTCTTAAGAGCAATAGATTTCTTTTCAACTATCTTTGTTTTGTCCTTTTTTTCTTTCTTTTCATGTTGGTATAGGCTTAGGAGCACTTGTTCGTGCTCTTGCAGCTTTCCAAATAATGTTGTTAGGTCCAAAATAGTGAAATTGTTTGCTTCCTTGATGGCGGTCACCTTCGGTTGCTATTCCCTGTTAAGACATCTCAAAATTTTGTTAGTAGCAATATCATTGGCCACTGGCCTACCTAGTGAATGCAATCTATTGATGAGATGAATAAATCTCTTTTGTATGTCCGCAATGGTTTCCCCTTGCTCCATGTAAAAGAGATCATACTCTTGTGTTAATGTGTTGATTCTAGCTAGCTTAACATCATTAGTCCCCTCATGGGCGACTTGTAATGAGTCCCACATAGCTTTTGTCGTAAGACAATGAGAAACCCGATAATATTCATCAACTCCTAATGAGGAGATCAAAATATTCTTGGCTTTCCAATCATAGTTATACTTCTTTTCATCATCATCTGTCCACTGTGGTTCGGGCTTAGGCACAATCTCATTATTTTCATTGGTCATGGTTATTTCCATTGGACGATTGATAATAACATTCTATACTTTTCTATCTATGGAATTCATGTGCACCCGCATACAGTCCTTCCAATAACTATAATTTTCTCCATTAAAAATGGGAGCTCTATTATAAGCCCCTTTAGGTTCGTTTTCCATTTTCTATCAAAGTTATACTTGAAGCACGGAGTGAACCGGTGCTCCTGATACCACTTTTTAGAAGTTATACTTGAAGCACGGAGTGAACCGGTGCTCCTGATACCACTTTTTAGAAGTTATACTTGAAGCACAGAGTGAATTGGTGCTCTTGATACCACTTTTTAGACGATGGCTTGGATCTAGAGGGGGGGGGGGGCGGGGTTGAATAGATCCCAATTAAAAATTCAGTTGGCGCTTATCAATTAAAAATTGGATTTAAAAATTATTTGTTTTTGCGGAAGCGTCCGTGGAAAAATTACCGTCTAAAACGGACTATTATTAGAAGATCGGATATGCGTCTAGCCTTATGGAAGTGATAATGAGCAAAAAATAGATTCAACACACTAGTCACACTAATCAATTGATTTTACCACTAATAAGTAGGACTAGTTCCAATGCTCCATAATCACCACAAACTATGCAAATAATCCAAGTGAATTTTGGTTTAGGCAATTTATCAAACACTTGGTGTGCAAGACACTTCAAGTGAATTTTGGCTTGAGTAAGTAATTCCAAATTCCTTGTACACTATATTATTGTACTAGAGTTCTAAACAGTCAAAACCACTTACGCAATTCAATGCAAATTTTGATGTAATTGCTTAAAATAAAATTACTCAAATTTTAACTCCAAAATGAAAGTGCTGAAAAATAAAGGAGACAAAGATTTGTTGAGGCAGTTCCCCCGCCGTCCTCGCTTCGGGGTACGTCTGCCCCCAATTTTAAATCTAGAATAGAGATAAATATAATATATATCACCTATAGAGTTGAAGTGTTTATACAAGGGTAGATAAGTAAAATATACAAACAAGTTCTCTTGATGTTGATGATGCTTTTCTCTCCTTGTTCCTTGATTCGAGTTGAATCAAGTTCTTCGATCGTTGTGAGTAGACCTCCGATTCCAGCCCCTTTGTTGAACAACCTTCCGATCTTCAAACCCTCGGCCCGGCTGATCTCAATCACCACAAATTGAACCCGGAACTCTCTTGCACACTTCACTGATTCCCGCTACTAGACAGATGAAACCTTCTGCTTCTTAATCACCTTCGCTCAGCTGAAGTTGGTAAAGACGATCCGTACCAAAAACCCCCCAAATTCTTCGAATCTTGGAAGGTAAAACCTTAACGGTTTTATTCAAGAAAAACCTGCTACAAACTCCACCCGAACCGGATTCCCAATCAACGGCTTCAGACCTTATCACCTTGAACGAGACACAAACCACAACAAAAATTATTGTGTGTAATTGTTGTGTTGTGAATTGTTGAGGATGAAGATGAAGACATTTAGTAGCACCTGTTTCACTTTTCTTGTTTCTTGCACAATTGACTCAAAATCTCAATTGTTGTTGTTAAAAATGAACAAACCTTCTATATATAGTAACCAACCAACCAACACACTTAACAACTTTTCAACCAAAGTAGAAAGACTTCACTAACTGCACAAACGCACGAACGGTCGACCATAGCAAGACTATGCATCGACGCATAGCCTGCAGTTTTAGGCAATCTGAAAAGTGTTGACTGCATGCGTCGACCATAGGTCGGCGTGCGCCGACCTGTAAGAAATTGCACTGCTCCATGCGCTGACCCTGTGGTCGACCATAGGTCACGCCGACCAGTGGGAGTTTGTACTGCTCTATGCACCGACCTGTGGTCGGCTCAAAGCCTGCAAATCTGTAAAAATGCATATATTTATGATGTTAATACATTTTAATATAACCAATGATCTTCCACATATATTGACTTGAATATGCCAAGTTAGAAGGATATAAGAAGGATATGAGAGATGAAATATTGCAATTGTATTGTGTATGTAGAGCTGATAAGACCGATTCATCCATGGTTGCGTATTGTCATCATCGAAACTCAATACGATATGTTACATGAGGGTTTATCCTTACACAATTGGTCGCTATCTGGAGACATATCTAAATTGTAATTGTATTGTTTCATAAAAGCATAAGCTAAATCTTCCCAAGACTGAATATGATTCTTTTGTAGCTTCATATACCACATTAAGGATGCCCCACATACACTTTCTTGAAAGCAGTGAATCATCAGCTTGTCATTGTCAATATAGGCAGTCATCTTTCGACAAAACATCATCAAATGTTATCTTGGACAACTAACACCCTTGTATAATTCGAAGACAGACATTTTGAACTTTGGAGGAATAACCACGCCTGGAACTAGGCCTAAGTCATGAGCTTTACGATTAGATGCATCAGCTCTTTTCATCATCTTCAATTGTTCTTTGAGATCACGAAATCCTTTTTCAATTACTATAATTCTAGGATCGTCCATCTTCATCTCAGTATGGAAATTCTGAAGATTTGATATACATTGTGGAAATTGGGAATCTCTTTCATCAACTTGAACAAACAGGTTATCTTGCATAGGTTGAGATTGGGTAGTAACATCCACTTGTTGAACAATGTCATCAGAGGGAAGATCAAATATCGGATTAGTTACTACTCTGAAACTAGTCATGGGATTCATATCCTTTGTTCTCTGCTATCCTTCAGTAATACTTCAAGCTTGGTCAAATGATCGAGATGTCAGCTGACGAGACAAAGATAGAAGGTCGGATGAGCTACAGCAAGGAGAGGACACATGCACATGTAAGATGCTAAATGAGGGATGCTAATGCAGAATGCAGAAGAAAGGTTTCATGGAACTCAAGTATTTATAAACGTTACAGAATACCAACGAAAACTTGTTTATTATTTTTTTAATAACAGATTACAAATAAATATTCTTAAAAGAGTCATGACATCATAAAGTCCTAAGGAAGCCTTGTATTCCGCTTCTTGATCTGCTCTTCTAGCTGGACCTTCTCAAATATAAGTTTTCATGTGATCAACTTTTGAGGAATAGTTTGATAGAGGAAAATAAATCCTCCATCCCTTTTCTTTTCTTGCTGGAAAATACAAAATAAATCCATTGTCCGTCTGGATCTTCAATGATGATGCAAGTCTTTTGTCTTTTGAACTTCTATGATCTTCAATCTGAGCTCCTGACTTCCTTAGGCCATCCAAGTTAAGACTCTTGAAACAATATTTCAAAACATTTTCTTTTGTAATCCATATTGGTCCTGCAATGTTTAAAAATAAAGTTTAATTCCATGAAACCCATGCGATATGATGCTTTATGGATGCGAAGATGCACAAACACAGGCAAGCACACAGATACACAAAGATAAACAAGCAGGAAACTTAGGTTAGTAACGAGCATGGAGCAAAGGATATACCCATCCCCAAAGAGTGTGGACTAAAGGTTGATTGTACCTGCAGAACAAGGGTTCTAAGAGGTTCCCAAAATTATTAGTTTATCTTTCAGATATTATCAATTTCTCGAATACTCGGTGGTTAATAATATTCTCAAGAGAACCTTTTTTGAGTGTAGCATCGCGTATCAATTACTTTGGGACTACTCCCTCATAGTCATCACACTACGTCCTAAGAAAGGCCAGGTGGGGTTAAAGGTAACTAAAGGATCCCAGTATCACAGGCTCCTAGGTCGAAAATAGTAAGTGTTTTCACGAATACTCGTTCAACAATACTGTTTTCAAGAGGGCCTCAACTGAGCGGTGATTCTCAAGTTAGCTTGGTTGGGAATCACTCCCTATAAGCCTTCTCAAATATATCACCTTCCTATCATAAGTGCACTCAAGTCCGGGTGTAGGACATTTCTCACCATACAAAGACATCAACCCAAAGCATAAATGAAAATAAGCAAATATACAAATAAGCAGATATATAACAATAAACACAAGATAAAACAAGTTAGGGGAACCCTCAAGAAAGAGATATTATATCCCCAGTGAAGTCGTCATTTCTGTCGCGGTGAGAATTGGATATCAAATTATTAATTAACTTGAATCTTAATTCATTGATTCACCATCGGTCTTTAATTTGTCCAAGGGAAGGGAAAAAGATCGAATCACCCACAATCTGCAATGCAAATGCAAAGCTAGAGAACCTAAGGTTCGGGGGTTGGTTAAACTTAGGGAAGGCGTTACATCCTAAGAATTTGTAGTACTCTATAGGAACCTCTTGTTTTATCATGTTATTGTTGTTTGATATTAGTGAAAGACCTAATGGTTTATTTCTAAGTATACTCGCCAAGAAATTGTATCTTGTGCCTACGTATCTTGACGGGAGTGGAATCAGAGTACTCATAGTTCCCCTAAAAGGGACCGAGGAACCATTAACTATTGGTCAAAGTTCCAGGGGGATAAAGTTTGTTTGATTGATTCTAGGAGAAAAGACGAGTCGTCATCTTAAGGGAGGACACTCGACTTAACCACCACAACTTGTAGGAGATGGTCTTTGCGTCACATTGAGAGAAGGGCTCAAAACTCGGATTTGTCGACGAGTATGCCACATACCTCTCTCAAGCGGAAAAGATTCTACATCTCGCAATTGTGTTATGGGGCAGGAGAATTATATCTCGACTGTCAAGATGACTCACGTCTAATTCTCTTGTGGAGAGAATAGATGATTGAATTGTATATTAAGTTGGTTTATCTAAGTTGAAAGATAAAAGAGAAAACGGTCCTTCCTAAGGTGCAGGGGCTAGAGCCTAAGGTGATCAACTTGAAAACTCAAGGATCGAGCGGGGAATAATGATGCAAATGAGATTCAATACGCACGATTTATGAAGTCATGCGCAAGTTCTTCCCTTGAACGTGTGCGGTTTAGTAAAAGAAAAATAAGGCAAATATTAGAATATATAATAGTAATGCAAATATACATCAAGCACTCAGGGCACGGTGTCGCAAGTTAAATTCAAATGAATATCAAAAGACAGTTAGATGCGGATTAATGGAATTGATTAATTTTGATGAATAGGGTGAAAAGTTTAAACTTAAAGATTGATTTATGAAATAGCTTCTAACTAAATTAAATTCTAGAAAAGAAACTAAGATATTCTAAATTATTTTAAATTTAAAATTAAATTAAATTAAATCTAAGTTATTTAAATTCTAAAATGTTCTTGTTTATTTCGTTATATTTTTAATTTGAAAATTAAATTAAACTTAAAAAAAAACAATTTCTGCTCTTTGTGGTTATTTATTTTTTATTAAATTAAAAGCTAACTTATTTATTAAAAAAAACTTATATTCTAATTATTTATTTTTTTTTGTTATTATTTATTGATATTATTATTTTTTAATTAATACACAAAAAGAATAAAAAAGAAAATGTCTGGGCCCAACCCACAAACACCATACAAAAAATAATAAATAAATAAAAAGCAGAAAACAAAAAAAAAACGGTTGGGTCGGTGGTGGTCAGGCCCACCGGACCCAACCCGGTCCGAACAACCAAATGAAAGAGGGAAGGGTTTAAAAAAAACCCTAATTTCCATCTTCTACTCAGCGACGCCTCCCATTTCCTTTCTTCTTCTCCTCTTCGCCTTCGTCCAACTCCTTCCGTCTCGTTTTTCTTTTTCTTCCTTTAATATCTCTTCCGCGATCTTCTCCGTTCTAAAACATCACAGGATCTTCATGACTTTCATACTTTCTTCAGCGAACCTACAAACTACAACATTTGTTCTCTCTGGCAACACTTGAAAAACGTTATCAGAACTCTGGAAATCGTTGCCTAAAATAATAAAGGATGTTTTCTAGGTGTCTCCTATGCGAGTGTTGCCTATAGTCTGAGGGGACATTTTTTCATGTTCTATGGGCACGCTTTTTTAAAAACGTCGCCTAAACAAAAGGAATAGGGGACGATTATTTGTGGCCTCTGAGGCGACGGTTTTTAAGCGTTGCCATATGCGACTACAATTAATAATTGTTGCCTTAAATCTGAATCAGGAAGATCATTTTTAAAGTGTAGCCATAGCTTATAGGCTGTTCCTTTGGTGTCCCCATAAAATATACAATTTCACAATTATTTTCTAAATAATATAGTCGATGATGATTGGCTTTAAAAAATGTCAATTATAACTTAAACAAGATCAAATTTAATCGTACATCCATAAAAGTTATTATATTATAATAAAAGTGAGTTCAAACATTAATTCAAGATAGTACCCAGTAAACAAAATGCCTAAGGTAACATTAATTATAATACTAAGTTTAATACTTTGAAGTATGATCCTAGTAAAATAACAAAAAACATAGTTCAGCAAAAGAACAAAAAACATAGTATAAGTTTAATGCTTTCAACTACAAGCCAAAAAAAAGACATCATCCAACTCATTCAAGTTAGTCTTCTTGGAATTCATCATCCAGATCGTCCTCTTGAAATTCATCACATATGTCGTCCTCCATAAATTCTTCATCTACGTCATCCTCTTGAAATTCACCACCTATATCGTCCTCTTGAAATTCATCTTCAAGATCTATATCGTCCTCTTGAAATTCGCCACCTATGGCGTCCTCTTGAAATCCATCATCTATGCCGTCCTCTTGAATTTCATCATTTATATCGTCATTTTCAATATCTTCATTGATACCTTTCTGCATAAAAAAATAAAACAAAAATACATCAACCATAAATATTTTTAGTCCAATGGAAAATTAATACATCAACAAGAATTAAACATTGCACAAATAAAAACTAAAACACAAGCAAAACACATTCAATTATGCATTAACAAACCCTTAACAACATATTCGTGAACATCGCCGATCAAAAGTATCAATGCTACAACCATGACTATATTTAAACTCTACTGCTAATATTAGCCTATCAATTGTCAAATCTCAAAACTAACAAAATACAAAACTTTCAGCAGACCAAATCACCTCTTTCTATATTACAATATATAAATATAAACAAATCTATAACAATTTATAACAAAATATGTATATATATATATATATATATATATATATATATATATATATATATATATATATATATATATATATATATATATATATATATATATATATATATATATATATATATATATATATATATATATATATATATATATATATATATATATATATATATATATATATATATATATATATATATATATATATATATATATATATATATATATATATATATATATATATATATATATATATATATATATATATATATATATATATATATATATATATATATATATATATATATATATATATATATATATATATATATATATATATATATATATATATATATATATATATATATATATATATATATATATATATATATATATATATATATATATATATATATATATATATATATATATATATATATATATATATATATATATATATATATATATATATATATATATATATATATATATATATATATATATATATATATATATATATATATATATATATATATATATATATATATATATATATATATATATATATATATATATATATATATATATATATATATATATATATATATATATATATATATATATATATATATATATATATATATATATATATATATATATATATATATATATATATATATATATATATATATATATATATATATATATATATATATATATATATATATATATATATATATATATATATATATATATATATATATATATTTTTTTTTTTTTTTTTACAAAAGCATTTACTTACTAAATGCAGAAAGAAACTGCAGTTTTATACTACCATTTATTTAAGAAAACTGAATTTGATGTACTTAGACAAAATTTGATGTTGGAGCCTCTAAATCTTGGGAAGAAGGCTAAGTGGAAAAGAGAACTGAATTGTCTTATGTTAGTGTGTGATTACATAGTAGAATTTGCACCAACTACACAGTATTTGGATGATGACACGATTGTGGAGGTAAACTATTTCTAAACCTTATCGTGTGTTTCAATCAATTTTAAAAATATAGCTCATCATGTTGTTAATGTTCTTTTTTTGAATTCTGTCAAAGTTAGTGCCTAATTCTGAGGGGTTCATTGGTTTGTGACCACATAATAAATCCTGAGACAAGGCAATTCCATGATGGTAGCTCATTCTATAGTAAATTTCTATACCTATGAATGCTACAAGAATGTAAGCGTTCATATTCTGCAGTCAGTTTGTGATATTCATATGTTCAATTTGTGCTATATCCATATGTGTGTAGTTCATAACTTTTTGGCCTTAATATATATATATATATATATATATATATATATATATATATATATATATATATATATATATATATATATATATATATATATATATATATATATATATATATATATATATATATATATATATATATATATATATATATATATATATATATATATATATATATTACAAAATAAATAATAGTAGTTTTTGTTTTTAAAAAGACATATTCAACTTTCACTTCAAAGATATAGTAGTGTACCCACGTGCTATGCTATGATCACTTTAGTTACAAAATGCACGAGAGAAGGTAAACCAACTCATTCATGTGATACCTATCATGCCAACAGAGCCTTGCATCAACCTAACACTAACACTCCAAATATATATTAACTATCTCTTCTTCAACGTAAAGTTTGAATATAAAATTCAATCAGATTTTTAACACATTGTCTTAAAATTTTAAAGTTCTCCTAATTGTAAATCTATTTTAATATGTAAAATTATAAATATAATTATTTATCAATTAGTGTAAGTTGACATGCGTTAAAATTAATTCCGCGTGAAAAATTTATAAATAGACAAATCCTATAAAAATATTTACAAAAATAATACTTATACATACATGTTGAAGTTAAATTCTAGTTGAAATATTTATTAATATACTTATTAGTTTATAATATTATTTATAATTTTAAAAAGATAATTCTCGTTTTGATTCCAAATCGGTCTAATGAGTCCTATCACCCTCCTCGTCCTTATAAGGTTATCTCACTTATCTGAAGTTATATATATTTCTCAGACAGATGTATATTAGCCAAAGTGTATTGATTACTTCAAAAAATTCTCAAATCCCAATCATGTATGTTTTATAGTTGATGTGTTGAAGCTATGGACAATGTTGAGATATTAAGCAATTAACTCTGAGTCTGTTATAATTTGTTAATTTGGATACTTGCTAGGCACCCCACTCTCGTAGAGAAACTAACGACTCTTTCAATGATGAAACTTTTGGCTCCTTGGAGTCTACAAGTGAGGACAGAGCAGAGGAGGAAAAAAAGAAGAAGAGGTATATGTTATTTTCTTGAAGATATTGTCGAATTGTTAGAATGATGTCTTGAAATATATAGAAGTTGGAGAAGTTATATATCACAGTATGTTCTCAGCCATGGCCTGGTATTACAATATTTAAAATATAGAACCATCATTATTGGAACCATCATGCTCTGCATACTGTCATGTTCTGCAGTCTGTAAGATATTTTCTAATGAATTTGAGTCATGTACATTTCAGTCATTGTTTCTAAGAATGTGCAATTGTAATTATCTATGATTTTTATCTTTATCGTTGATGTTATAGGTACTATTAGTGGACTGTAAAAGTGGCTGCTGAGATTTTACCACAACCTGCTGACAGAATTGGTCATTTGTTCTATGTGTAATTTTTCATTTTTCTTTTGATTGTCTTACCTGCTAGGATTAATTAAGCAAGAATCTGTAGAAAGCTCGTTTCATTTCATAGGATGAATAGTGTGGTTGAGGCTTTCGTTTTTCAATGAATATCTTCTTTGACACATTTGGCGAAGTGTTGGGTAAACTGTGGCTCATTTGGCTCATCTGTATATAAATACTTCATTTCTTAATCTATCATTAATTAAACTACTATGTTATTTTAGTGCCTTTGTTATTTCAAGTTTTTTTTTGCAAATGTTCAGTTTTTATTGTTTATGTGATTTCTGCACGGTTTAGTATGAAGGTGGGATGAAGCAGTTTTTGTATGGTAAATTGTTTATGTATTTAAAATATGTTATACCAGTTTACTAAAAATTGAAACTTAACTAAAAGCAAGGATACATGTGTAACTTAACTGTCTTGACTCAAGTATAACACAACCATAAAAATTGAACCCATTTATAAACACATGTACCCTGTCTTAACCATTCAATTAATAAAAGTCCAGTTTCTTTCTGTCATAATAACTTAACTGCTATGTCAAACACAACCCTTGCTTTCTAGATGTCATACTTGTGTAGACACAAACACATTTCTTTTCAATATGATCCTGTTAGCTACTCGCAGAACTTCGATGAAGGGATTCGGCTCGACGAAGAACCTCGACGACTTTCACATGTTTGTCAAGATGTTAGGTGCGATTTATATCGTTAATGTTAGTATATTAGTTGTTATGTCGGTGGTTTATTTTTTTGTTGATTCTGTATGGGCTTGTTTAGAATTGAAATGTAATTTGGATATTAATTAGCAATTGATTATGCTAAATTATATATAAATTTGCAATTAATATCTTGTTACAGTTAGTTGGTTATGAATTTGAATCAGCTGCATTAAAAATAGCACATACAGCAAGTAGTTATGTTAGTTAGTTAGGAACTTGAATTCATTGTGAAAAAAGCACATGAAGCAGTACATGTAGATATAAAATTTTAAAGATGTAATATACTTCTTACCTCAAGTCTTTATAGAATATATCTTCTTTCACCAACTTTTTTTATACATTTATGTATCTTTTGAAGCTGCAAGTTATTGAACAAGAAAAGTTATGTAGGATACTATTTCAATTTCTTACTAGAAGGTATGTAAGATACTATTTCAATTTGCCACCAACATAGACACCTATTTTGCAGCCAATTTACAGAAAATATGTCCGCGAATCATCGACGGAAACAACTTAACACCTTTTGATTCTACTCCAAAAATAGTTGAGTAAAAATAGAATTAAAATTATCCTAGTATCACAGTTTAGTCTGAGTCAATTTTACCCAAAATCCATATATTTCTCCCAATATATATAAGCTAAAATGAATGAAGCATTCATGTTCTTATTGTATTCTCTACAATGTCATAAATTATTTCCAGCAAATAGACTATATGTAATATGTATAAACTGTAGAATACGGAAATCGAAAACACCACGTCGACACCATATCTAATAATGATATTAATGGTTTAGACTCTGCATTCAGAAATGAAGGTGAACAAGGACTGAATTTCATTACCTAAAGACCTTTCAACTTAATTCTAGCAGTAACAGAACCAAAAGCTTCTCCTTAGTCAGAAGTGACTTCAATTTCAACACAACGTCCTTTTCTACAACAAAAACAACAAAGCTAGTCAATAAAACTACGAGGTTTCTTTCTCAAACCACACTGAAATCAAGGAAATACCTTATTGAGGTTTAACTGAGAAAACAACGACGTTGCTCGCACGAACGATCTAGAGAGAATGAATCAGAAAACTATAAAATTAAAACGCAAATATAATAAAGAGTAAAATAGATGAAATTGAATATGTCATCGTTGTAAGAAAGGACGGTGATGTCGATGGACTCGAGGGTGGTGCGATGAGCGGGATTACAGTGAGCAGTTACGATGCGGGAAAGGGGTAAGATGCCAGAACGAAAGGCGTCATCGTCAACTGTTGAAGATTTGGGAAATTCGTCGAGGTTGTTGCTGGTTTGGTGGTGGTGAGAGCAGACGGCGGATTTTGGATGAGATCGGCGGTGGGATGTTTGAAGAAAGTTAGGAGAACCTCACGTTTTCCTTTTCATTTTTTTTCTTTTTTCTTTTTTCAATTTTTTATATATATGTTATTCTGAAACATGGATGTATGTTTAACTTTTTTTGGAATGATATGTAATAGTTTTTGCATAGTATATTATTATATTAAATATTAAATGATTTTTTACATTTAAATTTTTTCTAATAATGTTTAGAGGGAAATATTTGTTTTTTAGTGTATATGTTTGGAGGGAAAATTGACACTAAAAATTTGATGTGTCTAAAATTTTATGCAACATTGAAGGAATGTAGCCTTTTATAAGAACTAATGTAATAATCTAAAAATGTCCTCAAAAGTATTTAAGGGGACAATTATCAAACATTGCTAAAGAAATAGTATAATGACGCTCCAAAATCGTCCCCAAAAATAGTTAAGGGCACAATTAACAATCGTTGCCAAAAAAATAAAAGAGTGATGCTCCAAAAACGTCCCCAAAAGTATTTTAGGTAACAATTATCAAGGGTTGCAAATTGATTTTTGTCAACAACCATAAATCGTTGCCTATACGAATTTTAGACAACAATTTTTACATGTTACCTAAAAAGGTGTTGCCAGAGACAACAAATGTTGTAGTAAAACACAAAACTAAATAAAATGGTTAGTTGTGCATGGATGATTGACTTAGGTGATATGCAAAATCTTCTTAAATTAAGCTTGAATTATTGAATGGTGAACTTTAAACCCAAATGTACTAGTCACGTCCCTGTGACGCTTAGCTGTAAGAATTTATACCTTGACATTACTGCACCTGCACAAACTGGTTAGTTGCCGGAGATTACATGAGTGTTTTTTATCAAGCAAATTACTCCTAATTAAGTACATAGCAAGTATTGAGCAACAACTCCTTGCTTCTTAATACAGAAACATTTCCCTTGTTTACCTTTGCCATAGGACTTGGAGTCTCCGTGCTCTATTTAGTCTTCCCGCCGTGGATATCCTTTACCTTTAACCTTTAACCTTTATCCTAACCTTAGGATTTGAGTCGTCGTGCTCACTTTTAGCGTCCCGCCGTGGACATCCTTTCCCCCTTATCCTAACCTTAGGATTTGAGTCACCGTGCTCACTTTTAGCGTCCCGTCGTGGACATCCTTTATCCCGTTACCCTAGCCTTAGGATCTGAGTCGCCGTACTCATGTTTAGCGTCCCTCCGTGGACATCTTTTACCCTTCTATTTCCATACTTGTTCGGAGGAAAGAAATCCAATCCTGACTTGCTGAATAGTAAGCACATATCTGCAATCTGCGGGGATTAAATGTGTGTTGATCGACTGTCGGGTATAAGGATACACACTACCTGCTCACAACTCTACTGGGGACAGAGATAAAAACTCCAAATACTGATGATGGACTCTGGTTTGGGAGAAAATGAATTTCATCCATACCCTTTTGCCCCCAAGGGTAACGACCCTGCAAAAACAAACAGACAAGATATCCTACACGAAAGGAGCTATCTCAATCGTCATTCATGACATTGTTCAGTTAAATCAAAGTTTTAACAATTATTGGCCAAGGCCTGCAAGTTTATACATGCGCAAGTTTATCAAAAAACATCGGGCGTTTTTCACAAACAAAACAGCAAACAGATTACTGAATAGTATATGTTTATTGATAAACGGCCTGTAAATAGGAATGGTTTTACAACAGATGCAACCCCTGAAAAGAGGAAGCTGCGCGAAAGCATACAGATATGTACAAAAATAAACAAAAGTGTGCAGACATGTCAGCAATGTGGTGTAGACGAACACCATGAGCTGATCCCTCTATGACTCGCCTGACTTCGATGTCTTTCCTGATGCTCCAGCCTCAAAAGAGATTGATTCAGATGAACGGACCTCAGGTCTTCCCAAACCACTAAGCAATGAAGTATCACACGCAGATCGCAGTCATTTGCTTTTCAATCCCTAACTTCTGCGTGAATCGCCCTTTCAGGTTTTCAATTCACCGGGATACCCATTTTTGCCAAAGACGCCTTTTCGGGTCTTCGACTTTACGAGTTTACATCTTTTCATTTATATCCCTAATTTTTCCCCGAACCCATTCTTTTTATGGTTCGCCGGGATCTTCGACTTTGCCTGGATTTTCTTATTTTGTAGAGCGGGTCATTTTTAAGCAAAGTATTTTTTAACCGCGTCCGCGTTCACAGGGGATGTAAAATCCTCACCATCCATGGTGGACAATAACAAGGCTCCTCCGGAAAAGACCTTTTGTACGACATAAGGACCTTCGTAATTGGGGGTCCATTTGCCCCTGTGATCTGCTTGTGGTGGGAAAATCTTTTTCAGCACAAGATCGCCCGTCTGAAAGCTTCAAGGTCGCACCTTCTTATCGAAAGCTTTCTTCATCCGACTCTGATACAGTCGACCGTATGCGATAGACGCTAGCCTCTTCTCATCCAGCAAGTTGAGATGGTTCAATCTGTTTTGTATCCATTCTGCCTCATCAAGCTTAACATCGACCAGGACTCTTAAAGAGGGAATCTCGGCCTGCAATGGTAGGACAACTTCCATACCATACACCAGTGAGAAAGGAGTTGCCCCGGTTGATGTGCGTACCATCATACGATAACCGTGAAGAGCAAAGGGCAACATCTCGTGCCAATCCTTGTAAGTGAAAACCAACTTTTGCACTATCCGCTTGATACTCTTGTTGGTCGCTTCAACAATGTTGTTCATCTTCGGACGATAGAGCGATGAGTTGTGATGCTCGATTTTGAAGTTTTGGCACAATTCCTTCATCATCTTATTGTTAAGATTGGAACCATTGTCAGTAATGATTCGCTCGGGCACTCCGTATCTACAGATGATGTCCCTCTTTATGAACTGGGCTACGACCTGCCTGGTTACATTGGCATACGAGGCTGCTTCGACCCATTTGGTGAAGTAGTCGATGGCGACCAGGATGAAACGATGGTCGTTGGATGCGGTTGGCTCGATCCTGCCAATCATGTCAATTCCCCACATAGAGAAAGGCCACGGGGACGCTATAACATTCAACGGGCTCGACGATACATGAATTTTGTCTGCATAAATCTGACATTTATGGCATTTCTTTGCAAATTTGAAACAATCTGACTTCATGATTAGCCATTAATACCCCGCTCATAATAATTTCCGAGACATTGCATGCCCGCCGGCATGTGTACCGAAGGTACCCTCGTGGACCTCTCCCATAAGCAACGTGGCCTCCTTCTCGTCCACGCATCTCAATAACACCAGGTCATGGTTCCTTTTGTAAAGCACACCATCTGGGTTCAGATAAAAGTTACCAGACAACCTCCTCAGAGTCTTCTTATCCTGGGCCGAAGCACCTGGCGGATACTCTTGTTTCCTGAGGAAGTTCTGTATGTCATAAAACCACGACTTGCCATCGACAGCTTCTTCAATGGCGAATACGAATGTCGGTCTGTCGAGGCGAGAAAGGACAATTATGGGAGCATCATTCCAGAAGTTCACTTTGCACATCGAAGCCAACGTAGCCAGAGCGTCTGCCATCTGGTTCTCCGCTTGAGGCACGTGATGGAACTCTACCCGATCGAAGAATGGCAACAGCCTTCTCGCATAATTCATGTAGGGAATCAGATTGGGATGTCGGGTTTCCCACTCTCCATTGATTTGATTAACAACAAGCGCTGAATCACCGTACACATCAAGATTCTTGATCCTTAGATCAATGACTTCTTCTAAACCCATGATGCACGCTTCATATTCTGCTTCATTGTTGGTGCATGGGAATGTTAATCTGGCAGTGAATGGGATGTGAGACCCATAGGGAGTCGTAATGACCGCCCCAATTCCACTTCCGTACGAATTAACAACACCGTCAAATATTAATTGCCACTAAGAACTCTTCTCCGGCCCTTCGTCGGCTAGTGGCTCTTCGTAGTCCTTCATCTTAAGGAACATGATGTCCTCGTCAAGAAACACAAATTTCATTGGTTGATAGTCTTTGATAGGTTGTTCGGCAAGGTACTCTGACAGAACACTTCCCTTGATGGCCTTCTGAGAAACATACTGGATGTCGTACTCTTTCAGTACCATTTGCCACCTGGCAATCCTGCCTGAAAGCGCTTGCTTTTCGAAGACATACTTGATCGGACCCATCTTCGAAATCAGCATGGTTGTATGATTAAGCATATACTGTCTCAAACGTTTGGCAGCCCACGCGAGTGCGCAACATGTTTTTTCAAGCATCGAGTAACGGGACTCACAATCTGTGAACTTTTTACTCAGATAGTATATGGCGTGCTCTTTTCTTCCGGTCTCGTCGTGTTGACCGAGAATGCAACCCATGTTGTTCTCAAGAACCGTTAAGTACATGATTAATGGTCTTCCGGCTACCGGGGGTATCAATATCGGAGGTTTCTGTAAATATTCTTTTATTTTGTTAAATGCCCTTTGGCAATTATCATTCCATACGACCACCTGATCTTTTTTCAACAATTTGAACATTGGTTCGCATGTGGCTGTTAGGTGAGATATGAACCGAGTAATGTAGTTCAACCTCCCCAAGAAACCACGAACCTCTTTTTCGGTCTTTGGCGCTGGCATATCTTATATAGCTTTTATCTTAGCAGGATCGACCTCGATTCCCCTTTCACTAACAATGAACCCCAATAGTTTTCCGGACCGTACCCCGAAAGTACATTTGTTAGGATTCAACCTCAACCTGAATTTCCTGAGCCTCTCAAACAACTTTTGCAAATTGACCAGATTTCCTTCCTCCGTTTGGGACTTTGCTATCATGTCATCAACATACACTTCAATCTCGTGATGAATCATATCATGAAACAAAGTGACCATATCCCGCTGATAGGTTGCCCCTGGGTTTTTCAACCCAAAGGGCATTACCTTATAACAAAACGTCCCCCATGGCGTGATAAACGTCGTTTTCTCCATATCCTCCAGTGCCATCTTGATCTGGTTATAACCAGAAAAACTATCCATGAAGGAGAATACGAAGAATTGAGCAGTATTGTCGACCAATACGTCAATGTGAGGGAGCGGGAAATCATCCTTTGGGCTCGCCTTATTCAAATCTCGATAATCCACACTGTCGCTACTGCGAAAATCGGCGCCGGCTGAACAGAAGAGTCGCCACCGTGCGTTATTTATCCCACGGGAGGGAAAGGAAACGCTCAGAGTAAACCTCGCACAACACGGGAAAGGTATGGTCGTTGCAACCAAAACCTGGATTCGGGAGTCGGTTACGCAAGGGGAAGGTATTAGCACCCCTCACGTCCGTCGTACTCGACGGGATCCACGCTTGTTTTCGGGTATGGATTGTTATTCTATCTACGCTAAAGGTCTGGGGTTAAAAGAAAAGAAAACGACTCGGCAAAGTATCGCACTTTATGCCTACGTATTCCCGTCTGGAACGAGAAATCAGAGTCAACGTAGTTCGCCTACCTACGGGAAAGGAGGGGAAGGTTGCTCGCTAGGATATCGCATCCTATGCCTACGTACTTTCATACAGCATGAAAGATCAGAGCAAACGTAGTTCGGGCCACGTACGACACAAGTCTGTCCTTGATTGATTTTATTCCTTCTGAAAAAGGTTTTTCTGATTAACAGTCCCGGCGGACAAAAATGACGTCTTTGATGAGTTCACATTCCTTTACGAAAGAAGTGTCTTTTATTGTGTTTGAAATCTTTATTATGTTTTTCTGTTTGTTTTAAGATGAGAAGAGAAACAGCAACTCTAAAAACCTCGGGTGGAAAAGGGAATCAAAACTAACCTAATGTTATCATGCATGGGTTAAGACCTAATGTCTATCATGCTCCTCTCTTGCACAGAGAGAAACAGAGATCCTACGGGATAGGCAGAAACAGAAACAATATCAGATATATACAGTAAAACAGTAAAATGCATGGATGCAACAATACAAGCGAGGCAAGGGAGTCCCACTCAACCTCGAACCTAGAAAACAATAGGCAAAAGTGAACAGGATTCACTTTCAACCCAACAGGGTAAACAGCAAACAATACAGTTCAGAAAACCAATCAATACATCAACAAATGAAATACAGCAAAAGAAACAGCATCAGCAGCTCTGAATCAACAACTGGCTTCAAGTAATCTCCATTCAGCTACAGGCTTCAACAAGCATCAATCTCCATCTTCATGGCCTTCAGGCAAGGGCTTTGATCATCAGTCTTCTATCTGCAATGGCTCTTCTTCAAGCTCAAACCTCCAGGATGAGGGATCAGTCACAAGAGTGAATTGGGTGTTAAGCAATCAGTTGACTACCAAGGGTGGTGAACAAACTGCTTCTAACACAAGAGACATTTTCTCTCAAGAGTTCTATCTCTTAGACACTATCACCAAGCCTTCCAAAGGAAGGGGGTGAGTGTCTTAGAGAGACTCTGAATCACAGAGAAGAATGGATGCAGACAAGGCAATCCATGTTTGAGAAACAATCATTCTAATCTAGAGCTCTGCCTAGCTCCTAAACCCTAGTCTCCTCAGCAGCTGCTAGCAAGAATCTCCTCCTCAACTCTGACAGTTGATCTTCAATCTTTGAATCTCCAATGGCTTCATCTTCACAAATCTTCAGCTTCCCCAGGGCCCCAGACAAACCCAATACCCAATCAAACAATCAACAATCCCCAGAGGGCACCCCACACCAGACAACAGATATACAGACAGTATTAATAGCAGTAGGGGAATCCTAACTTTTCTCTAAGGGATCTAATAACTACCCATAGCCCCTATAGTCCCATAACTAATCTAATTAAACCCTAAGTCCTGAGGGAAATGAAATCAAACTTCTTAAGTTGTCACCTAAAACCCTAGTTTTGTTCATGACGTTCAAACCTATTTTAATCACCTAAAATTAATTCCTAAAAATGGGAACTAAAATATTTCTACAAGCCTAATATCTCATCTAAACAATATGAAAAGAATGATCAAAAAATATTAAAGCATGGGAGAGAACAAAAATCATTAAAATAATGCATGAAATGAACTATTTAATATGACATTTATTTAGAAAATATGCAAAAATATGAAATAAAAATTAAAAATGCAATTTTATTTTCCTATAATATTCTAGACATTTTAAAGAACATATGGTAAAAAGAATGGATTAAAATGCATTTTTTATGAATTAGTTATGATTTAATGAAGTTGATGAAAAATTAAAATGGAATTAAAAAATAAAATGAATTAAAATAAGAGAGAGGGGTATGAATAGCAGATACGCCCAGTTATAAATCCAGAATGGGCCACATATAGGGGGTGCGAGTAGCGTTTTGGTTAAGCCCAGCATCAAGTCAGAAACAATAAAAAACTAAAAACGAGCAGGGGGGTGAAAATAGAAACAAAACCACGTTGAAATTGGAATGGGCCTATACACTGGGGGTGGGAAAAGCAACACAAACTCAGGCCCGCCCGTTTCAATTAATGAAACGGCGCGTTTTGGCCTCACAGCTCCCTCCAAATTTACTTCAAATCTCAGCCGTTCGATCACGCTCCAAGTCAAAGGTCTTGCTCAAAATGGAAGGCCACGATTATCTCTTCTCCAATGGATCTGAAACCTAGGGTTTCACCATGAATGCCCCATGCACGAGCTAAGCTTCACCTCCTCTGTTCTCCCTCTCCAATCCATGAAATGCCACGCCATAAAAATGAAAAACGCTCAGAATTCTTCCCTCTACAATCCTATGGTCTCATCTTGCCTTGAAACTCAACACATCAACAAACCCGCGCGCCATAAATTCTGGTCACCATGGCAATACACTGATATGCATCGTCACAATTCTCAATCAAACTTACCCTAACCTAACCTACAGCTAATGGTAATCAACCTGCGCTATCAAGCTACAATTATGATGCACTAACCTAGGAGATTCATGCCCTAACAGTTTGTGGTACCTGCTAATCAACATCACCAAACCTCTCCAAATTCATCCTACTTGTTCTCCTAACCACCTACATTGCATCTAAACTAATAAAATCATGCCTAACTAACTGAATCAAGTAAATCGAATGAAAACTTACCTGGTGCAAGAACTTGAAAACAGCTATGGAGATTGAGGATCTGAGGCTTCTAGGCTTTGGATCTTGATCAATCCTTGATGTATGTGATTCTGTATGCAATTCCTTGTTGATTCTTGACTTGAATTATGCTGTCCACTTGAATTTGTAGTTTTGAGATTCTTGGAGAAAGTGCTTGAAAATGGATGATTCACCCTTGATCCTTGCTTCAATTCTGATCTATGATGAACATTGAATATGATTGGATTGATTTTGAGGAAGATTGATGAAGATTTTGGAGAATTGGAATGAAAACTCAATGAGAAAGCATGAGAAAAATTTGTGGAATTCTTGGTGCAAATGAGGCCAACCCTTGCCAAATTCTCCTTTCATGAATATATAGACCCCAATGGTACATTCTAGATCCATCTTGCACATTCCCTTGTTTTCAAATTTTGGCTCATTTTGATTATGTTTCTTAAAAGGTAAGCAACCATGGATAACTTCATTTTTTCCTTCTAAACTCAAAAAAGTGTGTGAACCATTGTTCTTAGAATTGTTTTTCCATTCAAAATCATATATTGGAAGTCTTCATTTGGACTTGTAAATCTTCCAAACCATTTTTCACTTTGAAATTATTCACTTTATAAGCCTTTTTAGTTCATATTTTGACCAATCATGTGACATCATGCTATGAGCTTCTCCAATAACTTGTGACCTTCTTTCTAGACTTAAAATCCCATTTGGAGCAAGTTTGATGTTGTAAGTTTTTCCATTTGAGGCCTCCTTGTATGAGTTTTGGGTATAGGTTAAAATGACCTGTAATTCACAAATGCCCAAAATACCCTTTGCTTGTCAAGACCATAAGTTGAGTTCTCCACATCATATGAAGGCATGCCATACCATTCTAGAAAGCTAAGACAATGAGGAACAATTCTTGTGTTGACCAAGAATTCATTTGAAATCTCCTTGAGGGGTAAAACTAGCTTGGAAGTCAAGTCACTTTCACAGACAAAAATTCAGACACCCCAGATGACCTGTAACTTGTAAGGACCATAACTTGAGTTCTATAAATCTCCTTGAGGTCTTCCACCACTCAAATTAAAGGTCTTGAGATCCTCTACAAGTTTCATGTTGGCCAAGAAGCCATTTGAAGCTAGCATTTTGACTTATCTTGCTTGGAAATTTGACCTAAACTAGGGGATTTTACAGAGAAACCCTAATTTAGTAACTCCTCTTCTCCTTGATTTCTCTTGAATTCTCCTAGCCATTTCTCCATATCCTTCTTCATATGTCAAATGTTGATCCCCACATCTCTCCAATAGCCTTGAATGCTCTTTAAAGTCAGTCAATTGACCTAGGGTTGACCTAGGGTTGACCCAGATGAAACCCTAGTTGACTGTCTTCCACTATAGCTCTTGTGCTTTCATCAATGACTTGCTTTCTTCTCCAAATGACTTTGTAAGTCTCTCATAAGGTCTAGATGCTCTCCATGCTCTCAATTCACAACTCATGATTCCCTCTTGTTGATCCTCAGATACCCTCAGCTAGAAGATAGACTCAAGGCTTGATCTGCTGAACTCTTTGCTTTCAAATTCTTTCCTGATGACTTGAATGAGATTGAATTGGAATAATAACCTCTTGCTAGGCCTCTAGAGATGAAAATAATGATTGGTCCCCTGTTGAATGACTTGCTATGCTTATGCTATGCAGATGGTTAGTCTATGTACATGACTCTATATGCAAATGCTAATGATAATGAAACATAAATCCAAGGAATAAGGTTGAGCAAATTTTAGGGTGCAACAGCTGCCCCTATTCAAGCGACTTGGACCCGATTGGATGAAGAGCCCGGAGCCTTCAGACATTCGCGGTACGAGACGGTTGAATACTAGTGAAACCAGAAATTTGCCAACCGCAGAAATAAACCGCGCTCCTGCTTGATGAATGACATTCGTCAGCTGAATCTGACTGTTACGATAACCCACTGATCTCGCACGACCGTGCTGGGGATTGTCTTCATCGTTCTGAAGAGAATTCTGTCATCACAACTTGCTTGCTTGTCCACGTTAGGACTCTGTCTGTTGTCAACACGAAGAAATCTCACCTAGAATTGGTCCAAGTTAGGACTACACTTGCTGCTAATCCAGAAAAGTCTCGGCAACTCCGCTAGGGATAATTCATCTGCATTTCCGTAAACTGTCCACGTTAGGAATCACATCGTCCACGTTAGGAGTAATGCTTTTATCTTTCCACGTTAGGAAGCAATCTTCTTTCCGCGTTAGGAAACTATATCAATCTGTCCACGTAAGGACTCCAATGCCATTTGACATGTCCGCGTCAGGACTCCGATCTTTCCACGTAAGGAATACAACTATTTCTGAACTTGTCCACGTCAGGACTCAACTTTTCTTGCATCTGTCCACGTAAGGACTAATTTCCTTCTTCCACGTTAGGAATATCTTCTTCGATCTGTCCGCGTCAGGACTAAACTCTCTTTCCACGTCAGGAATAATCCATTTCTTTCCACGTCAGGAATCAATCTTGATATGTCCGCGTGAGGACTTAATCTTTCCGCGTAAGGAATAAGCTCGTCTTTCCACGTAAGGAAACCATTTTTCTTCCACGGAAGGAATGCTCTTGATATGTCCACGTAAGGACTCCGATCTTTCCACGTAAGGAATACCAACTCTTTCTCGATTTGTCCGCGTCAGGACTCATTTTTCCACGCAAGTAATGCCATCTTAATCTGTCCACGTAAGGACTCTCTTTTTTCCACGTTAGGAATACTGTCATTTCCACGTTAGGAATCACTTCTGATACGTCCGCGTATGGACTCCATCTTTTCCGCGTTAGGAATCTCCGTCTTTCCACGTTAGGAATCACCTCTGTTGATATGTCCGCGTAAGGACTACATCTTTCCACGTTAGGAATAATAATCTCTTTGATCTGTCCGCGTTAGGACACTGATCTCGTCTTGATTTGTCCACGTTAGGACTCAGGCGTCTTCGACTCACTGAGGAAATAAGACTTGTCCACGTAAGGACCCACGCGTCTTCGACTTGCTGGGGAAATATCCGCGTTAGGACTTACACTTTGCCAACAACACGAAGAAGGATAAATTTGTCCACGTCAGGATTCTTGTATCTTGTCATCACAAAGAACTACAAACTTGTCCACGTCAGGACGCACATTTCACCATTACGAATAAAGATATCTGCTGGAAACAAATGATCCACGTCAGGGCACCAACACGAAGAGTAACCAATCTTGTCCACGTCAGGATTTCTCATTCGATCAATACCGAGAAATCAAATCTGTCCACGCTAGGACGCCCACTTCTGAAGAAATCCCGTCAATATAGGAATAAATCGTCCACGTTAGGACTTGGTTCTTCAATGATCCTCACCCACAAACTTCTTAGCACTGACGTGACAGCGACTTCGAGATGAACTCTACTGGGGATGTCTGAAAACCAACTATCGGACGCCTGCTCTGATGCCCGGAGGCCACTTCTGAAATTCTGGTTCATGAAACCTTTTGATGACAAATAACTCTGCTTGGGAATAAGGAGATTCTTATCCTGGCCACTCTGGCTGGGGAAAATCAAATACATTTGCATAAATGACTCTGCTGGAGACAAAGAGAGTTTTATCACGACAACTCTGTGGGGGAATACCGCCGAAACTGACATTGTCATTGAATATCTCCTGCCGAGATCTTGACTGTTTGGTGATTTATTTGAGCAAGAGCTCTCTCCACCTGAACTACTAGAGTACAGAAACTGCTTCAGCAAAATAAATGCTGGAAGGATAATGCCGACTCGCCGGGGATAGCCAGATGCTACAGAATTATTCCAGCAACATAAATGCTGGAAGGGTGAAGTCAACCCTGCTGGGAAATTGGGAACTTAAACCGAGCACCTTGTTGCAGTAACCTCCTGCTGGGGAATAGCAGATGTGCGCAGTATGATCGGACTTTCTGCTGGAACGTGAACCGATATCACCAGTATCTCTGACAAAATAAATGACAGGAACCGCCATCAACTCTGCTTTGGAGAGTCTTGACCTTCGAATTCCACTGGAAGGAAAGAACATTTACTGAAAAGAAAACTCCGCTGGGGATGGGATGATTCTCTCGGGGAAAATTAACTGACTCCACTGGGGAAGAGTGCCTGACCCTACGGGGGGAGATGAACCTGTCTGAATACAGCCTTACGATCTCAGAATCACTAAACTCTGCTGAGGACGAGTAACTTCTCTGGAGCACGTCCTTTGGATAAGCTACGGCTAGCTGGGGAATTCTATCCTTCTTCAGGAAGAGCATGCATGACCTGCGTGGGGATCAAGCCTTTCACTATTGCAATCTTTTGATCACCTTCCTCGTACAGTTATGAAACCTGCAACAACACAAACAAAGCACGATAAGCCTATGCAATCCAAATCGATTCAGGTTAGTGACGTTACACTCAGTTAATTCAAAGCTTTAACAATTGTTGGCAAGGGCCAGTAATGTTATACTCATGCTAGCTTCAATAAACTTAGGCGTTTTATCATGCGCAAAACAGTAAAGAACAGGCATCAAGTACTGAATAACACATTTTCATTGATTGGGCCCCTGAATGGGCGGAGTTTTTTGTACACGGGATGTAACTCCTGAAAAGAGGAAGCTACGCAAAGCAAATATACAAGTATGCAAGTATTCACAAGAAGCATAAATATTGACAAATTAAATTTTGTACACATGTCGGCAACTGGATGCAGATGAACACCACGAACTGATCCTCCCATGACTCGTCCGACCCTTATACTTTCCCGGTATCCCTACTTCTGAAGAGATTGTGTCCGATAACTGACTCCTCAAATATATTCTCCCGCATTGATACTCATTGAATTCGAATTCGGACCGCAGTCATTTGCTTTTCAAATCCCTAACTTTTGCGTGAACCGCCCTTTACGGGTTTTCAGTTCACCGGGATACCCCTTTTTGCCGAAGCCGCCCAGTGTAGGTTTTCAACTTCGCGGGTGTACATTTTTTTCAATTTTATCCCTAACTTTTGCCCGAACCTTTCATTCTGTTTTTGGTTCGCCAGGATGCCCCATTTTTGCCTGGACTCTCTTTTTTCTGTCCAGCGGGTCTATTTTAAGCAAAGTATTTTTTAACCGCGTCCGAATTCACAGGTGATGCAAAGTCTTCCCCGTCCATGGTGGACAGCAACAAAGCTCCCCCTGAAAAGACCTTACTGACAACGTATGGCCCTTCGTAGTTGGGGGTCCACTTGCCCCTGTGATCTGCTTGCGGCGGGAGAATCCTTTTCAGCACAAGGTCGCCCGTCTGAAAGCTTCGCGGAAGTATCTTCTTGTCGTACGCTTTCTTCATTCGTCTTTGATACAAACGACCGTATGCCAGAGAAGCTAGCCTCTTCTCATCCATCAAACTCAGTTGGTTCAATCTGTTCGTTACCCATTCTGCCTCGTCCAGCTGAACGTCTCGCAATACCCTCAGAGAAGGGATCTCAACTTCCAATGGTAATACCGCCTCCATTCCGTATACCAACGAGAACGGAGTTGCCCCAGTTGATGTGCGTACCGTCGTACGATAACCGTGCAAAGCGAAAGGTAGCATCTCGTGCCAATCCTTATACGTCACCACCATTTTCGGGACGATCTTCTTGATATTCTTATTGGCCGCTTCGACAGCGCCATTCATCTTGGGTCGGTAAGGGGAGGAGTTGTGATGTTCGATCTTGAAATTCTGACAGAGCTCCTTCATCATTTTGTTGTTCAGATTAGAACCATTATCCGTGATTATCCGCTCGGGAATCCCATATCGGCAAATGATATCTCTCTTGATGAATCTAGCCACCACTTGCTTCGTTACATTTGCGTAAGACGCTGCTTCCACCCACTTGGTGAAATAATCGATTGCTACGAGGATGAACCGATGCCCGTTAGAAGCCGTCGGCTCAATCTTTCCGATCATATCGATTCCCCACATCGAGAATGGCCATGGAGATGACATCACATTCAGAGGACTCGGAGGCACGTGTATTTTGTCAGCATAAATTTGGCACTTGTGGCACTTTCTTGCAAATTTGAAACAATCAGTTTCCATCGTCAGCCAAAAGTAACCTGCCCGCAGCAGTTTTCTCGTCATAGCATGCCCACCAGCATGCGTACCGAATGCACCTTCGTGAATTTCCTCCATGAGAAGCTTTGCCTCTTTCTCGTCTACACAACGCAACAACACCAAATCGTGGTTTCTTCTGTACAAGACGCCATCCGGGTTCAAATAGAAATTACCCGCTAATCTCCTGAGAGTCTTCTGATCTTGACTGGATGCCCCAGCCGGATACTCTTTATTCTTCAGGAAATTAAGGATATCGAAATACCACGGTTTGTCATCAGATGCTTCATCAATAGCAAATACATAAGCTGGCCTGTCCAACCGAGAGATAGTGATTTGGGGAGCTTCGTTCCAGAAATTGACCTTGTACATGGAAGACAAGGTGGCAAGGGCGTCAGCCATTTGATTTTCTGCCCGCGGCACATGATGCAATTCAACTTTGTCGAAGAAAAGCAACAATCTCCTTGCATAATTCATGTAATGTATCAAATTGGGCTGACGTGTCTCCCATTCCCCTTTGATCTGATTCACTACCAGAGCTGAGTCTCCGTATACGTCTAAATGTTTGATTCGCAAATCAATGGCTTCTTCAAGCCCCATTATACAAGCTTCGTATTCGGCCTCATTGTTGGTAACGGCAAAGGTCAATCGGGCAGTAAACGGGATGTGCGACCCGTGCGGCGTAGTGATAATTGCCCCTATTCCGCTACCGTAAGCATTCACAGCTCCGTCAAATATCATCTGCCATTTGGACCCCGGCTCTGGTCCTTCGTCTGGTAACGGCTCTTCGCAATCCTTCATCTTGAGATACATGATATCCTCGTCAGGAAAGTCAAATCTCATCGATTGATACTCTTCAATAGGCTGCTCCGCCAGATACTCAGACAACACACTCCCCTTTATTGCCTTTTGCGAGACGTACTGAATATCGTACTCAGTCAAGATCATCTGCCACCGGGCAATTCTACCTGACAA
The DNA here is from genome assembly GCA_963859935.3 of Lathyrus sativus. Classification (NCBI taxonomy): domain Eukaryota; kingdom Viridiplantae; phylum Streptophyta; class Magnoliopsida; order Fabales; family Fabaceae; genus Lathyrus; species Lathyrus sativus. Next base: position 286,688,456 of record OZ012736.1, on the reverse strand, counting down.
CGCCTGCTTTTCGAATATATATTTGATTGGATCCATCTTCGAGATGAGCATGGTTGTATGATTCAGCATGTACTGCCTCAGACGCTTGGCGGCCCAGGCTAGCGCGCAACAAGTTTTCTCCAGCATTGAATATCGAGATTCACAGTCTGTAAATTTCTTACTCAAATAGTAAATTGCATGCTCTTTTCTCCCCGTCTCGTCGTGTTGACCGAGAACACAACCCATGCTTCCCTCAAGAACCGTCAAATACATTATCAAGGGTCTCCCTGCCACTGGGGGTATCAAAATAGGAGGCTCCTGCAGATACTTCTTTATTTTGTCGAACGCCTTTTGACAATTTTCGTTCCACGTTACAGCTTGATCTTTCTTTAACAGCTTGAATAATGGTTCACACGTGGCCGTTAGGTGAGATATGAACCGAGCAATGTAGTTCAATCTCCCCAAAAACCCGCGCACCTCTTTCTCTGTTTTAGGCGTCGGCATTTCTTGAATCGCTTTTATTTTAGCAGGATCGACCTCTATTCCTCTTTCGCTTACGATAAACCCCAGCAGTTTACCCGATCTCACCCCGAAGGTGCATTTGTTAGGGTTCAGCCTCAGCCTGAACTTCCTAAGCCTTTTAAACAACTTCAACAGATTCACCAGATGCTCTTCCTCTGTCTGGGATTTGGCAATCATATCGTCAACATAAACTTCGATCTCTTTATGCATCATGTCATGAAAGAGAGTCGTCATCGCACGCTGATATGTCGCCCCAGCATTTTTCAAGCCAAAGGGCATCACTTTGTAGCAAAATGTTCCCCAAGGCGTTATGAAAGTAGTTTTCTCCATATCCTCTGGCGCCATTTTAATTTGATTATAGCCTGAAAAGCCATCCATGAAGGAGAATACGGAGTACTGAGCAGTATTATCAACTAACACGTCAATATGAGGAAGTGGAAAATCGTCTTTTGGGCTTGCTTTATTCAAATCTCTATAATCCACGCACATTCGAACCTTGCCATCTTTCTTTGGCACTGGTACGATGTTAGCAACCCATGAAGGATACTTCGTCACAGCCAGGAAACCAGCGTCCCACTGTTTCTGAACCTCCTCTTTGATCTTCATTGCCATATCTGGTCGAGTTCTGCGAAGCTTTTGTTTGACAGGCGGGCAGTCTTCTTTCAGTGGCAGACGATGCACAACCATATCAGTATCGAGCCCTGGCATATCTTGATACGACCAAGCGAATACATCATTATACTCTCGGAGCATTTCAACCAGTTTTCGCTTGATATCACTCTGCAGTGCGGCTCCGATACGAATATTCTTCTCAACCCCTTCCGTCCCCAAATTGATAATTTCGATAACCTCGTCGTGAGGCAGAATGGCTCTTTCCTCTTGCTTCACCAACCAAGACAGTTCTTCAGGAACGTCGCTATCTTCGACAACCTCTTCTTCGGTCTGGAATACCGGGTGCTCGAAGTCGGGACGAGTCATAGGTGGTTCAAGGATGTCATCTGAAAATGTTATCCTGCAAAAGAAAGGGTTAAGTGCTTCAAAATGCGTATAAAGCGGATAACCACGTTGCCATTTTATTGAAAAATACAAAACCAGAAAGACAGGGATTACAGTATTTACACATGAAAAAAAACGCCATTTATTTAATGATTAACGAAGCAATGTTTATAACAACACAGCCCTAAGCAAGCCCCGATGCCCTGGGCAAGACATCAGATTATTCAACAATTAATAAAGCAAAGCATTACTGTTTAAAAGTCACAGGAACAAGCTCCTGAATAGACCAGTTGCACAGTCCTTGTCCTGGCGTGCTTGGCTGAATCCAGGCATCCATATCACAGTCGCTGTCCCCTTCATCAGACTCCGAAGCAGCATTGACAAATTCATGGCATACTCCACTGGCAGAGATGGTGATTGACTTTCTGAAATGAGGGGCCCCCACGGAAGGAGTTGATGACGACGGTCGGTACCCCAGTCCGAACCGGTCCATTTTCACAGGAATGTCCAATACTTTGCCCCAGCCCGTGGCTTCTCCTGCCTTCACTAGCGCTTGAGCCTCTTTATACGAAGAAACAGCTATCTCTGGCACTTTGCTTGGCCCGGGACCCTTGTCCTTTATGCGCAAACCTTCGAATGCCTGGCATGGCGTCTCGTGGATCTCCCCGTCGACTTCCACATATTTGAACGAAGATAGATGGCTGACCAGGATGTCTTCTTCTCCGCACACGGTGACTACACTGTCTCCGACCATATACTTTAACTTCTGATGCAGGGTTGACGTGACTGCCCCTGCCCCGTGAATCCAAGGTCTTCCCAGCAAGCAGCTGTACGCAGGCTGTATATCCATGATATAAAACTCCGTTGCAAACACTTCCGGCCCCACTTGCAGAGGCAAGGTAATCGATCCGAAGACTGTTCTCCGCGTGCCGTCAAACGCTCTGACTACCAAATCACTTGGTGTACACAAAATCCCTCGAACATCCAGCTTCATCATAGCCTTCTTAGGCAGCACATTTAAAGATGACCCGGTGTCAACCAATACGTGCGACATTGTCGACCCTCTGCACTCAACAGATACATGCAATGCCATATTATGATCCCTTCCTTTCGGAGTCAAGTCGAAATCAGTAAAGCCCAGACTGTGGCCTGCATTTACATGTGCCAATACTCCTTCTAGCTGGTTTACGGAGACATCCTGTGGTACAAAAGAAGTGTCCAGGACTTTCAGCAAAGCGTTCCTGTGAGCTTCCGAACACAACAGCAATGACAATATAGATATTTTGGACGGCGTTTGCTGCAGATGCTCCACAATTTTATAATCACTTTTCCGAATTAAGCGCATGAATTCCTCTACATCTTTAGATGCTGCTTCTTTTTCATTTGCTTGTACCGGAACATTCTCAACCGCTTTCCCCTTTCCTTTCGCTAGCCTTTCGGCCTCTACTTCAGGAGATATAAAGATCCTGCCGCTCCTCGTCATGCCTCCTGAACCAACAACATTATCCACAACCTCCGCTGGCTGCTTGTTAACATCGATTTTAATCCCGTCACAATACACCTCTAGCCCATATGACCATGGGACTGCTTTCGTGTTCTCATACGGAATTGGCCCGGCTTTAGTTATAGTAATCGGTGGTCGCTGAGCTGGTGCTGAAATAGTGATCGTCTTCCTAGGAATTGTCACTGTGGCAACATCACTCTGATTATCCACTACTGCCCCTGCGGGCTCGTCAGTTGCTGCTCTATCAAACTGCAATACACCTTCATCAATCAAGGCCTGAATGCCTTTCTTCAAATCCTCACACCCCCCAGACAGGGCCCAACAATCTAAGCAGTACTCATTACAACCCGGGTAAACACCTCCTTGCAACAGTCGGCTTTTTATTTCGCTCAGCGGCGTCTTTAAATCCTCAACATTCATGATCAGATTCAGACCTTCCTCGGTTAGAACAGCGTTCGCCCCATGATTAGGCATGGGTTTCTGGACTATATTCGCACCGGTCGTTCCGAAGTTGATAGACTTGTTGTCCAAGAGATCCTGCACAACGTGCTTAAAAGCATGACAACCTTCAATATCATGGCCCGGGGCCCCAGAATGAAACTCGCAGCGCCTATTTGCATCATAGCCGAACGGGGGAGTTCCCGTTATCGGTGCCAAGGTTCTTTTCTCTACCAGATTCAATCCCAACAAGGTCTGCAATAAATCAGCATAGTTAGAGGGAGGCTTCTCGAACACCCTTCTCGGCTTACCACCCTGGAATTTTCTCTGAGCTTGCTGTGCCCCCTGCTGAGGCTGCTGCTGCTGCGGCATTGGTTGCTGCTGAACCTGTTGTTGTTGCTGGATTGGTTGTTGTTGATACGGGATGGTGACACTCGACACTTGCTGCTGCTGACGATATGGATTTCTTCCCCTGCCTCGGCCTCGGCCTCGGCCTCCAAATACCGCGCTAGCTTCGCCCTGACGGCGCCCACCATAAGCTTTCCTATTACTGCCAGATGCAGTTGATTCATCGACTTGGAACTTTCCTTGCTTAATGTTCCGCTCAATCTTTTCACCCATCAGAATCAGGTCTGAAAAACTAGCCAGAGACGTATGAAACAACATATCATGAAACAGCCCGGTGAATGTGCCGACAAACATATCGTTCATTTCTTTATCTTCCACAGGAGGACGGACCCTGGCAGCCATATCGCGCCACCTTTGCGCGTATTCTTTAAAACTCTCCCCCTTCTTCTGCGAAAGCCCGGCCAACTGGACCCGATTGGGCGCCAGATCGCTGTTATACTTGTAATGGGCTACGAACGCCTCTGCTAATTGCTTCCAAGTCTTGATATCAGTGGGCTCCAACCCCATGTACCACTCTAAGGAAGGACCCGATAGACTATCCTGAAAGAAATGCATGAGCATTCTTTCGTCAGTGGAGTATGCAGACATCTTTCTGTAATAAGCTCGGACATGCACCTTCGGACATGTATCTCCTTTGTACTTATCGAACGCAGGCGCTTTGAACTTGATTGGCACCCTCAGCCCAGGTACCAAGCCCATTGTTGCCATGTCCAGACCCGCAGCACTCTGGTTTAGGACTCCTTTCATTTGCTCTTCCAGCATTCTAATCTTTTGAGAATCATCCATCGGCCCTTCAAAACCCCCTCCAGAGAAGGCGTCCTCCTGTTGATCCTCTTGCCACATACCGTTTCCAGCCCCGTATCCATCATACGCATTATTACGTCCAGCTCTGACCTGATTCATCCCCGGAACTCGGCCTCTGTTGCCGTACCCTTGAACACCTCCAGCAGGACCACCAGCCATAAAACCAGCACCGTTTCCGTTTCCAAAACCTCCGTAGCCCTGATTGACCATACCAAAACCATCTTGCCCAAAGCCTTGAGCATTAAAGCCATACTTGCCAGTATTGTCGAATCCCTGATCATTGAATCCGAACCCAGTATTGACAAAGCCATTGCCTCCGAGATTATCTCCCACATTGACATCACCCAGCCCAGCGTTATGGACAGCAGTTTCATTTCCAACTCCGACGTTACCATTCACAGCAGCGGCAGCGTTGTTGACGTTAGCAGCATTCACATTGACGACAGGCGGAGCCACTGGCGTTGGAGTGCCATCTCCATGAGCAGTATCAACCCGGACAGACTGATGATCTTCGTTACCATGACCAGCGTTGCGAGCCAACAGAGGCTGGACCATGGCCTGCAAATTCTCTTGCCCTTTTGCTATAGCCTCCATGGTCTGCATGAAGAGGGCGAGCTTCTCGCGTACATCCTGCATCTCGTTCTGAATCTGGTCCATGACTTTCCGACAGTTGGATCGTGTAGAATAGCGGTGCGGATGTTGATCTGGAATCCTGTTAGGTACCTGGTGCAGAGCAAGAGATAAGACACCATTCATAGATTACCTGTTATGCAATATGAATATGAATGCAATGCAATGTGCCTGTGCATTAGGGAAGTTCATTCCCCCAGTTCTAGTGCGAAGGTGCCGGTGCAGTGACAGTGTTGACAATAGGAATATCAGAGCTGAATCACAGAAAGCCTCATATATAGCAGAGAGAATCAATAAGCCCAGGGTACAATATCACAGAGAGTACAAAGATGGCATGACCTCAACCAACAATCCTGGTGATGGTCAGTACTATGCAAATAAAGCATACAAATAATGGAATGATCAGATCCTCCCAAAAGTCTGGTACTCCTCTATCAACTTCTTGGTCTCCGGATGGCTTGGTCGATCAAGCAGCCCTTCAACAAGCTGGTTTCTCTTCTTAAGGATACGGCGTACGTCTTCAGCAGTTTCTTCCCATGTTGCTTCTCCGAAGCAATCTTCTAGCTTTCGCTTCTGGGACACTGCTTCATCTCTGGATTTGATTGCTTTGTTCAGTGCATGCTGGACACTATACCGGTTCATCACTTCCTCCTCACACTTCTTGATGCTGGACTTCAACTTCTCTTCGAGGTCGGAAATTTGCTGCTTCAGCTTATCTTCCCTCTTCTTGTTGTTGGTGAGTGTAGCATTCCAAGTCTTATTGCAAGAAGATATCTCTCGGTGTGCTGCGTCGAGCGCCTTCTTTTTGGCTTCCAGCATGTCATGGGAGCTTCTGAACTCTTGCCCCAGACGTTCGCGCTTCTTCTTTTCCTCGGTCAACTCAGCTCCTAACCTGTTTGCTAGCTCAATCTGTTGCTGGAAAGCATATACGGCCTTGTGTTTCTCGCTGCGTACTTGAGCTAGCTCTTGCTCTAACCCTTCGTTAATCTTCATCAAGACTCCTTTCTCCTTCACAACCTGTTCATATGCTTCTCTAGAAACAGTAGTTGGCTCTTCTACCGGAATAGGAACAAGAATTGGTGCGTCTGGAAATGGCATCCTCAACTGACTAGCCCTCTCCTGAATCCAAACTCTATAAGGTGCATAGGCCTGACAGTCATTCTTTCCTAACAACGGCTTCCCTTTGCGGTTAATACGCGTCCAGGCACGTCGCAACTTGGCTAATAACTCCCCCTTCACGTCACCGGTGAAGTACAGAGATTCCTGTACTTCTTCTTCCTGAGGTGGATTCTTCAGCGCATATCCGAACTGACGAATGAACAGAGAAGGGTTGTAGTTGATACACCCTTTTCTTCCTATCAGCGGCACATTAGGATACCCAGAACAACTGAAGATGAGCTCAGATCCCAACAGGTCTCGATCAAACCACTCCATATCTTCCGACGATAGCCTCATCAAGCGCTCCGGCCAACCAACTGGAACTGTAGTCTCTGCAGCAGATCCTCTCTTAGGAAGATGACTCTCAAACCACATACTCAACAAGGGTACGCAAAGATGAACATTCTTCCCTCTTCCCTTCTCATTCTTGTAATGCAGTGAATGGTAGAGATCTCCGAGTAAAGTAGGCACAGGATTACCAGCGGCGAACAAGTAGAAAGCATCGAAGTCCACAAAATCCGGTATATTGGGGAATAGTACTATGCCATAAATGCACAAAGCCAACACAGCGTTGAAAGCAACCCAGCATCCATTCTTGGCGTACTCTTGGGCTTTACCCACTAAGAACTGAAATGAGAATCCTGGAACTCCACGGGAAACAGTAGTCACAAGTTCAGAAGCGTCAACATGCAAGGCTTTTGCCAATTCCTCCGGCTTGGGTTTGGCATCATAATGAATGAATGGAACCTGGTTCTGCACAGGCAGCTCAACATACTCAGCGTATTCTTCCAGAGTTGGTCCCATAATAAAGTCAGAGAACGTGAAGCACCTCAAAGCAGGGTCGTAGAATTGCATCAAAGCATACAGCCCATCTAACTCTACCTCTGTAGGTTTGCACACCAATCTCAGTAATCTACCATAACTCATCCGGAAACTCCTACGAACACTCTCATCAGCAAGAGAGATCAATCCCAGTAAAGGAACAATATCTGGCGTAGGCAATTTGTAGGCAACTGTTCTCCTTAGGCTAGTCATGATCAAATACTCAGAAGTCTGGGCACTAGAACTAGGGAAATGCAAATGCACCTGCAGCACAGACACACGTTAGTGAAATGCAAATGATAACGGATATGCAGGGATGCAATGCAAGTAACATTCAACAGGGACCAAAGCTGCAGCTGAATAGCCTAAACCCAATCAAGAAAGGTCTCAGATAGACCATCCAAAAGTCACCAAACCCTGGTCTCAGATAGACCTAAAATAAAACTCCAACACTGGTCTCTGACAGACCTCAAACCATAACTCCAACTGGTCTCTGATAGACCTCAAATCACATCCATAATTGGTCTCTGACAGACCTCAGAACACATCTCCAAATGGTCTCAGACCTCATAGCTCTCCCAATGGTCTCTGACAGACCTCAGAATAAATCTCCAAATGGTCTCTGACAGACCTCATAACTCTCCATAAATAACCAGGATCTCTGATCAAGAAATAACCGGTAGTCTGGAGGTCTAGTTACCTGCATAACCCTGAATCCCCTCACAGGTGGGTGGCCCTATAACTGGCACAAGGTACGGCATCCTATGCGGTCGTCGGCGTCACAGACTTTCAGGGTTGATGATACGATTCCCAGAAGGAGTGGCATCATCAAATCCTGAAGAGGCCTCACTCAGCCAATTTCCAAATGATCGGTCCCCAGAGTCGACAATCCAACTAACCAGCAACCCACGCCAACCAAAGGAAGGGGCAGGAGGCCAACCAGAGGAACCTCGTCTGAGTGTAGATTTCATGGGACACCGAAGCAAGCAAAGCAAGCGGGCGCCCACTAATTTCTACTCTAATTCTAGGTGCACTCAAAGCCCAGGTCCGGCTTCTCACTCAATATCATAGAACACCCGTAACACCCCAACAGCAACAGATAATATCGATAAATAGGCCCCAAATAGACAAGCAAACAAGCGCTAGGATTGACTCTCTTAAGGGACGTTGGATCCCAAATGCATAAGAACCATCGCAGTCCTTAGCAGCCAGGGGACGTTGGATCCCCAGCAGAGTCGCCAGCTGTCGCTACTGCGAAAATCGGCGCCGGCTGAACAGAAGAGTCGCCACCGTGCGTTATTTATCCCACGGGAGGGAAAGGAAACGCTCAGAGTAAACCTCGCACAACACGGGAAAGGTATGGTCGTTGCAACCAAAACCTGGATTCGGGAGTCGGTTACGCAAGGGGAAGGTATTAGCACCCCTCACGTCCGTCGTACTCGACGGGATCCACGCTTGTTTTCGGGTATGGATTGTTATTCTATCTACGCTAAAGGTCTGGGGTTAAAAGAAAAGAAAACGACTCGGCAAAGTATCGCACTTTATGCCTACGTATTCCCGTCTGGAACGAGAAATCAGAGTCAACGTAGTTCGCCTACCTACGGGAAAGGAGGGGAAGGTTGCTCGCTAGGATATCGCATCCTATGCCTACGTACTTTCATACAGCATGAAAGATCAGAGCAAACGTAGTTCGGGCCACGTACGACACAAGTCTGTCCTTGATTGATTTTATTCCTTCTGAAAAAGGTTTTTCTGATTAACAGTCCCGGCGGACAAAAATGACGTCTTTGATGAGTTCACATTCCTTTACGAAAGAAGTGTCTTTTATTGTGTTTGAAATCTTTATTATGTTTTTCTGTTTGTTTTAAGATGAGAAGAGAAACAGCAACTCTAAAAACCTCGGGTGGAAAAGGGAATCAAAACTAACCTAATGTTATCATGCATGGGTTAAGACCTAATGTCTATCATGCTCCTCTCTTGCACAGAGAGAAACAGAGATCCTACGGGATAGGCAGAAACAGAAACAATATCAGATATATACAGTAAAACAGTAAAATGCATGGATGCAACAATACAAGCGAGGCAAGGGAGTCCCACTCAACCTCGAACCTAGAAAACAATAGGCAAAAGTGAACAGGATTCACTTTCAACCCAACAGGGTAAACAGCAAACAATACAGTTCAGAAAACCAATCAATACATCAACAAATGAAATACAGCAAAAGAAACAGCATCAGCAGCTCTGAATCAACAACTGGCTTCAAGTAATCTCCATTCAGCTACAGGCTTCAACAAGCATCAATCTCCATCTTCATGGCCTTCAGGCAAGGGCTTTGATCATCAGTCTTCTATCTGCAATGGCTCTTCTTCAAGCTCAAACCTCCAGGATGAGGGATCAGTCACAAGAGTGAATTGGGTGTTAAGCAATCAGTTGACTACCAAGGGTGGTGAACAAACTGCTTCTAACACAAGAGACATTTTCTCTCAAGAGTTCTATCTCTTAGACACTATCACCAAGCCTTCCAAAGGAAGGGGGTGAGTGTCTTAGAGAGACTCTGAATCACAGAGAAGAATGGATGCAGACAAGGCAATCCATGTTTGAGAAACAATCATTCTAATCTAGAGCTCTGACTAGCTCCTAAACCCTAGTCTCCTCAGCAGCTGCTAGCAAGAATCTCCTCCTCAACTCTGACAGTTGATCTTCAATCTTTGAATCTCCAATGGCTTCATCTTCACAAATCTTCAGCTTCCCCAGGGCCCCAGACAAACCCAATACCCAATCAAACAATCAACAATCCCCAGAGGGCACCCCACACCAGACAACAGATATACAGACAGTATTAATAGCAGTAGGGGAATCCTAACTTTTCTCTAAGGGATCTAATAACTACCCATAGCCCCTATAGTCCCATAACTAATCTAATTAAACCCTAAGTCCTGAGGGAAATGAAATCAAACTTCTTAAGTTGTCACCTAAAACCCTAGTTTTGTTCATGACGTTCAAACCTATTTTAATCACCTAAAATTAATTCCTAAAAATGGGAACTAAAATATTTCTACAAGCCTAATATCTCATCTAAACAATATGAAAAGAATGATCAAAAAATATTAAAGCATGGGAGAGAACAAAAATCATTAAAATAATGCATGAAATGAACTATTTAATATGACATTTATTTAGAAAATATGCAAAAATATGAAATAAAAATTAAAAATGCAATTTTATTTTCCTATAATATTCTAGACATTTTAAAGAACATATGGTAAAAAGAATGGATTAAAATGCATTTTTTATGAATTAGTTATGATTTAATGAAGTTGATGAAAAATTAAAATGGAATTAAAAAATAAAATGAATTAAAATAAGAGAGAGGGGTATGAATAGCAGATACGCCCAGTTATAAATCCAGAATGGGCCACATATAGGGGGTGCGAGTAGCGTTTTGGTTAAGCCCAGCATCAAGTCAGAAACAATAAAAAACTAAAAACGAGCAGGGGGGTGAAAATAGAAACAAAACCACGTTGAAATTGGAATGGGCCTATACACTGGGGGTGGGAAAAGCAACACAAACTCAGGCCCGCCCGTTTCAATTAATGAAACGGCGCGTTTTGGCCTCACAGCTCCCTCCAAATTTACTTCAAATCTCAGCCGTTCGATCACGCTCCAAGTCAAAGGTCTTGCTCAAAATGGAAGGCCACGATTATCTCTTCTCCAATGGATCTGAAACCTAGGGTTTCACCATGAATGCCCCATGCACGAGCTAAGCTTCACCTCCTCTGTTCTCCCTCTCCAATCCATGAAATGCCACGCCATAAAAATGAAAAACGCTCAGAATTCTTCCCTCTACAATCCTATGGTCTCATCTTGCCTTGAAACTCAACACATCAACAAACCCGCGCGCCATAAATTCTGGTCACCATGGCAATACACTGATATGCATCGTCACAATTCTCAATCAAACTTACCCTAACCTAACCTACAGCTAATGGTAATCAACCTGCGCTATCAAGCTACAATTATGATGCACTAACCTAGGAGATTCATGCCCTAACAGTTTGTGGTACCTGCTAATCAACATCACCAAACCTCTCCAAATTCATCCTACTTGTTCTCCTAACCACCTACATTGCATCTAAACTAATAAAATCATGCCTAACTAACTGAATCAAGTAAATCGAATGAAAACTTACCTGGTGCAAGAACTTGAAAACAGCTATGGAGATTGAGGATCTGAGGCTTCTAGGCTTTGGATCTTGATCAATCCTTGATGTATGTGATTCTGTATGCAATTCCTTGTTGATTCTTGACTTGAATTATGCTGTCCACTTGAATTTGTAGTTTTGAGATTCTTGGAGAAAGTGCTTGAAAATGGATGATTCACCCTTGATCCTTGCTTCAATTCTGATCTATGATGAACATTGAATATGATTGGATTGATTTTGAGGAAGATTGATGAAGATTTTGGAGAATTGGAATGAAAACTCAATGAGAAAGCATGAGAAAAATTTGTGGAATTCTTGGTGCAAATGAGGCCAACCCTTGCCAAATTCTCCTTTCATGAATATATAGACCCCAATGGTACATTCTAGATCCATCTTGCACATTCCCTTGTTTTCAAATTTTGGCTCATTTTGATTATGTTTCTTAAAAGGTAAGCAACCATGGATAACTTCATTTTTTCCTTCTAAACTCAAAAAAGTGTGTGAACCATTGTTCTTAGAATTGTTTTTCCATTCAAAATCATATATTGGAAGTCTTCATTTGGACTTGTAAATCTTCCAAACCATTTTTCACTTTGAAATTATTCACTTTATAAGCCTTTTTAGTTCATATTTTGACCAATCATGTGACATCATGCTATGAGCTTCTCCAATAACTTGTGACCTTCTTTCTAGACTTAAAATCCCATTTGGAGCAAGTTTGATGTTGTAAGTTTTTCCATTTGAGGCCTCCTTGTATGAGTTTTGGGTATAGGTTAAAATGACCTGTAATTCACAAATGCCCAAAATACCCTTTGCTTGTCAAGACCATAAGTTGAGTTCTCCACATCATATGAAGGCATGCCATACCATTCTAGAAAGCTAAGACAATGAGGAACAATTCTTGTGTTGACCAAGAATTCATTTGAAATCTACTTGAGGGGTAAAACTAGCTTGGAAGTCAAGTCACTTTCACAGACAAAAATTCAGACACCCCAGATGACCTGTAACTTGTAAGGACCATAACTTGAGTTCTATAAATCTCCTTGAGGTCTTCCACCACTCAAATTAAAGGTCTTGAGATCCTCTACAAGTTTCATGTTGGCCAAGAAGCCATTTGAAGCTAGCATTTTGACTTATCTTGCTTGGAAATTTGACCTAAACTAGGGGATTTTACAGAGAAACCCTAATTTAGTAACTCCTCTTCTCCTTGATTTCTCTTGAATTCTCCTAGCCATTTCTCCATATCCTTCTTCATATGTCAAATGTTGATCCCCACATCTCTCCAATAGCCTTGAATGCTCTTTAAAGTCAGTCAATTGACCTAGGGTTGACCTAGGGTTGACCCAGATGAAACCCTAGTTGACTGTCTTCCACTATAGCTCTTGTGCTTTCATCAATGACTTGCTTTCTTCTCCAAATGACTTTGTAAGTCTCTCATAAGGTCTAGATGCTCTCCATGCTCTCAATTCACAACTCATGATTCCCTCTTGTTGATCCTCAGATACCCTCAGCTAGAAGATAGACTCAAGGCTTGATCTGCTGAACTCTTTGCTTTCAAATTCTTTCCTGATGACTTGAATGAGATTGAATTGGAATAATAACCTCTTGCTAGGCCTCTAGAGATGAAAATAATGATTGGTCCCCTGTTGAATGACTTGCTATGCTTATGCTATGCAGATGGTTAGTCTATGTACATGACTCTATATGCAAATGCTAATGATAATGAAACATAAATCCAAGGAATAAGGTTGAGCAAATTTTAGGGTGCAACACACACACATCCGTACCTTACCGTCTTTCTTTGGTACATGAACTATGTTAGCGACCCACGGAGGGTAAGTTGTCACGGCTAAAAATCCTGCGTCCAACTGCTTTTGGACCTCTTCCTTGATTTTTACAGCCATGTCTGGTCTTATCCTCTTGAGCTTCTGTTTGACCGGCGGACACTCTTCGCACAACGGTAAACGATGAACCACTATATCAGTGTCAAGCCCGGGCATGACTTCGTAGGACCAAGCAAAGATGTCACTATACTCTCGAAGCATCTCGACCAGTCTTTGCTTGATGTCACTCTGCAGCGCAGCCCCTATTCTGACATTTCTAACAACCTCTTCAGAACCCAAATTGATGACCTCAATCACTCCCTGATGAGGCAGAATGATCTTTTCTTCTTGTTTCAAGAGTCTAGCCAGCTCTTCTGGCAAGTCGTCATCCTCTTCAATCTCTTCTTTGGCTTGAAATATCGGGTGATCAAAGTCGAAGTGAGTCATAGAAGGTTCTTGGTCGGTGTCATCTGTAATGTGGATCCTGCAATAATAATGGTTAAGTGCTTCAAATGATATGCAACACAAAACCACATTGCCATTTTATTATTTAAACATAAAACAAGAATAAAAAGGATTGCAAAATTTAAATGAGAAACAACACCCTTTGATTTATTGACAAAAATGTTCAATTATAAACAAGCAAGGCCCTGACAAAATACCCATATGCTCCGGGTAGAACATAGGGCCGTACAATAATCGGGAAAATAGATCATTACTGTTCAGTAGTCACTTGAATAAACTCATAGATAGACCAGTTGTGCAGACTCTGTCCTGGTGTGCAAGGCTTGATCCAAGCATCTATGTCGCAATCGCTATCCCTCTCTTCATTATCTGAAACAGCATTGATGCGTTCGAAAATGACACCTCCCGGGGTGAACAACACTGGTCCTTTGTAGCGCGGCGCGCTCTGTGAGGATGATGAAGCAGATGGGTTGTACGCCAAACCAAACTTATCCTGCTTGTTGGGGATGTCAAGCACCTGGCCCCAACCTTGCACTGCCCCAGACTGAACTACTGCCTGGGCTTCCTTAAAAGAAGATATGGCCACCTCGGGTGCTTTGCTCGTTGCAAGAGACTTGTCCTTAACCTAGACTGTTTCGAATGCTTGACAGAGAGTTTCGTGGATCTCCCCATCCACTTCCACATATTTAAACGACGACAAATGGCTAACCATTATGTCCTCTTCCCCACATACGGTGACAATGCTTCCACCAACCATATATTTGAGTTTCTGATGCAATGTAGAGGTCACAGCTGCTGCTGAATGTATCCATGGACGGCCTAATAAACAGCTATAGGCCGGCTGGATGTCCATTATATAGAACACTGCATCGAATACCTCTAGCCCTACCTGAATAGGCAGTGTCACCTCTCCGAACACTGATCGCCTGGTTCCGTCGAAAGCTCTCACCACTAAATCACTAGGCGTACACATCAGCCCTCGAGCGTCTAGTTTCATTAATGCTTTCTTAGGAAGTACGTTTAGAGATGACCCGGTGTCAACCAAAACATGGGACATAACAGCTCCACGACATTCAATCGAAATATGCAACACGCTGTTATAGTTTCTGCCCTTCGGCGTCAACTCTAGGTCCGTAAAACCAAGCCCATTCCCTGTGTTTACATGTGCGACAACTCCTTCGAGTTGGTTTAATGAAACTTCTTGAGGCACGTACGCAATATTCAATACCCTTAGCAACGCATTTCGATGTGCTTCCGAGCACAGCAACAACGACAATATGGAAATTTTAGAAGGAGTTTGCTGTAGATGATCGACTATCTTGTAGTCGCTCTTCCGTATTAGCCTCATAAACTCTTCTACATCCTTTTCCAACAGCTCTTTCTCTCCAGCCTGAGAGGTTTCCTCCACGACCATTTTACCCTTTCCTTTGTCTGCTTTATCAGCCACCACTTCGGGTGGTGAAAAGACTCGACCACTACGGGTAATTCCTCCAACACCAACCAGATTCTCCACTGACTCAACAGGCGGACTCTTTAAATCTAGCTTTTGTCCGTTACAATATACCTCGGCTCCATAATTCCATGGAATAACCTTGGTATCCTCAAGAGGCACGAGACCCGCTTTTGTAATGATAATCATTAGTGGTCTAGGAGCAGAAATAATGATAGTTTTATATGGAATGGAGATCGTTGCAATCTCATCCCTCTTCTCTGCTATCAACTCTTCAAATTTACTCTCCACAACCCGATCAAACTGTAATTCCCCACTATCCATCATACGTTGAACACAACCCCTCAATTGCACACATCCCTCAGGATCATTCAAACACTCGGTACAGTCTTCAGTACAGCCCGGGTAAACACCCCCTTTCAACAGCCTAGCTTTCACGAAGCTCAACGACGTCTTCAGCTTACTAACGTTTGCTATCAAATCTAAACCATCATCCTCGATGATCGCACTGTCTCCAGCTTGTCTGTGGTTTGGCATAGGATTCTGTATGACGTTAGGAGCGTCATGGGAGAAGTTGATTGCCTTGCTATAATCATATCATGTACCTTGTGTTTGAACGCTTTGCAATTATCGATGGTGTGACTGGGTGCCCCCGACTGGAACTCGCAATGAGCATTGCATCGTACCCAGGTGGAGGCGCACCCGTTGGCGGTGCTAACATTCTCTTCTGAATAAGCTGTAGTTGCAACAAAGTCTGGAGTAATTGCGAATACAACATCGGTGGCGTATCAAACACTTTATTCACTACTTGGCCCCGATTTTGGAATCTCCTAGGGGTATAATTCTGATTCTGATTCTGCTGTTGTTGCTGTTGCTGTTATGGAATTGCAGGAATTATAATACTGGCGGCCTGTTGCTGACGACATTGATTCTGACCTCTGTTCCTCCGGCGAGAACTGGACACTGAGTTGGTATCTCTTTCACGTTTCTTGTTAACGAACGCCTTCTTACCCCCTCCTCTAGATAAGGAACTCTCTCCAGCTTGGATCTTTCCGAGCTTTATACCATTTTCTACCCTTTCTCCAGTGATTATCAAATCAGAGAAGCTACTCGACATGTTACTGATGAGCTTCTCGTAGTAGACACCCGGTAGAGTGGCAACGAACAAATCGATTAACTCGCACTCCACCATTGGAGGTTGTACCCTTGCCGCGAGTTCGCGCCACCTTTAGGCGTATTCTTTAAAACATTCACTAGTTTTCTGAGAAAGGTTCTGAAGTTGGACCCTGTTGGGAGCAAGGTCGCTGTTATATGGGTAATGTTTTACGAAAGCCTCAGCAAGGTCCCTCCAGCTTTGAATATTGATGGGCTCCAGCCCCATATACCATTCAAGGGACGGCCCGGACAAGCTGTCCTGGAAGAAGTGCATCATCATTTTCTCATCGTCCGAATACGCGGACATCTTCCAGTAGAAAGAGGGTAGGTGAACTCTCGGGCATGTAGTACCCTTTAGAGGCACTTTTAGGTCGAGGATAAGTCCCAGGTTAGCCATATCAAGGCCCATGGCATTTTGGTTCTCCAGAGACCTCATCTTTTCCTCAATCAACTTGATCCTCTTATCACATTCAGAAGGCAACTTAGCAACCACAAACCTTGGTGTGAACACATCATCCGTCTATCTTCATTCCATAACTGATCCATATTACCATGTGCAGCACAGGCGGCACTAGGCCCGTGAACATTCCCGTTAGCAGCATTACCATTTCCAGGATTCCTAAAACCAATGTTATCGAAACCAGCAACATTACCAGAACCAGCGGCATTGTCATTACCATTACCATTCCTTCCAGCAGTCGGGATAACCAAATTAGGCATAGAGCGGGCATGAGGGGTCCCATTTTCATTGAGGGGAGGATTATCAGTCTGTCCTCCATGAAGAACACCCTTGCTGTCAACTCGTGCAATCAAGGGCTGCACCAAAGTACATAGTTGTTCTTGTCCGTTAGCGACCCCTTGCATGAGGTCCATGAACTGATTCATCCTTTCCCTGAACTCTTGCATCTCTGACTCAATTTGCTTCATCACTCTTCTCTGATTTCCTTGGGTAGCGTACCGGTGAGTTTTTTTATCAGCAATCCTGAAACACACTAACGGAAAAACAGAGATGAGATAAATGGTCCTACTGTACCTGTAATGCAAAAATTCTATGAAAACATGTATATGCAACAGGGATATTTCCCCCTCAATTCTAGTTCCGGGAGAAAAGCACGACAATGGAAAATGCCACAGACAAGTAATAACAGAAATTCCTCATATATATATATATGAAAAGCCGCACAGGCAGTGTACAAGCATATCAACTGAGTACAATCGGAAAGGACCTCAACCAACAAGCCTGGTGATGGTCAGTACAACAAGCATAAGCAACAACTACAGAGAGAAACACAAGGTAATCAATCCGGATGACGAGACCTGAACTCCTCTAGCAACTCCTGCGTCTCAGGGTGATCTGGTCTGGTGAGTAGCCCCTGAATAAGCAGCTCTCGCTGGCTAATGGTGCATTGTAGACCCTCAGCGTAGTCCTCCCAGGCTCCTTCCCCAAAACAATCTTCAAGCTTGCATCTTTTGGAATCAACTCTCAGCCTGCAATCCTCCAATTTTGCAATAGCTTCATTCAGTCTGTACTCGGTGTCACGCCTGAGCGATGCCTCTGCTGAAATCTTCTCATCTTTGGATCTCAACTGAGTCTTCAATTTGTTGATCTGCAACTTCAACTTATCTTCGTGCTCTTTATTGTTAGGCAAGGTGGTATTCCACTGGGCGTTGAACTTGGAGATCTCCAAATAGGCTTTATCCAAGTCCTGCTTTTTAGAAGCGAGCACACTACTAACAGCTTTCAGATCTAGACCCAATCGTTCCCGAGATTTAATCTGCTTGGTCAAGTCCGTGCCGAACTTGTTCACCAACTCAGTCTGTTTCTTCAAAAAATAGGTTGCTTCGCTCTTCTCACTTCGGAGCTGAGCAATCTCTTTCTCCAACTCCTCATTAGCTTTCCGTAGCTCTTCCTTCTCGGCCCACAACTGGTTGTACTTATGAATGTCCACAATGGTTGGCTCCTTAATCATGAGGCGATATAAAGGCGCAACTGAGGGAAACGGCATCAACAACCTCTTCGCTTTATCCTGAATCCAGCTCAAGTATGGATCATAGGCTCGACTATTACTCTTTCCCAGCAATGCTTTTCCTATCTTGTGAATATTGTTCCAAGCGTGCTCAAGTCTGACCAGTGTATCACTATCCAACAGCCCGGTGAGGTACAGTGATTCCTGTACCTCTTCTTCCTTGGGAGGATCCTTCAATGCATATCCAAACTGCCTAACCAACAACGATGGATTGTAGTTGATGCACCCCTTCCTTACGACCAAAGTGACGTTAGGAAATCCGCTGCAGCTATAGATGATTTTTGTACCAAGTATGTTCCTATCAAACCAAGTGATGTTCTCAGTTGACAAACCCATCAGACGTTCTGACCATTCCAATGTACCTACAGAAGTAACAAAAGGACCTGTCTTGGGCATATGACTGGAAAACCACCTGTACAACAAAGGAATACAACAGGACACATTTTTCCATCTTCGGTTCTCATTCTTGTAGTGAACCGAGTGATAAACGTCACCGAGCAGTGTGGGTATTGGATTTCCTTAGGCAAAGATATGAAATGCGTCCAAGTCTACGAACCTCGGAAGATTAGGGAACAAAATAATGCCATAGATGCAGAGAGCTAGAATGGCATTGAATACAATCCAACATTCATCTTTGGCGCACTGTTGGGCCTTTTCAACCAGGCACTGCAGAGAGAAACTAGGCACACCATTCCAATCAGTCAACTTTCCTTCTATCTCCGAGGCATCTAGATGTAATGCGGCAGCAAGCTTAGCCATCTCAGGCTTAGTGTCAGTATGGAAGAACGACATCTGATCCAGGATCGACACATCTAACAATGCAGAATATTCCTCCAGGGTAGGTGCGAGGATGTAATCAGGAAATGAAAAGCATCTCAACTGTGGGTCGTAGAATTGCAGGAGAGCATACAACCCATTCATCTCGTAGACTGAAGGCTTGCAGACAAAACTGAGTAGTTTCCCATACGATTTTCTGAAGTCTTCCATTACCTCTCTATCAGCCATGGCAGTCAAACTCAATAGAGAACTAATATCAGGAGTAGGAAGCTTGTAGGCAACTGTTTTCTTCAAGGGTTCCATGTCGGAGATGAGGAACAAGATCACTATAATCAAGGAAGGAAATATGCGCCTGCAACATAAATACATGTTAATGAGATGCAAATGAAAAATGAAAAATGCAAAAATGTAAGCAGGGGATCAAGATTATTGTGTTGTAGCTTGAAAAGAACCAGTGTTTCACTTTGACAAGTACAATAGCACAACTCTGGCAATAGGAACCACTGATATCAATAACTCAGTTTCATACTTTAAAGAAAACCGGGTAATCTGAAGGTCAAGGCTTCCTGCATAAACCAATCCCTCTCACAGGTATGGACCTATCCACTGATAAGGTTCTGCATCCTATGCGTTCATCAGTGTCACAGACTTTCAGGAAATGATGATACATTCACCATTTCTGGTTTGGCATCATCATCTCCCGAAGAGGCCTCACATAGCTGAATCACAAATGATCGGTCCCCAGAGTCGACAACTCTCAGATCCAAAATCCCCTCAAGCCCAAAGGGCTGGAAAGGAAATCATCAAAGAGAATCTCGTCTGAGCGTGAATTTCATGAAGGTGAGAAAATACTTAGAAGGGGGGGGGGGAGGTTGTCGCTACTGCGAAAATCGGTGCCGGCTATGACAGAAGAGTCGCCACCGTGCGTTATTTATCCCAACGGAGGGAAAGGAAACGGTCGAAGTAAACCTACCGCAAAGACGGGAAAGGAATGGTCATTGCAACCAAATCCTGGATTCGGGAGTCGGTTACGCAAGGGGAAGGTATTAGCACCCCTCACGTCCGTCGTACTCGACGGGATCCACGCTTGTTTTCTAGTACGGATTGTTATTCTATCTATTCTACAGGTCTGGGGTTAAAAGAAAATAAACTGACTCGACAAAGTATCGCACTTTATGCCTACGTATTCCCGTCTGGGACGAGAAATCAGAGTCAACGTAGTTCGCGTACCTACGGGAAAGGAGGGGAAGGTTGCTCGCTAGGATATCGCATCCTATGCCTACGTACTTTCATACAGCATGAAAAGATCAGAGCAAACGTAGTTCGGGCTACGGAAGACACAGATTTGTCTGACTGTTTTTTATCCTTCTGAAAAAGGTTTTCTCCTGATTACGGGTCCAAGCGGACAAAAATGACACCTTTGATTGGTTTCCAGTCTTTTACGCAAGAACTGTCTTTTACTGATGTTTGACCTCTTATTGTATTTTTGATTGTTTTGAGATGAGAAGAGAACGACGCTCTGAAGCCTAGGGTTTGAAAGGGGAATCAAAACTACCCTAATGTTGTCATGCATGGATTAACACCTAATGTCTGTCATATTTCTCTCTTGCGCAGAAAGAAACAGAGATCCTAGGGGATAAACGGAAAAGAAACAACAAATATACAATAAAGCAGTAAAATGTATGAGATGCAACAGGACAAGCGAGGCAAGGGAGTCCCACTCAACCTCGAACCTGAAAAACAATAGGCAAAGTGAAACAGCTTCACTTCAAACCTAAGGGGAAGATTAACAAACAATACAGCAAAGAAAATAAAACCCCAAAACCAGCTCTGACAGCACACCAGCTCCTACAGCATCAGCTCTGAAAAACATCCAACTCTGACAGTTGATTAACAGCAAACAGTAACATCTTCAAGTGAACCCCAAGGTCAAACTCCAATGGCCTCCAAGCTTTAGGTAAGCTTTATCTTCAAGGCAAGCACTCCAGAAGAGAATCACTTAACAGAATAAGTTGGAATGATAAAACAGCTTATTGACAACCAAAGGAAGCCTATAAGTGTTTATCATCATGAAAGACTGGTTCCCTCAAAGTTCTACCTCTAAGGTAAGGCCACTTATCCCTCCAAAGGAGGGAGGTGAATACCCTAGAGGGACTTTATGTCATAGAGAGGAATGGAAGCACAAGAAGCTATCCATGCTTGTACAAAGAATTTAGTCTATTCTAAGGCTCTGCTTATCCCTATCTCCTATGTCTTCAAAACATCTTCAGTCTCAAGAACATCCATGCATCCCACTTTGATCTGCATCTTCAATCTTCTCTTATGCTCCTTCATGCTCCACAAGCCCAATCCAAGCCCCATACCCCATAGCAAAGCCCAACCCCAAGCAATCAATACAAAAGCCCATAATGGCCACACCAAACAATCACACTATTTACAAAAATCAAGTAAAATAGTAGTGTATTATTAAAAATCCTAAAATTAATTCTAAGGGGATTTATACATCTACCCTACATACCCTATATTTCCCAGCTCCTAATTCAAGCTAAAAACCCAAAATCTAAGTGTTATGATGCACCTATGTCAAGTTTAACCCTAATTCTAGTCACCCTAATGTTCTTGGTTCAAAACTAAACAAAATTAAATCACAAAAATGTGAGATAAATCTCTAAGGGTACCTAATACTCTAATCTAACCATAGGAAAAAGAATCACATCAAAATATGAAAGGAAATGGCTAAACAAAATTCAACAAAATGGATATACAAACTAAAATGCAATAAAAGCAACTAAATGTAGAAATTCACCAAAAATAGAAAAAATGATTAAAATGCTAATTTTATTTTTTGATAACTTTCTTGAGACATTAATGAGAATGAGGAAAAAAATCCCATATGAAAATGATTATTTTTGAATTTATTATGATTTTTTTTAGTAAACTATATGCAAATATAAAACAATATGAAAATTCAATAAAAATGGAAAAACAGGGGTTGCAACAGCAATTTTCTACACTGCAGAAATGCATTGGGCCCAGGAGGGGGGTGCAGATATCATTGCGCTGGGCCCATTACCAATCCAGAAAAACAACTAAAAAAAACTAAGGGAAAAAAACAAACAGGGGGGTGGCGAATAGCAAATATTCGCCTTGCATAACGTATTGGACCCCAGACTGGGGGTGTGGATAGCAAATCTGTGCTAGGCCCAGACCAAAACGCAAAGGGGAGAGGGGTGTGAATGGGAAACGGGGGAAATGCTCAGCAATCTCACAACTGGGCCTAAGCCCTAACCCAACCCGATCTCAGCATTAGCAAACAAAACCCTAAACTACTCTACCCTTCCCACACACTGCTACTGTTCATCTTCCCTAACCCAGAAACCCTAGCGGCGCTCTAATTCTCCCTTTCTGAAACTCCTTCAATCTCTCAAGCGCACCATTAAACCTCCTCAGAGACAAACCTCATCAACATAAACCAGCCATACAAACTTCATCCTACATTCAAATCGCCAGCAAAATCCTTCAACAAAATCCACGCCGCCATCACTCAACGACAAAGACTCAGCTCATCGTACCAATCTTGAACCCCCTCACCTCACAGAAATCCGATGCTCAAGCCTAATCGCTCAAACCAGCTAACCTCAAAACCCTAAGTCTACATCTAACAACTTATCACTAACATGCAATGGATCGGATGAGAAGAGAAGGAGAAAAACCTGGATGAGGATGCTATCGAAGATCTACAGATGACGAAGAGGTTCTGACGAAAATATTGAAGGAAATCTGGAGAGAGCTTCTGTGAAGATCTATGAAACGTGGACAAAATCTAGAAAAACTGCTCGTTGAAGATCTTCGTTGAAGTTTCTTGAAAGTCCAAGGAATATGCTGAATCTGGACGAACGGGAGACGTTGGATGAAGATCCTTGAAGATTGTTGATACTTGGAGAAATCTGGAAAAAACTAATGATGATTGATGAAGATGTAGATGATGATGAATCTGCCGTTCTATGGAGGAGCGTGATTCTGAAGGATCTAGAGATTCATGAACGAACGATGAAGTTGGAGGTGATTTTCTGGAAAAACGGTAGACGGATCTTGATGATCTTGTGATTTTCCGGCGTCTTGTTGTGTCTCCGGTGAGTGTCCGATGAAGATTGGTGAAGAAGATTGAAAGATGTTGGATGAATTTTCTGGAAAATTTCAGTTTCCGGTGAAGCTTGCAGTTACCGGCGAGATTTGCAGTTACCGGCGAGATTTACAGTGGCAAATGATTTCTCCGGCGAAGCCTCAGGCCGTTTGCATGGCCGGCGGTGAGACTTGGGCGGCGGGATCCAGAGACGAACGCGTGGCAGAGGGAGGAGGGAGAGAGAGACGCGTGGAGGGGGGAAAGAGGGAGAAGCAGCCAAGTGGCAGAGAGAGAGAGAGAATGAGTGGGTTGTGTGTTGGCAGAGTCTGAGTGAATGAGGTGGCAAGAACTTGGACCCACGCGTGGCACTGCCCTTTATATGACACCTGGTGCGAACTTGGACCTTGGACTTGGGCTTTCTGACTTGGATAATTGGCCCAATGAATTCTGATTAATTGATGATTACCTGGATTAAACTCAAAGATTAAACTCTAAAAACAAAACAAAATTAATACTGAAAAAAATCCTAATTAATCCTAAAACGAAATTAATAAGAAAAACCCTAATTAAGACCTCTAATTAATCCTAATTAAAGCCTAAACGAAAATTAATAATAAAATCCTAACTAATTTATAAAAAAACAGAAAAGATTTATTTAAAATCTAAAAAAACGATTTAAAAAGTTCCAATTAAATCTGAAAAATCAAATAAAACCTAATAAAATCTAAAAACATTTAATCCTATTTAAAAATCTATTCTATTAAACTTGAAAAATCAATTAAAATCCAATAAAATCTAAAAAACATTAATATCTATTTTAAAAAAAATCTATTCTTATTTAAGAAAAGTAATATCTAGCTATATCTATTTAAAAAAATATTCTATTAAAAGATAAAATCAATATCTAAAAAAATTTAAAACCTATTAAATCCCTAAAAAAAAATATTTATTTAAAAATCTAAAAACTATTAAAACAATCTATTAAATTCTATAAACAAAATATTAACCTATTTACTATCTAAAAAAACAAATAACCCTATTAAAAAGTCTATTAAATGCATTAAAAATATAGAAAATAAAAGAGAAAAAACTAAAGAAATGCCAGGAGGCCGATTAAATCGATTATAAGACGATTGCACAACCATAGCGAAACCCGGGCACCGAGATGGCCTGAAAACACAGGGAACGAGCACCAATTCTCAAAATACGCTTATTCGAACTGGCCTGAACTGCCTGAAACGCCAGGGGTTGCAATCCCAATAAAATCGATCTGACTGAGAAAAATGCAATGCATGCAGTATGCGAATGTGAGTGCTAAATGCGTCGAAACATAAACCAGATACGGGAACCGGTTGGTCAAATTTCGGGGTGCAACAGCTGCCCCTATTCAAGCGGCTTGGACCCGACTGGGTGAAGAGCGAACGGCCTTCAAACATTCGAGGTACGAGACGGTTGAATACCAAAGTAGCCCCTAAATTTGCCAACCGCCGAAATAAACTGTACCACTGCTTGGGGAACGACATTTGTCGAGTGAACCTGATTGTTACGGTAACAACCGATCATTCGTTAGAGAATAACTCTGATTTTGACTCCCACCATCCATGTAACACCACAGGTACTGACTATCTTTGCAAAAACACCTATGTCCACAACTGGACTAACCTTATCAACACCAGAAGAGAAACAAATTCGTCAACACGAGTAAAGATCCCATCATCACAGGAAAAATCTTATCCACGATTGCCCTTAAATTTCGTCAACACGAAAAGCCATAAATTCGTCATCACGAAGAAATCCTATCATCATAGGAATAGAACTTGCCCTCATCAGGACTCCTCATTCCGTCAACACGGAGAAATCAAACTTGTCCTCATCAGGACTCCATATTCCGTCAACATGGAGAAATCAAACTTGTCCTCATCAGGACTCCATATTCCGTCAACACGGCGAAAGCAAACCTTGTCCTCAACAGGAATCCGTATTCCATTAACATGGGGAAATAAAACTTGCCCTCATCAGGAATCCTCATTCCGTCAACACGGAGAAGTCCCGGCGACTTCGTTGGGGATGAGTTGTCCGCATCTCATCAACACAAGAAGATCCTACCAGCATAGGCAATGACATCTTATTTGCGTCTTATCAACACAAGGAACTCCTATCAACATAGGAGTAAATTGTCCATGTCGGGACTCACATCTCATCAATACGAGGAAAAAATAGATTCATCAACACGAATAAATCCTATCATCATAAGAATACCATTCTTGTACATATCTGATCTCATATTTCGTCAACACGAAGAAATCCTATGCACATAAGCATAAATTTTCCTCATCAGGACGCACATTCCGTCAACACGGAAGGAGTAATTCGTCAACACGAATACATCCTATCAACATAGGCATAAATTGTCCTCATCAGGACGCACATCCCGTTAATACGGAGGAATAAAGCTTGTCCTCATCAGGACTCCATATTCTGTCAACACGGAGAAAACTTGTCCTCATCAGGACTCCACATTCCGTCACCACGGAGAGATCAATCCTGGTCCTCAACAGGACTCCATATTCCGTCAACACGGGGACATCGATTCGTCAACACGATGAAATCCTATCAACATAGGCATAACTTGTCCTCATCAGGACACACATTCCGTCAACACGGAGGAAGCAGTTCGTCAACACGAATAAATCCTATCAACATAGGCATAAATTGTCCTCATCAGGACGCACATTTCGTCAACACGGAGGGAGTAATTCGTCAACACGAATACATCCTGTCAACATAGTTGGGGATATTCTGAAACCCAATGACCGACACCCGTTCTGATAACAAGCGACCACTTCTGAAATTTTGATTCATGGAACCCTGAGATGCTACTGCAGCAACAATCTTGACAAAACAATCCGCTGATCGGATACGAGAAAACCTCAATCAGTAACTCTGTGGGGATGATAATAAACTGAATCACATCATCATACGTCTTACGGCAAGACCTTGATTGTCTAAAAAGACATCTGGGCTTTAGAACTCCATACTCCTGTTGATAAACACATCTGAAAGCAAAAGGTTAACCAACCTGACTTATGTTTCAAAATTCGTATGTTTGACAATGGCGTAATGTTCCATACAGCATGGAAATGCTACGCGTTTTGGGTAGATGCAAATATGATAATGCATGCAAATGCAAATGCAGGTTCAGGCTGCCGGGGAACTCTGGTAAGCTGGCTTTAACACGGCCGCTGAGGACAAATACCACCCTGCTGGGGAATAAACGGGTATCTCAAAATATGCTGGGACATACAACCAACTCTGTCGGGGAGAGCTTTAAACCTCCAATTTCCACGGGGAGGAAAGAAAACTCCTGCTGGGGAGAGAATACTCCGCTGGGGAAGAAACGACTCTCTCGGGGAATATTAACCAACTCCGCTGGAAACAGGGAATGACTCCGCTGGGGATAATAAGCAACCCTACTGGGGATAACGAACTGTCTGGGCACAGTTTACAATTCTGGAATTATCAATCCGATGAAAACTAAACAACTCCGTTGAGGATAAGGAATCCCTTTGGGGAAGCACCACTGTCTGAGTACAGCTTACAAACTTTTAAAGTTATCAAACTCTGCTAAGGGTAAACGACCCTGCTGGGGAAAGTAAACCATCTGGCCACAGTTTACAAACTCGGGGTTGAGGATAGACATCCTGTGGCGAGCATTAATCTTGACCTGCTGGAGAACATCCTTTGGGGATAAGCTGCGACTAGCTGGGGAAATTGAGCCTTCTTTAGTAAGGAACAGTGTCATCTCAGCTTCGGGAAATGAAGCGCGACCTGCATGGGGATTCACTTCACATAATGATCAAGTCTTTTCGTCAAGAGCCTCTGGTTAGGACTACAATTTTCTGATCGTCCACTTCACATGGGCAAGAACCCTGCAACACCACAAACGAGACAAAATAAGTCTATACAATCAAATCCATTCAAGTTAGCATCAGTGACATCATTTCCAGTCAGTTCGAAGTTTTAGCAATTATTGGCAAGGGCCAGCAACGTTATGCAACTGCTAGTTTTATCAAAACATTGGCGTTTTTCACATACAAAACAGCAAAGAACAAGTATCAAATACTGAATAACATGTTTTATTGATTGGGCCCCTGAATGGGCAGAGTTTTGTACACTGGATGTAACTCCTGAAAAGAGGAAGTTACGCACAACAAATATACAAGTATGCACAGGAAGCATAAATACAATGACAAATCAAATTTGCGCATATGTCGGCAACATGGTGCAGACAAACATCATGAGCTGATCCTCCTATGACTCGCCTGACTTTGGCGCTTTCCCGGTATTCATCTTTCGGAAGAGATTGTATCTGATAAACGAATCCCCAAAGTATTCTCCCAACCACCACGTAACGTAGTATCAAATTCGGACCGCAGTCATTTGCTTTTTAAATCCCTAACTTTTGCGTGAACCGCCCTTTGCGGGTTTTCAATTCACCGGGATACCCTTTTTTGCCGAAGCCGCCCAGTGTAGGTTTTCGACTTCGCGGGTGTACATCTTTTTTCAATTTTATCCCTAACTTTTGCCCGAACCTTTTATTCTGTTTTTGGTTCGCCAGGATGCCCCATTTTTGCCTGGACTCTCCCCCCCTTTTTTTTTGTCCAGCGGGTCAATTTTAAGCAAAGTATTTTTTAACTGCGTCCGAATTCACAGGCGACGTAAAGTCTTCACCGTCCATGGTGGACAGCAACAAAGCTCCTCCTGAAAAGACTTTTCTGACAACATATGGCCCTTCGTAATTAGGGGTCCACTTGCCCCTGTGATCAGTTTGTGGCGGGAGAATCCTCTTCAGCACAAGGTCGCCCGTCTGAATGCTTCGAGGGTGTATCTTCTTATCATACGCTTTCTTCATCCGGCTCTGGTACAACCGACCGTATGCTAGAGAAACTAGCCTCTTCTCATCCATTAAACTCAGCTGGTTCAGCCTGTCTTTCACCCATTCTGCCTCGTCAAGTTGGAAATATCGTAATACCCTCAGGAAAGGAATCTCAACTTCCAGTGGTAACACCGCTTCCATTCCGTATACCAACGAGAACGGGGTTGCCCCGGTTGATGTGCGTACCGTCGTACGATAACCGTGCAAAGCGAAAGGTGGCATGTCGTGCCAGTCCTTATAGGTCACCACCATCTTCTGAACAATCTTCTTTATGTTCTTATTGGCCGCTTCAACAGCGCCATTCATCTTGGGTCGGTAAGGAGAAGAATTGTGATGTTCAATCTTAAAATTATGACACAGCTCTTTCATCATCTTGTTATTCAAATTCGAACCGTTGTCGGTGATAATCCGCTCAGGGACTCCATATCTGCAAATGATATCTCGTTTGATAAACCTGGCTACCACTTGCTTGGTCACATTAGCATATGATGCCGCTTCCACCCATTTGGTAAAATAATCAATTGCTACCAAAATGAACCGGTGTCCGTTAGATGTCGTCGGCTCAATCTTTCCAATCATATCAATTCCCCACATCGAGAATGGCCATGGTGATGACATCACGTTCAGAGGACTCAGAGGCACATGGATCTTATCCGCATAAATCTGGCACTTATGACACCTCTTCGCGAACTTGAAACAGTCAGTTTCCATAGTTAGCCAGTAATAACCTGCCCGCAGCAGCTTTCTCGTCATAGCATGCCCACCAGCATGGGTACCAAACGTACCCTCATGTATTTCCTCCATAAGCAACTTCGCCTCTTTCTCGTCTACACAGCGTAGCAACACCAAGTCATGATTTCTTTTGTACAGGACACCGTCCGGATTTAGATAGAAATTACCAGCCAATCTCCTGAGAGTCTTCTGATCGCGACTGGATGCCCCAGCCGGATACTCCTTGTTCTTCAGGAAATTCTGGATGTCAAAATACCAGGGTTAATCATCGGATGCTTCGTCAATTGCAAATATGAATGCGGGCCTGTCAAGCCGAGAGATAACAATCCTGGGAGCCTCGTTCCAGAAGTTAACTTTATACATGGAAGACAATGTAGCCAGGGCGTCAGCCATCTGATTTTCTGCTCGCGGCACATGATGCAGCTCAACCTTGTCAAAGAAAGGCAATAATCTCCTTGCATAATTCATGTACGGTATCAAATTGGGCTGACGTGTCTCCCGTTCTCCTTTTATTTGATTCACCACCAGAGCTGAGTCTCCGTATACATCCAGATTTTTTATTCGCAAATCAATGGCTTCTTCAAGCCCCATAATACAAGCTTCGTATTCGGCTTCATTATTGGTAACCGGAAAGGTCAACCGAGCAGTAAATGGGATGTGCGACCCATGTGGAGTAGTGATGATTGCCCCTATTCCGCTACCATAGGAATTCACAGCTCCGTCAAATATCAACTGCCACTTGGAATCCGTCTTTGGCCCTTCATCCGGCAACGATTCTTCCCAATCTTTCATCTTCAGGTACATGATATCCTCGTCAGGAAAATCAAACCTCATCGATTGGTT
Organism: Lathyrus sativus; assembly: GCA_963859935.3. NCBI lineage: Eukaryota > Viridiplantae > Streptophyta > Magnoliopsida > Fabales > Fabaceae > Lathyrus > Lathyrus sativus. Next base: position 286,658,662 of record OZ012736.1, on the reverse strand, counting down.
GTCCTCAATAGGCTGCTCAGCAAGATACTCCGATAACACGCTCCCTTTTATAGCCTTCTGTGAAACATATTGGATGTCATATTCGGTCAAAACCATCTACCAACGGGCAATTCTCCCAGATAGTGCCTGCTTTTCAAATACGTATTTGATAGGGTCCATCTTCGAAATGAGCATGGTTGTATGATTCAGCATGTACTGTCTTAAACGCTTGGCGGCCCAGGCTAGCGCACAACAAGTTTTTTCGAGCATTGAGTATCGAGACTCACAGTCAGTAAACTTCTTACTTAGGTAGTATATCGCATGCTCTTTACGCCCTGTCTCGTCATGTTGACTGAGAACACAACCCATACTCCCATCAAGAACCGTCAAATACATAATCAAGGGTCTCCCTGCTACTAGAGGTATCAAAATAGGAGGCTCCTGCAAATACTGTTTTATTTTATCGAACGCCTTTTGACAATTTTCATTCCATGTTACAGCCTGGTCCTTTTTCAACAGCTTGAATAATGGCTCACACGTAGCTGTTAGGTGAGATATGAACCGAGCGATGTAGTTTAACCTCCCTAAAAACCCACGCACTTCTTTTTCCTGTTTTAGGCGTCGGCATTTCTTGTATTGCTTTTATTTTCGCAGGATCAACCTCTATTCCTTTTTCGCTCACGATAAACCCCAGCAGTTTACCCGATCTCACCCCGAAGGTGCACTTGTTAGGGTTCAGTCTCAGCCTGAACTTCCTAAGCCTCTTGAACAGTTTCAGCAGATTCACCAAATGGTCTTCCTCCGTCTGGGATTTGGCAATCATATCATCAACATAAACCTCGATCTCTTTATGCATCATGTCATGAAAGAGAGTCGTCATTGCACGCTGATACGTTGCCCCAGCATTCTTCACTCCGAAGGGCATCACTTTGTAACAAAATGTTCCCCAGGGCGTAATGAAGGTAGTCTTCTCCATGTCTTCTGGCGCCATTTTAATATGATTATAGCCCGAGAATCCATCCATGAAGGAGAATACGGAGAATTGAGCGGTGTTATCGACCAGCACATCGATGTGAGGAAGTGGAAAATCATCTTTCGGGCTCGCCTTGTTCAAATCACGGTAATCTACGCACATTCTCACTTTACCGTCTTTCTTTGGCACTGGCACAATATTAACGACCCATGAGGGATATTTTGTAACAGCTAGGAAACCAGCATCCCACTGCTTTTGAACCTCCTCCTTAATCTTCACGGCCATGTCCGGTCTAGTTCTTCGGAGCTTCTGCTTAACCGGCGGGCATTCTTCTTTTAGCGGCAGACGGTGCACAACCATATCCGTATCCAGCCCAGGCATATCCTCATACGACCAAGCAAAAATATCACTATACTCTTTGAGCATTTCAACCAATCTTCGCTTGACGTCACTCTGCAGCACGGCCCCTATACGGATGTTCCTTTCAACCCCTTTCGACCCCAGATTGACGATCTCAATGACTTCTTCATGAAGCAGAATGATTCTTTCTTCTTGTTTTACCAACCAAGACAACTCTTTTGGAGCATCGCCATCTTCAACAATCTCTTCTTCGGCCTGAAATACCGGGTGCTCAAAGTCGAAGTGAGTCATAGGCGGTTCATAGATGTCATCTGAAATAGTAACCCTGCAAGGAAATGGTTAAATGCTTCAAAACACATACAAAGCAAATAACCACGTTGCCATTTTATTGTAAAAATAAAAACAGGAAAAACAGAGATCACAATATTTGTACATGAAAAACGCCTTTTATTTAACGATTAAACAGTGCAATGTACATAGCAGAATGGCCCTAAGCAAAATCACGATGCCCCGGGTAGGACACCGGATTGTTCAACAATTAAGAAAACAAAGCATTATTGTTTAGTTGTCACAGGAACAGTCTCCTGAATAGACCAATTGCAAAGCCCTTGTCCTGGCACGCTCGGCTGAATCCAGGCGTCCATGTCGCAGTCGCTGTCTCCCTCTTCAGAATCTGAAACAGCGTTGATGGTCTCGTGATATACCCCACCAGCCGTAATTGTTATTGGTCCTTTGAAACGGGGTGCCCCTGCAGTAGGCGTTGATGATGAAGGTTGATATCCAAGCCCAAATCTGTCCATTTTCACGGGAATATCCAAAACCTTGCCCCAGCCCTTGGTCTCACCGGTCTTCACTAGAGCCTGAGCCTTTTTGTATGACGACACTGCCACCTCTGATGCTTTACTTGGCCCTAGAACTTTGTCCTTAATGCGCAACCCCTCAAAGGCTTGACAGGGGGTTTCGTGAATCTCGCCGTCGACTTCCACGTACTTGAATGACGACAAATGGCTGACCAGTATATCCTCCTCTCCACAAACTATGACAACACTGTCCCCCACCATGTACTTCAGCTTTTGGTGTAAGGTAGATGTGACTGCCCCAGCACCATGGATCCATGGTCGTCCAAGAAGACAGCTATACGCTGGCTGGATGTCCATAATATAGAATTCAGTTTCAAAAACCTCCGGCCCCACTTGCAGAGGCAAAGTTATAGATCCAAAGACTGACCTCTGTGTACCATCAAATGCCCTGACCACCAAGTCAATAGGCGTACAAATGATCCCCCTGATATCCAACTTCATCATTGCTTTCTTTGGGAGCACATTCAAGGAAGACCCGGTATCTACCAACACATGGGACATGACCGTGCCCCTGCATTCAACTGAGACGTGCAACGTCATATTATGCTCTCTTCCCCTCGGGGTCAAATCAAAATCCGTAAATCCCAAACTATGGCCTGCATTCACGTGCGCCATCACCCCCTCCAACTGATTCACAGAAACATCTTGGGGTACAAACGACGTGTCCAGAATTTTCAATAACGCATTCCTATGGGCTTCGGAACACAGTAGCAGCGACAATATGGAGATCTTCGACGGCGTTTGTTGAAGGTGCTCAACAATTTTATAGTCACTCTTACGGATAAGACGCATAAACTCTTCTACATCTTTCAGTGACGTTTCTCTTTCATTCCTCTGCACAGGAGCATTCTCATTCACTTTACCTTTACCTTTTGCCAATCGTTCAGCCTCTACTTTAGGCGATATAAAAATTCTCCCGCTCCTCGTCATTCCTCCAGTCCCGACGACATTGTCCACAACCCCAGCTGGTCGTTTACTAATATCAATTTTCTCCCCATCACAATATGCTTCCAGCCCATAAGTCCATGGTACTGCCTTGGTGCTCTCAAAAGGGATTGGCCCTGCCTTTGTAATAGTGATCGTCGGCCGCCTGGCTGGCGCTGTTATAGTTATCATTTTCCGTGGAATTGTCACCGTAGCAACATCACTTTGCTCATCAGCTAACACCTCTGCAGGTTTCTCAACTGCCGTTCTATCAAATTGCAACGTGCCTTCATCTATCAAGGTCTGAATACCCTTCTTCAATTCAGCACAACCCCCAGCTTGGGTCCAACATTCTAGACAAAACTCATCGCAGCCCGGATACACACATCCTTTCAATAACCTGCTCTTTACTTCACACAACGGTGTTTTCAGTTCATCAACATTCATGATCAGATTCAAACCCTCCTCAGTCAAAATAGCATTTTCCCCATGGTTGGGCATGGGCTGTTGTACTATATTTGGACCCGCTTGTCCAAAATTTATGGCCTTGCCATCCAATAGATCCTGAACCTTATGTTTAAACGCATGACAGACCTCTATGTCATGCCTGGGTGCCCCGGAGTGGAAGTCACAATGTTTGTTAACATCATACCCATAAGGAAGGGTTGGTCCCGTGGGCGGTGTCAAGGTCCTCTTTTCAACTAAATTCAGCCCCAACAATGTTTGAAAGAGTTCCGCGTATGTGGAAGGAGGTGCTTCAAACACTCTTTTCAGCTTCGCATTCGGAAATCTTCTTTGGCCAGCATTCTGCCCCTGCTGCTGCTGTGGCTGCTGCTGTTGTTGCTGCGGTTGTTGTTGTTGTCTCTGTTGAGGAATCGGAATCGTGACACTAGCTATCTGCTGCGGCTGATTATACTGATGTCTTCCTCTGCCCCTGCCCCGACCACCAAACACTGCACTAGAATCACCTTGACGTCGACTACCAAATGCTTTTCTATTACCTCCCAACGAATTAGACTCCCCAGCTTGGAACCTTCCCACCTTAATACTGTTCTCAATCATTTCACCCATCAAGATCAGATTAGAGAAACTGCCCAACGCAACAGGAAACAACTTCTCGTAGAATATCCCCATGAATGTTCCAATGAACATATCGTTCATCTCCTTCTCCACCAGAGGGGGATGCACTCTTGCCACCATGTCGCGCCACCTTTGCGCATATTCTTTGAAACTCTCCCTAGTTTTCTGTGACAAGCCTTGCAGCTGGACCCTGTTTGGTGCCAGATCACTGTTATACTTATAATGAGTCACAAACGCCTCAGCCAGTTGCTTCCATGTTTTGATCTGAGTGGGCTCCAACCCCATATACCACTCAAGTGACGGTCCGGATAGACTGTCTTGGAAGAAATGCATCAGCATTCTTTCATCATTCGAGTAAGCGGACATCCGTCTGTAGTAAGAGCGAACATGCACCTTCGGACAAGTGTCTCCCTTATATTTATCAAAGGTGGGAGCTTTAAACTTCAGCGGTACCCTTAGGCCAGGCACCAATCCCATCGTGGTCATATCTAAACCAGAAGTATTCTGATTCACTACACCCTTCATTTGTTCCTCAAGCATTTTGATCCTCTGAACAGGATCCACAGTGTTGCACCCTAAAATTTGACCAACCGGGTCCCGTATCTGGCTCGATGTTTCGGCGCATTTCGCATTAACATTTACATACTGCATATAGTGCATTTTCTCAATCATGGTGATTTTATCGGGATTACAGCCCTGTTGTCGTATTTCATGTATCTCAGACCAGTTCGGATAATCGGAGGTTATTTTGGGAAGTCGCGCTTCCTGGGTGTTTTCAGCTTACGCAGTGATTTTTGAGATTCTTGGTGTCAGGGTTTACTGTTTGCTTCGATCTGGTCTCGCGCTCTCTTTTATGTTGGTTATTTGCCTTTGTCTGCGTTTTTTAGAATTTAATAGCCTTTTGTAGATTTTAAATAGGCTTTATAGATTTTCTAGAATTTAAATAGATTTCTTTTAATATTTTTAATAGTTTTAAATCTTTTTTTTAGAGTTTAGAAATAGTTTAATAGATTTTAGAATATTAGGTTTTAATATAGATATTAATTTCTTTTTAGGTTTAATATAGTTTTAATAGTTTTAGTGTTGACTTTAATAGAATAGACAATATAGAATAATAATAGTTTTTAGATATAGTTTTTTTAGATATTAATAGGAATTACTAGAAATTAATATTGTTATATAGATTTAAATAGTCCTTTATTTTATTAGTATAGATTTCATTTTAGATTTTAATATGGATATTAGTAAATAGATATAACAGTTTTAACATTCTAATAGTCTATATTAGGGTACATTGGGTTTTTAGAGATTTAATAGATTAAATAGGTTTTAATAGCTTAACAGAATTTATTTTGTTTTAAATAGATTTTAGATATTAGTATTAATTGAAGTGTTAGAAGTTTAATAGATTTTAATTAGGTTTTTAGAATATTAATTGTTAAAATTTAATTAGGGCCAATTGTTTAGATTTAAGTAGTTTTAATTGGGTTTAATCAGTTAATCATGCATTTAATCAGAGCCATTTTCGTGGGCCCAGAGTATTTTTTGGAGGCCCAATATTCCAGTCCCATTTTTGTCCATTCCATGTGTCGCTATTTAAGGACGCCACGCGTGTTACACTAAGAAGAGGACACATCACATTTTATCACTCTCAGAATCACACACGTAACCCTCCACTACCACCAGTAACCAACACGCGTCACCCATGCATCATTCTCTGCCACCCACCATGCCACTTGTCCTCATCCTGAGCCTCACCGGTTGCATGGCCGCCGGTCATGCAACCACCGCCGCTAACTTACTCCGGCAGCCGTAACCTCCTCCCACCGCCGTAACCAACTTCGCCGGAGACCATTTTTTCCAGAAATTCATTTCTAACTCTTCATCTTTCTTCTCCGATCCACCTCCGATCTTCACCTTCATCACCAATAATCAATAAAACTTCCAGAATTTCATCTCCTTTCTCTAATCGTCATCAAGCGTCTCCGATCAACCTTCAACATCATCAACCTTCATCTATGATTTCATCAATTGTTCTTCAATACAATTTTCCAGATTGTTACATCTTCCACAAGAATATCCAACCGATTTCCATATTCTTCAGTTTCGCAATCATCTTCATCGCCTCATCAGAAAGTAACTCAGGATCCTCAGCCATCGCGTTCATCACCTGAGATTCGTGTTCATCCAATAGCACCATCACCGATCTTCAGTGATTTCCGTCAAGATCCACAAAGAACAGCTTCATCCAGTTCATCCTCATTTCTTCTTCAGAGATCGCCGAAGATCTTCAGTTTCGTTTATCAATCTTCATCAACTTTTAAACAAACCTTCAAGAACTAATAACAATGTTCATCATCATCATCTCCAGAAACATTCCTCAATTTCGTAATTCTTCAGCGAACCACATGCAAGCTCCGGATCAAACGTCTCCAGATTTGCAATAATCCTATTGTCACAAGCGTGTTCGTGTTTTGTAGGTAGTTGAGCGAATGAGAATTTATGAGAGGTGGATGATTTTTGGTTGAACGGAGGGAGAGGGATTTTGTGAGACTGACAAAGACGGTGGAGGTTGAACGAAAGATTGAGAGAGAACTCTGAGAACGAAAGGAGAGTAAACAGCGCATGGGGAGGAGAATGAACAGTGTTAGGGCAAGGAAGTGAGTAGGGTTTTGTCTGATGGATCACATCTGTGTGTGGGATTGGGCCTTGGGCCCATTGGCTTCGTTCAAGCCATACACCCCGTTTCACTCCAGCGCACCCCCCCTTTTTTCTTTTCTTCTTTGTGGACTGGGCTGGGCCCAGCGAATCCCACACACACTCTCCGTTTCCTCCATTTACCCCCCCCCCCCCCCCGGGTTCCTCATTTTTTTTTTCTGAGTTGGTGCATTGGGTTGGGCCCAGTTTGTATTGTTTTTTTTTGCTGAATGCCTCTCCTAGCGGCAGCTTGGCACCTCCTTTGTTTTTTCTCTTTTATTTCTTTTGTGTAGGTATTGAAACATAATATTGAGGGAAAAATGAGAAAAAGAATATTTGAAAAAAGGAATATCCATAAAAAAGAGAATATGAAAAAAAAAGAGAAATAAAAAAAGAATATTGAAAAAAGAAGGAAAAAGAATAGAAAAAAAAAATAGTAAAAAAAAAAGGAATATAAAAATATTAGTTTGTGGATTTAATATTTTTCTTTTAGGATACAATTTTTCATAGAGATATTTTTTAGAAGTCCACTTGTTAGGAGACTATTTTTCATTTGATTTTTCCATTATAGATGGATAGGATAGTTTTTAGGAGTTTATTTTTCCGTACTCAATCATTGTAACCATTTTTAGAATGTTAATAAAACGAGATTTGAGCTGTGGTCCCGAAGTAGCCGAACTACAGCTGCTCTGATTTCTCGTACCAGACGAGAATATGTAGGCATAGAATGCGATATCCTAGCGAGCACACTAACAACTAACCTTGTGTTCTCTCGCTGCTGTGCGATCGAGACTTTCCCGCTGACGACTGATGTTATCCTTTTCTCTTGCCCAAGTGCATTTGAGACCAGACCGTAGCTTTAGTTCCCATAGGTTCCCGTACCTTTAAAACCAGATTAATTTCTCACTCCTGTGTGAGAACACCCAGCCTAGCCGTAGTTAACCTGAACTACGAAAGCTCTGATCTTCCATGCTGTGTGGAAGTACGTAGGCACAAGACGCGAAGTCTTGGCGAGCCAATTCCCTGTAGTTTCCCGAACTACGTTGACTCTGACTTTCTCTCTTGAGAATACGTAGGCATAGAGTGCGACGCTCTATCGAGTCAATTCCCTTCCGTTTAGATTTAGCAGCCGTAGATAGATTGTTTTTGCGTCCTTTAGACAACCCAAGCAAGCGTGGATCCCGTCGAGTACGACGGACGTGAGGGGTGCTAATACCTTTCCCTTGCGTAACCGACTTCCAAATCCAGGTTTTGGTTGCGACGACCATACCTTTTCCCGTTTTTTGCGAGGTTTACTTCGAGCGTTTCCTTTCCCTCCATTGGGATAAATAACGCACGGTGGCGACTCTTCTGTCAGCCGGCTCCGATTTTCGCAGTAGCGACACACAGGTCCATCCATACACCTACCAGAGAAGGCATCTTCTTGTTGGTCTTCCATCCAATTAACATTCTCATTTCTGTACCCATCATACCCATTGTTACAACCAAATCTAGTCTGATTCATCATAGGGCCCCGTCCTCTGTTAACATACCCTTGAGCGACCTCGGCAGGTCCAAAAGGCATTATTCCAGCACCATTTCCGTTACCGAATCCACCATAGCCTTGATTGGCATTACCAAAACCATCATATCCGAAACTCTGAGCGTTGAAGCCAAACTTTCCATCCTGGTTGACATAATCAAACCCCTGGTCGTTATAGCTGAATCCGTTGTTACCAAAGCCATTACCTCTATTGTTATCACCGCCCAAATTGGCGTCTCCGAATCCAACATTGTTAATGACAGTCTCATTACTGATTCCTGTATTACCATTCCCGGCGCCAGCGCCATTGTTCATATTCACAACAGGTATATTCACCACAGGTGGAGCTACAGGCGTAGGAGTACCCTCCCCATGAATGGTGTCAACACGTACAGAATTGTGGTCTTCGTTTCCATTCCCGGCATTTCTTGCCAGCAATGGCTGCACCAAAGTCTGCAAATTTTCCTGCCCCTTCACAATTGTCTCCATCGTCTGCATGAACAGCGCCAGCTTTTCCTGCATCTCCTGCATCTCGTTTTGCATCTGGTCCATGACTCTTTTGCAGTTGGTACAAGTAGAGTATCGGTGAGGACATTGACTTTCAATCCTGAAAAAACCTGGTGAGATGCAGGAAATGAGATACAGTTCAATAATTACCTGGTAATGCAATATGAATGCGTATGCAAATGCAACATGTGTCAGTGCATTAGGGAATATCACTCCCCAATTCTAGTGCCCATGTGCCAGTGCGGTGACAGTGATAGCAATAAGAAGCTCGAAACCCAATCATAGAAAAACATCTCATACATTGCGGAAAACCCCATCAAGTCAGGAATACAATATTAATGAGCGTACAATAAGAAGGCATGACCTCAACCAACAATCCTAGTGATGGCCAGCACAATGCAAATAAAGCATACACATCAATACATGAAATGGTCAAGTGCGACCATACGCCTGATACTCCTCTAATAATCTCTTAGTCTCGGGATGATTTGGTTGAGTAAGCAAACCCTCGACAAGTAGATCTCTTCGCTTGAGAACACGTTGTAAATCACCAATAGATTCCTCCCATGCCCCTTCTCCAAAGCGGTCATCTAACTTCCGTTTCTGAGACACAGCCTCCTTCTTGTGCTCAACAGCCTTGTTCAATGAGTTCTGAAGACCATATCTCACCATAACCTCCTCTTCATACTTTCTCTTGCTAGCCTTCAACTGGTCTTCGAGTTCAGAAATTTGTTGTTTCAATTTGTCTTCCCTCTTTTTATTGTTGGTTAGCGTAGCATTCCATGTTCTGTTGCACGAAGAGATTTCCCAGTAGGCGGCATCAAGTGACTTCTTCTTGGACTCTAACATATCATGAGAGCTTCTAAATTCTTTTCCCTGGCGTTCACGCTTCTTTGTCTCTTTTGTCAGTTTGGCACCTAGCCTGTTTACCAACTCAGTCTGCTGTTGGAAGGAATACACAACTTTGTTCTTCTCACTCCGGCTTTGAGCCAATTCCTTCTCTAGCTCTTCATTGATCTTTATCAAGTCTTCTTTTTCTTTCACAACCCGCTCATAGACCTCAATAGCCACAGTAGTCGGTTCCTCAACTGGAATGGGAACGGGACGTGATACTGCTGGAAAAGGCATCTGCACCTGTCTTACCCTCTCTTGAATCCACATCTTGTATGGCATATAGGCTTGACAATCATTCTTGCCTAGTAATGGTTTCCCTCTCCTGCAGATATGGTTCCAAGCATGCTGAAGCTTGGCCAATAATTCCCCACTCAGGTCACCAGTGAAATACAGAGATTCCTGTATTTCTTCCTCCTTCGGTGGACTCTTCAAAGCATACCCAAACTGTCGAACCAACAAAGATGGGTTGTAGTTGATACATCTCTTCCTTCCAATTAGAGGAACATTGGGAAACCCGACACAACTGAAGATAATCTATGACCCCAATAAATCTCTATCGAACCAGACAATGTCTTTTGAAGAAAGTCCCGTTAGCCGCTCGGACCATTCAGCTGTATCTGCAGACTCAACAAAAGGACCCTTCTTGGGCAGATGGCTCTCAAACCACATATTCAGCAATGGTACACAACAATGGACATTTCCCCCCCTTCTGTTTTCTTTCTTGTAGTGCAGGGAATGATAGAAATCTCCAATCAAGGTAGGCACCGGGTTGCCTGCAGCAAACAAGTGGAATGCATCCAAATCAACGAACTCAGGCAGATTAGGGAACAGTATAATCCCATAGATGCACAAGGCAAGAACAGCGTTAAACACAATCCAGCAGCCACTTTTGGCATATTCTTGAGCTTTGCCAACCAAAAACTTGAGAGAAAACCCAGAAACTCCATGCCAGGAAGTCAACAATAACTCTGCAGGATCCATATGCAAAGGAACAGCTAAGTCTTCCAGCTTAGGCTTAGCATCAAAGTGAATGAAGGGCACTCTGTTCTGAACTGGCAACTCTAGAAATTCAGCGTACTCCTCCATGGTCGGAGCCAAAATGAAGTCCTGGAACATAAAACACCTCAAGGAGGGATCATATAACTGCATCAATGTGTATAACCCATTCAGCTCGTATGCAGTTGGTCTGCAAACCAAATTCAGTAGCTTCCCATAACTCTTTCTAAAACTTCTCTTCACATCATCGTCAGCTAGGGAAATCAGACCCAACAGAGAAGTCACATCAGGGTTAGGCAACTTATACGCAACAGTCTTCCTCAAAGTACTCATGGTGACAGATAGAAGTCCGGAACACTAGAATCGGGAAGTATGAAAATGCACCTGCAGCACAGACACACGTTAATGACATGCACATGATGATGCAAACAATGCAATATGCAAACAATGCAACCAAGGACCAAGTGCCCCTGGATGAGAAGCCCAATCCACGATATTGGCCTCAAATAGACCCACAAACTGCTCAAGACCATCCACAATGCTCCAACCTGGTCTCTGACAGACCCAATAATACCGTCCTCAAATATCAACACCACTGAATCTCAATCAAGAAAACCGGTAATCTGGAGGTCAAGTTACCTGCATGTCCCAACCCCTCTCACAGGTATGTGTCCTAATAACTGACACAAGGTATGGCATCCTATGCGGTCGTTGGAGTCACAGACTTTCAAGACTGATGATACGATACCCAGCAGGTGTGGCATCATCAAATCCTGAAGAGGTCTCACTTAGCCAACTTCCAAATGATCGGTCCCCGGAGTCGACAATCCAACTAACCAACAACCCCCTCAACCCAAAGGGTTGAAAAAGAAGTCAACCAGAAGAACCTCGTCCGAGCGTGGATTTCATGAGACACTAGTGCCTGCAAAGCAAGCACGCGCCCACTAATTTCCACTCTAATTCTAGGTGCACTCAAGCCCAGGTCCGGCTTATCTCTCAATCATAGAAACCCCTCATACCCACAGCAATAATCACAATAAAATAATGCTGAAAGTAAATGACTGAAAAGTAAATCCATACAAAACCCACGACGGGAAAACAAGCGCTAGGATTGACTCACGTAGGGAACCGTTAGAGTCCCCAGCAGAGTCGCCAGTTGTCGCTACTGCGAAAATCGGCGCCGGCTATGACAGAAGAGTCGCCACCGTGCGTTATTTATCCCAACGGAGGGAAAGGAAACGCTCAAAGTAAACCTACCACAAAGACGGGAAAGGAATGGTCATTGCAACCAAATCCTGGATTCGGGAGTCGGTTACGCAAGGGGAAGGTATTAGCACCTCTCACGTCCGTCGTACTCGACGGGATCCACGCTTGTTTTCTAGCACAGATTGTTATTCTATCTATTCTACAGGCCTGGGGTTAAAAGAAAATAAACTGACTCGGCAAAGTATCGCACTTTATGCCTACGTATTCCCGTCTGGGACGAGAAATCAGAGTCAACGTAGTTCGCGTACCTACGGGAAAGGAGGGGAAGGTTGCTCGCTAGGATATCGCATCCTATGCCTACGTACTTTCATACAGCATGAAAAGATCAGAGCAAACGTAGTTCGGGCTACGGAAGACACAGATTTGTCTGACTGTTTTTTATCCTTCTGAAAAAGGTTTTCTCCTGATTACGGGTCCAAGCGGACAAAAATGACACCTTTGATTGGTTTCCAGTCTTTTACGCAAGAACTGTCTTTTACTGATGTTTGACCTCTTATTGTATTTTTGATTGTTTTGAGATGAGAAGAGAACGACGCTCTGAAGCCTAGGGTTTGAAAGGGGAATCAAAACTACCCTAATGTTGTCATGCATGGATTAACACCTAATTTCTGTCATATTTCTCTCTTGCGCAGAAAGAAACAGAGATCCTAGGGGATAAACGGAAAAGAAACAACAAATATACAGTAAAGCAGTAAAATGCATGAGATGCAGCAGTACAAGCGAGGCAAGGGAGTCCCACTCAACCTCGAACCTGAAAAACAATAGGCAAAGTGAAACAACTTCACTTCAAACCTAAGGGGAAGATTAACAAACAATACAACAAAGAAAATAAAACCCCAAAACCAGCTCTGACAGCACACCAGCTCCTACAGCATCAGCTCTGAAAAACATCCAACTCTGACAGTTGATTAACAGCAAACAGTAACATCTTCAAGTGAACCCCAAGGTCAAACTCCAATGGCCTCCAAGCTTTAGGTAAGCTCTATCTTCAAGGCAAGCACTCCAGAAGAGAATCACTTAACAGAATAAGTTGGAATGATAAAACAGCTTATTGACAACCAAAGGAAGCCTATAAGTGTTTATCATCATGAAAGACTGGTTCCCTCAAAGTTCTACCTCTAAGGTAAGGCCACTTATCCCTCCAAAGGAGGGAGGTGAATACCCTAGAGGGACTTTATGTCATAGAGAGGAATGGAAGCACAAGAAGCTATCCATGCTTGTACAAAGAATTTAGTCTATTCTAAGGCTCTGCTTATCCCTATCTCCTATGTCTTCAAAACATCTTCAGTCTCAAGAACATCCATGCATCCCACTTTGATATCCATCTTCAATCTTCTCTTATGCTCCTTCATGCTCCACAAGCCCAATCCAAGCCCCATACCCCATAGCAAAGCCCAACCCCAAGCAATCAATACAAAAGCCCATAATGGCCACACCAAACAATCACACTATTTACAAAAATCAAGTAAAATAGTAGTGTATTATTAAAAATACTAAAATTAATTCTAAGGGGATTTATACATCTACCTTACATACCCTATATTTCCCAGCTCCTAATTCAAGCTAAAAACCCAAAATCTAAGTGTTATGATGCACCTATGTCAAGTTTAACCCTAATTCTAGTCACCCTAATGTTCTTGGTTCAAAACTAAACAAAATTAAATCACAAAAATGTGAGATAAATCTCTAAGGGTACCTAATACTCTAATCTAACCATAGGAAAAAGAATCACATCAAAATATGAAAGGAAATGGCTAAACAAAATTCAACAAAATGGATATACAAACTAAAATGCAATAAAAGCAACTAAATGTAGAAATTCACCAAAAATAGAAAAAATGATTAAAATGCTAATTTTATTTTTTGATAATTTTCTTGAGACATTAATGAGAATGAGGAAAAAAATCCCATGTGAAAATGATTATTTTTGAATTTATTATGATTTTTTTTAGTAAACTATATGCAAATATAAAACAATATGAAAATTCAATAAAAAAGGAAAAACAGGGGTGGCAACAGCAATTTTCTACACTGCAGAAATGCATTGGGCCCAGGAGGGGGGTGCAGATATCACTGCGCTGGGCCCATTACCAATCCAGAAAAACAACTAAAAAAACTAAGGGAAAAAAACAAACAGGGGGGGTGGCGAATAGCAAATATTCGCCTTGCATAACGTATTGGACCCCAGACTGGGGGTGTGGACAGCAAATCTGTGCTAGGCCCAGACCAAAACGCAAAGGGGAGAGGGGTGCGAATGGGAAACGGGGGAAACGCTCAGCAATCTCGCAACTGGGCCTAAGCCCTAACCCAACCCGATCTCAGCATTAGCAAACAAAACCCTAAACTACTCTACCCTTCCCACACACTACTACTGTTCATCTTCCCTAACCCAGAAACCCTAGCGGCGCTCTGATTCTCCCTCTCTGAAACTCCTTCAATCTCTCAAGCGCACCACTAAACCTCCTTAGAGACAAACCTCATCAACCTAAACCAGCCATACAAACTTCATCCTACATTCAAATCGCCAGCAAAATCCTTCAACAAAATCCACGCCGCCATCACTCAACGACCAAGACTCAGCTCACCGTACCAATCTTGAACCCCCTCACCTTACAGAAATCCGATGCTCAAGCCTAATCGCTCAAACCAGCTAACCTTAAAACCCTAATTCTACATCTAACAACTTATCACTAACATGCAATGGATCGGATGAGAAGAGAAGAAAAAAAACCTGGATGAGGATGCTATCAAAGATCTACAGATGACGAAGAGGTTCTGACGAAAATATTGAAGGAAATCTGGAGAGAGCTTCTGTGAAGATCTACGAAACGTGGACGAAATCTAGAAAAACTGCTCGTTGAAGATCTTCGTTGAAGTTTCTTGAAAGTCCAAGGAATATGCTGAATCTGGACGAACGGGAGACGTTGGATGAAGATCCTTGAAGATTGTTGATACCTGGAGAAATCTGGAAAAAACTGATGATGATTGATGAAGATGTAGATGATGATGAATATGCCGTTCTATGGAGGAGCGTGATTCTGAAGGATCTAGAGATTCATGAACGAACGATGAAGTTGGAGGTGATTTTCTGGAAAAACGATACACGGATCTTGATGATCTTGTGATTTTCCGGCGTCTTGTTGTGTCTCAGGTGAGTGTCCGATGAAGATTGGTGAAGAAGATTGAAAGATGTTGGATGAATTTTCTGGAAAATTTCAGTTTCCGGTGAAGCTTGCAGTTACCGGCGAGATTTGCAGTTAACGGCGAGATTTACGGTGGCAAATGATTTCTCTGGCGAAGCCTCAGGCCGTTTGCATGGCCGGCGGTGAGACTTGGGCGGCGGGATCCAGAGACGGACGCGTGGCAGTGGGAGGAGGGAGAGAGAGACGCGTGGAGGGGGGAAAGAGGGAGATGCAGCCAAGTGGCAGAGAGAGAATGAGTGGGTTGTGTTGGCAAGGTCTGAGTGAATGAGGTGGCAAGAACTTGGACCCACGCGTGGCACTGCCCTTTATATGACACCTGGCGCGAACTTGGACCTTGGACTTGGGCTTTCTGACTTGGATAATTGGCCCAATGGATTCTGATTAATTGATGATTACCTGGATTAAACTCAAAGATTAAACTCTAAAAACAAAACAAAATTAATACTGAAAAAAAATCCTAATTAATCCTAAAACGAAATTAATAAGAAAAACCCTAATTAAGACCTCTAATTAATCCTAATTAAAGCCTAAACGAAAATTAATAATAAAATCCTAACTAATTTATAAAAAAAACAGAAAAGATTTATTTAAAATCTAAAAAAACTATTTAAAAAGTTCCAATTAAATTTGAAAAATCAAATAAAACCTAATAAAATCTAAAAACATTTAATCCTATTTAAAAATCTATTCTATTAAACTTGAAAAATCAATTAAAATCCAATAAAATCTAAAAAACATTAATATCTATTTTTAAAAAAATCTATTCTTATTTAAGAAAAGTAATATCTAGCTATATCTATTTAAAAAAATATTCTATTAAAAGATAAAACCAATATCTAAAAAAATTTAAAACCTATTAAATCCCTAAAAAAAAAAATTATTTAAAAATCTAAAAACTATTAAAACAATCTATTAAATTCTATAAACAAAATATTAACCTATTTACTATCTAAAAAAACAAATAACCCTATTAAAAAATCTATTAAATGCATTAAAAATATAGAAAATAAAAGAGAAAAAACTAAAAAATGCCAGGAGGCCGATTAAATTGATTATAAGACGATTGTGCAACCATAGCGAAACCCGGGCACCGAGATGGCCTGAAAACACAGGGAACGAGCACCAATTCTCAAAATACGCTTATTCGAACTGGCCTGAACTGCCTGAAACGCCAGGGGCTGCAATCCCAATAAAATCGATCTGACTGAGAAAAATACAATGCATGCAGTATGCGAATGTGAATGCTAAATGCGTCGAAACATAAACCAGATACGGGAACCGGTTGGTCAAATTTCGGGGTGCAACAGAGGTTGAATAAGGTTTTTCAAAAATATTATGGCAATAAAAACACAATGGTTTTTATCCTGGTTCATTGAACTCAACTAATCCAGTCCACCATATCAAGAGTGATTTGCCTTTCTCCACCAAGGACTTAATCCACTATAATCAAACGGATTACAATGTCAACCACTAAGAACAACTGTCTTAGTCTTCTCTAGAACTACTAACCACAACTTGGTCTTCTTAAGGAACTTTTACAATCAAATGTAAACTAAACAAGTGTTTAAAATGCTTCTAAGAAAGCTATATCACAACTGTGATTTATACAGTTAAGATTAAGAACGTATGAAACTATTCAACAAAGAAATATAATTTGTATGAGAGCTTTGAGAGAGTTTTCAATAGTTTTGTCAATTTTCGTCAACTGTAGAAAGATGTTGAAGGCTTGCTTTTATAGACAAAGAAGTCCAAGACGTTGCAAGCTTGAAGACCGTGTACTGCAAAGTAGCTGTAGCCTTTTGTCTTCACATGACTTGACCTTTCCTAGAAGTAGAACGTTCAGAGAAATCCTTTTTGCCTGAGTTCTTGTGTCTAGCATAGAAGAGGAAAAAGACGTTTGGAATATACCAACGGATATAACTTTGAATAATCTTCTTCAACAAGTTTCTATTTCACAGCAATCAACATCAGAGCCTTGAGTGATCAGAGTCTTGATGTTATCAGAGTTTGCTGTATTAGAGTGTTGCAGCAAGTGTGCTTCAGCGTGAAATCAATCAGAGCAGAGTTTAGAGATCAGATCCTCAGTACTTGCAGCAAACAGTACTATCAGAGTCTTCTGAAAAACGGTGCTTACAAATCTTCATACAAAGTCTTCAGTCTATGCTTCAGATGCTTCTGTAGCTTCTGCTTCAGAGTCTTCTGTAGGCAGCGCTCAGAGTCTTCTAACGAGATGCTTCTGACGCTCAGAGCCTTGCGTAGTTCAACGTTCAGATTCATTTTTGCTTTCAGAAGAATATTAAATTTAATATCTGCAGCAAAAATGCTTGAACAAATTTAGAGTATATAATTTCTTAATACAAAATTTCATTAGTGTTATCCTCAAAACATAGAGATATAACTAAGAACCAATCTGTGTTCTAACAATCTCCCCCTTTTTGATGATGACAAAAACATAGGAAATTTTGTTCAATAAAGAGATAATTATAACTCCCCCTGAGATTATGAATCTCCCCCTGAATTGAATACTAAGAAAGAATAGAAACTTCCCTTTTTGCATGAGTATTCTTTTCAGAATCAGAGCTTGATTTGGATGAACGTTTCAGAATCAGAGCCTGATTGGTTAAAACTAGATCTGGGGATCTCAGAGTTACTTTAATGAATTTTATCAGATTTATCATTATTGTTCTGAAAGACTAAAAATTCATGTTAGTTATGATTTGATATGTCTGAATTCCATTTAGGTAAAGTTTATTTGAACAATCAGAATTTCATTTTCTCCCCCTTTTTGTCATAATCAAAAAGAAACTTTTTAAAGACAAATAAAAGGAAACAGAGAGAAAAGAGACAATCATATAAAGAAAACATTCAGATTCATTCATTAAGAAATATTCAGAGAGACAAAACATTAGATGAGAAATTCAAACAGGTGCTCAAACATCAGATAAAAAACATAAAGCTAGGATTGTTTGGAGAGAAGCATCTTCAGAAGGTGTGTTATCTCAGAAGAAGATTCTTCTTGCTTGGACATCCATTTCTCAATGTTGTTAGTCTTCTGATCTTGCCTTACCATCCAGGATTTTATCTCAGATTGACCAGCTTCCAGCACAACAATCTTGTCTTCTAAGTCTGGATTCTCTTTCTTAATCTCAGAAGAAGTAGAGGGAGCAGATTCAGAAGCAGGAGTAGGAGCAGAGTCAATATCCATTGGAGTTGCAGATTTTGGAGCCACAGATTCAGAAGGTTTGTCCATAATCGTCAGAGCTAAAGGATTTTCTTCCAAAATGACTTCAGAAGCAGATTCTTCAAGAGTCTCAGAAGAAGCAGTAACTCTAGATGTTGAAGGTGCATCCTCAAGAAGCAATGTAGGAGATCTGGTTACATTCCAAAGCATTGTTCTGGTAATCTCAGCGAATCTGATCTTCGCATCATCAGAGCAGACACTCTTCTTGAAGCAACAATGCTGAATCTGGAGATGAACTTATTCCAGCATTCTTCAGAAGCTTCTGGATTGATGCTTGAGAGACATTTCTCCTCCACAAAGTTTAGACTCATTCTGATTTCCTTCTTGAAACTAGCAAATAGAGTATTAACATCTAATCTGGGTTTTGGTTTAAGGTAGGTTTCTAGAGTAGGTGGTTGAGGTTGGTAAAATGAGGATGGTATAGTAAAATTTGGAATAATGATCAGAGGACTGGGATATGATGGTTTCTTTTGAGCAGGCATGAGGTGAAAGAATGGTTTTATTCTGCGTATGGATGGAATAACAGCTCTTGGATCATCAAAGTATGGAACAAAAGCTGATTGTTTTGGTTTGAAAAAGAAGTGTTTGAGTTTGAGTCCAGAGGGAAGGGGATCAGATGGAAAAGGTTTCAAGGATGCAAATGAAACAAACTCAGATGTTATTGGAGTGGCTTTAGGAATGATAGCATCAGATGAAATAGATGTATCTGGTTGTTTAGGTTCATAGCCACGAAGAGATGGTGGTGAGTTTACTTCTGGGTGAACATCAGATTTAGATGAATCAGATGAGGTAGATGAAGGACAAGATGTGGAAGATACGTCAAACAGAGTTTTGAGGGGTTGGATGTCCAGAACCTCAGATTCAGATATGTATGATTCAGTAAGTTTGGGTTGCTCTGGTTGAGGATTAGGTTGTGGATTAGAAGGAATAGATTTTGGTGGTTCAGATACAGTGGGTTCAGAGGGTAGTGGTTCAGGTACTGAAGTTTGTTGAGGTTCAGGTTGTTGTGAAGAAGGTTCTTGTGGTGTTGGTTCTTGTGGTGTTGAAGTTGGTGGTTCTGGAGGAGGAATTTTAGATGATTATGGTGCAGGGGTTTGTTTGTCAGATGAGGGAATATCAGATGGTTTAGAATCTGTTGGTTCAGATGTATACTTTTCAGATGGAGTTGCTAGAGGTTGGGGTACAAAAGAAGTAGTAACAGAAGGTTTCTTAGGTTTAGAAACACGATGAGGAGAAGGTGAAGGTGAAGGTATAGGTTCATGGAGAGTTTGATCAGATGTTAATACCTCTTTGACGTTGATTTTCTTTAGAGCAGAAGTAACTTCTTCTACAACTTTCATCCTCTGAAGACTCTTCCCATTCAGAGGTTTTCCAATTACAGAAGTTAACTCTTCCTGCAATCCAGCTGCAACCAGATGACCAACCAGACCATTCTCAGTCAGAATGTCTGAGATAAGTCTTCCCATTGGAATCCAGTTCCTTAGCTTCTGATTTTTGGTTCTGACCTCTTCCCTTGACTGTTTAACATGTGTCCACAAATGATTAAACAGAAGATATGGCAGATTCACCTTGGTGCTTTGACTCATACAATACATGAAGTATAGCTGATCAGTGTTAACATAATCTGGAGAATTGGAAGATTTTCTGTGGTGAATGCAGCTCATGAAAATCTTAGCCCAGATCCTGTAAACTGGCTTCAAATCCTTAACCTTGTTAGAAGCCTCTTCAGATGATCAAACTTCTCTATATACATCAAACATATCCACACGCCCAGATGGCATATTGGTGATTCCATCAGTTTCCTCATATCCAATGAGTTTCCTTATCAAATCTTCAGTAATAACAATTTCTTTACCCAGAGCGTAAGAAACTATGAACTTAGGGAAAGTAGAAGCATGTATCCAGAATTCCTTCACTAGAACAGGATAAACTGGTCTCATTAACCTGTCAAAGAACTTGGTCCAACACTGTGCATCAACAATGGGACGAAGATCATACCCATTTTCAGCAAACGATTCAAAGTTGACAATAAATTCACACAAAACTTCCAACTTGTCAACAGGCGTGAGTAAAGTTCTTATAGGTTCCTTAAAAGGGACAACACCCAAGTTTGAAGAAGAAACAACAACCATTGAAGATTGGAACTGAGCAGACGTTGAAGATGAAGTAACCATTGAAGTTCTTGAAGATATAGGGTTTCTGAGATGTTTGGGTTTGAGAGAGAGATTGAAGCAATAGAACAAGCAAAAATGCATATAAGTGTTCGTGAGAGTGAAAAGTGTGAAATGTGTAAAGTTGTGCCATTTATAGAAGAAATTAGGGCACACAAGAGTCACACGTTCAACATGCTTACTGTAACACCCCATTTAAATTATTCAGTCGCTTTGGTATTTTCTGTGATGTGTAGTTGTGTGGTGTCCTTAATTAAGGGTATGAGGTTTGGAGTAAGGGAGAGAGGTGACCTTAGTTGGGGTACTGTGGACCTAGATAAAGGAGTAAGTTAATTATGATATCGAGAGCATTATAGTGATTAATATTATTCCAACTATTATTAATAATAATGTTAATGAGATTATCATTATTATTATTATTATTATTATTATTCGTATTAATAATATTATTTGGTGGAATATTATTATTATTCATATTATTACTATTAGTATGAATATTATTATTAGTGGGAGAATAATATTAGTATTATTATTATTATAGGATTTAAATAATAAAATAAGAAATAAGGGATTAAAGGAAATAGAGAAGTTTTTTTGGGGAAAGAGAATTAGAACACGATAAACTGCCAGAGAAAGGTTTTGGGAGAAAAAGTGAGAAGAAGAACAAGGAGGAAGAGAAGGAGGCTAGGGCTGTCAATCCTTCAAGATTCTTCAACGATTGAGCAATTAATCGAGGTAAGGGGGGAGAATGGATTTCAATATGGGTGAATTAACATGAGAGGGTAGTGAGAGGTCCTTTCTCTCAAGGGAATTATGTGTTCTTGAGGATTCTTGATCTAATTTTCGTAGCATGATAAATTCCATAAAATTGTTGTTGTTCTTGAATGATTATTGTATGGGGAGTATTGCTTTTCATAATTTTCTATATATACCTTTCGGTATGTTGTGGTGATGTAAGGTTTAGGGATTTGGGTAAATATGTAGAAATGAATGTGTTATATCGTTATTAGTACGATACTCTAAGGTTTCCCTAAGGTTTAGAGATTTGGGTTAATTGTGGGAAATAGGGAGGTAACCGTAAGAATTAGAGGTTATGACCAAATGGCCAAATGATATGTATCGTTGAATATTAATATAGGTAAAACTTATGGGAAATTGAACCTTCGTGGCCAGAACCTTGACATTGTTATATGTCTGACCCTGAAGGGATTGAATATTAGATAGTGAGTAATTTAATGTCGTAGGGTGTAATTGAAAGAAAAATTGTAATATGTTGTCCTTATAGGAATAGGAATATTCAAATGTGAGTAACTCTGAAGTACTCAAAGCAATTGCAGGAAATAGTGTTTTATGTGTTGCAAATGTTGCCATATGAGCCTAATAAACCATAGAAGTTGTGCAGTTATTGTCGTATAACCTTAGGAATGTTTTAGTGATATTTTGGGTGCTTTGAGTAAGTGATTCGCAAGAATAATTGAGTGAAAACCAGTTCCGGAGCGTAACAGTGTCTTTCTGTCCGTCACGACTGTTCATGTTTTCGGTCGAAATTGTTTTGGACGTAACTTTGGATCCGTAAGTCCGTTTTGACCCTCGTTTGAAGCGTTGGAAAGATAATGAACAGAGTTATAACATAGGATAGATAATGGAATTGTTTTCTCAATATTTTTATATCTAATTATGTTTGAGAAGTCAATTATGTATATGTTTTAGTACCGAATCATGTTCTGGTTCAATGATGTCTTGGTGTTTTGATAGATGTGGGCCAAGATGGTCGAATATGGACAATCTTGTGCGATTGTGGTAATTCCCGAGAGGATTACGGTGAGCGGATGGCTCGTGTGGATCAAGATTGATCGTGAATTATGCATGATGTATTACATTGCATAATTGTGTTGACATGCATTTCATATCATGTGTCTTGTGGAGATGGCTAGATGGGAATCCATGATGGGTGCCTAGTTTCATCCGGACTTCAATGTGGAAGTCGTTGTGGAGATAAGTTGTAGTTCAGAGGAACGTATATACGACTTATCCGGATTCCGACGGGAATCGGGTTCTAGTATGAACCGTATGAGATTGTGTTGGTACCACATGCATTGTGTCGAGTCAGTGTGTCACATTGCGTTATTGTAATTGAATGTGGGCTATGAATGCCAAGTGATTGAGGTGGCACGTGTATGTGCGTTAATTGTGCTTATTTTATGTGTGGTGTGTAACTACTCCTTAGCATGTGTATTTCACCGTTTATTTATTGAATGTAGTTCTCACCCCTTTTTGTTGTTGTGTCTGTGCCCTCTTGGGAGTACAGGTGACCAGGTACCTGAGTAGTGCTTGGAGTGTGTTGCTATTTGATCGAGTCTTAGGAGTCGCTCTGATACGTAACATGGGATGACGTGATTACGTTGTTATTTAACTACTTTATTTGTTTATTGTTACGTATCTTCATTTATTGGACTTATGTTGTATGACCTCGTGTCGAGGAGAATTATATTGGAGAATTGATTTGTATTCCGCTGCTTAATTGAAAACTAAATAATATTGATTATTTTAATGAAATGAAGTGACTTAGTGTGATATCTCACTGTGTTGGAGAACTCTGATGAATTTCATGAATTGTTTCTATATATTTATTATATTACGCGTACGGGGTAAAGTGGGGTGTTACACTTACCACTTAGCATTTAATGAAGAGAATATAATCATTTTAAACAATTAATGATTCTGACAAATTGGGGGGAAATCAAGAAACTCAATGTTCAAAACAGTACCTCAAACGTCAATTCAGTATTGTGCACTCCACTTTTTCAGATCTAGAGTGACACGTGTTTGCTTGCATGTGCTTCTGAAAACTCTTTGAGAAATGAAATGTTAGCCAACGTTCAGATCCTCTGAGATTTGTTAGTTCAGATACACACAGAAATAATAATTCAAGAGTTTAAATAAATGACAAATGAAATACTTCAGAGTTTAAACATTTTGCATATGAGAAAGTTGCTTCTGATAAATATTATTCTGGACAAAATTCCATACCAATATTTTTTCAGAATAAACTTAAACCTATCTTCAGCAAGGGATTTTGTAAAAATATCAGCTCATTGATGATCTGTATCAACAAAGTCTAAATTTATAATACCCTTCTGAACATAATCTCTAATGCAGTGATGTTTAATTTCTATATGCTTAGCTTTAGAGTGTAAAATTGGATTTTTAGATAAGCATATAGTAGAAGTATTATCACAGAATATAGAAATATTACTCTCAAAGATCTGATAGTCTTCTAGCTGACTTTTCATCCAGAGCATCTGTGTGCTACATCCAGCAGCAACAATATATTCTGCTTCTGTAGTTGATAGAGCAATTGTAGGTTGTTTCTTGTTGTACCAGGAGATTAAATTTCTTCCCAAAAATTGACAACTTCCAATTCAACTCTGTCTCCAGCGTAATCAGCATCACATAATCCAACTAGTTTAAATTCATCAGATTTTCTGTAACACAAACCCACATTAGTAGTACCTTTCAAATACCTTAGAATCGTCTTAATAGCTGTTAAGTGTGATTCTCTGGGATCTGATTGGAATCTAGCACACAAGCATATATTGAATAAAATGTCAGGTCTAGAAGAAGTTAAGTATAGAAGAGATCCAATCATACCTCTGTAGAGTTTCTGATCTACTTTCTTACTTACCTCTTCCTTACCAAGAGTGCTTGTTGGATGCATTGGAGTCTTTGCTAACTTACTATCAGTCATGTTGAACTTCTTCAGAAGCTCTTTTACATATTTAGTCTGATGAATGTAAGTGCAATCTGGAGTTTTGTTGACTTGAATTCCCAGAAAGAATCTCAATTCTCCCATCATGCTCATCTCAAATTCAGCCTGTATACATTGAGCAAACTCCTTTCCCAGCGTAACATTTATAGATCCAAATATAATATCATCTACATGTATTTGACAAATTAATAGATCTTTCTTAAATGTTTTACAGAAGAGAGTTGTGTCGACTTTGCCTCTGATAAAATTTTTCTCCAGAAGAAAATTACTTAATCTCTCATACCAAGCTCTGGGAGCTTGTTTTAAACCATAAAGAGATTTCTTAAGTTTAAAAACATGTTCTGGAAATTTATCACTTTCAAAACCAGGAGGTTGATGAACATAGACTTCCTCTTCTATAATCCCATTTAAGAAGGCACTCTTAACATCCATCTGATATAGAGTGATGTTATTTTATGCAGCAAAAGAAATGAGTAAACGAATAGACTCTAACCTGGCCACAGGAGCATAAGTCTCTATGTAATCAATTCCTTCTTGCTGGCTATAACCTTGAGCAACAAGCCTTGCTTTGTTTCTTTCAACTTCTCCTTTTTCATTCAACTTGTTTCTGAAGACCCATTTAGTTCCGATAATGTTGAATCATTTTGGTCTTGGAACCAAATCCCAAACGTCATTTCTTGTGAATTGATTGAGCTCTTCTTGCATGGCAATTATCCAGTCATTGTCTTGTAGAGCTTCATCCACAGAAGTTGGTTCAATAAATGACACCAAACCAAATAATGACGCTTCAGATGATCTGAGGTAGGATCTTGATCTTATAGGGTCATCCATCTTTCCAATTATCACATCCTTTGGGTGAGAGGCCTTGATTATGGAAGATGATCCTCTAACATTAGGTTCTTTAGAAATATTCAAATTATTCATCTGAGTAGCCAAAGGAGTTGCATCTGGTGTTGCTTCTGGCTCTTTCACTTGAACCTTTTCTGCCTCTGAGCCTTCAGAGTCAGTGAGAATTACTTCTCTATCTACAAAATTATCAACCTGCTTTGGCTTTCGATTGCCAAGCTTATCATCAAATCTAACATGTATAGATTCCTCCACAATCTGTGTTTCAGTATTGTATACTCTGTAGCCTTTAGAGCGTTCAGAATAGCCAAGCATGAAACACTTCTGTGCTTTAGAATCAAACTTGTTCAGATTCTCTTTAGTGTTCAGCATATAACATATACATCCAAAAGGATGAAAATAAGAATTGTTGGGCTTTCTGTTCCTCCACAATTCATAGGGAGTCTTCTCCAGAAGAGGTCTTACAGACACTCTGTTCTGAATATAACAAGCTGTGTTTATTGCTTCTGCCCAAAAATGTTTTACCAGATTGGTCTCGTTGATCATGGTTCTGGCCATTTCTTGCAAAGTTCTATTTTTCCTTTCTACAACTCCATTCTGTTGTGGAGTTCTAGGGCAGGAGAAATCATGAGCAATGCCATTTTCATTAAAATATTTTTCAAAATATTTGTTTTCAAATTCGCCACCATGATCACTTCTGACTTTAACAATTTTAAAATCTTTTTCATTCTGGACTTGTTTGCAGAAGTCAAAGAACACAAAATGTGACTCATCCTTGTGTTTTAGGAATTTCACCCATGTCCATCTGTTATAGTCATCAACAATGACTAATCCATACTTCTTGCCTCTGATGGATGCATTTTTCACTGGTCCAAACAGATCAATGTGAAGTAACTCTAATGGTCTTGAAGTTGAAACAACATTTTTAGTTTTAAAAGAAGATTTTGAAAATTTTCCTTTTTGACATGCTTCACAAAAAGCATCTGAGTTGAACTTCAACTTAGGAAGTCCTCTGACCAGATTGAGTTTATTAATTTGAGATATACGTCTCATATTAATATGCCCCAATCTTCTGTGCCAGACCCATTGCTCATCATTAACAGACATAAGGCATTTTACATTTTGAACCTTAAGTTCTGAAAGATTGATTTTGTAAATGTTGTTCTTCCTCTTTCCATTAAATAGGATTGAGCCATCCTTTTGACTGACAGCTTTGCAACATTTTTGATTAAAGATTATGTCATAACCATTGTCACTTAATTGACTTATGGACAATAGATTATGTTTTAATCCTTCTACAAGTAAAACATTAGATATAGAGGGAAGGTTACCATTGCCAATAGTACCAGAGCCAATTATCTTGCCCTTCTGATTCCCTCCAAACTTTACGTCTCCTCCAGAATTAAGCTCCAGGCTTTGGAACATAAACCTTTCTCCCGTCATGTGACGTAAGCAGCCAGAGTCTAGGTACCATGACTGGCGTCTTGACTTTGCTGCTAAATACATCTGCAACAGGTATTATCTTATCCTTAGGTACCCAGATCTTTTTGGGTCCTTTTGGGTTAGTTGCCTTAAAAGTTTGTCTGAACTTCTGTCTTTTTACAACAGGATTGTTCTGACTAACTTTCGGTTTAAACACAGGAACGTTCTGATCAGAACGTGTGTGTTTAATATCATTCAGATGACCAAACTTAAAATGAGAATATAAGGGAGTCTTCTTAATGATAAGTTTATCAACATGTATTGGATTTAAATCCTTTCCAGAGGAAGATTCATATCCAATTCCTTTCCTGTTGTTTCTGCTAACTCCATAGATCATTGAAGCTATCTTGCTTCTATCTATGCTTTTAGCCAGAAACTTCTGAAAACTATAGTCATATTCTTCTAAAATATTTTTACATTTTGACTTAGTTTCAGATTCAGAGTCTTGTTGAGCTTTTTTAAAATTGTTTTTCATTTTCAAATTGTTTTCCTTGAGCTCAGCAACTTCTGATTTTAACAGACTATTCTCAGATTCAAGATTGCATTTAAGCTTCTTTCATTTGAGCTTAATCTGGTTATAGTTGTTCAGAACTTCTGATAAAACTTCAATAAGTTCTTCCCTAGAGAGATTAGAAAGTACCTCTTTTGAGTCAGATTCAGAATCGGATTCAGATCCAAATGTTCCTTCATCCTGATCTTCCACGCCTGCCATCAGTGCCATGTTGGCACATTCTTCATCTGATTCTGATGAGGATTCAGATTCATCTGAATCATCCCAGGTTGCCATTAGAACCTTCTTCTTTTTGTCAAACTTCCTCTTTGGCTTTTCCTTTAGAAGCTTTGGACATTCATTCTTGTAGTGCCTAGGTTCTTTGCATTGATAGCAGACAACCTCCTTCTTTCCAGATCTTCTTTGTCCAGAAGACTCTTTGCGTTGATCTGGTTTCTTGAAGTTCTTGAACTTACTCTGTTTATGCTTCCAGAGTTTGTTGATCCTTCTGGACAGCAGGGACAATTCATCTTCTTCTTCAGAAGGAGACTCTTCAGAACTTTCTTCTAACACCTGCAATGCTTTAACAGATTTGTTAGACTTTAAAGCAATTGAATTACCTTTCTTTTGAGGCTCGTCTTCTTCAAGTTCAATCTCATGGCTCCTCAGAGAGCTGATCAGTTCCTCCAATGTGATCTTGTTCAGATCCTTAGCTAACTTCAGAGCAGTGACCATTGGTCTCCATCTGATGGGCAAACTTCTGATGATCTTCTTAACATGATCAGCAGTGGAGTATCCTTTGTCCATCACTTTTAATCCAGCTATAAGGATCTGGAATCTAGAGAACATAGCTTCTATAGATTCAGATTCTTATTAAAGGCTTCATATTTCTGGATCAGCGCCAGAGCCTTGGTCTCTTTAACTTGTGAGTTCCCTTCATGAGTCATCTTCAAAGACTTAAACAAATCAAATGTTGTTTCTTTGTTGGTAATCTTCTCATACTCAGTATGAGATATAGCATTTAATAATATTGTTCTTGCTTTGTGATGATTTCTGAACTCTTTCTTCTGAGCTTCAGCCATAGATTTTCTATCAATTTTCTTGCCATCCCCATCAGTGGGGTGAACATAACCATCAATGACTAAGTCCCAAAGATCAACATCATAACCAAGGAAGAAACTCTCTATTCTGTCTTTCCAATAGTCAAACCTCTCCCCATCAAACATAGGGGGTTTTGTGCTGATTTTATCCCTTTCTTCATATCTGTTACTATTGGATGTTGAAGCTTCATCCATAATGTATCAACCAAAATATATCAAGAGTTTTCTCAACTGGATCTTTTCTGTTCACGGCGAAGTGATAACACACACAGAACCGGAGCTCTGATGCCAACTGAAGGTGAGAAAATACTTAGAGGGGGGGTTGAATAAGGTTTTTCAAAAATATTATGGCAATAAAAACACAATGATTTTTATCCTGGTTCGTTGAACTCAACTAATCCAGTCCATTCTATCAAGAGTGATTTGCCTTTCTCCACAAGGACTTAATCCACTATAATCAAACGGATTACAATGTCAACCACTAAGAACAATTGTCTTAGTCTTCTCAAGAACTACTGACCATAACTTGGTCTTCTTAAGGAACTTTTACAATCAAATGTAAACTAAACAAGTGTTTAAAATGCTTCTAAGAAAGCTATATCAGAACTGTGATTTATACACTTAAGATTAAGAACATATAAAACTATTCAACAAAGAAATATAATTTGTATGAGAGCTTTGAGAGAGTTTTCAATAGTTTTGTCAATTTTCGTCAATTGTAGAAAGATGTTGAAGGCTTGCTTTTATAGACAAAGAAGTCCAAGACATTGCAAGATTGAAGACCGTGTACTGCAAAGTAGCTGTAGCCTTTTGTCTTCACATGACTTGACCTTACCTAGAAGTAGAACGTTTAGAGAAATCATTTTTGCCTGAGTTCTTGTGTCTAACATAGAAGAGGAAAGAGACGTTTGGAATATACCAATGGATATAACTTTGAATAATCTTCTTCAACAAGTTTCTATTTCACAACAATCAACATCAGAGCCTTGAGTGATCAGAGTCTTGATGTTATCAGAGTTTGTTGTATCAGAGTGTTGCAGCAAGTGTGTTTCAACATGAAATCAATCAGAGCAGAGTTTAGAGATCAAATCCTCAGTACTTGCAGCAAACAGTACTATCAGAGTCTTCTGAAAAACAGTGTTTGAAACTCTTCATACAAAGTCTTCAGTCTATGCTTCAGATGCTTTTGTAGCTTCTGCTTCAGAGTCTTCTGTAGGCAGCGCTTATAGTCTTCTAACAAGATGCTTCTGACGCTCGCAGTTCAACATTCAGATTCATTTTTGCTTTCAGAAGAATATTAAATTTAATATCTGCAGCAAAAATGCTTGAACAAATTTAGAGTATATAATTTCTTAATACAAAATTTTATTAGTGTTATCATCAAAACATAGAGATATAACTAAGAACCAATTTGTGTTCTAACATTTCATGGGGAACTAGTACATGCAAAGCATGCCCGCCCCCCACTAATCTCCACTACTAATGCTATGTTTGCACTCAAGCCTAGGTCTGGCTTATCACTCAACAGAACCTTCCTCCCCACAGCACAACAATAATGATATATAAATGTTGAAAATAAATGCGGGAAAGTAAAAATAAAGTACAACAAGTATATAAATACACCCCAAAAATAAACAAACAAGCGTTAGGATTGACTCGCATAGGGAACCGTTGGAGTCCCCAGCAGAGTCGCCAGTTGTCGCTACTGCGGAAAAAGGTGCCGACAATGACAGAAGAGTCACAATCGTTCATTATTTATCGCAACGAGGGAAAGGAAACGAGCAAAAAAAACCTGACGAAAAGGGATAAGATTGGTCATCGCAACCAAATCTCGGGTTCGGGAGTCGATTACGCAAGGGGAAGGTATGAGCACCTCTCACGTCTGTCGTACTCGACGAAATCCACGCTTGGTTGTCTATCTAAAAGGGTGATGAAAACTATCTAACTAAAGGTCTGGGACAAAAGAAAAGTGAAAGGACTCGACAGAGCATCACCGCTCTAGGCCTACGTATTCCCGTCTGGTACGAGAAATCAGAGCAAACGTAGTTCGGGCAAATACGAACACCGGTTGGTTCAAATGTTTTTACCCGAGTAGGGTTAATAATCAGCCCTAGCAGTTAGGTGTATGCCGCTCGACCATTTGAGACTTAAGCGTCACCTGTTTGCGGTAGAATTAAGAGTTAACGAAACTCTTGTTTATCAAAATGTTTTCCATTATTAAAGGTCCCAAAGGACAAAATTAAGTTTGATTATTTGTTTTTGTGTCTTTTAAGAGAAGAACTGTTTTTGAATTGTTTGTAATTCATATTGCACTAGAGACTATGACCTGAGATCGAATGCGTCGCACATCACCCAAAGGGTGAACACTAAACACTCTAGGCCATCAAGAGGAAACCCCCCCCAATAACCATTTCCCAAGTACATAAGGCTCGTAACGCACAATATTCATTATCCTTTATTAAGTATTTTGAAATTGTTTTGAGATGAGAAAGAGAGAGGACAAACTAAAGGGAAATTAGTTCAAACCCTAAAGTTATCATGCATCATGGTCCTAAGGTAAAGATTAAGAAGGGAATTCTATCCTATTTGTTATCATGCAAAGGATTCAACCTAATTTCTATCACAGTCATCCTTAAACAAGGAGATTGGAAGTCCTAAGGGAGCATGGTAAGAAAAGAGAAGAAGAAAACAACATGAAATAAAACATGAAATAGAAATGAATGAATGAATGCATATGCAATGCAACACACAAGCAAAGGGAGAAAATTGTGTGGGGTGAAAACCTCCACAAGCTCATCTCAACCTTTAATGCAAGCAAAAGAACGCACAAAGAGAAAATAACACTCAAGCAAAGGGAGGAAATTGTGTGTGGTGAAAACCTCCACAAGCTCATCTCAACCTTTTAATGCAAGTAGGAAAAGAGAATGAAAAGCCTACACATGCATACTTATATCCTAATGTACAAAATCATACAACATGACATGGAAAGAAGGAAAGGATTGAATGATATGATGGGAGGCAAAGTGAGAACCAATGGAACTCACAAGGGATACTCAACCAAACATGCTACATTCAACATGCACCCAAATCACACCAATAGTCCTCAAAGGTTCAACTATCTATGGCATGCCTTAAGTTCCTCCAAAGGAGGAACTAAGCTTCCACAAGCAGGAGCCTAAAGTCCTAGGACAGAAAGAGATGAAGGCAAAGAGTGCACAAACTCAATCACAAGATTAACAAAAGAAAATGCAAGCTTATACACAATATAAAGCAAAACATGTATCATGAAAACCCTAATTGAAATGCCTAAAAGAAAAGAAAACTTAAACAAGTTATGAACACAATTAGGATCTCAAATTGAACATACAAACATCTTATTATGTATATGATATGAATACACTAAGATTAGGGGCTCAAACATGGCACAAAGCTCAATTAAGAATCAAACTATTTCATGTATCAAGGTAAACACCACACAAGGACAGGCTAGAATGTAAAATACACTAAAAATAACATACATATCCTAAAAATACCAAATAAAATCCTATAGGAGCCCTATGGTATTAGGAACCAAGGGTCCAAACATGGAGAAAAAAAATCCTAAACCTAACTAGGAAAATAGAGGGAAAGCTCTAAGGTATACCCTAAGAACTAGCACAAATCAAGGGTCCTAAAAACCCACCCAAAATCCTAACCAAATGGTGATAAAATCAGGGAGAAAAATATCACAAAAATCAATTGATATGTCATGGATATGCACAAGAAAAATCAGGCAAAGATATGAACATTTGATCACAAAATGAAAGCCAAAACAAGGAACATGCATTTTTCAATTCACATAAAATACCTCAACATGGAAAATCAATTTTAAATTGAAAAATGGCTAAAAAATAATCCCTAAAATTGGTAAAATCAATTACCATGATAAAGTGTGGAAACATGTTTCTCTCAAGATTTTTAATGTATTGAAGTATTTTTCATGAATTAAAGACTCAACAACAATTAAAATGGAAAAATAAGAAAAAAGAAAATAAAAAGGAAAAACGTTGGTGCAAACAGCAAGAAATTTAGTTGATCTCCAATGGGTTGGCTAAAGGGGGGTGTGGTTAGCACGTAGGGCCCAAATCCATATACTTAGCACTCCCAATACGCACCGTTTCATTTATTTGGAAGTCAACAGGTCAACACATCTCTCAGATGCAATCCTAGTCCTACGTTTTAAAACTAGTGAATTGATCTAATGGTTCCAGGTGAAGCCACGCATGCACCGGTCAACAAAACCAGATGGTGGTCCAAATTACCAGATGACGGAGCCCGGTGGCTCCGGTCATCTTCTCCGATGGGAGAGCACTGTAGCAAACTCAAAATCTCACAAAAACTCCTAATTTCTTACACCATTCTACTCGTCTCAGTTAGTAGGTTAACAATCCAATGTTATTTTTCATTAATTGTCCATAAATAAGGGAAACTGAAAGCAACAAGATTTGAGCAAGATTCATAAATCACCACAAACAATCACCAAACCTATCCAGAAACAACCTATGGTACTATGGGATCATGAATATGTAAAATTGGCAGTTGATAATGGCATAACAATGGAGAATTCGTGAAATGTAACTTACCTAACGAAGCACCTCCGTTGGGTCTTGATTTGCAGATGAACCTTGATCAAAACCACCCAGAATTGTTCCAGAAACTTCATTGGAGGTGTTGGTGCCCTTGAATTGGAATGGAAATGCTTGAATCTTCAAATCACTCTTCCATTTTTTCTCCACTTTTTGTAACTGAAATCTTGCTCAAAAATGCTCCAAAATCACTTCTGAGAGCTTGTGAAGGATCCTGAGTTTATATACTTTGGATCCAGGTGGAATTGAGGCCCAATCAAAGCCTGTTTATGGCAATTGGAAATCCAAAATTTTCCACTTGAAAGCTTCAAATTTGGTGCGTGAACATAGCTCCCATGGCTTTCAATTTGACTCATACACATTGCTTGTGACATGTAATGATCTAAGGGTTAGAATTGGCTCCTTGAAACCATCTAATGGTTAATCTTGGATGTGTTGCTTCCTTGTGAAGCAAGTTGAAAAAATGACATACCAAATTCATCAAATTCAAATTCTGAAATTGGCATTGCAATTGGTATATTCAAAGCACTCAAAAAATGCCCAAACTTGTCATCAAATGGTCCATTTTTTAATTTAATCCAATTTATGCCTTTTAAGTATCTTTTCATGGAATGTTCTTCACCAATCTTCCAATTCAAACGAAACCCATGATAAGTGATGATTTGATGATGAAAAGGATGCTATTTGAAGCAAGTTTGATGTTTGAAAAAGTTCCATTTGAGATGTGCAAAGTTGTGAAATTGACCTATAATGAAAATGACTTATAATCAAAGTTTCCCAAAATACCCCTGGCTTGCAAGCTTCATATCTTGAGCTTCATATATCAGATGAAACACTTCTAGTAATTTTTGGAAATCTAAGATCATAAGGAAAAACTTTCATGTTTGGGTCAAAGTTAAGAGAAACATCCTTCTAGGTCAAAAATGTCTTGGAAGTTGGTTGACTTTTGTTGACCAAAATCACATTCATTTGGTGACCTATAACTTGCCAGCTTCATAACTTAAGTTGTAGAAACTCAATTAACGAGTTCTAGTACTCAAAAGAAAGCTAGAAATATGCTCTACAAGCTTCATGTTGGGGTAAAGATGAGATGAGACGTTTATCTTGAGATATGTGGTCTTGAAGTCAGGCACTAAATAGGGGATTTTACACTGACAAGCTTAGAAACCCTGGCTCAACAACTTCTCACTCTCTTGATTCTTGATGAATTGATCTTGAAATGATATATTAGACATCCCAACACAACATTCCATGATCACAAAGACTTGGAATTGAGTTTTAATCTCCTTCAGATTCATTGTTGACTTAGGGTTGACCAGATGAAAACCCTAGCTGCACCACCTTTGACTGTGACTTCTTGCACTTGGTATAATGACCTGAACAAGCTCTCCAATAACCCTCAAGACATTTAATGAGTTTATACAATGCTCCCTATCCATAACCATGGACTCAATATCATCTGATGCTCTTCACGTGGCCTCCAAGATAGGAGGTGAACCATATTCATTCATCTGCTCTTTCACAAAGCTTTGACTTTCCTCTGGTGATGATAAACACTAGATAGCTTGAATAAGAACTCTTGGTTAGGCTTAGAACCTTTGGGTGATCTCCTATTGCTAAACACACCTCTCTCAATCCCCTGTATATGGACAATGATATGCAAAATGCAAATGCTAATGCTATGAAAATGCAATGAAACATAAAACCAGGTAAAGAAAAGGTTGGGCAAATTTTGGGGTACAACAGCTGAATGTTGTCGAATTGTTAATGTTATTTAAAGGCGCCAATTGCTCGCACACAAGTAAGACAACTTGCATCCAAACGACTGAAAGAGAGATCAAAGACTTAACCCCCATCTTTACACCTTGAAAATGAGTTAGATAGTTGTTAGTTGATTGATGGTTTGTTATGAAAATCCACTTGACGTTGGATCAAAGGTTTGACTTATATTCGTGTGCAAAACGCGTGGGAATGGAAATGGTTTGAGAAAATGGCTGGACGATGAGTCGAGGGTTAGAAAATGGAACCTGCATGACGACGAGTCAAGGGTTAAGTTATGAGAGACGATACTAGTCCCTGAGGGTGCTCCCAATATCTAAACCATGATGAAGTGTGTGCAATAGGTTGATGGCGAATATGGATGAGCACTCGACTTACGAGGGGTGTTTGAAAATGGCTCAATGACGAATCGAGAATTAGTTTGAAAATAGTTTGATCTACCCTAGTCCCTATGGGTGCTCCTAGAAGATAAACTGATAATAACAGAAATACGAAACATACATCAGAATAGGAGAGGGGCACATGTAAGTTACACGGGATTGCACGAAATAAAGGGTCTCATTGTCAGGTAGCCCAAGAGAAATCTGTGTGTGCGCAATGTGTCCTAAACTAAGCCTTGAGCGAAATTCGGGCACAATTCCATGTTAGGGTTCCTGCAAATGACCTATGATCCAACAGTCCACCAATTTAGACTTTTAGCGTTTCGATCAATTATTTAGTGTTTTCGAATATGGGTGAATGAGAATGAACAATATGAATATGAATATGACAATATGAATAATATACAATAATATCCACAATAATATTTGACTGAATTTAAAGTAGTTAATATTTGGCAGAAAGTAAAAAAGTTGATATTTGATAGAAAGTAAAAGTTAGTGACTAGTTTGTTATTGAATGGAATCAGGGAAAAATGTAACACTAAACTGTCGTAGCTTAACTTATAATGAAAGTAGAACTATAGGAGGTCGCGTAAATTGATATCTGTACTAAAAACAAGATAGAGAAATGATATTGAAAACCATTCTCCAATTTAATCATGTCGCACAGACAAAAGAAAAGGTGGGATCTCGTATTAATCATAAACATCATGTCGATTAATCGAAGGTAGTCTCTCACGATCCCAAAGTAAAGAAAATGACCCAAATTGTCATTTTCCATAGATTTGAAATTGTGAAGGTTATCGACTTCGATAACTCGATGCTTACGAATTGAAAGACATCATAGATCGAGGAAAATTAATTAAAAATGGAAATGAAGAAAAAATTGAAACAAAAAATAAAATAGTCTCGGATAAATTGTCATTTATCAATAGTTTGACCGATAATAACTTATGAAATTCCGTCGTTGACCGAAAAACGATAAAAAGAATAAAAATTGAAAATCAAAATGAAAAGAAAAATTGGTCTCAGATTTGTTGTTATTCATCAATAATATGACGAACAACAACTTTGAGGTCTCTTCATAGACCCAAAATGAAATGAATAAAATTGAAAAAGTATAATCAAAATGATTCACAAAAAATTTGACAAAACTTCCAAAATATTAATAAAATAAAACCATCAATTTACAAAAAGAAAATAAAAATTTAACAAGATTTCTACCTATAAACTTTAACATATTGGTAGATTAAAAACATAAAACTTAAAACACAAAGGGGTGGTGGAATGTGGAAAGTGGGATCATGTGGGCTTTTTATGCCCATCACCCACATCTTAACATGGGGTTCGGTTGGAAAGTAAAAAAAGAAGTGGGTGAGCAACAAACTGAAAACACACGCGGGCCATTTGGCCCACAACCTATTTCACAAAAAGACCTCAACAGGTCCGAAACCACCAAAGCTTTACACCATCTTCAACTGAAACGTGAAGAGTGGTCAAACCGCGGCGCCGAATAAAGGAGAAAACGGAGGAACGACTTGAAATGACAACCACAACTCCGATCCAAACCTTCTTTGTCTAAATACGTCTTCTTCTCCAGGTTCGAACTCCCTCTGTAAAAAGGTTTCAAAGCAATCTTGCCCTTTCTTCTTCTATTTCTCAATTCTGTTCGCCTTTATTTCTCTCTGATTAGGTTTTTGTGAAAGGTGTGCGTCGCGGTTAAATGGATCTATTATTGAGGAATTTTTGAAGGTTCGGGTTTGTTGCGGTAGATTTGAGGTTGGGGATCTGAAAGTTGATGGAAGATGCGTTGAAGAAGATGACCTAGGATGAAGATTTTTCAAAGATTTCATGGCTTCCTCTAATTCTATCTCATCTTCTTCATCTCTATTCAGTTTTTTTTGTTTCTGATTTGTGATTAAATGGGCTTATGGGTTGAATTTGTGAGGTTAAAGGAGTTTGAAGGTTATTGCGGTTGTAGGGGTTTTATGATGGAGATTTCAGAAGAGGGATTTGAGGGATTTGGAGGTTGAAGGTTGGATGGGTGATAACGATGAAGAAGGAGAAGGGGTTTTGGAAGGGAGGTCACGGTTTTGATGGTTTAAAAGAAAAAGAAGAAGACTGAGGTTTCTTGAGTTGAAGACGCGTGTCGGTTTGTTGTTTTCAGTGAGCTGCGCCAAGGTTGATGGTGGTACAAAAGGTTGAAGGAGAGGTATTTTGAAGGGTTTTTCTAAGTTTCTCCCAGAGTTTTCTTTTTCGTGACCTTTCTGCCTCAAGAACAAAAGGACTTTTCTTCTTTGCTATCAAAGCCCCCCATTTTTGTTGATATTGCTGCGTTTTTATATAGGAATGTGAGAGTTGAGTTATTGAGGAATTGTTGTAAATTTCAATTCGTTGCGTTTGGTTGCTGTACGGTTTGTGATGGGGTCGGGACATTATGCAGGAAATGGTGGGTGAATCTTGGGTTGAAAAACATCGTGGTGTGCTGAAAGTAGCGCCTTCGTTGCTTTGCTCGCGTGGTGAAAGTTTTTGCAAATCCCTGCTGTGATTCGTATGGGTTTGTTTTTTCCGCAGATGGTTATGGTATGGAAAATACACAAAGCTGGTGTATTGGCGCGTGTTCTGCTGTACGGGAAATTTGCGAAAATATTGCAGGTACAAAGTTTGTATAATGGCAAGCTGTCCTTACTGCAGAACTTTTGGACTGTTATGGAGTGCACATATTGAAGGAAAGTGGTGGTGATGCCTGCTGCAGATGCAGGTCGGTGGGCCAGCTTAGGGATTTGAAGGAAACTATTTTTTGTCAATTTTTCTGCTGTTCATTTTGTTGGATGGATTTGTAAAAATAAAAAAAAAATGAAATGGGCTATTGAAATTTTGATTCTTGTATTGGATTTTCATTATTTTGTAATAACAAATACAAATGAGCCCTATTGTATTGAATCTTTGATTGTAATTGGTAATAAGAATGGATTTTTTTGTATTTTTGTAATGAGTTTATGGACATGGTAAACTTAAAAAGTGAATGAGTTTAAAAAACATAATTCACGATCATTGGAAAAATGAAATATGGAGTGTATGGAAATTGGATTAAATGGATTATATAGAAACAAATGGGAATTGGAAATGATCTAGGATTGGACACTAAAAATTGGTATGGAAGTGAATGGATTGCCCCTTGAGAAAATTAGTAAATCAATTTCAGCCTCAGAAGCTCTCAATCATAAATCAGCCATAATGAACTCCACTATGAACACTCTTGGATCCTGTCCTTGAAAATCAGAAGATCAAAACTTGAAATACGAACTCCACTGCATAAAATCCTAATTGCAAATATATTCAGCTCTGATGGTCCTCAACCTTAAACCAAATAGACTATCAACTTGATCCACATCCAGACAACTTGAAACAATACATAAAACCCTAATTGCAAATATATTCAGCTCTGATGGTCCTCAACCTTAAACCAAATAGACTATCAACTTGATCCACATCCAGACAACTTGAAACAATACATAAACCTTATATGAACCCTCAGTCACATTTCACCTGAATCCTCACAAACCCTAACCAGACTAATAGACTAAGTGAACGAACCAAAGAGAACCTCAACACATATTGCACTTACTCCTGGCTTGATAAATCGCAAATGAAACCCGATGCAATTCAATTCATCTTTTAAAATAGAAACAACATACTATCTTTTTTTGAATTTTCTGAGTAATGGTTGATGACTGGACGCATAGGTGAAAATATGTACATGTAGGACAAATTTGGGGTATGACAATGAGTGAAAGGAATAAAAACAGACGAGTGTTTAAAATCAATACCGGCGAGTATCGAAGAGAAATGAAACAAACACAGACTAGCATTGAAGAGATGAATATGTATGAGTGTTAAGATCAATATAGACGAGTATTGATGAGACTGAAACAAACATGACACGACGAGTGTCTAGGACCAATATAGACGAGTATTGAAAGGTAACAAAATAAACACAGACGAGTGCTGCAAAATCAATAGGGACGAGTACTGAAAAGAAATGCAATAAACAGAGACGAGTGTTTAGGATCAATACAGACGAGTATTAAGGATCAATGAAACAAACACATACAAGTGTCTAGGAGAAGACGACAAGTGTCTAGGGTCAATACGAACGAGTATTGATGAAGCTGAAATGAACACAGACGAGTGTTGAAGATCAATATGGACGAGTATTGAAAGGCAATGAAACACACACGAACGAGTGTCTAAATCAATACGGACGAGTATTGAAGAAACTAAAAACAATCACACATGAGTGTTTATTGTAGCAAACGGAGATGTGAATAACACCTCTAACACTTGCACGATGAGTGAAAGCAACAACACTAAAAATGCTAACCAACCCTGAGGGGAATGATACGAGCGACCATCTAGACGAATGGATGAAAAGAACAGTAACCATGAACTGCCAATTTTGCAAGAGGTGAAAACTTTCTTGGCCAGCCAACTCTACAGGGGGACACAAAATAATTCCTCTGGAAGTAAACATCAATAGGCAAAACGAATCCACCAAAACCTCCTGAATTACGACTTCCTCTACTGGGGAAATGTCTAGAAAAGAGGGTATCAACCACTATCTTATGTTTCAGATGCATATGTCTGAATATGGCGTAATGCTCCATACGGAATGGAAATGCTACACATTTAGAGGATGCGATTCAACAATTCTTATGATATGCAAGAGACACACCACCTGAATGAGTGCCAACAAGAACCAGACACAAATCTGTTGGGGAAGCGAACCTGAACCGCCTTCCAAATATAACCTCTGCTGGAGAAACTTCAAAATGAACTTTCATCACACTAGGAAGATATGAATAACAAATACTTGTTGGGGAGACGACCTAAGAATCTGATGAAGAAGGGTGTTAATGACAAATTGGGCTTTGCACTTGCGACGAATACGTCAACCACTACCTCTCTACTTGCTGAGAAAATTAGAAATGACTTCTGCTTGGGGAAAAGTAGTAACGATGCCAACCCTGCTAGGGGAAACTATTGAGTTTACTCCTCTGCTGGGGATCCACTCTCTACCCTTGCTCTGACGAGGATAAGGTAATAACAACCGAAGATGCGAACATGCTCGGGAAGCACAAGCAAATCACTGCTATCCTATCCGAGGTAGCCAACTTCTGAATACTAGCTCAGGAAGCAATAAGCCACACACGACATTGGTTGGGGGAGAGTAAACTCCTGAAATATTGATGGAGACTTCATTGGGGAAGACAACAGACAAATCACAATGCTCTACTAAGGAAAACAACACTTTCGTGGCCTCTGTCAGGGAGAGCAACCTTTGAACTCTTACTGGAGAAGGATAATCACGCCATACTACAAACACAATCCAAACAAGAGAACAATCTACATGTGGAATGGTAACCTCAGTTACCACCCAAGACACTCACAATTTAAGCAATTTCCATTATTTTTATCCTGCTTTGCAAAGCTTCGATGTTTTCACGTGCAATGTTTATCAAAATATCGGATGTTTCGCAAACAAAACAGTAAAAATAAAAACAACAACGAATAGCTGAATGAAGTGAAATTTTATTGATGATTTGGCCTGTAAATAGGAAATTACATTAGGAGGAAATTTCTGAAAAGAGGTAATTGCACAAAAGCAAAAGAGAAAACACACAAATTGGCAATATGGAAACAGATTTAAATCAAGTTCTGACTCAGCCATGACCTGCATGTCCTTGACGCTCTTGAGTACTTCTTCCTTTAGAAGAGACTGACTGGACTGATTCCTATCCTTCGGGATTTCCATGTATCAAGATGATCTCACAAATCAAACGCAGATCGTAGCCTCTTGCTTTCAAATCCCTAACTTTTTTCTGGATCGCCCTTTCTGGTTTTCAATCCACCGGGATACCTATTTTTTTCCAAAGTTTCCTTTGCAGGTTTTCAAATATGC
The DNA here is from genome assembly GCA_963859935.3 of Lathyrus sativus. Lineage (NCBI taxonomy): Eukaryota > Viridiplantae > Streptophyta > Magnoliopsida > Fabales > Fabaceae > Lathyrus > Lathyrus sativus. The sequence continues at coordinate 286,617,556 of OZ012736.1, read as the reverse complement.
GGGTTTATTCAATTCTTTTCTTTTCTTTTTATCCCTAATTTTTCCCCGAATCTTTTCTTTATATGATCCGCCGGGATGTCTCTTTTTTTCCTAGACCTTTTTCTTTTTGTGGTCCAGCGGGTCTTTTTTATGCGAAGTATTTTTTAACTGCGTCTACGTTCACATGGGATGTAAAATCTTTTCCATACATACTTGAAAGAAACAAGGCTCCACCAAAGAAAACCTATCTTGCAAAAAATGGCCCTTCGTAATTTGGAATCCACTTGCCCCTGCAATCTGTCAGATGAGGGATGGTCCTTTTCAAAACCAATTCACTTGTTTAGAAACACCGAGGATGCACCTTTTGATCAAATACTTTGTTCATCCTGCTCTAGTATAAACAACCGTATGAAATGGCTTCTAATCTCTTATCTTCAATGAGGTTCAGTTGATCCAACCTGGCTCGTACCCATTCAGCTCCATCAAGCTTCACATTTGCCAAAATCCTTAAAGAAGGAATCTCGACTTCTAATGGTAGGACAACTTTTATACCATACACCAGTGAGAAAGGAGTTGCCCCTGTCGATGTACGCACTGAAGTATGATAGCCGTGTAACGTAAAGGGCAACTACTCATGCCAAACATTGTATGTTACCACCATCTTCTGTATAATCTTAATATTCTTATTCACTTCCTCAATAGCACCATTCATCTTCAGATGATATGGAGAAGAATTGTGATGTTCAATCTTGAAGCTCTGGCACAACTTCTTCATCATCTTGTTATTATAATTTGAACCATTGTCAGTAATGATTCTCTCAAGGATACCATAACAATAGATGATGTCATTCTTTATAAACCGGGCAACTACTTTCTTAGTAACGTTGGCAAACAAGGCCGCTTCCACCTACTTGGTGAAGTAATCAACGACAACCGTAATAAAATGATTCCCATTGGAAGCAGTAGGCTTAATCTTTCTGATCATGTCAATGCCCCGCATAGCAAAGGGCCAAAGAGATGTCAACACATTCAGAGGGGTCGGTGGCACATGCACCTTATCAACATAAATCTGGTATTTATGACATTTTCTGGCATATTTAAAACAATCAGACTCAATATTCATCCAGTAATACCCTGCTCTCAATAATTTTCTAGCCATAGCGTGCCCGTTAGCAAGGGTACCAAAAGAATCCTCGTGAACCTCTTCCCCATCAACAGGACGACTTCATGTTCATCAACACAATGAAGCAAGAGCATGTTGAAGTTCCTTTTATACAACATGTCGTCCTTGTTCAGATAGAAGTTCCCAACAAGCCTCCTCAGAGTCTTCTTATCTTTGCTGGATGCCCTTAACGGGTATTCTTGACTTTCAATAAAGCACTTGATATCATGAAACCACAGTTTACAATATGAGATGTCTTCTGTAGCAAACACAAAACTAGGTCTATCAAGACGCATAATGCTGATTGCTAGAACCTCATTCCAATAATTCACCTTGTACATCGACGCTACCATTGCCAAAGCATCTGCCATCTGATTTTCATCCCAAGGCACATGATGGAAATCAACCCGGTCAAAGAATGGAAACAACCTTCTGGCATAATTCTTATAAGGCCCCAAGTTTTCTTGACGAGTCTCCCATTTATCATTAATCTGATTAACCACCAATGTTGAATCGCCATACACATCAAGATTCTTGATCCTTGGATCAATGTCCTCTTCTAACCCCATGATGCATGCTTCATATTCCGCTTCATTTTTGGTACAAGTGAACGTCAATCGGGAAGTGAATGGTATGTGAGAATTGTGAGGAGTAGTAATGATTGCCCTAATTTCGTTGCCATGTGCCCGTTAGCAAGGGTACCAAAAGAATCCTCGTGAACCTCTTCCCCATCAACAGGACAACTTCATGTTCATCAACACAATGAAGCAAGAGCATGTTGAAGTTCCTTTTATACAACATGTCGTCCTTGTTCAGATAGAAGTTCCCAACAAGCCTCCTCAGAGTCTTCTTATCTTTGCTGGATGCCCTTAACGGGTATTCTTGACTTTCAATAAAGCACTTGATATCATGAAACCACATTTACAATATGAGATGTCTTCTGTAGCAAACACAAAACTAGGTCTATCAAGACGCATAATGCTGATTGCTAGAACCTCATTCCAATAATTCACCTTGTACATCGACGCTACCATTGCCAAAGCATCTGCCATTTGATTTTCATCCCAAGGCACGTGATGGAAATCAACCCGATCAAAGAATGGAAACTACCTTCTGGCATAATTCTTATAAGGCCCCAAGTTTTCTTGACGAGTCTCCCATTTATCATTAATCTGATTAACCACCAATGTTGAATCGCCATACACATCAAGATTCTTGATCCTCGGATCAATGGCCTCTTCTAACCCCATGATGCATGCTTCATATTCCGCTTCATTTTTGGTACAAGTGAACGTCAATCGGGAAGTGAATGGTATGTGAGAATTGTGAGGAGTAGTAATGATTGCCCTAATTTCGTTGCCATATTGTTGTACCCCAAAATTTTCCCAACCTTTTTCTTTACATGGTTTATGTTTTCATTGCATTGTTCTAGCATTTGCATTTGCATATCATTGTTCATTTGCAGGGGATCAAGAGGTGTTCATAGCAAGAGAAGGTTTGTCAAAGTTTCCAAGCAAGCATGAGTGCTCATCAAGTCATCAGAAGCTGGTTAGAGCTCTTTGAGAAAGTGAATGGATGTATATTGCTTATCTCCTATCTTGGAGGCCAATTGAGGATCATCTGAAGATCAAAAGTTCATGGATATGGGTATGAGATGTTGTGCAGCTCACTGAGTGCTTTGAGAGCCATTGTATAGCTTATGCAAGTTGTTATATCATGTGCAAGAGGTTGCAGTCAAAGGATTGCTGTAACGCCCCATATTGCTTTCAGGATTACTGACTGACCCCACAAACCAACACGAGTCTTTTCAGCATGCTTTTTCCTCACTCACATGCTTTCCGGGAAACTTCCCAGAAGGTCACCCATCCCAGAATTGCTCCAAGTCAAGCACGCTTAACTGTGGAGTTCTTATGAACGGGCTACCGAAAAGAAGATGCATCTTGTTGGTATAGGTAGTACCAATTAATCCTTATAAGCCTTCATTCAACCATGCAGTCCCATACCTGCATAGCCTCAGGATCCCTCTCATTCGGATGTGAATTCTGTTTTCCCCTAGAAGCTGCTAGGAGTGTCCCATTGTCATGCCTCATGACACCGACAACCACTCCCTCGCCCACGGGTGTTACATGTAACCACCATCCTCTTTCACCTCAGGTGTTACATGCCCACCAGCTTCCGCTTGGTTCGTCCCCGAACCACATCGTACTGGGAGAGGTATGGCTATGATACCATTTATAACGCCCCATATTGCTTTCAGGATTACTGACTGACCCCACAAACCAACACGAGTCTTTTCAGCATGCTTTTTCCTCACTCACATGCTTTCTGGGAAACTTCCCAGAAGGTCACCCATCCCAAAATTGCTCCAAGTCAAGCACGCTTAACTGTGGAGTTCTTATGAACGAGCTACCGAAAAGAAGATGCATCTTGTTGGTATAGGTAGTACCAATTAATCCTTATAAGCCTTCATTCAACCATGCAGTCCCATACCTGCATAGCCTCAGGATCTCTCTCATTCGGATGTGAATTTGGTTTTCCCCTAGAAGCTGCTAGGAGTGTCCCATTGTCATGCCTCATGACATCGACAACCACTCCCTCGCCCATGGGTGTTACATGTAACCACCATCCTCTTTCACCTCAGGTGTTACATGCGGTTGTAACAACCCAATTTTTCAATAAGTGATTAATTGTGCTAATTAATTGGTTTATGTGATTTATCTGATTTAAATAAATTATTAGATTTATTTAAATGAGTTAATGGATTTAATTAATTTATTCTACTTGGTAGAATAATGTGGATTTATTAGATATTCTCTAATTAATGATAAGATGAGATATTTTGTGAGAAATGAATTGATAGGTATTTTTTAGAGAAGAATTATGATGGAAAGAAAATAGAAGGATATATAAGGGAAATTGGAGAGAAAAGAAAAGAGATAGAAACATAAGAGAAAGAAAGAAAGAAAAGGAGAGAAAGAATAGAGAAAGAGGAGAAAAGAGAAGAGAAAAGGGAAACTTGGAGAAATCATCAAGAATCAACTTCAAGCTTCAATCCAATCAAGGTAAGGGTGAGAAACATTATTATTTGATCAATGTGTATGATTATGTATGAGTTGTGTTGAATTTGTTGGTAGTTTTCTCTATTTTCCATTTCTAGAGCATAAATGGTTTAATCGGTAGAATCGAGTTTTGAACGGTTAGAATTCAAAATAAATTGCATAGTTTAGTCGGGTAATGTTTAGCCGTGATTATTGGATTTCGTTTGATTGAATTTGGTTGAGTTTGTGAGTTTTGACATTTTTGGATAATTGAGGGTTTGAGATTTGAGTGAAAATTGGACGTCGTAGAAATCGTGTTTAATGGTTCTAATTCACTGCTATATGTTAGGTGAGTATGAGTATGTGTTTGTTTCGAAAAAAAGAATTGAATCGGTCGGATTTTCGGGCGAAAATGCAAAATCCCGTAGCCGTGTTTAGGCAAAATTCTGGTTTTTCGGAAAACTTCAAAAATTCATAACTCTTGAATCGTAAGTCGGTTTTGACCCCCGTTCGAAGCGTTGGTAAGTTAACGAGATTATCTTTCTAGAAAAAATGGCTTTGAGGCCTGTACCTGGTTCAATTATAGCAGAAAATTGAAAACATATTGTTGTGTTGATTTTTACCGTCGCGAATGTGTGTGATTGATGTGTTATTGTGCAGAATACTTTTGTTATATAACGTATAGCTTGTGCATGTTGTGATATGATATGCTGTGGGTAGCTGTATGACGTGAATCCTAGATGGTGGAATCGATTATGAAATATAGTCTTTTGACAAATATATGCGTATTGTTTGTATGTGAAGAATGCATGAGAATATATTGTGAATATGCGTGCATTGTTTGACCAATATGTTGATGAAAAGTATGAATACTTGATTATATGATATGTTGTGTGTGCAATCTTGTTTAATTCTTGAAGGGAGGAATTATGTGAATGCATGGGATTAAGACGTGTGATCGGTCTTAAGTGCATTTTGTTGTTGATTGCATATGCATCATTTAGTCAAGAGGCAATGTTTGCTAGTTTCGTGGAGGCTAGTGACTTGTCCCAAACCTAGAGCGGGGTTTGAAAGCTTAGGGAACGGGCTTTTGTTGTTATCGGTCTAGGGAACGGACCCGGTTTAAGTGTAAAAACCGAAAAATGATAACAAGTGTTGGTACCACATGGCATGAGTTGCATTGAGTTGCATTGAGTCTCATGGAATGATTATATGATTGTTGTATGAAGTTATGCATAGGTGTATGTACATGACTTGTGTAATTGTGAACTATGGATATGTTTGATGATTGACCATATTTGACAGTCTGACAGTTTAGGTACGCCCTGAGAGATCCTCCTAAGGAAGAGGAGATACAGGAATCTCTGTATCTCACTGGCTTGTTGGAGGGTGATACTTTGTTTAGAGTTGAGGCTGCTTGGAGCAAAATCCACAGGAAAGGGAAAGTTTCTCTGGGGAAGAGTAACAGTTGAGCTTACGACCCTTATTTGACTTGGATCCAGGATAGAGCAAAGAGGTTACTGATGCCTTTCCCGTCTGTAGAGCCATTGTATCCTCTCATGATTGAGGAACATACCACTATGGATGTCCAGAAGTACAACCAATTGTGGTCTGAGAAAGAGGAGCTTCGAAAGGCTAATGAAGAGTTAGAGAAAGAATCATTCAGCTCCGTAGTGAGAAGATTGAAGTTGTGTACTCTTCCAAGAGGCAGACTGAGTTGGTGTACCGGTTGGGTAAAGATTTGACTAAGGAGACTCGTTTATGTGAACGTTTGGGTTTAGATCTGAAAGTTGTCGATGATGTTCTCGCTTCTAAGAAGAAGGACTTGGATAGGGCTTATCTGGAGATTTCCAAGTTCAATGATCAGTGGAATGCTACTCTTTCCAACAACAAGGAGCGTGAGGATAGGTTGAAGCAGAAGATTGCTAGACTGAAGACTCAGCTCAGGGCAAAGGATGAGAGGATTGCAGATGAAGCTTCACTCAAACGTGATAATGATTGCAGATTGAATGAAGCTTTGGTAACCTTGGAGGACTACAAGCTGAGGGTTGATTCAAAGAATGCAACCTAGAGGAAGTCTTTGGTGAGGGAGCCTGGGAAGACTATGCTGAGGGTTTACAGACCACTATCAGACAGAGAGAGGCACTCATTCAGGGGTTACTCATCAGACCAGACCATCCTAAGACACAGGAGCTGTTGGAAGAGTTTCGTGCTCGTTGTCATACCTGATGTATTTCATTTCCTTTGTAGCTTGTTGCTTATGTTTGTATTGACCATCACCAGACCTGTTGGTTGAGGTCCTTCTGTTGTTTCTTTATACTCAATTGTATGCTTGTACCTTGCCTACTGGGTCTTTTTTTGTATGTATGAGGTGTTTGGCTCTATGCTTGGCTATGGGTTTCCCTACGTCTCGTTGTTCACGCAGGAACTAGAATCGAGGGGAAACGTCCCTAATGCATATATACATGTCTGCATTTTGCATAGCAGGTGCAGCGAAACCATTGACCTTATTCCTGTTAGTTTGTTAGCTTGTTTCAGGATAGACAATCAGACAGTTCACTATTACGCCACCAGAGGTAATCAACACAGAGTCATGGAACAAGTGCAAGCTGAGATGCAAGAGATGAGGGATAGGATGGATCAGTTTATGGAGCTGATGCAGGGCGTGGCAAATGGCCAGGAGCAACTGAGGACTCTGGTCCAACCATTGATTGCTCGTGTTGACAATAATGGTGTGCTTCATGAAGGTGCTGCTGCTGACCCTCCTCGCAATGAGACTGGTACACCACATGCCAACGTTGTTCCTACAACAGTGGTACCTCCGGGCGGAGGAAATCAAGCTGCAATTCCTATTCCTATTCCTTGTGTTGTTCATGGGAATGTTCCTCAATGGGATGAAGATCAACAGAAGGATGCTTTTTCAATGAGGGATATTGGTGCTGAGCTACCAGTTGAGACTGTTAGGAGGTTCAAGTTGCTGGAGGATAAAATGAAGAGTTATGAGAACCAAAATTCCATGGGGCTAGACATGGCCAATCTGGGGCTGATCCCAGATCTGAAAGTTCCGTTGAAGTTCAAAGTCCCTGACTTTGACAAGTATAAGGGAACTACTTTCCCAAGGGTTCATTTATGTTCTTATTACCGCAAAATGTCTGCTTACTCGGATGACGAAAAGCTACTCATGCACTTTTTTCAAGGCAGCTTGTATGGACCCTCACTTGAGTGGTATATGGGACTAGAGCTTGTTAATATCCGCAGTTGGAGAGACTTAGCTGAAGCCTTCGTGAAGCACCACCAGTATAATAGTGACCTTGCTCCTAACAGGGTCCAACTCCAGAATTTGTCTCAAAAGACTGGTGAATGCTTTAAGGAATACACCCAGAGGTGATGCGAACTAGCAGCAAGAGTGCAGCCTTCCATGGTGGAGCGTGAACTGATTGATATGTTCGTGGCCATGTTTCCTGGAGTCTTTTATGAGAAGCATATCAGTAGCATGTCTGGTAGCTTTTCCGACTTGATCATCACTTGGAAAGATCCAATCTGGCAAAGTGTCCTCATCTGGAGGAGGAGGTAAAAAGGTGTTCGGAAATAAGAAGCGTGAAGGCGAGACCAATTCAGTGTCTAGTTCCCGAAGGAATAGATATCAACTACCAGTGCAAAATCGTCAGCAGCAGCAGGTTGCTAGTGTCACAATTCTAGCCGTTCCTTAACATCAACGACAACCACAGCAACAACAGCAATAGCAGAATCAACAGGGTTATAGAAGATTTCAAGATCGAGGCCGAGCCGTGAATAGACAACTCGACGCGCCTCCGATGCTGTATGCTCAATTGTTTCAGCACTTGTTACAACTACAGTTAATCCAGAAGAGGACTATGGCTCCTCTGACAGGACCCCCACCACCCGGTTATGATGCAAATGCTCATTGTGAGTTCCATTCCGGGGCACATGGGCACAACATTGATAACTGCAAGGCCTTTAAACACAAAGTTCAGGATTTGGTGGATAGCAAGGCAATAAACTTTTCTCACGATGCTCCCAATGTCGTGCAGAACCCCATGCCCAACCATGGGGCAGCCGGAGTCAGTGCAATCATTGAAGACGAGAGTTTAGATCTGATAACTGATGTCAATGATTTGAAGACGTCGTTGGGCTTTGTGAAGGAAAAGTTATTGAAGGGAGGAGTATTCCCGGGCTGTAATGAATCGTGTGCTGAATGTTTGAGTCATCCCGAGGGATGTGCAAGGCTGAAGAGCTGTATTCAGGGTATGATGAATGATGGAATGTTGCAATTTGACCGGGTTGTGGAGAAGAAGTTTGAAGAGATAATGGTTGAAAAAGGGAATGAGGTTGCAACGATCTCGATTCCATACAAAACTATAACTATTTATGCGTCGAGGCCGTCAACCATAATCATCACCAAAGTTGGTCCTGTGCCGTATGAGAGTACTAAAGCAATTCCATGGATAATCTAGTTGAAGTTGGGGGAATCACTCGAAGCGGAAGAGTGTTCTCGTCACCTGAAGTGGTTGCTGACAGAGTTGATAAGGGGAAGAAGGTAGTGGAAGAAACTTCTCAGGCTGGAGAGAAGAATTCTTTGGAGAAGGAAGTAGAAGAGTTCATGAGATTGATAAGAAAAAGTGACTACAAGATAGTTGATCACTTGCAACAGACTCCCTCCAAAATCTCTATTTTGTCTCTGTTACTGTGTTCGGAAGCACACCGAAATTCTTTGTTGAGGATATTGAACACTTCTTACGTGCCGCAAGGGATATCGATTAACCAACTCGAAGGGGTTGTAGCGCACGTCAACGCAGGAAATGGTCTAGATTTCACGGACTTGGATCTGACACCAAAGGGCAGGAATCATAATTGTGCGTTGCACATTTCAATTGAATGTCGTGGAGCCGTCCTGTCTCATGTGCTGGTAGATACAGGATCGTCTTTGAATGTGCTTCAGAAAAAGGCGTTAATGAAATTGGATACCCGTGGTATAACGTGTACACCAAGCGACTTGGTAGTACGTGCTTTTGACGGTACCAGAAGATATGTATTTGGAGAGCTAACGCTGCCAATTCAGGTGGGTCCCGAAGTATTTGATGTGGTATTCTATATTATGGACATTCAACCTGCCTATAGTTGTTTGTTGGGTCGTCCATGGATTCACTCGGCGGGAGCCGTAACTTCCACGCTGCACCAGAAGCTCAAGTACATGGTGGGTGGCAGCGTTGTCATTGTATGCAGAGAGGAAGATATAATGATCAATCATTTGTCTTTGTTTAAATACATTGAGGTGGATGGTGAAATACATGAGATTCTTTGTCAAGCCTTTGAGACGGTACAGGTTAAAGACAAAGTGTCTGCTGTGAGCAAAGCGCCCGAAGTGGACATGTCATCCTTCAAGGAGGCCCAAGCAGCAGTGCAGGCTAGGGCAGCACAAGGTTGGGGTCAAGTGCTGGATATACCCCATAAGCAGGATAAGTTTAGTCTGGGATACCGCCCATCTTCTTCGTCATCCTCACAGAGTGCGCCACGCTACAAAGGGTCAGTACAGTTTACCAAAGGCGGGGTTATCTTCGAGCGGATCAACGCTGTTTCAGATGAAGACGGGGATAGCGACTGCGATATGGACTCGTGGGTTCAGCCATGCATTCCAGGACAAAGCCTCAACAATTGTTCTATCGAGGAATTCATTCAAGTGACAACGGAAGAGTAATACTTTGTTTTCCTGATTATTGTACAACCCTATGTTCTACCCGGAGCATAGTGGTTTTTGTCTTCAGGGCCTTATTGTTTATGCTTGCACAATCTTTTTCAATTAATCAAAGGGCGTTTTTTCGCATTCAAATATTATGATCCTTGTTTTTCAGGTTTTATGTTTAATAATAAAACGATAATGTGGCTTTGTGCTTGTTTCGCATATCATTTTAAGCATTTAACCATTATCATTACAGGATTCACATTGCAGATGACACCACGCCAGAGACATTTATGACTCGCTTCAACTTTGATAATCCGATATTTCAAGTTGAAGAAGAGATTGATGAAGATGAAGACTTACCAGAAGAGCTAGCTAGACTCTTGAAACAGGAAGAAAAGGTTATTCTGCCTCATCAGGAGGAAATCGAGGTTATTAATTTAGGTTCTGAGGAAGTTGTGAGGAATGTTCGGATAGGGGTTGCGTTGCAGAGTGACATCAAGCAAAGATTGATTGAGATGCTCCGTGAGTATAGTGATATCTTTGCTTGGTCATACGAGGACATGCTCAGTCTTGATACAAACATTGTGGTTCATCGCTTGCCGTTGCGTGAAGAGTGTCTGCTAGTCAAGCAGAACCTCAGGCGTACGAGACCAGATATGGCTTTGAAAATCAAGGAAGAAGTCCAGAAGCAGTTGGATGCAGGATTTTTAGCCGTTACAACTTACCCTCCGTGGGTCGCCAACATCGTGCCAGTGCCTAAGAAGGACAGAAAGGTACGGATGTGTGTTGATTATAGAGATTTGAATAAGGCGAGCCCTAGGGACGATACGTTGACGTATTGGTTAATAATACTGCTCAGTATTTCGTGTTTTCCTTCATGGACGGTTTTTCCGGTTATAACCAAATCCAGATGGCACCAGAGGATATGGAGAAAACGACGTTTATCACACCGTGGGGGACTTTATGTTATAAGGTAATGCCTTTTGGGTTGAAAAATGCAGGGGAAACCTATCAGCGGGCTATGGTCACTTTGTTTCATGATATGATTCATCATGAGATTGAGGTCTATGTTGATGACATGATAGCAAAGTCACAAACGGAGGAAGAACATCTGGTCAATTTGTTGAAGCTATTTGAGAGGCTCAGGAAATTCAAATTGAGGTTGAACCCTAACAAGTGTACTTTCGGGGTCAGGTCAGGAAAGCTGCTAGGGTTCATTGTCAGCAAAAAAGGAATCAAGGTCGACCCTGCAAAAATAAAAGCTATTCAAGATATGCCAGCGCCGAAAATGGAAAAAGAGGTTCATGGTTTCTTGGGGAGATTGAACTACATTTCTCGATTCATATCTCATCTCACAGCCACGTGCGAACCAATGTTCAAATTGCTAAAGAAAGATTAGGCGGTTGTCTGGAATGAAAATTGCCAAAGGGCATTTGATAAGATAAAAGAATATTTGCAGGAACATCCGATACTGATACCCCCAGTCGTGACCTTTGATAATGTATCTAACGGTTCTTGAGAACAGCATGAGTTGTGTTCTCGGTCAACATGATGAGACTGGAAGAAAAGAGCATGCAATATACTATGCGTAAAAAGTTCACCGATTGTGAGTCTCGGTACTCGATGTTGGAGAAAACGTGTTGCACACTCCCGTGGGCTGCGAAACATTTAAGATAGTATATGCTTAATCATACAACCATGCTGATTTCGAAGATGGTTCCGATTAAATATGTCTTCAAAAAGCAAGCACTTTCCGGAAGAATTGCCAGGTGGCAGATGGTACTGACAGAGTACGACATCCAAAGCTATCAAAGGGAGTGTTCTGTTAGAGTGTCTCGCCGAACAGCCGATAGAAGACTATCAACCGATGAAATTTGATTTTCCTGATGAAGACATCATGTATCTGAGAACGAAAGATTATGATGAACTGTTGCCTGACGAAGGTCCTGAGCTTGGTTCCCAATGGCAAATGATATTTGATGGTGCTGTTAGGCTGATTCCTTACATGAACTATGCAAGGAGGCTTTTGCCATTATTTGATCGTGTAGAGTTCCATCACGTGCTGAGAGCGGAGAACCAGATGGCAAACGCTTTAGTGACGTTATCCTCAATGTACAAGGTGAACTATTAGAATGATGCTCCAAGAATAGTCATCTCGCGCCTTGACAGGCCGGTGTTTGTATTTTCCATTGAGGAAGCCTCTGATGGCAAGCCATGGTTTTATGACATCCAGGACTTTCTTAAGAAACAAGAGTATCCGCCAGGGGCGTCGACCTGGGACAAGAAGACTCTAAGAAGGTTGTCTGACAACTTTTATCTGAATCAGGATGGTGTACTCTACAAGAGGAATTATGATTTGGTGTTATTAAGATGCGTGGACGAGAAAGAAGCAAGCTTGCTTATGGAAGATGTCCACGAAGGAGACTTTGGTATGCATGCCGGTGGGCACGCCATGTCTCGAAAGCTGCTGCGAGTAGGGTATTATTGGCTGACGATAGAATCTGACTGTTTCAAATATGCGAAGAAATGCCATAAATGCCAGATTTATGCAGACAAGATTCATGTGTCGCCGTGTCCTCTGAACGTCATGGCATCTCCTTGGCCCTTTTCCATGTGGGGCATCGACATGATTGGCAAGATCGAGCCCACCGCATCCAATGGATATCGTTTCATTTTGGTCGCCATTGACTACTTTACTAAGTGGGTTGAAACAACCTCCTACGCGAATGTCACGAAGCAAGTCGTAGCCATATTTATCAAAAAGGACATCATCTGTAGATACAGAGTGCCTGAAAGAATCATTACTAATAATGGTTCGAACTTGAACAACAAGATGATGAAGGAATTATGCCAGAGTTTCAAAATCGAGCATCACAACTCATCGCCCTATCGTCCGAAGATGAACGACGCTGTTGAAGCGACCAACAAGAACATCAAGAAGATAGTGCAGAAGATGGTTGTAACCTATAAAGATTGTCATGAGACGTTGCCCTTTGCTTTGCACGGATATCGTACTACGGTACGCACTTCAACTGGGGCAACTCCTTTCTCGCTAGTGTATGTATGGAAGTTGTCCTACCATTAGAAGTTGAGAATCCTTCTTTGAAAGTTCTGGTCGACGTCAAGCTCGATGCGGCAGAATGGGTAAAGAACAGATTGAATCAGCTTATCCTGATGGATGAGAAAAGGCTAACTTCTATTGCATATGGTTGGTTGTATCAGAGCCGGATGAAGAAAGCTTTCGACAATAAGGTGCGCCCTCGAAGCTTACGGGCGATCTTGTGCTGAAAATGATTCTCCCTCCATAAATAGATCACATGGGCAAATGGACTCCCAACAATGAAGGCCCATACATCATGCGAAAGGTCTTCTCGGGAGGAGCGTTGCTATTATCCACCATGGATGGTGAGGATTTTACATCCCCTGTGAACGCAGACTCAGTTAAAAAATACTTTGCTTAAAGAGACCCGCTGGAAAGAAAAAAGAATACCCAAGCAAAAATGGGGAATCCCAACGAACCATAAAAAGAATGGGTTCAGGCAAAAGTTAGGGATATAAAGGAAAAGATGTAAACTCGCAAAGTTGAAAACCTGAAAAGGAGACTTTGGCAAAAAAGGGTCTGCGTGTGATCTTCAGAGCTTAGTGGATTGAGGGAGGACCTGAGGGCCGTTTATCTGAATCAATCTCTTTTGAAGACGAAGCGTCAGTGAAGCATCGGAGTCATGCGAGTCATAGATGGATCAACTTATGGTGTTCGTCTGTGCCATATTACTGACATTCTGTATATTTCTATATATTTTTGTGCAGCTTCCTCTTTTCAGGGGTTGCATCTGTTGTAAAATCTTGCCTATTTACAGGCCCATCTATCAATAAAACATATACTATTCAGTAATTGTTTGTTTTGCTTTAGCCTTACTATTTTGTTTACAAAAAACGCCCGATGTTCTTGATAAATTGTGCATACATAAACTTGCAGGCTTTGCCAATAATCGTTAAAACTTTGAGTTATTTGAATAACGTCACGGATGATGACTGAGATAGTTCCTTTGTACAAGATATCTTGTCTGTTTGTTCATTTTTTGCAGGGTCGCTACTCTTGGGGAAATTCGTCAGAGGTGTATCTCTGGTATGATCACCATTTCCCCCAGCTATTGAAGTTTGAACATCTCTATCCCCGGTAGAGTTGTATGCAGGTGGAGCGAGCAGTTAAGTGTGTACACTTATCCCTAGCAGTTGGTTGGTACATATTTAGCTCTTCGCAGTTCGAGACCGAAGTCTCCAGCAGAGTAAGGCTATCCCCGGAGGGTCGAGATTGATATCCCCCAGTAGATTAAGTGTGCACGCTTATTCCCAGCAATTGGTCAGTACACATTTAATCCCCGCAGGTTGCAGGTATGCATTTACTCCTCAGCGAGTCGAGACTGGATTTCTTTCCACCGTGCAGGTGTGGAACTTTTCCCGGCAACAGGGGCAATGTCAGGTGTTATATCCCCACAGAGTTTGAACGTATAACTTTGTATCCCCTCAGAGTTCGAGTTATTGACTCATCCCCAAGCAAAGGTCGATGTTGTTTCCCTCATTGGGCGATCCCCAGTAGAGCTGGCTTTTCCCCTCGCAGGTTAGCAGAGTTGTCTCTACCCTCAGCAAAGTCAGCATGAAGTAGTCCTATTTCCCCGTAAAGGTAGACTATTTCTCAACGAATTCGATAAGTTTTTGATTACCTGGAAGAGTGGATCTATGGCAGAGATAGATTGTGCCTCAGGTGAGTAATTCCCGACAGGTTGGATTTTGATTGCTCCCTAGTAAGTCGTCACTTTCAGGTGAGTATTAGTGAGCCAGTCAGGGCTATTTTCTTCAGCAGGGCATGTTGTGAATCTCGGGGGTTGATTCCAGATCCCCCGCAGAGTTGTTGGTTCCCCGGTAGGGTGAATTTATTTTCAATGTCTGGTTGTCTATCCGAAAGAGCCGTCTTTTCCCCAGAAGAGTTGTATTCTGGAGGGCCATTTAGGGCATTTTCCTCAGCAGGTTTTGATGTGAATCCCCAGCTGAGTTTGAACTTCTTGTTCTCGTAAGAACTTTGTTCCCTAGTAAGTAATCCATCTAAGGCTCGTTTCCCAGTTTAAGTCCAGTTGCGATTGGCATGTGTTAACCTTTTCCCCAGTAGGGTGGATTTTGGTTTTCTCTTTAGCATTTATTTTGCTGGTTTGGTTCCGTTGCATTTCGCATTCTGCGTATAGCATCCTCCAAATGCGTAGCATTTCCATTTCATATTGAGCATTACGCCATTTTCAAACATATGCATGTGAAACATATGCCAGGTGGTTACCTCTTTGTTTGCAGGTGTATCTCCGATAGATGACTGATATCTTTGCCCGAATGGTATCCAGACCATGGCAGTTTCCCTTCAGCCCATATGGTATCCAGACCATGGCGCAATCTTTGATGGACGCTGTAACACGGTGGGAGAACTGACTTTAAACAATGTTGCGGATAGCAAGAGTCGCCACCGACTTTTATTTTATCCATAAGGAAAGGTTATAAAAGAACAGGAAAGACCTTAGAGAATATTTTGGGTCCGGGGGGTAGGTTATGAAAAGGGAAGGTGTTAACACCCTTTTCATCCATGGTTATCCATGGGCTCTTAGGTACTTAAGCTCACTTTTGAATTGTTTTGAAATTGCAGTGTGTGAATAGAAAATTTTCAGAATAGTTAATAAATAATCCATGTAAGGATGTGTTAAGAACTTGTTTGAAAACTTGTTGAAAATTTGTTTAAGTGCGAAACAGTTTTGAAGTGAGCAAGCACCTAGGAGTAACCTACCCTAATGTTTAAAGGTCTTTCTTATTCTTCATTCTTTCCTTTAGTAAGACTATCCCTACTATAATGGAGTAGGTAGTCCTTACTTTGGATGTTAAGGGACATGTGAGGGACAATTTGACTTTGAAGGCCATTGTGGGATGTAATAAGCACATATAAGGGACCATCATCATTTTTCGAAAGGGACTTGATTCGTAAAGGCAACCATAAGGGACTTTGATGATTTTTTTATTTGAGGGACTTGCTTTATACACCCCACTTAACCATTATTCGTAGGCAACTTGAGGGATATCCTTAGGAAGTGAGACGGCGATTAAAATCGACTTACGTGTGTGACGTGTTTATTTTAATTATCTTTATTTAAAAGTGATCTAAATTTATTTTAATATTACATACATGTTGTTACACTCCCTAATTACTAACCATAATAATAATTAAATAATTAAACAACTTTACATCCAAGAAACAATTACAAAATAATAAGCAAAATAATTAAATAGCAAAGATAAATAAAATATAAATAAGCAATAATAAATAATAAAGGGGGTTAATTCTAAGTTTACTCGGCAAGACATCGCATCTTGTGCCTACGTATCCTTACGGGAGTGGAATCAGAGTAATCGTAGTTCCCCTCAAAAGGGAGGTTAGAGATCTCTTGACAGTGGTCAAGGTCTCAAGGGGAATAAACGCGCCTTAAGGACACGCTTACGCGGAGTGTAGGAACTCCAAATTTCTACGTTGAAATGTTAAGTTGTAATTAGGGTTAAATTAGGGATTCCACGGCGGGAAACCCTAAAATGAGCGCGACGGCTCTTTGACCTAATGCTAGGGGTAAAATTGTAATTTTGCCTGCGGCGAGATATTTATGAAATTAGGGTTTGTAAGGGTGTAATTTTGAAGTTGAGGACTATTGGCGCGGCGACCAAAAGCTAGACCTAATCTTCGGATGTGTGTAGTGTGACAGAATAATTGGTGGATGTGTGAGACTTGAATCATGCAAGCAGAAATAAAAATGCAGACAGTAAGGCATACAAGCAGAAACTTAAAGACAGAAACTAAAGCGCGATTGTTAGGATTCGCGGAGTTACAGATGAGAAGCAGTTACAATAATAATGAAACTTAAATAAAAACGCAATGTAATAAGCTGCAAAAATGAACACACGCGTTAATGGGCAGAGTCAGGCGGCCATCGAGCGAATTACAAAGACAGTGAAGAAAAAGATGTAACTTTTGTGGTTTTTGTTGATTTAGGTTAAAAAAATGTTTAAGCATAAAAAGAGATTAAGTTTAATTTTCAAAAAAAATAGTTTTAACTTAATTATCCACAAATTAAAAAAGATTTGATGTTATTATTTAAAAGAAAATTTTGATGCTTATTTATTTTAAAGAACAATTTTAATAAAAAAAAAGGTTTTAAAAAAAACAACTTTAATATTTTAAAAAAGGTTTTAAAAACAATTTTTAATTATAAAAAAACAAAAATAAGAGGTTTTAAAAAAACAATTTATAAAAACAAAAATAAAGGGGGTTGGGCCGGTAATCACCTCCGGACCCAACCCGGTCCATTCAATACTCAGCCACAAGAATGTTATGTTGCTAGGGTTTGAAACCCCAATTTCTGAATTCCGAACGGCGCCCTTGTTCTTCGTAATTCCTCTTCGTCTTTCATGGCACTTTCGTTCTAATTTCTTCCTCTCGTCCATTTTCACTATAATTCCTCCGAGAACCTGAAATCCATATGAAAGAGTATTAAATACGAGGTTCATGCATTCCCAGCTTACGTTTTTATTTTCGATCTGAAAAGCGAGGACGGTGATTGCGAAGGTTGGTGAGAGCGATGATGATGTCAATAATCTGAGCTTTGAGGAGGGTTTGCCCGTCGTGGTATGAGATGGCGCTGGTGGACCTCCTTCGGACGTCCGTTTGTGTTCTAATGAAGATTTTTGATGAAGTTCGTCTTCTCTCTTTCGCCGTCGCTCACTCTCTCGCTCGCTTCGTCTCTGTCTCGTCTTTCGTACGCGAGCGCTAGCTTCTAGGGTTTTTCGCACAGGTTGTCTCTTTCTTTTATACCCTCTGATTTTGTAGTGATCTTGTGGGCTTTACGTTACTATTTCCTGACTGCTTTTGACGGCTTCGATTTGATTTGATTTTGTTGGATTTTCGGAACACATCTCTTTTCATTCTGATTGGGATTTCCTTTTTCAGATTTGCCTTTTCGTGGATTTTCTGATATGATTTGAACTTTCCCTTTATGGACTTGCCTGATTGGATTTGATTGAGATACGGATTTTATCTGGATAAGTTGGATTGATTTGGATTGTTTTCCTTTGCAGATGTGGATTGGAATCCCTTGTTCATGGTGTGGATATCCAATTGCTGAGCCGATGCCTGTTTCGAGGGTTTGTGGATTCACTCACATTCTGAACTGATATGGTTTTTTTTTGTGAACTTGTTTCGTTCAGTTTGGTTATCAGTTGGAATTCACTTATTTCCTCTTCTTCTTTCATAATGGATATTGCCGGGTCGATGCCGCTGAGAGGGTCGCGTGGTGATGATGACACTTCGTCTGAACCGTCGAAACATAATACTATAATCCTTGTTATTGCTTGTGTTTCTTTTGGTTACATTTCCCTTGGTGATGATGTTGGTTTATTAGCTGATGTGCTGTGACTGATATGGATTTGTTCGGTCTCTTTTTGAGCTAAACTGGCTTCTACTGATACAAACTGACCTTTCCAATGAGCTGCAAGTGACGGATTTGTTGAATGCCTCTTTTGTTATGGTTTGGTCTTTCGAACTTCCTTTCTGATGTTTGCTCATGGATTCAATTCTTAACACCTGTTGGTTTGATTTTCAGAATTTGACCCATCAGGATTCGTTCGAGACAAATTTTAATTGACCTGTTTTGTACCTTACTTTTTGATGCAGTTGAATTGAATCCTCTGTTACTCAGAGGTGTCTGCTATTGACTCTGTCCAGCTTATGGTTTCTTGTTTTCGAATTGGCTTGAACCTGATTCTTTTAATGTACTTGCCAGGATACTGATGCTGATATGGACTTTGATTCTAATATTATCTGTTGGATTTTTGCAGACAAGTCCTCTCTCTGATCTGGGACATCCGTATGGTTTGGATTTTCTACATTCAGTTGTGGATTATCCATGGATCTAATTAGCAATCTGTTGGCATCCGGATTTACTTGATAGATTCCAATTACGTACTGGTTTCGAAGCAATCCTTCGGCAAAATCCATTTCGACCCGAAACTTCTTTTTACTCTTCATCTCTCGGTTGCCCCTTAGATAAGAACAGATGTTACCTGATCTGACGCTAATGGCGCGGATCGGTAACAGGGGTAGGATGTGGCTTCGGTTGTGCCACTCCCGGCACTCGATGATGACAATGTTCTGAGAGTGTCAAATTCATCTTTCTAACATCTTCCTACTCTGTTCTGTTTTGTTTCTCTTATTTTTTGCAGGTGATCGGGAACTTCGAGGAACACTCAAGGGAAGGATACCATGAAGAAGCCTTAGGAGTTTTTAGGATTTAGGATTTTTTAGAGTAGATGTAACATTTGTAAATGTAATCTCACAGCAATTCAAATGTGAAATGATTCACTTCCTTTTGTAAAATGATATTCTTATGAAATAAAAATTCCATGATCATTCAACTTTGAATCTATTTATATTTATTTCTAGTTATAAATTATAAACATTTGTGAATAAATCCACAAATATTTAAATTCATTATTCTAGTCATAAACCATAAATACTCACGAATGATATTCTTGCTCATGTACTTGTCTCGTTGGTAGTCCTAATCTCATCACCTGACTTCATTCATTTGGATTCTAGCCAACAATATTCTCCTCATTTTCTAACCAAACGCGAATGTGCGCCGTAATCACAACAGATTTAGTATCAATGATGATATTGCCCGTAATTGAATTCCACTGACCAAATGATATAAGCAACAATCCAATAATACCCAATTAAACTGCGCCTTATTAACAGCAACGGAAATGCTCTGGAAATAAACCATGAGCGATAAAATGGACCTTAAATCCAGTTATGCCCGACAAATTTCGATACCGAACACATCGAATTGGCACCTTGATATAATCAAAACAGGTGATAAATAAATGCCTCAGAAATAGTGTCTCAAGTGTCTCACAGCTCAGTAACAGCCCGTCTTCAAAGAATTAGCGGGATCCACGTAAAAATGACCAAAATACCCCTGGGACCAAATCTGAAGTCTTGGAAGTCCATTTAGCCTGATTAAAGTCAAAACCCTAGTTTTGGATGCACTGCTTAGGAGGTGCATTGTCTGAGGGAATTGTCAACTCTTCTGACCAATGGTGAACTTTGTGAACCTTGTGAACCTTCTTGGAACACAAAGTCTTGTATTGTGAGGGCAAATTTTGGGGTGCAACAGCTGCCCCTGTTCAATTTTCTGAAACCTGAGGGGTTAGATTGGTATATTTGCCAGTCGTAACCTGGAAGGTTGAAGGGGATTGAACACAAAAGCCCAAAAATTTGCACTCACCAGTGCATGGAGTGATATTGATGGTTGGTTGAACATGATTGAGTGGGCTTAAAGATGCCACTAGGGGAAAGTTCTTCAGTAGTATAATGAGAACTGTCAGGAGTCTGGAGTAATACTGATGTAACAGCATGTCTTCATGAGGATAGAGCAATCAATAATGATAACCCTAAAGCAGTCTTGAAGTGATAAATCTGACCTCAGGAGGATAGAGCAATCAATAGCTCTAAAGCAGTCTTGAAGTAATAATGGCTTCAGGAGGATAGAGCAATCAATAGCTCTAAAGCAGTCTTGAAGTAATAGAATGGCTTCAGGAGGATAGAGCAATCAACAGCTCTAAAACAGTCTTGAAATAATAACGTGATATGTCTTCAGGAGGATAGAGCAATCAATAGCTCTAAAGCAGTCTTGAAGTAATGATTTCAGGAGGATAGAGCAATGGATAGCTCTAAAGCAGTCTTGAAATAATAATGTAATTTCAGGAGGATAGAGCAATGGAGAACTCTAAAGCAGTCTTGAAATAATTAGATGGCTTCAGGAGGATAGAGCAATGAATAGCTCTAAAGCAGTCTTGAAGTAGTAATATGACCTCATGAGGATAGAGCAATGAATAGCTCTAAAGCAGTCTTGAAGTAATAGGATGATTTCAGGAGGATAGAGCAATCAGTAGCTCTAAAGCAGTCTTGAAGTAATGATTTCAGGAGGATAGAACAATGAATGGCTCTAAAGCAGTCTTGAAATAATTAGATGGCTTCAGGAGGATAGAGCAATGAATAGCTCTAAAGCAGTCTTGAAGTAGTAATATGACCTCATGAGGATAGAGCAATGAATAGCTCTAAAGCAGTCTTGAAGTAATAGGATGATTTCAGGAGGATAGAGCAATCAGTAGCTCTAAAGCAGTCTTGAAGTCATGAGAGGCTATCAGGAGGATAAAATAACCCTGAGGTTACAATAAAGCAGTCCCAAAGTAATAAGAAGCTCATCAGGAGGATAAAGTAACCCTGAGGTTACAATAAAGCAGTCCCAAAGATCATAAGCTTGTTTGTTGGATAATTAACCTGAAAACAAGGTAGCATTCTGTATAACAACATTAGTTTATGCTTTATGTATGCATGTATGACATGATGCACTTAGGTAATGTACTATAGACATATATGTTATGGTATGATGTAAATGATGTATGTATGCTATGACACTGCTGGAAGTGTCTGGATATCCTTGTATAACAACTGCTGGCCAAGGAAAATAAATCCCGATTCGTTGTTGAAGAATATATAACCCTCCGTCTGCTGGGGATAACAAGGTATAGATAACCTCCCGTTGTTGGGGATAACAAGGTATAGATATAGATAACCTTCGTTTTCGTTTGATAGTAGGATAAGTATAACATCCCGTCTTCGTTCATCGTGCCCTTATTGGAAAGTAATTTCCGTATATCCGTTTGAGGATAAAAGAGATGGATATAAATTCCAGGGGAGATTAGACTTTGTGAAAATGGATTAGTCCTACTGATGGTTTGTAACTGTCTTGTAAAGATGAACCGGCGAAGCTTCGTTGAAATCCTTCCCTCGTTCGTCCTTAGTAAATACTATTACTGCATTTTCATGCATTTCTGGTAAACATCAATCATATTAAAAGCATACATGCGTTTCTGGTAAACATCAATCATATTCAAAGGCATACATACATTCAAACACAACCAATGGACGTTTCGCTTATGTAAATAGGGTAAAAGTGAATCTGGATTCAAAAGATGGAATTTATTTATATCAAAAGTGACCCATACACGGGTAAGTTTGTACAAGGAGACATAAACCCTAGTAAGAGAATTTTGTCATGAAGTTTTACAAAAAGAATCAGCTATGTGGGAAATAATCCTATTGAGTTTCAATTCTACTATTGCCACTCAAGTATCTCATCTTCTTGCTGTTGAGACGGAAACGATTGGATTGAGCTTTATCTGTTTGAGCTTGAGTAAGTAGTACAACTGGTTGCAGTTTCATGAGTGATCCAAACGAGACATAGTCATACGCTTTAATCCCTAACTTTTGCCTGGATTGCCCTTTCAGGTTTTCAATCCACCGGGATACCCTTTTTTGCCCAAGCCGCCTTTTCAGGTTTTCGACTTGCCGGGTGTACATCTTTTTATATATATATCCCTAATTTTTGCCCAAACCCTTTTGGTTTGCCGGGATGCCCTTATTTTTGCCTAGGTCTGTCAACCTAGCGGGTCTCTTTTTATGCGTAGTATTTTTTAACTATGTCTGCGTTTACAGGTTGTGGGAAGTCTTCACCATCCATTGTAGTCAGTATCATGGCACCTCCTGAGAACACTGTCTTGACTACAAATGGTCCCTCATATGTTGGAGTCCACTTGCCCCTAGGATCACCCTGTGGTAATATGATACGCTTGATTACCAAGTCACCAGCCTGATATACCTTTGGCTTAACCTTCTTGTTAAAAGCTTTGATCATCCGTTTCTGGTACATCTGGCCATGACAAACTGCTGCTAACCTTTTCTCATCAATCAAATTTATCTGGTCAAGTCGAGTCTGAATCCACTCATCTTCATCCAAGCCTGCATCCTTCATAATTCTCAAGGAGGGGATCTGAACTTCAATAGGCAGAACTGCTTCCATACCATAGACTAAGGAGAATGGGGTTGCCCCTGTTGAAGTACGTATTGTAGTACGATAACCATGCAGAGCAAATGGTAACATCTCGTGCCAATCCTTGTAAGTAACAGTCATCTTCTGTACAATCTTCTTAATGTTCTTATTAGCAGCTTCAACTGCCCCATTCATCTTTGGACGATACGGAGAAGAGTTGTGATGCTTAATCTTGAACTGCGTACAGAGATCAGTAATCATAGTGTTGTTCAGATTAGAGCCATTGTCAGTGATAATCCTTTCAGGGATACCATACCTACATATGAGATTATTCTTAATGAACCGAGCCACAACATTCTTAGTCACAGATGCAAATGAAGCTGCCTCTACCCACTTCGTGAAGTAATCAATAGCAACCAGGATGAAACGATGCCCATTAGAAGCAGTAGGCTTGATCTCACCAATCATATCAATGCCCCACATGGCAAAGGGCCAAGGAGCAGTCAACACATTCAATGGAGATGGAGGTACATGTACTTTATCAGCATAGATTTGACATTTGTGACATGTTCTGGAGTGTTGATAGCAATCAGCTTCCATGGTAGACCAATAGTAACCTGCTCTCAAAATCTTCTTTGCCATGGTATGACCACTAGAATGAGTGCCAAAGGTCCCATCATGCATCTCTTCCATAATTTCTGTAGCTTCCTTCTTATCCACACAACGAAGCATAGTTGAATCATGATTACGCTTATACAGAATGCCATTACTCAGAAAGAACTTAGCAGAAAACCTTCTCAGGAACTTCCTATCTTTGACCTCTTTTCTGTTTTCTTCAGTTCCCAGATTCACAACTTCGACTGGCTCTTCATGTGGCTGTATAGCTTTCTCTTCTTGTTGTAACAACCTAGCAAGCTCTACAGGTATTTCACAATCGTCCTCGTTTCCGTCTTCAGTTTGATAGATCGGATTCTCGAAATTGTAATTGGCAATAGTAGAACTGTTATCAACTGGATCCAGAGTGGATGAGGATCTGCATTTTAGTGACGTGGGTGTGTGTAAGAACACATAGCTGATAAAGCAAAAATAAAAGAAAAAGAAAGACAAGGAACACAATATTTACGAAAACGAAACGTCCACTGATTTTATTGAATGAAGTATGCAAATGAAATGACAACCCGTAACAAGCACACCATTGTGCCCCGGGTAAGGCACAGGGCTTGAAAGTTTTAATTGTTCCAGAAATTATAAATTTAAAAACATAACACAGTAATAGTATTTACTCCTGACTAAAGGAGATAGGGATAACATCTTCAGCTGTCCAATTATTGAGTCCAGCACCCACAGTAGGAAAAATCCATGCCTCCAGGTTGTAGTCTTCATCTTGATCTCCCACAGCATTGATAACCCCTTGATTGGTGATACGAACAGCACGGGCACGACGGACAGCCTTCTGGGACTCTGCAGTGAAACCCAAACCAAACTTGTCAGACTTGTATGGAATATCAGGAAGCTGACCCCAAATAGTACAACCACCTTCTTCCACCACAGCTTTTGCATCATTGAGGGAGGCCATTGCCATTGTTGGAGGGTTTCTGATGACCACAGGAACCTTCTTCACAGCAGGAGGAGTCACACAATCCTTAACAGCCCAGGGAACCACTTCAAATGACTGACATGGAGTTTCAATGTATTCACCTTCTACTTCCAGATACTTGAAAGTGTTTACATGGCTGACAAAGTATTCTTCCTCTCCAAAGACAGTAACAACTTTTCCATTCACCGGATATCTCAACTTTTGATGTAATGTGGAGGTCACAGCACCTGCCCCATGGATCCAGGGACGACCAAGCAGACATGAGTACGAAGGACGAATATCCATCACATAGAATGTAGCGGTAAACGCCTGAGAGCCAACCTTGATTGGAAGATCAATTTCCCCATGCACTACTCTTCTAGAACCATCAAAAGCCTTTACCACAATATTACTGGGCTTCAATACCGTATCTTTAGGACTCAGCTTGTTCAGGACTTCCTTAGGCAACACATTCAGAGAGGAACCATTGTCTATCAGCACATGAGACAGGGTAGTGCCCCTGCATTCAGTTGAAATATGCAAGGCCCTGTTATGATCCCTCTTGGCAGGGGTCAAGTCAGCATCAGAAAATCCTAACCCGTTGTCATAGGTCAGGTGAGCAACACAATTCTCAAACTGGTCCACAGAAATTGCACTGGGTACATGAGCCATCTTTAGAAACTTGATCAATGACTTGGCATGAGCCTCAGAACATAATAACAGGGAGAGCATAGAAATCTTTGAGGGAGTATGCCCCAGCTGATCAACAATATCATAATCACTCTTGCGAATGATTTTCAATACTTCTTCCATCTGCTTAGAGAGGTCATCAGCAGCTGGCACATCAGTAGATACAGGCTCAATAACAGGACCCTTGCCCCGAGCATCAGTGGTGGAAGTAACAGCAGGAGTAACTGCACTCTTAGAAGCAACTGGAGGAGAGAAGACTCTTCCACTACGAGTGATCTTGCTAGATCCAGCAATATTATCAATGTCAACAGGCATATCAGGTAAAGGCTCCTGCTTGACACCATGGATGTAAACATCAGACCCATAGTGCCAAGGCACAGCTTTGTCAGATGTATAAGGAATAGGACCAGGAGTGGTAATGATCAGAGGAGCTACTCTGGCTTCAGCAACAACTTTCACAGGACCTTCAGCAATAATCTTGATTGGGCCCTGATGAGTGATTTTAATGGGACCCTTTGAAGTGATTCTTAGTGGTACTTTGTCAACCATGTCAACCTCTTCAATCTTCTTACCCTGAGTCAGATGATCCACCATACTTTCTACAGATGCTGGTCTTCTTTCAAACACTATAGTATATTTATCCATGAGACGTTGAATCCCATCTCTCAAAATGAAGCAACTATCCGGCTTATAGGTACAATATAGACAATCTTCATGACAACCTGGAAAGATCCCAGCTTGTACTAACCTCTTTTTGATAACAGACAATGGTGTGCTCAACTCCATAACTGAATAGACATGCAGATCTTCATCAATATCTTCATCAATGGCGTTGACAGTCTTCTCGTGATTTGGCATTGGAGCTGTAATCACATTTGGAGTACCTGGTGGATCAAACTCAATTTCTCCAGCATCAATCATATCCTGAATTTTGTTCTTCAAGACCCAGCAGTTATTAGTATCATGTCCTGGATAGTTTGAATGATATGCACATCGTGCATTGGGATTGTACTTGGGAGAGGTAACATTGGGATTCTGAGGAGCCTCCCTCAGGGTAATAAGTTCAGCCTTCAACAAGTGTTGCAATGCCTGAGCCATTGACATGTTGATCTTCGTGAACTGTCTTCTAGCCCTCTGTTGGTTGCCCTGAGGCTGCTCTGTTGTTGCAGGAGTTGGATTTGAAATATGAACTGCACTAACAGACTGATGCCTTCTGTTACGATCAGGCTGACCATACACAACATTAGATTCTCTCTTCCCAGTGGGAGGCTTCTTTGCAACACCTGATGAAGAAGTGCCCACTTGGATCTTACCACTCTTGATACCATTCTCTACTCGCTCTCCTGTCATGATCAACTCAGTGAAGCCAGATGATGAGCTTCCAATGAGATGACTGTAAAACGGACCATTCAGCGTACACATGAACATATCAACCAACTCCCTATCAGTCAAAGGGGGTTGAACTCTTCCAGCTAAGTCTCTCCACTTCTGAGCATACTCCTTAAAGCTTTCTTTGGCACCCATAGACATGCTTTGAAGCTGCATGCGAGTGGGGGTTAAGTCAGCATTGTATTGATACTGCTTGTAGAAAGCTTCAGCAAGGTCATTCCAATCTCTGATGTTGACACTCTCCAACTGATAATACCACTCTAGCTGAGCTCCAGATAAACTCTCTTGAAAGAAATGGATCCACAACTTTTTATCAGCAGTGTGGGGTTGCATTCTTCTGACATAAGACCTCAGATGCAATTTGGGACAAGAGACCCCATCATAGACAACAAATGTAGGAACTTTGAACCCAATGGGTATGACCACCCCAGATATCAAGCTCAAATCCTCAAAATCCAGCCCAGATGATTTCTGTAATTCCATAGCATCCATTCTATCCACCAGCATCTTGAATTTGTCTTCGTTAGGCTCATGGTAGTAGTTAGCCTCAGAATCAGAGTCCCCCATAGTGTTGTGGAGACTGCCTCTCTCCTGCTCAGATTCTTCAGATTCATAGTCTTCAACATGTTCCTTGGTCTTGACAGGACCTTTGAACCTTCTTCCCATGTTGAGCAACCCAGCAGACTTTCTAGCCTTCTTAGTCTTCTTGGTCAGCAGTGTCTTCAATTCATCCTGCCCCTTGGATAGGTTCAGGATCAGCTCTTGGAACTGTGCATTCTGTGCCTGGAGATCCTTAACTGATTGTTCAAGAGCCATTGCTGAAATAAACAGCGAGAAGATGAGAAACCTGTGCACAATTATAAACCTGTGATGCAATGATATGGGAATGCATATGCAATGTTTTCAAGGACCGCAGGATTTAAATTTGCTTAAACAAACAAGAAAGTAACTTTTTATTAGTAATAACTTGTTTTGCCTTTTAGGCTTACAAAAAATGAAAACGAAATAAGTACAAAAGATGGGGTTTTAAGTCTCCCATGGACGTTTCCTCTTTGTGTTGAGGTATGAGTTGAGGTTTCGTTCCTCATGAAGTAGCTTTGTTAGCTCTAGGATCCTTGCTTGGCTTGCTTTGTAATGAGCCTCGAAAGTATCCCTTTGCTCTTTCAGTTGGATCCATGATCTCTGCAAGTCTTCCATATCAGTAGGCATGTCTGGGTGAAGGATGGTATAAGCTGTGTATCCTTCAGCAACAGGTTCCATGGTAACTGGTAGGACGGCAGGATATGGCATCATGAGTGTCTGAGCACGAGATCGTACCCATCTGAGATAAGCCTCCATAGGAATAGTGTACTTAGGCTCCAGTGTCTTGCTGTCAATCCTGTTTACCTTTCCCCAAGCTCGGATGAATCTCTGACGGTAACCCTGAAGATCGTTGTCGTAATCAAACACAATGCCCTGAATCAACATGTCATGTGGACCATCGCTCCGGGCGTAACCAAACTGTCGTAAAGCTAGAGATGGGTTGTAGGTGATGCCTCCTCTTATGCCTAGAAGTGGCACATTAGGAAACTCCCCACAACGGTCAATGATGGTGACATTCTCCATAGATCTGGAGCACCAATGGATGTCTGAGTGAGAAAGTGACATGATCCTCTTGGACCATCTGAACCCTTGCTCATTCTTCATTACTGAGCGAGGAAGGTGAGAAATAAACCACCTAGAAAGTAAAGGTATGCAGCACATCAAAGTTCCTCTTGCCCTTGTAGTACGGGTGTGAAGAGAATGTAGGATGTCTCCAAGTAAGGTAGGCACTGGATTGTGACTCAGGAATATGTTGATGGCATGAACGTCTATGAACTGATCAGGATTGGGGAACAACACTAAGCCATAAATCAATAAGGCTAAGATCTCCTCAACAGCATCGTAGCTCATAGCCTTCAAGAACATTTGAGCTTTATCCACTAATACCTTGGCAAGAATACCTTTAACTCCACTTCTCGTCTCTAGAACAACGTCAGACTTCTTCAGATGTAGAGCTGCAGCAATAACTTCTGGTTTAAGCTCCTTCTCTAAGCCTGTGAATGGCTTCTGATCAAGAACAGGTATACCCAGAAGTTTAGAGAACTCCTCCATGGTTGGAACCAGCTGATAATCAGGAAATGTAAAGCAATGGTGCTTAGGGTCAAAGAACTGAAACAGCACACTCATCATGTCTTCACTGAACCCTGAAGTAACTAGATCCAATAAGTGACCATGTCCCTTGTTGAACTGGGAATGATCAGGCACTAGGGAAACCAACTCCTTGAGCTTAGCAGGTATCCCTACAAAGTTGATCCTGATGGTGTTTCTACGAGCAGAAGCCATGACCTGCAACAAAGAACAAAGATAAATCCTTTGGTCCTTGAAATGGTTAGGGAAAATGATATGCTTATGATGCATGATGATGTCATGATGTCATGCTCAATCACAAACATGTGGCACACACAAACAAGTCACACCATAGCCCTAGGTTTAAAGGCTTGCATGAGGTTCAAAGGCAAGTACCCTCCCCTGAAGTTAGATGGTTCATCCTGTCCTACAAAAGTAACCAGGTTCTAAGGGATCTCAATATCATTGATCCTTCACAAGGGTGGTTGTTCAGAAGGCAACTTACTTGCCAACCAAAACCCTCCAAGTTTAAGATCTCAATGAGCGTAGTATCGAGTGTCAACCAACTTCAGTCTGCGCCAAAGCCGGTTACCTCACTACTTTCTAAAGGCCAAGATGAGTTAACTAGGGTTCTAAAAGTCAGTTAGTGCATTGACAACATATGGCAGCCTCAATATTATCCTCAACTTGACTTAAGGAATATAAGCACCAACCAAGAAGTCGCACTAACTATGGCCACCAGATCTACCGTATCGATATACGTCGTACAGTTTCCTTGGTCTATTGCCATTTACCTAAGGTACACTAGATCCGGGTTAGGACCTTTCACACATAAGAGCACCCCAACAATATAATAATAAAGCAAACAAGGCAAACAATTTAAAGTGATCTTAATTCCTAAGGGTACCCCTCTTAAATAGATCCCCAGCAGAGTCGCCAGTTCTGTAACACGGTGGGAGAACTGACTTTAAACAATGTTGCGGATAGCAAGAGTCGCCACCGACTTTTATTTTATCCATAAGGAAAGGTTATAAAAGAACAGGAAAGACCTTAGAGAATATTTTGGGTCCGGGGGGTAGGTTATGAAAAGGGAAGGTGTTAGCACCCTTTTCATCCATGGTTATCCATGGGCTCTTAGGTACTTAAGCTCACTTTTGAATTGTTTTGAAATTGCAGTGTGTGAATAGAAAATTTTCAGAATAGTTAATAAATAATCCATGTAAGGATGTGTTAAGAACTTGTTTGAAAACTTGTTGAAAATTTGTTTAAGTGCGAAACAGTTTTGAAGTGAGCAAGCACCTAGGAGTAACCTACCCTAATGTTTAAAGGTCTTTCTTATTCTTCATTCTTTCCTTTAGTAAGACTATCCCTACTATAATGGAGTAGGTAGTCCTTACTTTGGATGTTAAGGGACATGTGAGGGACAATTTGACTTTGAAGGCCATTGTGGGATGTAATAAGCACATATAAGGGACCATCATCATTTTTCGAAAGGGACTTGATTCGTAAAGGCAACCATAAGGGACTTTGATGATTTTTTTATTTGAGGGACTTGCTTTATACACCCCACTTAACCATTATTCGTAGGCAACTTGAGGGATATCCTTAGGAAGTGAGACGGCGATTAAAATCGACTTACGTGTGTGACGTGTTTATTTTAATTATCTTTATTTAAAAGTGATCTAAATTTATTTTAATATTACATACATGTTGTTACACTCCCTAATTACTAACCATAATAATAATTAAATAATTAAACAACTTTACATCCAAGAAACAATTACAAAATAATAAGCAAAATAATTAAATAGCAAAGATAAATAAAATATAAATAAGCAATAATAAATAATAAAGGGGGTTAATTCTAAGTTTACTCGGCAAGACATCGCATCTTGTGCCTACGTATCCTTACGGGAGTGGAATCAGAGTAATCGTAGTTCCCCTCAAAAGGGAGGTTAGAGATCTCTTGACAGTGGTCAAGGTCTCAAGGGGAATAAACGCGCCTTAAGGACACGCTTACGCGGAGTGTAGGAACTCCAAATTTCTACGTTGAAATGTTAAGTTGTAATTAGGGTTAAATTAGGGATTCCACGGCGGGAAACCCTAAAATGAGCGCGACGGCTCTTTGACCTAATGCTAGGGGTAAAATTGTAATTTTGCCTGCGGCGAGATATTTATGAAATTAGGGTTTGTAAGGGTGTAATTTTGAAGTTGAGGACTATTGGCGCGGCGATCAAAAGCTAGACCTAATCTTCGGATGTGTGTAGTGTGACAGAATAATTGGTGGATGTGTGAGACTTGAATCATGCAAGCAGAAATAAAAATGCAGACAGTAAGGCATACAAGCAGAAACTTAAAGACAGAAACTAAAGCGCGATTGTTAGGATTCGCGGAGTTACAGATGAGAAGCAGTTACAATAATAATGAAACTTAAATAAAAACGCAATGTAATAAGCTGCAAAAATGAACACACGCGTTAATGGGCAGAGTCAGGCGGCCATCGAGCGAATTACAAAGACAGTGAAGAAAAAGATGTAACTTTTGTGGTTTTTGTTGATTTAGGTTAAAAAAATGTTTAAGCATAAAAAGAGATTAAGTTTAATTTTCAAAAAAAATAGTTTTAACTTAATTATCCACAAATTAAAAAAGATTTGATGTTATTATTTAAAAGAAAATTTTGATGCTTATTTATTTTAAAGAACAATTTTAATAAAAAAAAAGGTTTTAAAAAAAACAACTTTAATATTTTAAAAAAGGTTTTAAAAACAATTTTTAATTATAAAAAAACAAAAATAAGAGGTTTTAAAAAAACAATTTATAAAAACAAAAATAAAGGGGGTTGGGCCGGTAATCACCTCCGGACCCAACCCGGTCCATTCAATACTCAGCCACAAGAATGTTATGTTGCTAGGGTTTGAAACCCCAATTCCTGAATTCCGAACGGCGCCCTTGTTCTTCGTAATTCCTCTTCGTCTTTCATGGCACTTTCGTTCTAATTTCTTCCTCTCGTCCATTTTCACTATAATTCCTCCGAGAACCTGAAATCCATATGAAAGAGTATTAAATACGAGGTTCATGCATTCCCAGCTTACGTTTTTATTTTCGATCTGAAAAGCGAGGACGGTGATTGCGAAGGTTGGTGAGAGCGATGATGATGTCAATAATCTGAGCTTTGAGGAGGGTTTGCCCGTCGTGGTATGAGATGGCGCTGGTGGACCTCCTTCGGACGTCCGTTTGTGTTCTAATGAAGATTTTTGATGAAGTTCGTCTTCTCTCTTTCGCCGTCGCTCACTCTCTCGCTCGCTTCGTCTCTGTCTCGTCTTTCGTACGCGAGCGCTAGCTTCTAGGGTTTTTCGCACAGGTTGTCTCTTTCTTTTATACCCTCTGATTTTGTAGTGATCTTGTGGGCTTTACGTTACTATTTCCTGACTGCTTTTGACGGCTTCGATTTGATTTGATTTTGTTGGATTTTCGGAACACATCTCTTTTCATTCTGATTGGGATTTCCTTTTTCAGATTTGCCTTTTCGTGGATTTTCTGATATGATTTGAACTTTCCCTTTATGGACTTGCCTGATTGGATTTGATTGAGATACGGATTTTATCTGGATAAGTTGGATTGATTTGGATTGTTTTCCTTTGCAGATGTGGATTGGAATCCCTTGTTCATGGTGTGGATATCCAATTGCTGAGCCGATGCCTGTTTCGAGGGTTTGTGGATTCACTCACATTCTGAACTGATATGGTTTTTTTTTGTGAACTTGTTTCGTTCATTTTGGTTATCAGTTGGAATTCACTTATTTCCTCTTCTTCTTTCATAATGGATATTGTCGGGTCGATGCCGCTGAGAGGGTCGCGTGGTGATGATGACACTTCGTCTGAACCGTCGAAACATAATACTATAATCCTTGTTATTGCTTGTGTTTCTTTTGGTTACATTTCCCTTGGTGATGATGTTGGTTTATTAGCTGATGTGCTGTGACTGATATGGATTTGTTCGGTCTCTTTTTGAGCTAAACTGGCTTCTACTGATACAAACTGACCTTTCCAATGAGCTGCAAGTGACGGATTTGTTGAATGCCTCTTTTGTTATGGTTTGGTCTTTCGAACTTCCTTTCTGATGTTTGCTCATGGATTCAATTCTTAACACCTGTTGGTTTGATTTTCAGAATTTGACCCATCAGGATTCGTTCGAGACAAATTTTAATTGACCTGTTTTGTACCTTACTTTTTGATGCAGTTGAATTGAATCCTCTGTTACTCAGAGGTGTCTGCTATTGACTCTGTCCAGCTTATGGTTTCTTGTTTTCGAATTGGCTTGAACCTGATTCTTTTAATGTACTTGCCAGGATACTGATGCTGATATGGACTTTGATTCTAATATTATCTGTTGGATTTTTGCAGACAAGTCCTCTCTCTGATCTGGGACATCCGTATGGTTTGGATTTTCTACATTCAGTTGTGGATTATCCATGGATCTAATTAGCAATCTGTTGGCATCCGGATTTACTTGATAGATTCCAATTACGTACTGGTTTCGAAGCAATCCTTCGGCAAAATCCATTTCGACCCGAAACTTCTTTTTACTCTTCATCTCTCGGTTGCCCCTTAGATAAGAACATATGTTACCTGATCTGACGCTAATGGCGCGGATCGGTAACAGGGGTAGGATGTGGCTTCGGTTGTGCCACTCCCGGCACTCGATGATGACAATGTTCTGAGAGTGTCAAATTCATCTTTCTAACATCTTCCTACTCTGTTCTGTTTTGTTTCTCTTATTTTTTGCAGGTGATCGGGAACTTCGAGGAACACTCAAGGGAAGGATACCATGAAGAAGCCTTAGGAGTTTTTAGGATTTAGGATTTTTTAGAGTAGATGTAACATTTGTAAATGTAATCTCACAGCAATTCAAATGTGAAATGATTCACTTCCTTTTGTAAAATGATATTCTTATGAAATAAAAATTCCATGATCATTCAACTTTGAATCTATTTATATTTATTTCTAGTTATAAATTATAAACATTTGTGAATAAATCCACAAATATTTAAATTCATTATTCTAGTCATAAACCATAAATACTCACGAATGATATTCTTGCTCATGTACTTGTCTCGTTGGTAGTCCTAATCTCATCACCTGACTTCATTCATTTGGATTCTAGCCAACAATATTCTCCTCATTTTCTAACCAAACGCGAATGTGCGCCGTAATCACAACAGATTTAGTATCAATGATGATATTGCCCGTAATTGAATTCCACTGACCAAATGATATAAGCAACAATCCAATAATACCCAATTAAACTGCGCCTTATTAACAGCAACAGAAATGCTCTGGAAATAAACCATGAGCGATAAAATGGACCTTAAATCCAGTTATGCCCGACAAATTTCGATACCGAACACATCGAATTGGCACCTTGATATAATCAAAACAGGTGATAAATAAATGCCTCAGAAATAGTGTCTCAAGTGTCTCACAGCTCAGTAACAGCCCGTCTTCAAAGAATTAGCGGGATCCACGTAAAAATGACCAAAATACCCCTGGGACCAAATCTGAAGTCTTGGAAGTCCATTTAGCCTGATTAAAGTCAAAACCCTAGTTTTGGATGCACTGCTTAGGAGGTGCATTGTCTGAGGGAATTGTCAACTCTTCTGACCAATGGTGAACTTTGTGAACCTTGTGAACCTTCTTGGAACACAAAGTCTTGTATTGTGAGGGCAAATTTTGGGGTGCAACAGACGCGTTCATCTTATTATGTGTTACCCAACAGAGTTACTTGGTGAAGTTTCTCTTTGTTCCTCAGCAGAGTTACTTGGTTAAGTTTCTTCGCGCTCCCAAAGCAGAGTTATTTGATTAAATTTCTTTTTTGTTCTCCCTGCTAGAGTTGCTTGGTTAAGTTTCTCTCTTCCTCAGCGGAGTATTCTCAAGATGTGTTTATCAGCTTCGGTTGATCCGACCTTTGGGTTTAATGCTCGCTTTTATTTAGCGAATGCCTAGCGGCGCTGTCAGATGTCCTTACCTTTGGGTTCGATGCTCGATTTTATTTAGCGAATGCTTGACGGCGATGTCAGATGTCCTTACCTTCGGGTTCGTTGTCTATTGGTTGCAATAGATGCCTAGCGGTAATGTTAGATGTTTCTCAACTGTGTGGATACTTGACGGCGAGGTCAGATGTTTTATCCCCTGCAGATGCCTGGCGGCGATGCCAGAGGTGTATCAACTTTGTGGATTCCTGACGGCGATGTCAAATGTTCTTATCAACTCAATAGAGGCCTGGCGGCAATGTCAGATGCTATGTGTTGACTGTTTCCCTTGAAAATCGGAAAACAACCGCTGATCTTCCAAATCTAACTTTGGTGACTCACAGGATCGATCAGATTGATCCTAGGACATGTGCTAAAAAGGTTTTTTCTTCGGAAATCTATCTAAGTTTCACACTTAGGCAACATTGGAGTGAAAGGTTCTACAAAGCATCTTTTCAACTATAAAGGAAGATAAAGTTTTCAGCGATAAAAGATAAAAGATTTAGAAAAGGGGTTGAGAATGAAGGCGAAGTAAAATGCATAGAAAATGGGGAAGGTTGCAAGAAAGATAAAGAAAGCTTTATGAAGTTTGGGAAAATAAAATAAATTTCAATGGAAAGTAAAGGATGGTGTGTTTACATCACGTACATTCTCTTCGATACTCTCTTTCTCTGCACTCGGATACTTGGAGTATTTTTTAAGAGTGACTTATACAACAGTAAATTACAACACACTGATTCTATGTCTAAGACTTCCCATTTATAATAGTAGAAAATAATTACCAATAACTTCCTCTATCATCATCTTCCGCCACTTGTCACCATGCATGAGTCTGTTGCCCACATGACGTCACATGTCCTCTTAGTCGTCCAACGAATGAAAACATTCCCTCCAATTTATTTAAATTTTAAATCTGTAGGATAACTACCCAGCAACGTCACGGTCGAAGCTTCCAATGATTTTCTTTAAGTCTTTATAGCTGCTTTGATTTTTCTTCCTCAAATGTCCTATACTCTTCGACCAGCTCTCACCTCCAGCAAGATTCTAACACTTTCTTTACAATATTTTAACTTGCAGGAGGGTGTCGAATTTAGGAGCTAACAAATTGTCCCCCAAAAAATGCTTTTTCGACCCCTAAGTAGAAAAAGTACATTTTTTTGACAGCATCCAATTCGACGTCGCTTACTTCAAGTTACACGTGTCAAATAATGTACATTGGCCAACTAGTGTCTGAGAAGATGAAAGGGGAGGAAAGAGAAAAAAGAACAGAAAAATCACGTAAGAAACTGCTCCGTTACCTCGGAGCACGTTCCTGACGTCATAGTCATCATGGCGGATTTCTCGGGAATCACCAAAATCGCAGAACATCATCATTCTTTTAGAGCCTAGGGGTATAGTTTATAATTGCCACCCCTGTTTCTCCACCTTCGTGAACACACGTGGCCCACTAACTCTAGCCACTTATGATACAAAAACTCTTACTTTTCAACACTACCTATAAATAATCTCCTTTAGGAAATTTATTTTAACATTTCTAATTTCCAGAAAACTCTTGCGCTCTTTTAAATATCCTCTTCCTCCTAAAAACCCCTCTAGCTTCAACAATGGCTGAACACCAGAAGAAAAAGATACAACCCAAAGGACCATCTTCTTCGTCAGTTCTCCCCCCTTTCGCCACCTTGAGTGGTCCTAAAGTAGTGAAGAATCAATAGTTTATTCGTGAACCCCTCTTGGAAGAAAAGCGCCACATCCATGAATCAAAGGTAATCATCCTTGTTAATGATGCAGGTAAATCCTTAGCAATGTCTGGCCCATTACCTCCTTTAGGTCTTGATTATTCCAGTATCTGCGACCTCTTTCCCTCTTATAGACTAACCAAACCCTTAGGGCAAAAGGATCATAGCAGGGTTCCCACTGATGGTCCTGATAGTTTAGCTTCCTTCGACGTAGACCTTAGGTATCTCCATGACGGAGCCAGGTTGTTTAGAGCCACTCCTTATTTCAAGGATTCCGAACTTTACCTCAACTGGCTAGAGAAAATGGAAAAAGTGAAAGCCCGAGACTGGAAAGAAACTGGTATTTATGACCTTATAATGATGTCGAAAGTCGGCCCCACTTATTGTCCCCTTATGTTGGCTTCCTCTTTGTATTTCTAGGACAGCACGCATCATACTTTCCACCTTCCGTGTGGGATGATGACGCCCACACTGTTTGATATAGCTGCGATTGTAGGACTAAAACCCCATGGACTAGTTTATGACCCAGAAGTCGATAGTCAGGATACCATAGGATTCACAACTATAAAGCACACCTATACGACCTTCGTCCAACATTATCACAATAAAGATACTACCTTTGTCGAAGATGAGGAGCACATAGCCTTTTTGGCCATGTGGCTGTCCCGCTGCGTATCCTGTACAAAATCTTTGCAGATGGCACGTAAATATCTCGTTTTGGCAAACCAACTACACCTGAAACGAGGCATCTGCTTGAGCGAGATGACTCTGGCCAGTCTTTATGAAGCTCTGGGCGAAGGTGCTAGTAAACTGAAGGACCTAGAGAGTCATGGCAACCTGCTGATGTCGGGTCCCTTATGGTTGCTCTAGTTGTGGCTCAACGCTACTTTCGAAAGTAGCCTTCCCAACAAAGGAGAGGTCGACGAGGGATCGTCTTCTGTTTCTGAGAGACGGGTCAAATGGCCCCGCTTGGTTCAACTCACTCCAAGCGAAGAAGGACATACACTTCAAGCCTATACATCCAACTTCATCCATATGTTCTCCAAACGACACGATTTCACCTCAAGGATGGCTCTGTTTGAAGAAAGGAAGTGCAGTCCTAAATGGTTCACCCGAACCTTCCCTTCTCCACTGAAGAAACACGAAGATGAATCGAAGCTGATCTAGGATCGATTCCTCACGCCTCGACTGTTAGTTTATAAACTTAACCTTGTCAGGGGACAAGCCACCTTGGTAGCCTACCAGCCAAACTTAGTATCACGACAATTTGGGTTAATACAAACTTTACCCAAATGTTTGTATGATAAGAAGTCGCATATTATACTCCCCTTCACCGTTGTTAATTCCCTAGACTGCTCAACACAACTGGCGCATCATGCCCACAAATCTCTTTTCACACCTGTTTATTTTGAACCATCCTACTTCTGCTCCCCAGATTTCTACAACTAGTGGTCCATATATTATGCCTCAGAATTTCTTGATGTTTCGAACTTTACTCGCTTGATTGACCAAGATTTTGTTGATGTGCAGGAGAGAATCAAGAAAGGTACGTCTACCCATATCAAAGAGATTTAAGCCTTCCAGAAGTACTTCAAAACCGCCTATCGGCCAGATGATGTAAGTCGGACCATCCGTGAGGCTGCTGTCACTTTAAAGGAAATTTTTTCTAAGAAAATGGAAAATTTAAAGATTCCCTCGTCTGTTCCTCGTGAGAAATGGTATGAGGTTGCCTTTAAACTATTTCCTCCGAAAACCCCTCGATTACCAACTGCTAGTTTTGGCGTGGCTCTTGCCCCTCCATTTCCAGATTGGTTTATCTATGGGGATGCTATAAAAATCCTTCGACAGCAGTCAAAACCCAAAGCGCAACGGGTGGTTCCGACTAAACATGCGCTCAATACTTTTAAAGGGCACCTTCATGTTAGTATCAAAGATGTTCACATCGAATCCGACATTCTTGAAGGTCATCCCCCTTCGATTTAGACTCTTTTATCTGAGCTTTATTGTTACTAACTGGTAGTGGCATGGTTTATTTTACAGTTGCTCCTAAAAGAACTGCTCCAACACCAAAGATCGAAGGCAAGGTCGAAGACCAAAAGGTAATCTTCTGCAAGCCATTGTTAGCTTTGTTTTCCTTAATTGTTCCTAACATCTTTCGTTGTTTCAGGTTAGACGGAAACCACTTACTCCACAAAAGAGACTCAAAAGGGCTTCTGCCTAGATCATCATTGACTCAGACGATGAGGATGGATCTCCTCGTGAGAATGCCCAAATAAAGAGAAGGCGCAAAGTTACCCACGGCCTAGATACCCCGGATGTTCCACCTGCTCCCTCGATAGTCACCATTTCCAAATTGAACACTCCCCTTCAAGATCCCGGAAAGGCTCCCACAAAGGATGCCTTAATTCCGCCTACTGTCCCTATCGAAAGCGACAATTCAAGCCCTGCTGATGGGAACGTTAAGGTATAACGCGCACTTAATTGTTTTCTTCTGGAACCTAATTTGCTTTCGTCTTGCTCTTCCTTATGTCTGTTTCTTCGTTTAGGCTGATGCTGGAGGTTTGGAAAATGCTCCACCCAAGTCTCCTTCGCCAATTTTTCCTTTGAACAGTCAAGGTGAGCCTACTTACCATCCTACCTCTGATTTGGGTTCTAGTATAAGTTCTCTTGACGAAATTAATAAACCTGAGTTTACCATAGTTCCTCCCTCACCAACAAAAACCACGACCCAACAATCTCAAACCGATGGGTTTGACCGTGAAGAAGGTAAGGTTTCATCCAATCCTGACGTAGCCGACGGTGTAGGAACTCTTATGGAAGAGGATACAAATTTGGCTGACACAAACAGCTCTCCTTAGAAAAATGGCCGTTGATGAAACAATCACAGGGGAAGATGATGTCGTTGAAGACAAGAGCATGCATCAATCAGAACTAGATGAGTCTAGCAACGGGGGAACTGAAGATAAAATGGAAGAAGATGCCCCAGAAGGAGATAAGAGCAAGGGAAGGGAACCTGAAGAACATCCTGCCGATGGACCTGCCCCCGTTGAGGTGGCTAAGACTACTGTTGTTCTCAAGGAAGTTGAAGTGGTGCCCCTCAAGGGTGAGGCCAAACTTACTACAGCAGAACTTGATGCATTGAAGGTCTCTAACCCTTGAAAGTACATCAAACTCCTTTTGAGTAAGCGAAATAGTTCCTCTGGTAAGACCCCTAGCACTTCGACCTCTGAAGGCCAAGTCTCAAGTCACCCAACTGACAGCATTCTCGAGAAGATCAAGGGAAAGATCTTCAAAGGGGATCTTTTCTCTCTCTTCCAAATGGGCCCAGTCAACCACCTCTCTTTGAAGGCTTTGTTACAACAAGTGGATCTCAAATTGATTTCCCTTGAGGCCGCGAGCATTATTCAAGAAGTTGGTGTCTTAATTGATCAAGTTCATAAAGACTTTCAACTATTGCCCCAGATCGAGAATGATCTTTCGAAGAAATCAGGTAGTGAAGCTGCTGCTTTGACCGCTGTTGCTGAGTCTGAAGAAAAAATTGCAGGATTGGAGGAGATGAAAGAGAAGAATCAACGGGAGATCGCTACCAATGAGGCAAACATTGCTTGTTGGGAGCACAAAATCAAAAAACTTAGCAGTAAAATAGCAAAAGCCAAGAAGAAGAATGCATAATTGGCTTCTTTTAATGATTCTTCCTTAGCAACTGAACTCGATCATGCAGTTAATTTTGCTGAGGAAGCCCATCGTTTGGAAGCGGAAATTGCTCAGTTAAGATTAAACAAGGCCCTATGTCAGAGACGCCTCGAGCTTCAAAATTCAAACTATCTCAGAATGAGGGCCAATCTCCCTTTTTAATTTATTAAGCTTTGTAATAGTGCATCTTTTGCTGGCCTCTGTAAGCCATGTTTTAATTTCATGTTGTAAGACACTGGGCCATTTTGGCGTGATTTATTAACACCATTTATGGCTTTATTCTATATTTAGTTGTTATTCTGTTGATATTTTAACCTCTTGTAGTGCAGGCTTATAGTTTTTCAAATATTTGCCGTTTACTTTTAATATTCTCCTATCCTCGTTGAGCTCTTCCACTTCGTACGCCCCATTGAAGAAGACCTTTGAAACTTGGAATGCGCCTTCCCATTTTGGGGACCATTTGCCTAAGGGTCTGACCTTTCGATCCATAGGCAAGATTACCCTCCAAACCAAATCTCCCACCAAAAAGATCTTCACTTTAACCTTCTTGTTATATGACTTCTCCACTCTTTTCTTTTGCCTTCTCAACAGTTCCAAAGCTTTAAGTCTTTCTTCGTCCAGATCCACTAACTCGTCGAGCATCACATCCCAATAGATTTCTCAAGGGATTTCGAGATGTCTCTGAGTTCTAACCGACTGTATATAGATTTTGACCGGTAGTACTGCATCATGGCCAAAAGTCAAACGATACGGGGTAGTATTAGTTGCTTCCTTGGGGGACATTCGACATGCCCATAGGACTTGGTCCAACGTTTTATGCCAGTTTTTTGGCTTGCTCCCAATCTGCTTCTTTATCAAGCCAATTATTACCTTATTTGCTGCTTCGACCTGGCCATTGACCTGGGCGTAATAAGGCGTTGAAGTGAGGAGTTTAAATCCCATTTCTTTGGCGAACTCCTGCATTTTCCTACCCATGAACACTGACCCTTGATCCGTCATTATTGTTTCTGGCAGCCCAAATCTATAAATAATATACTTCTGAATGAACTCGATGACATCCTCTTGATCTACTTTTAGCAGAGGTATCGATTCAATCCACTTGGTGAAGTAGCCTATCCCTACTAGGATATACTTTTGGTTTTTGGAAGATGCAGGTAGAATCTCTCCTATTAAGTCCAAAGCCCATCCTCTGAATGGCCATGGCTTGACTATGGAGTGTAACTCGCTTGCTGGGATGTGTTGTATGCCAGCGTGGACTTGGCATTCTTGGCAACCCTTGGCGAACTAGATGCAATCCTTCAGCATTGTAGGCCAATACATCCCTTGGCGAAATAGTAGCCATTTCATCTTATGACCTACCTGGTGTGCTCCATATGTCCCACTATGGACTGATGACAACGCCAGGTACGCCTCCGATTCACTCAGACATTTAAGCAAAACCCCCTCAAAGGTTTTCTTGAATAACTCATTTCCTAGAAGAACGTAACTTAGTGCTTGATACTTCACTTTTCGTTCTGTATTTGCTGAAGGGCTCTGAAGGTATTCGACTAATGGTTTCCTCCAATCTTTGTCTGTCAAACCTTCGACTGTAAAAATCTCAAAAGTTTCTTCGGCAGCATAGCCAAACTTTGTTACTTCAAGGTCTGACGGTCGTAGACCTACAAATACAACCCTACCCCTGGCCTCGATTACTTCTTGCAAGCTTTCCTTCGAGACCCTATATCCTGATGCAGTTTGTGCCAAATCGTTGGCCACTTGATTTTGTAGTCGAGGTATATGTGGAATGGTCCACATTTCGAATTTTTTGAGTAGCCTATTGGCTATTACAAAGTACATGATGAGATTTTCTTTGACACATTTGTACTCCTTTGTTAACTGTTTTACCACCAATTCCGAATATCCCATTATTTCGACTCGGGTTGCCCCCAATTCTAACAAAATTTCAAGTTCGGCTATTAAAGCTTCATACTCAGCCTCATTATTGGAGCATAGTCCCTCAACCTTATACTTGAATTTTGTTGGAATTTTGTCGGGCGAAATAATTAATAAACCTATGCGTATCCCGTTCTTATGGATAGAACCGTCGAAGTATAACTTTCAAGGTTCTAGTTCGACAATGTTTATGGTATTTTCATTTACGGAGTGATCGACAATGAAGTCTGCCACTATTTTCCCTTTAACCGCTTTTAGCGGTCTATAAGTCAAAGAATAATCAGTTAATGCTAATGCCCATTTACCAATTCGACTGTGCAAAATAGGCATGGATAACATATGTTTAATAACATCAAAATGTGAAGAGACATATACGTCAACTGGTTTTATATATTGCTTCAACTTCATACATGAAAAATACAAACATAGGCATAGTTTTTCTATCTCACTATATCTTGTTTTTGCATCTTTCAAAACCCTGCTAAGGTAGTAAATGGCTCTTTCAACGCCATTCTCATCCTCTTGAGCAAGCATGCTCCCTAGAGTTTTGTCCGAGGCTGCTATGTATAATCTCATGCTCTTGCTTCGACACGGTGGCGAAAGGACTGGGGGACGGGTCAAGTAGTCTTTGATTTTGTTGAAAGCCTGTTGCTGATCTCTCCCCCATTTAAACCTCTCTTTTGTGGCTCGAAGAAATGGTGAGAAGACATGCGTTTTGCCACTTAAGTTTGATATAAATCTCCTCAGGAAATTTATTTTTCCCATGAATGAT
Source organism: Lathyrus sativus (assembly GCA_963859935.3). Classification (NCBI taxonomy): domain Eukaryota; kingdom Viridiplantae; phylum Streptophyta; class Magnoliopsida; order Fabales; family Fabaceae; genus Lathyrus; species Lathyrus sativus. The sequence goes on along the minus strand of OZ012736.1, from coordinate 286,574,744 downwards.
TGCAGTTCCTTCTTATTCGAAGGCGCTTTCGCCTCCATGATGGCCTTTGTCTTGTTCTGGTTGATTTTGATCCCCTTCTTGTGGACCACAAAACCTAGGAAATCTCCCGCTTGATTTTTCACTGGCTCCATGATGGCCTTCACCAAGGTTTATTCGACCAGATTTTTCACTGGCTTTTTCAACCATTTTGTTGTTGGTAGCCTCCTAGGCCACTTGTAGTTTAGTTTCGGCCACGTAAGCCGAAATTCTTTGAAGCGCTATGGCTTCAGTCATCATTACTGAATTCGCTTCCCCATCCAGTGGGGTCTATTGGAAGTGTGCCAAGGTATGAGAGCCTCTCACCTGGTACTTCCTTATCCCAGCGGAAACCATCGACGGGATGTAGATAAAGTGAGCAATACACTTCATCATTTGGTACAAACTCAAAATCTGCAGGCACACAGGGACCTATGTTGGCCAAGTGTTTGTCAAATTGCCTTCGGTCAACGTGGTTTATGGGAGCCTTAAAATATCCTTGGTCAGCTTCGATATTTTCCACGATGCCATTTGGTCTCCATATGATAATCCTCTGATGCATTGAAGATGGCACCGCGCCAATGCCATGGATCCACTCCCGTCCAAGTAACAATGTAGTTGGTTGTTGTTTCTACCACCATGAAGACGGTTGGGCGAGTGATGGTTCCGACTGTGACGTCTACCTGTATGACTCCCATGGCCGAACCTACTTTCCCTTCGTAGTTTAACAAGACCATGTTGTGTGGTTTTGTATCAGTTTCATCTTTGCCAATTTTATTCAACAAGAACCGTGGCATCAGGTTCACGGTTGCGCCACAATCCACCATAATTTTATTAATTGGGACCTTTTCCACCTTTGCTGTGATGTAAAGAGGCTTCAAATGGTTTTTCATTGCCTCTATGGGCCGTTTGAAGAATGCATTTTGTTCTTCAACACAGCCGTTATTCATAACATAGTAGCACACAAGTTTGTGCGCCTCCATCTCCCAATCTGTGTAAGTATCTAGATTTTCGACTACGGATATTTTGTCGAACTCCCTTGGCATTACCGATACCATGTTAACCAATAATTTCAATGAATCGTCGGAGTCAGAATCGAAATTATCAGTCATTTCATCGCCGACCCCGACTGTTTTCCTCTTTTCTTCGACCTGGGCAGGAAACAATCTACGTCCCACGAGTGCTTTTTCAAATGTTTTCGAATGTCCTTCTTTATTCCCGACAGAGGCATTAGTACTTTATTCCGCCTGGTCCTTTAGCGAGCTTTCCCTGAGTGCTTTCCTTTTGCACTGCTCGCGTCTCCACTGTGATCGAGACATAGGATTCTTTCCCTTGTAATTCTCAGATACGTGGGAAGTTCTTGAGGATTGGAACTCCTTTCGATAACTAACTGAAGTCCTCACTTTACCTCAAAGTTCTTCCACTTCTGCGGTCCTTGCTGTCTATCTTCGTTAGGCTTTATCCACTTACCATTAGCAGCCTCAACAATGGGTTTGAAACTGGTGGGCTTAGCTATTGGAGGCCTAATACGAGGCTCAGATCTCCTTTGGGAATTACCTCGAGTGTTGAATCTGGGCATCTCCCTTCCGTGTTTAAGCCTCTGTGTTCCTTCTAATTTCTGGGAAGCTTTTCTATCGAAAATGGCACTGCATCAAGGGCATAACATCACACTGGATCCTTTCCCTTGGCAACGGTGGAGAAAATCGACGATTGATTATTCTTGCTTTGGGTAAGCCTCTCTAGTGAGTTCCTCTTGGTAGTTTGATTCGCTATCCCCTATAGTTTGATGCTGCATGATTTCTACCATATTGATCTCGACCCCTTCGACCAGATTCATTTTCCTCAAACCTAACTCCAAACCTTTAGTGGCCTGGTCTATCTCGATAAAGTGGTCAGCAGTTTCCTTAGTCATTATTGCCCAACCTGGATTGCCCTTGCCATTTGAACTTAGTTCATCACCAACCTGGCCTAGATCGTCAGTGGCCATCTCTACACAGTCCTCTTGTCCGAAACCCATGATAACTTTTGCTATTACAGTCCCATCCATGAGGTTATCAGTAACCTTTACCATGTCGATCAAGAAATTATTGTCGTCAGTAGCTTCGACCATGTTGCCTTCCAATGGTTCTGTATAATGGGTGTCTCCCATCTACAAGGGATCCGTGTCGACCTTCATCTGGTTATTGGCCTTCTCCCCAAATTTCAGACGTCCCTCTTGAATTGCATTCTGAACGAGATCCCTGAAAAGAAAACATTGAGACGTTTTATGACCCAAAAAATATGGTATTTACAAAACCCTCTTTTCTTCCTTTGTTCTACATACGACATTTTAGCACCAGGCGGCACTATCATTTTCCCATCTTTCACTAACAAATCGAAGATTTCATCACATTTAGTGATATCAAAAGTATATGTTTTCTTTGGGAACCTATCATTCTTTTCAGATTCGACAAAATTCTTCCCTTGTGGGGGAGCCAGCACTTTACAAGAATAAGGTGGGCCTTGTTTTAGTTCAGCAAGATCCACTTCGCTCTCGTCGAAGTGTAAGGGATCATCGCATACCCCTTCGCCATTTTCATTGAATTCGACAAAGGCTACCTTCTTGTTTTTATTGAACTTAGCCTTTTCGTCTTTAAGTCGTTCCAGTTGTCGAACTCGATCGGCCAGTTGAGCCATGTCCCTTAGATACTAGGTGTCCAACTTCTTTCTAATGGAATAGTCGAGACCCCCAGCGGCCATCTCGACTAACTCGTGTTCAGGGACCTGTGTGAAACACCTGGCCTTAAGTAATTGAAACCTATTGAGGTACTCTTCGATTGGCTCAGAAAACTTATGCTTCACGCTAGCGAGTTCCTTTAGACTAATCTTGGTTTAACCCATGTAAAGCTGCTCATGGAATAGACGCTCTAACTAGGTCCAATTACACACCGTATTGGGGGGTAACATTGTGAACCAAGTAAAGGCATTCTTAGTGAGAGAACTTGGGAAATATTTTATTCTAAGACTCTCATCATTTTCTATCTCTCCAGCCTCAATTAGATAAAGGGCAACATGTTCGACAGTGGACTCTGTCGTATCGCCTGAGAACTTAGTAAACTTAGATACTTTCGTTCTAGGAGGAAAATCCGCCTGAAAAATTTAGTCTACTATTAGAGAGGTGTAGTTTGGCCGGGTGAACCCAGTGTTCAGACCATTTCGATCCATAATTCTTTTGACCATGGCTGCTAGATTATTATCGACAGCCGCATTATTGTGTCAAACCTGTTGGACAACATTGTCTGTGTCCTGGTTTTAATTCACTGTAATTACTTCTGGATCTCTCTCCTCTGGAACGTGAACCTGGTCTCTCAATGGTTCTACCCTAGGTGGCTCGACTATGGGATGACCAATCCTTTCCTGGATTCCTACTGCTGGTTGGTGTCCTAAGTCTTGTCGTATAACGCTTGCCACTGGGGCCTGATTCCTGGCTAGGGGAGGTACCCCCATAAATTCAGCCAATCGCGTCAATTGTACTGCTAACTGCTTATTAGTGTGGGTCGTATTTTGGATTAATGGTTGAAAGAGAAACCCTAGGAAGGAGGATTCATTTTTTTCTCAGCAACCAGAAACCACAAGAACACTCTCATTTTTCAGAATTTTTCATCTCTTCGAATCTTCATTCTCTGATCAGCATCATCATTAAAACAATAAAAGGAAGCAAAAGAAGAAGTTTGCCTAGGGTTTGAGGCAGGTCCAGAAGCTGCAGACTTGCTATTTTTGAGGCAGTTTTCTCTTCTACTTTTCTCTCATGCTAGACGTCCATTAGGGCTCATGTTGGTTGCATCTGAAGTCCTACACATTGTAGACCATGTTTGCATTAAGCTTGTGTTGTTTTGAGTGACTTGAAGAACTCACGTATTTTGTTCATGTCGTGATTTCGTGGTGTTTTAGCTCTTAGAAATGATTTTGGAAGTAATATTGTTGATCAGCATGAAAAAATCTAGAGCTTAGTATAAGTTTTGTTGGGTTTTGGTTCAGTTTTAGTTTGCTCCGGTGATGGTTAGTCGGAGAAGACGATCGAAGGCCTAGCTCTGGTGTTCTTGTGTGTTTGTCCATTTGACTTGTTGACCTGCTCATGTGGAGCCCATGTGGCACTGAGGTGTTTGACACCTCATTTAATGAGATGCACGCGTGGACATCTCACTTTGTTTGGTTTCTGGTTTTATTTCATTTGGGGTATTGGGCTTTGCTTTTTTGATTTCCACACCCCTTGTTTTTGGGCCCATAACGCTTTGAACTGACCTTCAGTTCATTCAGCTTTTGCTCATACACCCCCTTTACTTATGTTCCTTCATTTTATTTTATTTTTTTATCTTATTTTCTTTTGATTTTATTTTCAATAGTTAAAACTTTTTTAAAATTACACAAAAATATTTTTTAGTTTCTTTGACATATAAACTAGTTTTTCATATTTTTTTTATTTTTATTTTATTTTATTATTTTATTTTAAATTATTGGTGTAGGGTATCTTTTGACCTAGTCTTGAACTTTTTGCTTTGATTCATGTCCTTTCTATTTGATTCTTGATCTGATTTTTTGGAGTATTTTGACACATATGATGAGGTATATTTTAATATGCTTGTTGGCCTTGAGTGGTGTTGTTTGGCATAGTGTTCACTTGCTTGTTTATGACCCTCGAAATATGCTCGATTGTTGGACATGTTTTGGACTTGTTGATTTTATTTGATGATACACTTTTACAATTACTTTGATAATCCTTTCCTCCCATGTTCTTAGGTGTCTTAGCATGGGGTAGAACCTTGTGTCCATCGTTTTTTGATTTTTTAGGTTCTTTGGTTTGTCTTTGTGATGTTGCCTAGGGTTGAAGCATGCTTACTTTAAACCTAGTTCTTGAACCATTGTTCTTCCATGATTTCATTTGATGCTTGGTGATCTTAATTGATATGAGAGGCTATGTTTAAGCTTATGGTTTCCTTTAACTCAATGTGTATAGCTTGTCTTTTGAACTATTATGTTTTCATGTGGATGTTTGGATCCTTTTGAGTTTGATATGAATGTTGCATGCCTAGTTTTTGTTTGGATTCATGGTGGATGATCTTGTGCCTTTTCTCTCATCTTTGAAATGTGTTGATCATGATGTGATATAGGTTCTGACCTAAATTTTCTTTCAACTTAATGGATCCACATTGCTTTGGTTTGTTCATTCATGAATGTGTGGTTAATTTCCTATGGCATAGGTGCTTGTGCCTTAACTATTTGACTTTGCCTAGTTGTTTGAGTTGTGTTGTGTTACTTCTTTGAACTTGCTTATATGATTTGAATGTGTGTGTTTATTCATTGGTATGTCTCTTATTGTCTAGGATTCAAGTTTAAAGCATGTTTTATCTTATATACTTGCTTGTTTCATCCTAATTGGCTTGATTGTATCTCTTGTTTTGGTTGCTGAAGTGATTTCCGGATGACTTGTTCCATTCATTCGTACTCATATCTATTTCATTTTTCACATATCATCTCCCCTTCGTTGCATTTTTTCGAGTAGCGACAGCTTGGCGACTCTGCTGGGGACGACCTAGCAAGCCAAACCTAATTTAATTGTCGTATGTGTGCTCTATTTGCTTTGTATTGCTTTATAATATTGTGTTCTCTTATCTATTGGGTTTATTGGGGATGGTTTGTAAGGAGAAAGGATTTCTACCCGAGCTTTTTCAGTATACACTAAGCTAGGAGGTGGTTGCTTTCTGATTTGTGAGACTTAGGACTCGTTGAGTTGGCTTGACTTCCACCGCTTAGATGAGGCCCCTTTAGGATGATTATGTCTTACGAGTAGTTGTAATGGCGTCTTTATTTCTGACCTGGGAGTTCGTGATTCTAAGGACCTTTTATAGAAACCTATTCCAAAGGTTACTAAGACATAACTTTGTGCTTATCCTTTGAAGGGATTACCATCTTACGAATCGTCATTATGATGAGAAACATTTGAGGGTTAGTGTATGACACTTTATTTAAAACCTTTGGGATACCTTGTTGTAAACTAATAGATTTCCTAACCAAGGTGAGAGATACCTTGTTGTCCTACAAATATTGTGACCTTGATCCCTGTGCTATGAACTTGTGCTGGTATGCATTCATAAGCATTGCATTGCATAAATATTTTTGCATATCAAGAGACTTAAAAGACAATGATTATCTCAGGTATTGTTGAAAGATGACTGACTAAAAGAAGAGAAGCACTAACTCCTTGAAGTTTAGGGAACCAAAATTGGATGTCATCCAAGACCTTCTGATTGACGTGTCAAAAGCTATCAAAATAAACTTTCAAGGAGAACATGGGAAGCTATTTGACTTTCTCTGTTCTGGTGTGGATGCTTGGGCATTGTTTGCTATGGCGCAACTCTATGATGCTTCGCTTAAATGTTTCACTTTCCAGAATTACCAGTTGGCCCCTACTCTTGAGGAATATTCCCACCTGCTGAATATTAAGATTAAGGACCAACCCATCTACACCGGTTTGGAGGGAGAGCAAAAATCTCCTGCTATTGCTCTTGCCCTCCACGTGACTAAGGAAGAGGTTGATTCTGGTTTGGCCAACAAAGGAGGTACTCATGGATTCCCTCTGAAGTTTCTGCTTAACAAGGCTATTCATTACAAGACTGATGAAGATTAGGAAAGGTTTGGTGTCTCTCTTGCTTTGATAATCTATGGGATTGTTCTCTTTCTAAACATAGACAATTTCATAGACATCACTGCCATTACTCTCTTCATTCAGAAGAACCCTATTCCCACCCTTCTTGCGGACACCTACCACTCCATTCATTGGAAGAGTAAGAAGAAGACAGGAATGGTTCAATGTTGTTCTCATATGTTATTCAAGTGGTATGTTTCCCATTTGCCAAAAGAAGGGCCATTTATGGAGAATAAGGAGAAATTGAAGTGGTCTAGACACATTATGTCTTTGGTAGCAGACGACATTGATTGGTACTCCTATGAATACTATGATGTGGAGATTATTTTCAGTTTTAGGGAATTTTGTAATGTACCTCTAATTGGAAGAGCTGGATACATTAACTACAACCCAGTTATGGCATTACGTCAATTAGGTTATGCTATGGAAGATGTCCCCGAGCCAGAGAAGATCCAAAGTTTTTTCTTGCTCAACAAAGCAGATGATCTGGGATTTGTCAGGAAAATTGCTAAGGCATGGACCAAGGTCCACTCAAAAGGAAGAAAGGAGTTGAAAGCGAAAAATTGTATGGCCAAAGAACCACACAAAAGATGGTTGTTGGCTAGAGTGGCAGAAAGGTTGTTACCATTTCCTCTAGAATCTCCCATGCAAGAGAAACCTCCTGTTCCCACTCATGTGTTCATGGAAGAATATGAAAAGTTGAAGCTGGTAGTGGAAAGGTTGACCAAGGAAAACCAAGATCTTCAAGATGAAGTCCACCAAGCTGGTGTGGAAAATGGCCAATTCAAGAGAAAGATGGAAGTTGAGCAAGATCAAGTAGCTGAAAGTAGCAAGAAGTTGAAGCTCGAAACAGATTTATGGATCATGCATCAAAATGGTTTTCAAGGGGCTGATGTGTCAGTGAAGACTCTTCGAGAGTGTTTGAAGGAGGCCAAAGAATCTTGTGAAAGAGCATGGCATTTTTGTGAACTAGCTTCTGTTGAAAAAAAAAGGACTAGGGAGAACCTCGAAGCTGATATTGACAATCTTGAGGAACAATTAAGAGGTGCCTTAACTTTAGCCGAAGACAAGCGCCAACTCAAAGAAGAAGCATTAAGAGTTTCATATGTCACTCCTAACATATGGAACGATAAGTGCTCAGAGTTGGAAACTACTCAGGAAACGGCCACTCTATGGAAGGACCTCTTCGAAGCTTTGAAGAGGGATAGTTCACATTGGCTCAAGAAAGAGGCTTAACTCAACAAATTGTTGGATACTCATGTGGAGTCCCTCAAACAATGGCAGCCATCTCTAGAGATGTACCGTGCTAGGTATAATGATCTGGTAGAGCATTTTAATCTCATGATTCGTGATATCTCATGGAGATTGGAAAGCACAATTCAGGATTTGGATGGAAACAATATTCCTCTTTCAGTCCACCACTTCATTCAACTCTGCGATCAGATGGTTGGTAGATTCATGTTTGAGTCGAAAAAGCTTGAAGAATGCCTCTGAAAGAAGACCTTTTAGTCGTCTAGTCCTTCTTTTGTTTCAAAAACTTTTGTATGCAGCTTATTGAACAATGATTAAGTCATTTGTATTTGATCTTCCCTTAAATTAATGAAGAACTGCTTTTGGTTTCAAAAACTGTGCATTTTACTATTTGATCACATTTCTATAATACCTATGATAATCACAAGGTCACGAGAGTCTTCTAAGCATCATTTAAAGCATTGCATATACATACATATCATTTTGCATTCCCTGAAACCTGATCTCATAACCACTTGCCTTTCTGCAGTAGGACAAGCTAACTTCTCGACACTCCTATAACACAAGAAATAATCAAAAAAGAATCATGGATCAGCTGGAACTAAATCAGGTTCCCAAGAGAGAGGAGATGCAGAACATGAAGACTCAGGTCACTCAGCTGATGGAGGTGATTCAAACTATGGCTAGAGGGAAAGAGGAAATGAGGCAAGCTACGGAAATAAATAACCCTCATATTCTTGATGGCACAGTCCCAACCCTAGATGGTGTAATCCTGGTTCCTTCTAGCACAGTTCCGACCCCAGGAGGTGCAATCCCCATTCCTGCTGGCGCAGTTCCTCCACCGTTGATGCAGTTCATCCCCCTGGCAGTATGCTTCCACCTCCAATGCATTATGATGACCATGAAGACTTCTACAATCCCGTGAAGATTCGGTTGTGGATGCTTTTGGACCCCAAAATACTGACTTAGAGAAAAAGTTCAACACTTTGCAAGAAACTGTTATAGAAATGCAAGGTCCTGATGTCCTAGGGTTGGACGCTGCTGAGATCTGCCTCGTGCTCGGAGTCAAAATACCCCCTAAACTCACCATCCCAACTTTCAAGAAGTATAAGGGTACTAGCTGTCCTAAGAACCACATCAGGTCTTATTGTAGGAAAGTGGCTACTTAGATGACGAGAAGCTCCTGATCCATTTCTTCCAAGACAGTCTGACTGAAGCTTCCTTAGAGTGGTATATGCAACTTGAACGCTCTCACGTTAAGAACTGGAAAGAGTTGGCGGACGCTTTTGTAAAGCACTATTAGTACAATACTGATATGGATCCAAACCGTACGCAACTACAAAATCTGACTATGAAGCCTAATGAATCCTTCAAATACTTTGCGTAAAGATGGAGAGGTTTAGGTGCAAGGGTGTAACCACTATTGCTTGAAAAAGAATTAATTGATATCTTCATGGGAATGTTTTAAGGTCCAATCCTTGAACGCTTAGCGTCTACCACTTCTAAAGTGTTTCCAGAACTTGTTATGGCTGGTGAAAGACTGGAGAGCCTGATGAAGGCTGGGAAAATTCAAAATGCTAGTGGATCCTCGAACGAACCCAAAAAACCTTATCAAGGATTCATACAGAAGAAAGAAGGAGAAGCCAGCTCCGCTTCTATGGAAAAAGGAAAAGCTCACCAAGGTTACCACCACATTGCTGTTGTTACTCCTCAAAAATCACTTGCTATCCCTGCTAGCAAACTTGTGGCTCAACAACAAGTTCGATAACAACAACCATAACAACCACGTCAGAACCAGTACCAAGGCCAACAGAGACAAAGAAGACCAGAAAAGAGATTTGATCCAATACCATCAACGTATGCTAGATTACTTTCCTACCTTTTGAAAGGTGGGTTAGTGCAATTAAGGGAGATGAGGGACCCTCCAGCTGTCCTTCCCCCTGGATACAACACTAACGCACGCTGCGAGTTCCATTCTGGTGCTCCAGACCATAGTATTGAAAATTGCAAAACTCTGAAGTATGTTGTTCAAGACCTTATTGACTCGAAAGCAATTAATTTTACCAGAAATACTCCCAACATCAAGACAAATCCCATGCCTTCTCATAATCATTCCACAAACATGATTGAGGCCTCTAGAGGGACTCAATTGATTTCAAACATTGACAAAATGAAGACATGTTTTTCTATTTTAAAGAGCAACTCTTGTTAAAGAACATTCATCCTGGTTGTCCAGCAGACTGTCACTTTTGTGCGATTAATCCTTAAGACTGTACTAGGTTGAAGAATGGTGTCCAAAGTTTGATTGATGAAGGTTTGCTTGTGGTAGAACAAATCTCAAAAGCTGAAGAAGTTTCTACCCTTGATATTCCTTTTGATGCATTGGATATATCGTACGATGATGAAGATGAACTGTGGAATCTCCCTAATAACTTGGCTTGTACTCCGTTGACAAATCCTTGTAATGAAGAAGATTGGGATAATGTATATGGTCAGATTCACGTCCCTTTACAGATCCCTTGTGATGAATCGTTCATGCTTCCCTATAATCAAGGCAGAAGGCCCCTTGATATACCTTACGATCTGATTGAGATACCCATGTCTCCACCTTCGATGAACCAACTTATTATTTCAACTCCAGCTCCGTTTCCTTACGAGATTTTTCAAGTTATAAAGCTCACAAATTAGGGTTTCAAAAATGTCAAAATTGGCAAGTGGTTAGACAGATTTTTCAACCAAACTTCCAAGACATTTTTCAATAAGTTCTTGACTTCAATTGGATTTTCTCACAGCATGAAAGTTGAATAGAATTCTTCAAGCTTTCTATCCATTACAAGAACTCTCTCATTGGATCAAAACTCATCAAGTTATGTGCCTTCAAAGTCAAGATGTCAAAGTTGCCAAAAGTTGCATAACTTAGAATTTTTCGAAGTTATTTTGGGACAGTTTTGAGGACATTCTTTCAACCTGAGTTTTCTCATCCTTCCAGGCTTCATTCCAAAGTTTTTTAAACATCAAATTTTCTAACCATGCTCTCAACTTTATCTCAAGCCAAAGATCACATGGATTGAACCTTTATTCATGGAGTTATGTTGGTTCAAAGTCAACCATGTGGACATGATTCTCATACATGATACTTCACAATTTTGGGCACCTTGTGAATCTGTCTTGCAGCCTTCATCCCATTTCATTTTCTCACACATAGGTCTCAAGTTCATGCCACAAAACTTTTCTTCAAATGGGCCAACGAAGTCTTACATACCATGCACCCTATATACCATATTTTGCCAAAACAATGAAAGGAAGAATTTGTTGCAAAACCTTCTCTTCACTCACTCTACCATATCACATCCTTGCAGCCACCGAAAGGATAACAAAACATCATCAAAGGATGTACACTTCATGCTAATCCTCCTACACTCCACATGTTTAGAATTTTCACATAAATTTTTACCAAGGAATTAACCATAGTAACTTCTTTCTAACCACCCTAAAGCCTCATATATAATGTAAAAAGAAACCCTATGAAGGAGGATTTATTTTTTTCTCTGAAGCCACAAACCATAAGAACACTCTCATATTTCAGAATTTTTCATCTCTTCGAATCTCCATTTTCCAAGACTTTCTCTTCATTCTCTGATCAACATCATCATTAAAAGAATAAAAGGAAGCAAAAGAAGTTTGCCTAGGGTTTGAGGCAACTTCAGAAGCTACAAACTTGCTATTTTTGAGGTAGTTTTCTCTTCTACTTTTCTCTCATGCAAGACGTCCATTAGGGCTCATGTTGGTAGCATCTGAAGTCCTACACATTGTAGGCCATGTTTGCATTAATCTTGTGTTGTTTTGAGTGAGTTGTAGAACTCACGTATTTAGTTAATGTCGTGCTTTCGTGGTGTTTTAGCTCTCAGAAATGATTTTGGAAGTGATATTCTTGATCAACGTGAAAAAACCTAGAGCTTGGTATAAGTTTTGTTGGGTTTTGGTTCAGTTTCAGTTTGCTTCGGTGATGGTTGGTCCGAGAAGATGATAAGAGCCCTAGCTTCGACGTTCCTATGTGTTTGTCCATTTGACTTGTTGATCTGCGCATGTGGAGCCGATGTGGCGCTGAGGTGTTTGACACCTCATTTAATGAGATGCATGTATGTACATCTCACTTTGTTTGGTTTCTGATTTTGTTTCATTTGGGGTATTGGGCTTTGCATTTTTGGTTTCCACACCCTTTGTTTTTGGTCCTAGAACGCTTTGAACTGACCTTCAGTTCATTCTGCTTTTGCTCATACACCCCCTTGACTTATGTTCCTTCATTTTATTTTATTTTATATCTTATTTTCTTTTGACTTTATTTCAATAGTTAAAACTTTTTTAAAATTACACAAAAATATTTTTTAGTTGCTGTTGCGGTGAAAATCGGATATCAAGTTATTGAATTTACTTGAATCTTAATTCATATACAACCGAACTTTAATTTATCCAAAGGAAAGGTCTAAAGAAAGAAAAACCATTTTCGCGATGTAATAACAACGCTAAGAGATTCAGGGATCGGGGGTTGGTTATGCATAGGGTAGGTATTTCACATCCTAAACATCTGTAGTACTCTACAAGAACCTTTTGTTTGTTTGCATGCTAAGTTGCTAAGTGTTTGCTATGGATTGGGAAAAAGGTGCAGGTTAAGACCTAAAGATATATACACTAGGTTTGCTCGCAAAGATATCGCATCCTCTGCCTACGCATCCTAACTAGGATAGAATCAGAGCAATCGTAGTTCACCTCACCAAGTTTGAAGAACACTTGATTATAATCAAAGTTCAAAGGGGAACAAACATGACAATGTTTGTGTAGAGTTTAAGGAAACTCTCTAGATCTACATTGAACACTCAAGAAAGGGAAGTAAGTAATCATAACGATGATTCTTACATAGAGTTAACAAACTCTATCCTAAGTTCTAGTTGAAAGAGCACTCCTAACAAGGGTGGGCTTTGTAGACTTAAGAAAAGTCTAAAGGACAAGTTCCACTTAACTAAGTGTATGAATGACTTAACAAAGTCGAGGGAGAGATGAGTTGTTTATGACCCAGGGGTCAACGGAAATACTTTTCCTTTGGAAGGTGAGGGAGAGAGACAACTTGGATGAGAACTAAAAAGTTCCATCACTTGGGGAAAGAAATACTTAACAAAGCAAAATGAACAATTAAGCAAGATGAATAGGATTACAATCAAGTAAACATGCATATTACAATAAGCAGATACTTCAAACAAACACCAATGGTTACAACCGGTAATCAAATATCTTAACAAAGATGGAAGCATAGTCTTAACAAATATTGAAACATGACGAAGGTAACAACCATGTAAACAAATCACAATTTGAAAGTAAACATGTTATAGGTTCAAGGTATAACAAATGTAACAACAATATGCATTAATGACAATCAAACACAGGTAAATCATTTTAACCTCATAATTTAGGAGGAAATAATCATGGGATTATGGTGACAACCAAAGAATAAACCCTAGCATGTTAACTAACATGGGATGCAAAAATCTCACAAGAAAATTCAAGCATATTCAAAGGGAATTCAACAGCAAGTAAGATAACGATCTCAACAAATGAACAAATTTCCACCTAGACAAAAGACATCACAATTAATAACAACATGTAATATTTTTACACCACATAAAAATAGACCTTAAGACAAGCATGTTGCAAAAAGAATGGACCAAAAAGGATGAACAATGAGAAAGATATGAATTTTGGAAGTTTCATGTACAAAACATATTTAACAAGTAAAATTAAAATAAAAGTGCAAGGGGTGGGGGTTGAACCCACGCCCCTCAGCTTGTACATGCGCGCATATAAAAAAAGAAAAGAGAACAAAAGGGTTGATCCTCCTCTGGGATCGAACCCAGGTCTGGCTAGTGAAAGGCATGTTAATGAGTAAGGTTTCTACCACTGGGGTGGCTATACATCCGTTGATATAGCCACCCCTATAAATATATAAGGCGTGCTTTCAATAATTTCTGGGCAAACACAAAGAACCAAGAACAAGACATTTTACAAAATGCGTTTCGATGTTAACTTGCTCAATTCTTCACCAATTTTAGCAAACTTTAGATCAAGCTTGGGTAGAATTGAACAAGGATCATGATGATACAGTTGGTTTTTTAAAATGACGTGCACATAAGAAAATTCGATTGAACTTGCAAAATGGTTTTTTGATATGCATCTTGAGTTCAAGAGATCAAAACAGGTGGGCTTGTGGGTATGCAAAGGTATGAGCACACTTGAAATATGATATGGAAAAGATTATGATAGGCAAAATGTTCAAAAGATCTCAGAATGAAAAAATGGCATGAAAGTTGCCAATTTGGTGAAATTGGTGTAAAGTAGACTTGGCATTTGAACAAAGTTAAAACAAGTGACTTAAATGATAAAGCAAAAATTTAATAAACCCTATCATAACAGACTGAGAATTCAATATAAGATTGAGCCTGATGAAATCAGAAGTTATCAAATCTTGGAAAGAAAACTGGCAGAAACATAGGCATTAAAAAACATCACTCACCAATGATCTTGACAGTGATATAAATTAGGCCTCATGCTAACAACTCTTTTCCACAACAGAGCAATATCTCAAGACATGATAATATTAACAACAATGTTTAAGCAAAGGCTCAACAATATAAACAGGCTACACAAAGATATTGAGGCATACATACTCAAAATCAGAAGGCAAAGCATACCAGCAGTCTTGGCATAAATGGTACTACCTATACCTCAGTCCAAATTAAATCATAAAAACAAGCTCACTAACCTAAGGCAATGATGATTTCACAAACTCAAAATGATCTCTAACATGACAAAGTTATCCACAAAGTATCCCCATCTCATCATATTTGAATCTCTTAGAAAGGGGCAAACACTTTAAAACCTCAACAATCTGCTTGCAAGTTAAACAAAATGTGGTGAAAGTCCTCTCCTCACCTCCACCTTATGCCAATAGGTCCCTATCAACCAGCAACACCCTCTCAAGCAAAACCACAACTGATCTTAAAACCAAAATCTGGCCTACAAATTCTAAAAACTACCTGCCAGTGCTCAAACAGGTCAGTTATCAAACCCTTACAAAAATGTAAGCCCTAATCATCCCAACACCTGCTAGCACCAGATTCTAAAACAACAGTGGACTACTAGCTCTAAAATGCCTCAAATAAAATAGAGCAGATGAAATCAAACACAATGGCCTATCAGCAGGCTTGAAAAAAAAATCCAACAGCAAACCAAACACAAATTCCTGTTAACAGCCTTAGACATGTACAACCAGGTCCTGAATACCAATAGAAGTCCAATCTATAAATGAGTTACCCTACAACAGAATTAGACAAAAAAAGTGAAGTGTGTGCAGTTGATTTTCAAAACTGTTTGACAGCAAAAAAGCACAAACTAGTTTAACTGTGAACAAAGGGTCTCATATTGATAAACATTACACACACACACACACATCATAAATGCATAAAGGAATGAGTTACAACTCAGAAACTAGGCATATGGCAGGTAAACAAGAACTTGGCATATTCATGATGAATTCTAGCTTAAAAGTGCAGTTTGAAGGTGAAGTAGGAAAAAAGGTACACATAGATCAATTAAATCATCCACACACCCTAGAATCATGAACATAATTGAGTTACAACTCAAAACAATAGGCATATACAAACAGAACAACAAATTGGTATGTTGTGGCAGATTTTGGTGTAAAATGCAATTGTGAGTGAAGTTTGAGGATTTGTGAAAACAAGCAAGAATAGATCAAGTAAACCAAGTATACACCTCATTATCATGACAAGGAAATGTGTTTCAACTCATAAAATAATCATAGGACTGTTGAAATGAAAAATGGTATGTTGTGGTGAAAAGTGAAAAATCTGTCTTGGCAAGACAGTTGTGGCAGCAGGTGGTTTTTAAAACAGTGAGGTTTAAGCCAAGATAACAACATTCACACATCATAAATATGTCAAGGAAAATGATCATGCATTTAAATCAAACTCATAACAGTTGGAGCATAATTTTGATATGCTGTTGGAATGTGAAACAGTTTTTTATGAATGACATGTAGCAGCAAGTATGTTTCATGACAGTTGGGGTATTTTGGTATCATGCACATGTTTTAAATAGATAGGACAATGATAATATGCACATGGATCATATAGACATGGATTGAAACATAATGTAGTATGTTTGGTATCATGGTATTTTGAAAAAATGCAAATGAGGCATGATAAGGCAGTTGGAACCACTTGGAGAAATTTGAGCACAAAAGCACCATACACATTCTCAAAGTAGGTAAACAAATGAGTCTCTAATCATAAAGTCAAGCAAAAGTGCTCCAAGCCAAAAATGATATGTTGAACCAAATTTGACAGCAAAATCAACCAAATCCCACAACAGCCCAAATAGAAAAACTTATAATTCTCACATCTCCACCAAAACAACATCATGAGCAAGATCAAATGACCATTAAACAATGATTTACAAACAAGAGATATCATTATGGCAAGCCAAGAGTCCAACACACAACTCATGATAGTGAAAAAACTAGAATGACACCAAAATACACAAGAGCAAAAATAAGGGCCATATTGATTCAAGCATGCTCAAAGGTGTTGCACCCCAAAATTTGCTCAACCTTTTCTTAACTTGGTTTATGTTTCATTTCATTTCATTTTGTTCTACCATTTGCATTGCATAGCATATCGCATCGAACAGGGGATCAAAAGGATGAGCATAGCAAGATAGAGGTCTTCTCAGGGCATTTGAGCCTAAGCAAGAGTGGTTACTCAAGTTTGATTGGTCATTAGAGTGGTCATTATCTTGTGAAAGAACAGATGGTTGTGTGTGGGATAGCTCCTAACTGGGAGGCCAACTGAAGAGCATCAGAGGATTGTGAAGCCATTATTTTGGGTATGAGTTGTAAAGAAAGCTTATTGAAGGCCTTGAGGGTCTTTGTGGAGCTTATTCAAGTTGTTGTGTGAAGTGGAACAAGCCACGGTTGAAAGTATCGCAGTTAGGGTTTTCATCTGGTAAATCCTCAGTCAACTGTGCAATTGAAGAAGATAGAAACTCAATTCAAAGTCTCTATGGTCATGGGATGTTGTGTTAAGACATATGAGACATCATTTCAAGTTCAATTCATCAAGGGTTAAGTGTGTGAGAAGTTACTAAGTTAGGGTTCTCAGGGTAAAATCCCCTATTTAGTGCCTGACTTCAAGACCACCTACCTCAAGATACACGTCTCATCTCAATTTTTGGCCAACATGGAACTTATATAGCATGTTCTTAGCTTTAATTTGAGTACTAGAAGTCCTCGATTGGATTTATAGAACTAAAGTTATGATCCGGACAAGTTACAGGTCATTTGAGATATGTGATTTTGGTCAACAAAAGTCAACCAACTTCCAAGCCAGTCTTGACCTAGAAGGGTGTTTCTCCTCAACTTTTGGTCAACATGAAAGTTGTAGGTCTTGATCTTAGATTTCCAAATTGTATTAGAAGTCTTTCATCTGATTTGTAGAACTCAAGTTATGAGGTTTACAAGTCAGGGGAGTTTTGGGAAAGTAAGATTACAGGTCATAAAATTATAGGTCCATTTCACCAACTTGCACACTTCAAATGGAAATCTTTTCAACATGAAACTTGCTTCAAATGGGGCCATTTTCACTACCAAACCATCTCTTGTCATGGTGGGGGCTTAGATTGAGAATTTGAGGTTTGAATTTTTCATAAAGGAGGCTTAAATTGAGAATTTGAGAATTAATGGTTTTTAAACTTTTTCAAGGCAAGTTTGTGCATTTTTTGATTGTAAATAATAATTCAAAGACATTTCCATTTTCACATTGGAATTTTGAAGTCTCAAAATGGGCCATTTTCATGGTTTCTTCCTCTTGAAGTAACAAAATGAAAGTCAACCATATGATCAAAATTAAACCTCCAATCTCATTCCTTTAATCTACACAATTGATTTGTAGTGGATTTGGATCAAAAAATCAAGTGGTGTAGTGGTAAAAACGTGCATGGTATTTTCAAAAAGTGTTGAAATGTGAATTTTCAAAGTGGGCTGTTTTGCTTGAATTAAAGCCCCATTTGATTACAAACCCATCATATAAGTATTTTAGATGAATTTTGAGTCTGAGCTAGGTCATTTTGCTGCATGAACAACCATTTCACGTTTTTAAAAAGTGGTGAAAAACTCAAAATCCAATTCTCAGATTCAACCATTTTCAAGCCAAATCAAGCTTTCAAACACCTCAATTGAAGTTCATGGAGTGATTCTAGACGTTTTTCATTAAGCTTCATCACCATTTCAAGGCCCAGTGGAGGCTCTCCACTAGGTAAACTTTATTTCAACTTTACACTCTTAATACTCCATGATTTTCCACCATTTTCGTTGCATTTGAACCTTTGAAATACATAGATCATTTCTGGATCATTGCTGTTTGTGTTTATGACATTTGATTTTTTGAGATCAAAGTTGTGTTGTTTCTTTTTGATGGATTTTCATGGTGTTTTGCTTCAATTTTCATGGATTCTTACTCCTTGTAACATGTAGATGATGTTTGGACCTTTTAATTTGAGTTTTGATGAACTTTATTTTTTGGCACGTTTGCTTGTTGTTTGATTTGTGGAGTGGTTGTTGAGAATTAATGAAAATGAAGGTTGGATTCATGTTCCTCTCGGAGAGTAGATGAATTTTCATCTAAAATTTGTAAGAAACGGTTGAGATTTGATGAAACTATAGTGGGGAAGATGAACCGCGGCGGCCGGCGGTGAGGATGGCGGTGGCCGGCGCTGTTCTGGCGAGCTGGTCCGGCCGGTGCTCTCATGGTTGAAGATGACGATGATGTGGCGCGATCCCATTCGTTCGTTTGTGTGATTTCTGATCATGTGGTTTATAACAAGACCTATGTGTTCCTCATTTGTTTGTCCACACACAATTAATACTCCAATTCATTAATTGAGGTGGCACATTCTGGTGCCTTGGATCGTTTGACTAGTATGCATATCTGATGGTTGTGACTTTTTCTGCATTTTTGTTTTCTCTATTTATTTCTTTTATTTGTTTGTACTTTAAAAATTCGTGAAAAATAGAAAAAAATGTGTAAAAATTCTGAAACAAATCATGAACATACTTTAACATGTCTTTTAATTTTGGGCATTTTTAATTTCGTTTTTTGATGCATTTTCCATTTATTTTCATATTTTCCTTTTAAATGGTCATCTAATGATGTGAAAAATGTGTGCTGTCTTGTTGATTTTATTTCTTGCTCATGGTATGGATTAAACTTCTAATGTTTTTTGAGCATTGTGTTAACATGTTAATTGATCCTTGGATATTTTTCCATGATTTTTAAGTGCTGTTTCCATGTGGTTTGAATTTCTTTTTGTTCCCTCTCCATTTCTGCCTTGTTTTGGGACACTCTTGGTGTTTGCCTTCTGTTGAGGCACTTCCCCTTTGATTTTAAATCTCCCATTTTGACCCCTGGTTCCTGATACCTTGAGGGTCCTCTGAGATTTTATTTGGCATTTTTAGATGCATTTTCTTATTTTTCATGTATTTTGCAAGTTGCTTCATGTTTATGCACCTTTGTTGGTGTACTTGTTTTGTTTTGCTTCCAAAAGCTTGGTTGTGCATTATTGATGAACCTAATTCTGATTTTTTCATGTTAGGGGCTTGTTATAGGTCTTGTGTGCTAATTAATAGGTCTTTAACTTATGCATAAGTTGTCCATTTGATCTCATACTTTCATGTTTGCATATTGTGTTTCCATAAGTGATGTTTGCTTGCATTCTTTGATGTTATTGTTTGCATTTGCTTATGATGTTTTATTTTAACTTTTGAAATTGATTATTATCATCCCCACTCTTTCCTATGACCTTGGAATACTACTTAAGGTTGCTTGGTTCCTCCTGAGGAGGAACCTGAAGCTTGCCTAAAGTAATGAATCCATGAGGACTTTTTCTCATTGTTTTTGTTACTTGTTTTCTATGCATCCTCTTCTCCTCTTCTCTTGTGTTTATTCATACCATGGCTTGAGGTTGAGATGAGCTTGTGGAGGTTCCAGCCCCACACATATTTCCTCCCTCACTTGCATTGCATCTTTGTCTTCCTTGTTGCATTTGTGTTTGCATTTTACATTTGAATTGTTTCTTCTTCTTTTGTCTTCCTTCCCTTAGGATTTCTAACCTCTCTTGTTCAAGAGAGGTTATGATAGACATTAGGGTTCTAACCATGCATGAAAACATTAGGTAGATCCCTTTCAAACTCAACTTTAGGTGCACATTGCATGACAACTTTTAGGGTTTGGACTAGTCCCCCTTAGTTCGTCCTCTTTCTCTTCTCATCTTCAAACAACTTCAATCCACTTAATAAAGCTTGACCATTGTTGCACGCTATGAGCCTTAAGCCATTTGGGAAATGATGATTGGGTGGTTGCCTCTCATATATCTAGAATGTTAGTGTATGTCCTTCGGACGATATACGAAGCATTCGCTCCTAGATCATAGTCTCTAGTGTGGTATGAGTCGCAAACCAAATAAAAAACACTTCTTCCTTAAAAAACACAAAAACAATTCAAACTCTTTTTCACCCCTTGGGGTCTTAATCAGGAAACTCTTTTCATAAACAAGAGTGTTGTTAACTTTCAGTCCTACCGCAAACGGTAACGCCTAAGTCTCCAAAGGTCGAGCTGCATACACCAACTGCTAGAACTGTCTGTTAACCCTACTCGGGTAAAACTTTTGAACAGCCTGTGTTCTCGTAAGCCCGAACTACGTTTGCTCTGATCTTTCGTACCAGACGAAAGTACGTAGGTACAAGATGCGATGTCTTGGAGAGCAACCTCCCCCCTTCTTTAGCCGTAGTTAGGCGAACTACGTTGACTCTGACTTTCCCATTGCACGAGGGAGTACGTAGGCACAGAGCGGCGATGCTCTGCCGAGTCAGTTCTTTTTCTTTCTCTTTTGTCCATAAGCATTTAGCGTAGATAGTTTACACCCCCTTTTAGCTAGACAACACATGCGTGGATCCCGTCGAGTACGACGGACGTGAGGGGTGCTCATACCTTCCCTCTCTTTGGGATAAATAACGATAGGTGGTGACTCTGTTAGTCATTGCCGACCTTCTTTTTTCGCAGTAGCGACAGCTGGCGACTCTGTTAGGGACAGGAATATCCCCTATGCGAGTCAATCCTAGCGCTTGTGTGTTTTCTTTTGGGTGTTTGTATATATGTGCTTTATGTTTATTTACTTCCGCATTTTATTTTCCGCATCATATATCATTACTGCTGTGCTATGGGGAGGGTTGTTCCTTTGAGTGAGAAGCTGAACTTGGGCTTGAGTACAAACTTAGTATTAGCAGCGAAAAGTACTGGTGAACCTGTATGTTAGGCATGCACTAGTTTCCACGAAATTTGCACTCAGACGAGATTCTCTTTGATGTCTTTCTTTCCAGCCCAGTGGGCCGTTGAGAGAATTGCAGATTTGAGGGTTGTCGACTCTGGGAACCGATCATTTGTGATTCAGCTAAGTGAGGCCTCTTCAAGAGATGATGATGCCACACCTTCTGGGTATCGTATCATCGTTTCTTGAAAGTCTGTGACGCTGATGAACGCATAGGATGCCGAACCTTGTCAGTGGATAGGTTCATACCTGTGAGTGGGTGGGTTATGCAGGAAACCTTGACTTCCAGACTACCCAGTTCTTGACAGTGTAAACCTGTGTTCATGATACAAAGGGGTCTTATGTCAGTGATTTTGTCGGTACTAAGGCGAAGCGCTGGTTCTTCTCAACCGACAGCACAGCAGTCTTGATCCCCTGTTTGCATTTGCATGTGCATTTTCATTTGCATTTCATTGACGTGTGTTTATGTTGCAGGTGTACATTTCCTCTTCGATTCTGGTGATTCTGTTCTATCTTCGTTGACATGGAGCCCTTGAGGAGGACCCTGGCCTACAAGTTTCCTACGCCTGACATTAGAGTTTTGCGAAGCCTGATTTCTTTAGCTGACAAGAAGGTTATGGAGGATTTCAGAGAATCTTATGGGAGGATTTTGAATATTGTTTGCAAACCTTCTTTGGATGAATTGAATGGCCTTCAGACATTGTTATAATTCTATGATCCTCAGTTGCGAGGCTTCACCTTCCGGAGTTTTGTTCTAGCACCTACATTGGAGGAGTTTTCTGATATATTAGGAATACCTATTCTGAACCAGATACCGTTCCATCATGTTGAGGGAGAGCCAGACTTGACTAATATTGCTAAGGCTTTACATTTGGATGTCTCTGAGTTGAAGGGGAAGTTAGCCAGTAGGAATGGAATGTTTGGGTTTCCATTACCTTTTCTTGCGGATAAGGCTCGAGAGTTTGTTAAGAAAGGTTGTTGGGTGATATTCAATGGTATCTTGGCCTTGTATATCTATGGCATTATGTTATTTCCAAACATCCCAGATTTTGTAGATGTCGATGCATTCAGTATCTTTGCTTCAAAGAACCCTATACCCACTCTGTTAGGTGATGTTTATCATTCTGTGCACTACAAGAATGAGAACAGGAGAGGGAAGGGTGTGTCTTGTTGTGCACCTTTGTTCTATACTTGGTTCAGGAGCCATCTTCCTAAGACTGGTCCGTCCTCTGCTACTGATGGCACTTTGGAATGGTCCGAGCGATTGATGAGATTGTCTGCCGAAGACATTGTGTGGTTTGATAGAGATGTATTGGGCATTGAGATTATCTGTAGTTGTGGAAGCTTTCCTAACGTCCCGCTGGTCGGAAGGAAAGGTTGCATAAACTATAATCTGGCTATTACTATCAGACAGTTCGGGTACGCACTTAGAGGGCCTCCGAAGGAGGAAGAGATATAGGAATCTTTGTATCTCACAGGTTTGTTGGAAGGAGATACTTTGGCTAGGGTTGAGCATGCATGGAGAAATGTTCATAGGAGGGGAAAGGTTGCTTTGGGAAAGAGCAATAGTCAGGCATATGCTCCATATTTGGCTTAGATTCAGAGTAGAGCCAAAGAATTAATGATGCCATATCCGTCCATTCAGCCTGTGCATCCGCCTGAGATTGTAGAGCCCACTACGGTAGATATCCAAAGGTATGAACAGGTATGTCGCGAGAAAGAAGAGTTGCAAAGGACAAACAAAGAGTTAGAGGAAGAGATGGCTCAGCTCAGAAGTGAAAGGAACGAAGCGAGGTATTCTTTGAAGAAGCAAACTGAATTGGTAAATAAGTTGGGAACAGACTTAACTCAGGAAACTAGTGAGAGGGAGCGTATAGGCAAATACTTGAATGCCACCTACGGTGTTCTTGCCACCAAAAAGGAAGATTTGAGTAAAGCCTATTTGCAGATTTCTAAGTTTGAGGCTCAGTGGAATGCTGCCATGTCTACTAGCAAGGAGCGTGAAGACAAGTTGAATGCGCATATCATCAAACAGAAGGCCCAACTCAAAGCTAAAGATGAAGAGATCTCAAAGGAAGTCGCACTCAGAAGACATAGTGATTGCAAATTGTATGAAGCGCTTGCAACCTTGGAGGAGCATAGAGAGGAAGCTAGTGCTAAGAGGCGTAGGCTCGAGGAGGCTGTTAGGAAGGAGGACTCGGTCGAGGATCTTCAGTCTACTATCAGTCAGCAGGAGTTGCTCATACGTGGTTTGCTCACTAGGCTAGATCATCCGGATACACAAGCTTTGTTGAAGGATTTCCAGTCTCGCCACCCAGTTTGATTTCATTTCTTTGTATTTCGTAGCGTAGACTTTCGTATGGACCATCACCGGACTTGTTGGCTGAGGTCCCTTTCTGTTTGTACTCATTTGCTGTTGATACTTTGCCTATGGGCTTATGTTTATATATGAGGAGTTTCTATTATGTGCTTGCCTGCAGGGCTCTCCATTGTCTTGGTTGTTATTGCAAAACTAGAATCGAGGGGGAAATGTCCCTATTTGCATAAATACATGTCTGCATTTTAGCATATTTCTCGCATTTGCAGGTGCATCGGAACTGTTAACCTTATCTTGTTTCTTGTGCCACTAGTGTTTCAGGATTGCAGATCAGACAACTCACCGCTATGGTACTAGAGGTAATCAGAGAAGGATAATGGATCAAATGCAAGTGGAAATGCAAGAAATGAGGGACCGTATTGCGCAGCTGATGGATTTGATGCAAGGAGTTGCTACTGGGCAAGCTCAACTTCAGACTATGGTGCAACCCCTGTTGACGCGAATGGATAGTGACGGTGTGCTGTACGAAGGGATTGGTTCTAATCCTCCTAACCGTGAAACCCCTCAGGGGGGCAATTCAATTCCAACTTTAGTCATCCCTACTGCTGGAGGGGATGGACACACTACTAGTGCTGGGAATACAACAGGTCTTAATCATGGTGGCTTTACTGATGGGGGTAATGGAAATGGGAATGGCTTCGGTTTTGATACTACAGGAGGCATTCATGGTAGTTTGAACCATACGTGGGACGAGGGTCAGCAGGAGGATATATTCACTCCCAGGTTTGTGAATGCTGCAGGACCTTCTGAGGCTGATAGAAGGATTCAAATGATTGAAGAAAAGATGTGATCTCTGGAGTGCCAGAATTCCATGGGACTAGATATGTCCAACCTGGGGCTGATCCCAGGCTTAAGAGTGCCTCATAAGTTCAAAGTGCCTGACTTCGACGAGTACAAAGGCACTACTTGCCCGAGGGTTCACCTGCGCTCATACTATAGAAAGATGTCCACGTACTCGGATGATGAAAAACTCCTGATGCATTTTTTCCAGGATAGCCTGTCTAGCCCCTCTTTGGAGTGGTACATGGGGCTAGAGCCCGCCAACATCCGCAGCTGGAAGGAATTAACCGAGGCTTTTGTAAGGCACTATCAATACAATAGTGACCTTGCATCGAATCGAGTCCAACTGCAAAATCTCTCTCAAAAGAGTAATGAGTGCTTCAAAGAATACGCCCAGAGGTGGCGAGAGCTTGCTGCTAGAGTTCAGCCACCAATGGTAGAGAGGGAGCTGGTGGACATGTTCGTTGCTACTCTACCGGGGGTGTATTATGAAAAACTGATAAGCAGTATGTCCGGAAGTTTCTCAGATTTGATAATCACTGGTGAAAGAGTAGAGAACGGTATCAAGCTTGGGAAGATTCAGGTGGGAGAGGTACCCTCAGCTGGAGGAGGAGGAAAAAAGATGTTTGGAAACAAGAAGCGTGAAGGTGACGTCAGTTTAGTGGCAAGTTCTAGAGGAAGAGGAAGGGGTCAGCCCCAGAACCAATATCGCCAACAGCAAGTGGCTAGTGTCACTATTCCTGTGCCACAACAGCAACGACCATAACAACAACAACAACAAAGACAGTATCAACCACAACAGCAAAACCAGCAGGGTTATAGGAGGTATCCTGCTAGGGCCTGGCCGAATAGAGTATTTGACACTCCACCAATGCCCTACTCTCAGGTGCTTCAGACTTTATTGCAGCTACAATTAATTTAGAAAAGGACTCTCGCTCCTTTGACTGGTGATCCCCCACCCGGCTATGACGCAAATGCACGTTGCGAATTTCACTCAGGGGCGCCTGGTCACTCTATCGACGATTGTAAGGCTTTTAAACACAAGTTGCAAGATCTCATTGACAGTAAAGCAATAAAATTTTCTCATGATACACCTAATGTTGTGCAGAACCCTATGCCAAACCATGGGCAGGCTAGGGTTGGTGCTATTCTGGTAAAGGAGGATTTAGACTTGATAATGGATGTGAATGAATTGAAGACTCCATTGATGTTTGTGAAGGACAAGTTGCTGGGAGGAGGTGTATTCCCAAGCTGCAATGAGGATTGTGTTGATTGCTTGAGTCATCCTGAGGGATATGTTGATCTGAGAAGGTGTATCCAAGGAATGATAGACGAGGGGACGTTGCAGTTTGAGCAAACCGCAGAAAAGAAACCTATTGAGGAGGTAAGCGAGGAGAGGGATGAGGTCGCCACGATCTCGATCCCATATAAGACTATAACTATTTTAGCGCCTCCTAGGCCACCAACAATCACTATTACCAAAGCAGGATCTGTGCCTTATGAAAGCACCAAAGCCATCCCATGGAACTATGGGGCTGAGGTGTATTGTAACGGTCAGAAGATAGATTTGAAAATTTTTCCTGTGGAGTCTGCCGAGAATGTTGTGGGAGCAGCGCCAATCACCCGAAGCGGCAGAGTCTTTGCACCGCCCGAAGTGGTGGCTGAGAAAGCAGATAGATGGAAAGGTAAGATGGTAATTGAAGAAACCTCCCAGTCTGGTGAAAAAGGATCTTTGGAGAATGATGTGGAGGAGGTCATGAGGCTGATACGCAAAAGCGACTACAAGATAGTCGAGCACTTACAACAGGCACCTTCTAAAATTTCGATATTATCGTTGTTGTTGAGTTCTGAAGCTCACAGAAATGCACTGATAAAAGTATTGAGCACCGCTTTTGTGCCTCAGGAAATATCAGTGGATCAGCTTAAAGGGGTTGTTGGGCATGTAAGAGGGGGAAATGGCCTTGGATTCACAGATCTAGACTTAATGCCAAGGGGCAGAAACCACAATTGTGCGCTGCACATTTCTGTTGAATGTAGAGGAGTGGTTATGTCTCATGTCCTTGTTGACACAGGGTTATCTTTGAATGTGCTGCCAAAGAAGGCACTTATGAAGTTGGATACTAGGGGCATTACCTGTACACCGAGTGATTTGGTTGTACGTGCTTTTGATGGTACTCGGAGGTCCGTCTTCGGGGAGCTGACCTTGCCTATCCAAGTGGGCCCATAAGTCTTCGACGCTGTGTTTTATATCATGGACATTCAGCCTGCTTATAGCTGTTTGTTAGGCAAACCATGGATCCACTCAGCTGGGGCTGTCACATCGACTCTGCATCAGAAGTTGAAATATATGGTCGGTGGCAGTGTTGTGACAGTATGTGGAGAAGAAGACATCATGGTTATCACCTGTCTTCTTTCAAGTATGTGGAAGTAGATGGGTGTCTCTACCGCGAAAATAAGGTGCCGGCAAAACAGAAGAGTCACCACCTTTCGTTATTTATCCCTCAGAACGGGAAAGGAAACGATCGGAAAAACCTGACGAAAAGGTATAAGACAAGGTCATCGCAATCATTGTCTGGGTTCGGGAGTCGGTTACGCAAGGGGAAGGTATTAGCACCCCTCACGTCCATCGTACTCGATGGGATCCACGCTTGTTATGTTTATCTGACGGGTTGGTTTTACTATCTACCTACCAAGGCTGGTCTGAAAAGAAAAGAAAATGACTCGGCAAAGCGTCGCGCTTTATGCCTACGTATTCTCATCAGATAATGAGAAATCAGATTCAACGTAGTTCGCCTAACTACGGGTGATGGGGGAAGGTGGCTCGCCAATACATCAGTATTGTGCCTACGTACTCTCAACAGGCTTGAGAGATCAGAGCTTACGTAGTTCGGGATAAGACGGATTATGGGGATTCATATTCATTTGTTTTTTCGAGTAGGGTTAACAAACAGTTCCAGTAGTTTGGTGTACGCAGCTCGAACCTTGGAGACTTAAGCGTTACCGTTTGCGGTAGAACTGAGAGTTAACGACACTCTTTTCTTCAGAAAAGCTTCCTTTGAATTATGGGCCCACGGGGCAAAAGGTTTGAAGTTTGTTTTTTGTCTTTTACGGAAGAACTGTTTTTTATGGTTGTTTGCAACTAATATCACACTAGAGACTATGACCTGAGAGTGAATGCGTCGCATGTCACCCTAAGGGTACCATACTAAACATCCAGATTGTTGAAGAGTGACCCTTCAACAATCATTTCCCAAGTAGCTTAAGGCTCGTAACGTACGACGTCAGTTAACCTTTATTACTGTATTTTAATTTGTTTTGAGATGAGAAGAGGGAACATGCTCAACTAAGGGGAGACTATCAAGTCCTAATGTTGTCATGCCAAGGATTCATCCTATGGTTGAGGCTTGAAATAGGGAACTCCTAGAAGTTATCATGCATAGGTTTCAACCTAAAGTTCTAATCATCACTTCCTTATCAAAGGAAGTGAGATTCCTAGGGGATCATGTCAATGATATACAGAAACAGATAAAGCATCAGCTTAAACAGTAAACAATAAACAACTGTAACAACTGTAAATAAAATGCATGCAATGCAAGTGAGGGAGGAAATATGTGTGGGGCATAAACCTCCACAAGCTCATCTCAACCTCAAGCTAGATATGAATAACTACAAAAATAATGGAAGGAGATAGATGCAATCAAACAAACCACAAACCACACAGGCAAGGGAGCGGAGCTCTACCGAATACCAGCAAGCAAAGCCATACAGTAAAAATACAAGCAGAGGGAGAAACTCAACCTCTAATGCAATACAAGCAAGGGGAGAAACTCAACCCTTAGGATGCTCTTAGGCTTATTCAACTACATGACCTAATCTAAATGCATCACACCAATCAAGTCACATCAATACAGTTGCACAAAAAGAAAACAGACATTCAAGAAAGCAAATCAACAGCTTCCACAGCTTCACAGCAAAGCAATCTCCTGACAGCAATCCAGTCCACAGTCTGTAACTGTTCTTCAAGTCTATCATCTTCAAGAAAAGGAGAGAGGTACTCCATCTTCAAGCTTCAATCTTCAATAGGCTCCACCAAGAATGAAGAGAATCAATAAGATGATTATTTGATAATGGGAAGCAGACAGGAAACCCAAGGAATCCCATCTGACACTCAACCAGTCATCAGAGAAAGGCATCCTCAAAAGTTCTACTCATTGTAAATGTCACACATCCCTCCTAAGGAGAGATGAGACTTTTAACATGAGGACTTTGAATCATAGGATGGGAATGGAATGGGAATGAAACCAACCATTATTTGAAGAAAAAACTATTTCTAAAGCCCTCTCCTAAAGCCCTAATCTTATAAGCTACAAAAAGCTAACAAAAGAAGACAAGAAAAGCTCCAATCCAAGCTCCACCAGCTACTCCACACAAGCTTCATCATGGCCATGATATCCTCCAATAAGAACTAGAAGCCCACTATGCAAGGAAAGCCCACTTTGAGTCCATTCCAAATCAATCACCAACACTGAAACACCAAATGAAAAATCAATTTGAATACTCTATATAAAATACCAAAACACATTCTAAAAATCTGATTATTTTTCTATGGGAACATGCATTTGCTAATGATCTACAGTTAAAAAATCAGGACCTAATTCAATCTCTAAGTCCTCTAATAAAATCCTAAGTTGCAAGGTATCACTAAAGAGATCCACTAAAAAGCACACCTAAACAACGATACCAAAAGCATATTTAAAATAATTTAAAAAATCATGATAAAAATCACAAGGCCACATCAATGTGTACAAAAACAACATACAAAAAATCAAGATCAAATTCAGAACCATGAGGGAGAAAGAAAATGGACAAATTCATATCATCAATATTCAAACATTAAACACATATGAAACTAAAAAATATGCAATAAAATGAAAATGCATGAAAAATGGAAAATAAAATCATGACAAAATTCTAAACATTTTAAATTGTATCCACCATTTTTCTCAAGATTTAATATCAATTTTTACTATTTTTTGGGAATTAAAATCAAACAACATGAAAACAAAAATTAAAAAAGAACAAAATGAGAGAAATAGAGGGAAGGGTGCAGTCAGCAGCAAAATTCACTTAGTTCGCTTGGGCTCAGAAAATGGAGGTGTCACTAGCAATGAGGGTGCTAAGCCCATCTGAGTTTCAACTCAGCCAAGAAAAATAACCAGGGGAGGGTGCGCTAAGCACGCGTTTTGCCTTGTAAAATCTTGGTTGGGCCTAAGGGTGAGGTGGTGGTAGCAATGAGAGATTGAGGCCCAACGCACATAACAATTCACCAGTTCAATCAGTTCTCAAATTAAAAAGAAAAAAGTGCACGGGTGAGGTATCGAACCTACGCTCTCTTGGTTCACACAACGAAGAAACAAATCCTGAGTTTCTTAATAAACAAAACGTTGCGTTTTGAGGGGGGGGGGGGGGTATGTGGCGTGTTCAGAACGCTTGGATTGCTTGACCAAGTCAAGTCTTCAACACACATGGGTGGACACGATTTCATCTTCTTCGTTTTAAATTTCTGCAAACCTCAAGCCTGCGTGCGAACCAGAGCCGTCGCCGGTGGCTTTTCCGGCCACCCCTGCGCAACCCTAACTCCATCTATAGTCAACCATTCGCCACGATTCCTAAATGAAACTTGCCCTAAATTTCACCAGGAACACAACTATACCATTCATTCATTCTAAAAACGCAAGGGTAGTGAGATATCAATCTCAACCGAAAATGGCATCAACCCTAAATTGTCACTAAAGCTCAAATTAAGCATCCAGAATCCATCTAGATCATAAGGAGAACCTAACCGCATGCTTCTAATTCATTGAAAACACCTAAACAGAGAGAGATTTCAAGAAGTTAAAACCTGGCTTTGATCTTCGATTGCAGTGGATTCAAGCCTCAATTTTCTTCCAAATCGTGCAGAAACCTTCAGGGATCAATGGTGAATGATTCTTGATGCTCAATTCCTGTTGAAAACCTCTGATTCTCAAAAACCAAATTTCAATTTCAAGCTTTCTTCTTCCCTTTGCATCAATGGCTTCTCCACGAATTTTGGCACTAGAAGCTTCCTAAGCTGATCCAAATCATATTTATATTCTGTTTCAACAGGTTGGAGGCCCAAACCAAGCCCATTTGTGAATTTTGGATTTTCATTTTCTTTCAAAAATTCCAATGTTGATATGCACCTTCAAGCCTTGCTCACTCTTAAAAATCAGTCCCAATGATTCCCTTAACCCTTGTGGAATGTAATGAAGTGGTTTCCATCCCTTGATTTCAATCCATGGAATGTGTTGGATATGTTTCTTACTTATGAAGCAACCTTCCAAATGGCCATGTTATGGACTTCAAATCAAAATTTTAATAATGCTAATCTCTTTAGAATATCAATTCCATTCAAATTGACCACAAATTTGACTTGAAAACATGCTATTTCCAATTATTTTGAATTTTCACCTTTTAATTCATTAAAATGGCCTTTATATGCACTTTCTTCAACCAATGCTTGATATAATCCATATCAATGGACACTTGATACTTTGATAAGCTAAAAACATCATTTTGAGCAACTTTCATGTTTAACAAAAATCCATTTGAGGCTTGCAAGATGGTGAAATTGACTTATGGTTCAAAATGACCTGTAATGCCCAAATACCCATAATACCCTTGACTTGTCAAAGCCATAACTTGAGTTCTACAAATCCAATCATGGACTTCTAGTAATCTTTAGAAATCTAAGAGAATAAGGAACAACATTCATGTTAACCAAAAGTTCATAGGAATAATCCTTATAGGGAAAAAGTGTCATGCAAGTTGGGCAACTTTCAAGCTCCAAATTCACATACCTCAGATGACTTGTAACTTGTCTGGCTCATAACTTGAGTTCTATGAATCCTATCAAGGACTTCTAGTACTCAAATTAAAGCTAAGAGCATGCCCTACAACAATCATGTTGGGGTCAAGATGAGATGACAATCATATCTTGAGTTAAATTTCCTGGAAGTCAGGGGTCAAGTTAGGGGATTTTACACTATCAAGTCTTAGAAACCCTAACCTACAACTTCTCAAACTCTTCAATCATGATGAGTTAACCTTGGAATCATCCTTAGAACATCTCAATGTATAATCCATGATCACATGGCTCTTAAATTAGGTCTCAACCTTCTTCAAACCCTTAGTTGACCCAGTCAAACCCTAGCAGCACCAATCATGGTTGAGTCTTCTTAATATTGCAAAATGACCTGTCTAGGCCTCAAAACTTCTCATGAGCTCTCTCAAGACCTCAAGTCCATCTTCATGACCTTATAATCATCTGATGTCTTTCCACAACTCTCAAGTTAGGAGACCTACACACTTGGCTTCAATCACTCTCTCTGAGGATCTTTTAACTTCTCTGGTAAGGATATCAACCCTTGAACACCTGAATAACACTCTTAGCTAGCTTCATAGTCTTGTATAGATCTTGATTGGTAATCATACCTCTTGATCTCCTGCATACATGTCAAGGAAATGCAAATTATAATACTAATGTGAATGAAATGAAACATAAGCTAGGTAAAGAAATGTTGGTCAAATTTTGGGGTGCAACAGCTGCCCCTATTCAAACGGCTTGGACCTGACTGGGTGAGAAGCGAACGAATCTCTAACAATCAAGGTAAAAGACGGTTGAATACCAACAAACCCGGAAATTTGCCAACTGTGCAAGTACACGGTACTCTTATGGGGACAAATCTTCGGAAACTGAAATAAGAGCTGCACGACAACTAGATGGAGAAATGCTGATCTGAACCTCCGTCAGGATGATTCTCTAATTTCCTGATATCATTGCATCCTCGAATCATCGAGGGATCATCGGTTACACGGTAACTGGCGATCTGCCAACCGCACAAGTAAACGATACTCTGATTTGTAGGAACATCTTCAAAACTGAGCATGACAGTGGCACGACAACTCTGCTGGGGAATTGGTCACACGGGAATTGGTGAAGTGTCAAATCTCAAATCTCCGTCAGGATGATCATCTGATTTTGCTGTAGATCTTCGTCCTCAAGTCATCAAGGGATCACCGGTTACACGGTAGCTGGTGAAGGATAGCTGGATTCCTTATCGTTGCCTATGGACTCATCATGTCGCTAGCCACGTCGACAACATCTTTGTCAGACTTCATCAGTAATTCAATAAGGGATCACCGGTCATTCGGTAACTGGTGAAGGATGGCTGATTCTGCCGTCAGGCATTCTGCGCCACTGCAGAAGAGTTCCTCGAGATTCATCAGGTCATTAGGAACTTTTTAACAATCAAGTTAATTATGCCATCGGGCATTCAAAGAGATTCTCGGGCGTCAGCCGGACTTCGTCAGTAAGTCGGGAATAGAATTCTCGGTCAATCATGAACCAAATAAGGTTATACAATCTTTTGTCATCAGGAACTCTGCATCAGCTTAGAGAACTGCTTCGACATCACAGTTGGACTTCGTCAGTAAGTCAGGGAATTTGGCACTACTGCCAGACTTCAATCATCAAGTCTTCAAGGAAATTTCAATTTCTCTGTTTAGAACCTGCTGGGGATGACACATCTCCGCTGGGGATTCTGGAGAACTATCAAGTAACTCTGCTTCGGGGATTCAGAAATCATTCTGGATGAATCAACTCTGCTGAGGACTTCAAGAATCATCTTGGACAAATAACTCCGCCAAGGACTTCAAGACTCATCCTGAACCAATAACTCTGCTGGAGATTTCAGGAATCATCCCGAGCAGACGCTCTGCCAGGGACTCTAAGCATCAACTTGAGCAACCAACTCTGGCGATTTTACTGGGGATTTTAAGAATCATCTTAAGCAACCAACTTCGCTGGGGAATTCAAGAATCATCTTGAGCAAACCATTACGCGGAGGAACACCTGCAAAACAAGAAAGGTAACGACCTAGCTCATGTTTCGTATGCATATGTTTGACAATGGCGCAATGCTCCACGCGGTAGAAATGCTACGCGTTTTTAGGGGAAATGCTATGCAATCATGCAAAATGCTATGACCCCATCAGCAAAATAAATGCTGAAGGGAGAATCCTCATGTCAAGGAGAAAGGACCACTCTGGTGGAGGAAGGAATCATCCTGCCGAGGAGAAGAAGTCACACCAATCTCAATAGGATTCCGCCTGGGGAAACAAACTTCAGTCGACTGCTGTAGGGAAACAAAGTTCTACAAGAACCTGAACCCGCTCAACCAGGTATTCAAACCACAAACTGTCGAGGAAATGATATCAATCGCAAAAATAAACTGCACGGCCTTCGCGGATAAACTTTCCTGGAGATAACGACTCCGATGGGGAAATACAGCATCAGCTACTCAACACTCTACTGGGGAACGCCAATCATGGCCCGAACGACTTCCAAGGACTCGGCTCTCTCGGGGAACTGCGAACTCGGCTGAGGAAGGTAACCAGACGTTGGAATCACTCCTACTTGCCGGGGAGAATACAACTTTGTGGGGAATTTCAATTCCGCTGGAGACTTCAGTCTAAACTATCAAAAGCTGCA
This sequence comes from Lathyrus sativus, assembly GCA_963859935.3. NCBI lineage: Eukaryota > Viridiplantae > Streptophyta > Magnoliopsida > Fabales > Fabaceae > Lathyrus > Lathyrus sativus. Next base: position 286,540,617 of record OZ012736.1, on the reverse strand, counting down.
CACTTGCGAATAGTCTTCTGCGAGAAAATTGCACATTGACTCAGTGTTGGGGATGAACATACACTTCAGTGCATGACTCAGCTGGGGAAATGATGATCCTGCCTCAAGACGCATCTGGTTGGGGAGAATTTTCTCTGCTTGGGGAGACATATCAATGCTCGAGGTCCCATGTTCAGACTCCGTGGGGATACGTTGCTGAACTTGCTGGGGGAGAAGGAATCATCCTGCTTGGGAACACATACGGCATACTGCCTGGAATATGCCATACCTGCAACAACACAAACAAACAGACAAGATACCCTTCTCAAAGGGACCTATCAAGGTTATCATCCTGTGACAATGTTCAAGTAATTCAATGTTTCAACAATTAGTGGCCTAGGCCAGTAGGTTTATGTATGTGCATTTTATCAAAAACATTGGCGTTCTTTTTCGCAAACAAAACAGACAAATCCTAAACAAACACACATAATTGTTGAATAGAATATGTTTCATTGATAACGAACCCCTGAATTGGCAAAAATGTTTTACAACAGATGCAAGCTCCTGGAATGAGGAAGCTGCGCAGGTATAATAACATAAATATACATCAGTATATACACAAATGTTGGCAATGTGGCGTAGACGAACCCCATGAGTTGATCCCTCTATGACCCACTCGAATTCGCTACTTCTCCGACGCTTCAGCTTCAGAAGAGATTGATTCAGATAAATGGCCCTCAGGTCTTCCAAACCACTAAACAATGAAAGTCCATACGCGGAACGCAGTCATTTGCTTTTCAAATCCCTAACTTTTGCCTGAATTGCCCTTTCGGGTTTTCGATTCACCGGGATACCCTTTTTTGCCAAAGTCACCCTTCCAGGTTTTCGACTTTGCGGGTGTACATTTTTCATTTATATCCCTAATTTTTGCCCGAACCTTTTTCCTTTTTATGGTTCGCCGGGATGCCCCATTTTTGCCTGGATATTCTTTTTCTTTCCAGCAGGTCATTTTTTTTAAGCAAAGTATTTTTTAACTGCGTCCGCGTTCACCGGGGATGCAAAATCTTCGCCATCCATCGTGGATAACAACAAGGCTCCTCCCGAGAAGACCTTGCTGACGACGTACGGACCTTCATAATTGGGAGTCCACTTGCCCCTGTGATCGGAGTGTGGAGGAAGAATCTCCTTCAAGACGAGATCACCCGTCTGAAAGCTTCTAGGACGCACCTTCTTATCATAAGCTTTCTTCATTCGGCTCTGGTACAGACGACCATATGCAATCGATACTAATCTCTTCTCGTCCATCAGGCTGAGTTGGTTTAGTCGGTTCTTAATCCATTTTGCCTCATCGATTTTCACGTCAACCAAAACTCATAAAGAAGGAATCTCAACTTCTAACAGTAGGACAACTTCCATACCGTACACCAGTGAGAAAGGAGTTGCCCCGGTTGATGTGCGTACTGTCGTACGATAACCGTGCAGTGCAAATGGCAACATCTCATGCCAATCTTTATAGGTCACAACCATCTTCTGTACAATCTTCTTAATGTTTTTATTGGTCGCTTCAACGACGCCATTCATCTTCGGCCGGTAAGGAGATGAGTTGTGGTGTTCAATCTTGAAACTTTGGCATAACTCCTTCATCATCTTGTTATTCAGATTCGAACCATTATCAGTAATGATACGCTCGGGAATTCCGTATCGACAGATGATGTCCCTCTTTATGAATTTAGCCACCACCTGCTTGGTCACATTAGCATACGAGGCTGCCTCCACCCACTTGGTGAAGTAGTCGATAGCTACTAAAATAAAGCGATGACTGTTAGATGCAGTGGGCTCGATCTTGCCTATCATGTCAATGCCCCACATGGAGAACGGCCACGGGGAGGACATGACATTCAACGGGCATGGCGGTACATGAATTTTATCAGCATAAATCTGGCATTTATGACATCTCTTCGCGAATTTAAAGCAATCCGACTCCATTGTCAGCCAGTAATATCCTGCTCTCAGGATCTTTCTTGCCATAGCATGCCCGCCGGCGTGCGTACCAAATGTGCCTTCATGGACATCTTCCATGAGCATACTTGCTTCTTTCTCATCTACACATCTGAGTAGCACGAGTTCGTGGTTTCTTTTATAGAGAACTCCATCAGGATTGAGATAGAAATTTCCAGACAACCTCCTCAGAGTCTTCTTATCCTGGGTCGACGCTCCCGCAGGATACTCCTTAGTCATAAGGAAGGTCTGGATATCATGGAACCATCCATGACTTGCCATCGGAGGCTTCCTCGATCGCAAAGACGAATGCAGGTCTATCAAGACGAGAAAGGACAATCCTTGGAGCTTCATTCCAAAAATTGACTTTATACATCAAAGTCAACGTGGCTAAGGCATTGGCCATCTGATTTTCAGCCCTGGGCACATGATGGAGTTCCACTCGATCAAAGAACGGAAGCAGCCTTCTGGCATAGTTCATGTACGACACCAAATTTGATTGACGAGTCTCCCACTCCCCTTTAATCTGGTTAATCACGAGTGCCGAGTCACCATATACATCTAGGTTCTTGATTCTCAAATCAATTGCTTCTTCTAGACCCATGATGCATGCTTTATACTCTGCTTCATTATTGGTGACCGGAAACGTCAGTCTAGCAGTGAATGGGATGTGGGATCCATGAGGAGTCGTGATGATCGCCCCGATGCCACCCCGTAAGAATTAACCGCCCCGTCAAATATCAATTTCCATTAGGATTTCCTGTCTGGACCCTCATCGGGCAACAGTTCATCACAATCTTTAACTTTGAGAAACATGATATCCTCATCAGGGAATTCAAATCTCATCGGCTGATAATCTTTGATCGGCTGTTCGACAAGGTATTCAGACAATACGCTTCCCTTGATGGCTTTCTGGGAAACGTACTGAATGTCATATTCCGTCAACACCATTTGCCATCTGGAAATCTTGCCCTAAAGCGCTTGTTTCTCGAAGACGTACTTGATCGGATCCATCTTCGAAATTAGCATGGTTGTGTGATTGAGCATGTACTGTCGTAAACGCTTGGCAGCCCATGCAAGTGCACAACACGTTTTCTCCAGCATTGAGTAACGGGATTCACAGTCTGTGAACTTTTTACTCAAATAATAAATGGCATGCTCCTTTCTACCCGTCTCGTCGTGCTGACCGAGCACACACCCCATACTATTCTCAAGAACTGTCAAGTACATGATTAAGGGTCTTCCGGCCACTGGGGGTATCAAGATGGGAGGTTCCTGCAGATACTGTTTTATCTTATCAAATGCGCTCTGGAAATCCTCGTTCCAGATAATCGCATGATCTTTCTTTAGTATTTTGAACATCGGTTCACACGTGGCCGTGAGCTGACAAATAAACCTTGTAATGTAGTTTATTCTGCCTAGGAAACCACGAACTTCTTTTTCGGTTTTTGGCGCTGGCATTTCTTGTATTGCTTTTATCTTCGCAGGATCAACCTCAATGCCTCTTTCACTCACGATAAACCCCAGTAGTTTTCCAAACCGTACTCCGAAAGTACACTTGTTAGGATTCAGCCTCAACCTGAACTTCCTAAGCCTCTAAAAAAGCTTCAGCAAATTAACCAGATGTCCCTCCTCCGTTTGGGACTTCGCAATCATGTCATCAACATAGACTTCAATATCATGGTGAATCATGTCATGAAACAAAGTAACCATTGCTCGTTGGTAAGTGGCCCCTGCGTTCTTCAGACCGAAAGGCATTACCTTGTAGCAAAATGTTCCCCAAGGTGTAATAAACGTGGTTTTCTCCATGTCCTCCGGCGCCATCTTGATCTGATTGTAGCCGGAGAAGCCATCCATGAACGAAAATACGGAGAACTGAGCTGTATTGTCGACCAACACATCAATATGAGGGAGCAGGAAATCATCCTTAGGGCTCGCCCTATTCAAATCCCGATAATCGACGCACATTTGTACCTTACCGTCCTTCTTCGATACAGGCACTATGTTGGCAACCCACAGAGGGTAAGTAGTGACTGCTAAGAAGCCAACATCAAGCTGCTTTTGCACTTCTTCTTTGATCTTAACGGCCATATCTGGTCGTGTCCTTCTAAGCTTCTGCTTAACGGGAGGACAATCTTCTCGCAGCGGCAAGTGATGGACCACAATGTCAGTATCAAGTCCGGGCATATCTTCGTATGACCAAGCAAAGATGTCACTATACTCTCGAAGCATCTCGACCAATCTCTGCTTGACATCACTCTGCAGTGCAGCCCCTATCCTGACGTTCCTGACAAGTTCCTCAGAACCCAGATTCACAATCTCAATTTCTTCCTCGTGAGGCAGAATGACTTTCTCTTCTTGTTTCAACAAACGGGCCAACTCTTCGGGAAGGTCTTCATCTTTATCAATCTCTTCTTCGGCTTGATAGATCGGGCAATCGAAGTTGAAGTGAGTCGTAGAAGGTCCAGAGTCGATGTCATCTGCTATGTGGATCCTGCAATAACAAGGGTTAAGCTTAAAACGAGGATATGCAGGTTAGCACAAACCCTATTGCCATTTTATTATTTTTCAAAACAAATATAAAACAGGAATAACAGAGATCACAACATTTGAATGCGAAGAAAAACACCTTTTGATTTATTGGTAAAATGCATGTACATAACCAAACAAGGCCCTGACAATAAAACCACTATGCCCCGGGTAGGACATAGGGTTGTACAATAATTGGAGAAAGTAAATCATTACTCTTTTCCTTTCACTTGGATGATATCCCTGATGGACCAGTTGTTGAGGCTCTGGCCTGGTTTGCTTGGCTGGATCCAGGAATCCAAGTCGCAATCGCTGTCTTCACCGTCTTCAGACACTGCGTTGACACTTTCAAATATTACCCCGCCACTTGTAAACTGAATCGGCCCTTTACCTCGGGACGCACTGTGGGAGGAGGAGACTTCAACAATAAGAGAGTATCCTAACCCAAACTTGTCCTGTTTGTTAGGTATTTCTAGAACTTGCCCCCAGCCTGGGGTAGATCCGGCATGAACAACGACCCGGGCTTCCTTGAAGGAAGAGAGAGTCATCTCTGGTTTTTCAATCATTACTGGAGTCACGTCTTTGACCTTAACAACTTTGAATGCCTGACATAGGTTTTCGTGGATCTCCCCATCCATCTCAACATATTTGAAGGACGACAAATGGCTCACCATTATATCTTCCTCGCCACAGACAGTTACAATGCTGCCTCCTACAGCATACTTGAGCTTCTGGTGCAACGTGGAGGTCACGGCACCAGCAGAATGGATCCATGGCCAGCCTAACAGACAGCTATAGGCTGGCATGATGTCCATGATGTAGAAGACTGCGTCGAAAGTTTCCGACCCAACTTGGATTGGCAGAGTTACCTCTCCAAAGACATGACGCTTGGTTCCATCGAAAGCCTTCACAACCAGATCACTGGGTGTGCAAATTAATCCTCTCGTGTCTAGCTTCATCAATGCCTTCTTCGGGAGAACATTGAGCGATGACCCAATGTCTACCAACACATGGGACATAACTGTTCCCCTACACTCTATCGAGATGTGCAGGACGCTGTTGTGGTTTCTTCCCTTCGGCGTTAGCTCCAGGTCTGTGAACCCTTGTTGCACCCCAAAATTTGACCAACATTTATTTACCCAGCAAGAGTTGTATGAGACTTTAAAGCTAGCCAAGAAGGTTATTCAAATGTTCAAATATTGATATCTTTGTCAGAAAACTCAAGAGATCCTCAGAGAGATTGGTTGAAACCAAGGTTGTGTGCCTCATAACTTGAGAGTTGTGGGAGCTCCTCAGATGATTCTGAGACTATGAGGATGGACTTGAAGCTTTGAGAAAGCTTGTGAGATATCTTGAAAGCCATCATGAAGCCTAGAGAGGTCATTGTACAAGAATTCAGAAGATTCAGCCATGAGTGGTGGAATTAGGGTTTGACTGGGTCAACCCTAGGTCAACTGATGATTTGGAGAGGTTTGAGACCTAATCCAAGAGCCATGTGATCATGGAATGAAGCATTGAGATGCTATAAGGATGATTCCTAGACCAACTCATCATGATTGAGGAGTTTGAGAAGTTTTAAGCTAGGGTTTCTAAGGCTTGACAGTGTAAAATCCCCTAGTTTGATCCCTATCTTCAAGGCAGTTTAGCTCAAGATTTGATTGTCATCTCATCTTCCCCATAACATGAATGTTGTAGAGCTTGTTCTTAGGTTTAATTTGAGTACTATAAGTCCTTGATAGGATTTGTAGAGCTCAAGTTATGACTTTGACAAATTACAGGTCATCTGAGGTATGTGAATCTGGGTCCTTGAAAGTCACCCAACTTGCATCCAACTTTTGCCATAGTAGGATGATTCCTATGAACTCTTGGTCAACATGAATGTTGTAGAGCACCTTCTTATATTTCTATAGAGTACTAGAAGTCCTTAATAGGATTTGTATAACTCAACTTATGGCTTTGACAAGTCAAGGGCATTTTGGTCATTTGGAGGTTATAGGTCATTTCAAGCATAAGGCCATATCTCCTATTTCCAAGCTTCAAATGGAAAAATCTTCAACATCAAACTTGCTTAGAATTATGTTTTAAGGCTAGTAAGGAGGTCATGAGATGTTGAAAAGGCTTGTATCAAAAAGTGATGAAAATGGCCTAAAATGGAGGCATAAGTTAAATAAGTTGAAATTGAAAATTGGAAATCACAAGTTATACATCCAAACCATGTCATATAATAGGTCATTTTGACTCCAAAGGACATTCTAAGAACAATGGTTCATCCACAATTTTGATTTGAGGCCTAGATCTTAGGGCTGCTTTGGAAATGGCTTACTTGCATCTTAAGGTACCAAAGCAAAACTCAAGAAAACTCAATAAACAAGTTAGTTATGCATTGTAACACATCATAAATCTCATATGGGGAGAATTTCAAGTCAGTTACAAAGGTTACAAGGACTATGGCATGAGATAGCATATGGTGAGAAGTGAAATCAAAATGTCATGACATGAGATTTCCATTTTCTCATGGGAAGGTCCTAGATGGTTCTAGATGATTCTAAACCACTCTATATAACATATGTAACTTGCTCAGATGCAAGGTTGGTGAGAGTTGGTGCAGAGAAGAGAGAGTGATATCTTGTTGCTTCCATTACAAGTCAAGTTTCAATTCTACAATCTTCTTCATTTCCATTCCTTTTTTCTATACAAACACATTCCATAGATCATAGTGAAGCTGTGCAGATTGATTTGAGAGAAAATCCATGGTGAATTGAAGAGTTGGTGATTGAACTTTCAAGGTAGCAAGTCAGAATCGAATTCTGAGATTGAAGCTTCCTCCATCAAAATTGTTGCAAACAGTAGCAAGATTAGCATCTAAGGAAACTTTCTGAAGAGTTTCAAGGCTTAAAGTGGAGGATTTCATCATCTGTTCATCAAGATTTACCAGGTTTGTAAAATTCACTCTACACCATGTTTTATGCACAATTAGGTTAGTTTGTTAGTGTAGAAAGGTTAGAGACACATAGGTGATGGATTTTGGAAAGTTAGGGATCAATTGGTGAAGATTGAATTATGGACACCATTTCTTTGATGATCAAGAACTAGTGGTATAATGAGGCATAGCATGAACTAGACATCAAGAATCAATCAGTGTGAGTTGGTGATTAATCTGAGGTAGTTAATTGCAAGAATTGTTAAGATTGATGATTGAGCACATTGTTGATCTTGGATCGGGTTCAGTGATCTAGGATGTTTCAGTTGATTTTAAGATTATGATTGTGTTCAACATGAAAAATGGAGTATGTTAGTGCTTTGTATTGTTAATTTTGAGCAAGAAATGAGAGAGCACGAGTGGATGGAAGTTTGTGTATGGAGCTCTGTTTCCATGGAGGAGTTGCAGCAAACCCTAGCTGAAGGTTGAAGACAACCTCCCAGCCATCAGATCCAGCTTGACCCCTTGACCCTCGTTTGATCCAACGGCCCGTGTTTAATTTCATTTTGAGAGGGAACTCAGAAACGAGTGAAACGCACCGTTTCATTAAACGGTGGCTTCTTGGGCTTAAGTCAGGATTCACTATCCACACCCCCTTCACGAGGCCCACTCAATTTTGAACTGAAAATCATGGCTATTTGCACCGTTCTCTTTTCATTTTCTTTATGTTTTATTAATTGATTTTCTGAGTGGATTTTGGGCTTAGCGCGTTACTATATGAACCCCCCATTTTGAGCCCATGAATGATTTACACTGCATTGCCTTACTATCTGCACCACATCATTTCATATTTCATTTTTATTTTCTTCATTTTTTGTTAAACTTTGAAAATTCATATCAATTTGAAAATTAAAGATTTTTTAATGGGAATTTTTGCTTCCATTTCATAATGATGTCCAGAAAATTATCAAATAAAAATATTTTCATTTCATGCATTTTTAGTATTTTTTGTATATTTTCCATTTTAATTGCTTTTTAATGCTTTTATGTTGATACATGAATTTGTAGAATTTTGTTTAGATAGTTCCCTTAGTATTTTTAGGCCATTCTTTTTAGGATAGTTAGATATAAGATTTAGCTTCCCCCTGGATTTATTTCATAATTTTTTGATGAATTTTAGGTTAGTTTTGATTAGATGACATTAGGTTGTATAGAATTAGGTTAATCCTTAACATAGGTCCATAATAACATTAGAATTTTGGGTTTCTAGGTCAAGTTAGACATTGGGGCATATAAGGGTATTAAGGGCAGGTATGTAGGATCCCTTATAAATTATATTAGGTTTTAATATAGTAGTATACTATTTTTAAGTGATTTTTGTAGTTGATGATTGATTGGTGTTGCCCTTGTGGGCTTGTATTGTTGTTTGCTTTGCTTTGTGGGCTTGGAGAGCTTGGTATTGCTTGGAGTAGCATTGAGGAGCATAGTAGGAGCACTGAGGAGCTTGAGAGCTTGATCTTTTTTGTTTTGTTGATTGTTTTAGGGTTAGGGATTAGGAAGAGTTTAGACCTAGTTAACTTCTTTCTTAAACATGGATGGTATCTTTCACCTCCATTCCTCCCTATGATTCAAAGTCCTTCCATGGTATACACCTCTCTCCTTTGGAGGGATAAGTGATGGTACCTAGGAAGTAGAACTTTTGGGGGAACCATTCCTTTGATGTTGAACCCTTATAGGTCACCTTTGGTGGTCAATAAGCAGTTCAATATCCCCCAGCTTATCCAGTAAGTGATTTCCTCTGGTTTGATTTTCTTAAGAGATGTTGAGCTTGAGTGTGAAGATGAAGACTTCAACGAAGAGTATGGAAGAGGATGAATCCTTGAGTATTGCCATTCCAGGTGAAGCTTGAAGAGCAGCAAGAGCAAGTTGATACTTGAAGACCCCTGAAGATTAGGTGAAGCCTGAAGGTGGAGCTGATCAAGGAGCTGAAGCTCAGAGAAGATAAGTTGAAACTTATGTTGAAGGGTTGAAACCTGGAAAAGAAAATTGATATTTGTCAAGAGTGATGGAAGTCTGAAGACTGAATTGCTGTTGGAAGAGCTGAAGCTTGAAGTTGGAGAGGAGTTGATCTGCTTTCTTTTCTTTTTCTTTTCTGTATTGATGTGTTTTGTTTGACTTGCTTGATGCATTAGAATAAGTTCATATCTAGAATAGGTAGAATCTAGGAGCATGATTGCACTAGAGGTTGAGTTGCTCCTTCTGCTTGTATTGTTACTGTGTGGCTTTGCTTGCGGGTATTCGGTAGAGCCCAGCTCCCTTGCCCATGGGGTTTGTTTGTCTGATGGCATTTTACTTTCTTTCTTTTTCATCTGTATGATTGCAGTTTACTGTTTTTACTTGATAGCATGTTTTATATTTCAGTATGATTACTGTTATCCATTCTGGCTTGAGGTTGAGATGAGCTTGTGGAGGCTGAAGCCCGACACACATTTCCTCCCTCACTTGCATTGCATGCATTTTACTGTTAAGCTGATGCTTTGTCTGTTTTGGTGTATCATTGACATGATCCCTTAGGACTCTCACTTCCTTTGATAAGGAATTGATGATAGAACTTTAGGTTGAAACCTATGCATGACAACTTCTAGGAGTTCCCTGTTCAAACCTCAACCATAGGATGAATCCATGGCATGACAACAGTAGGACTTGATAGTCTCCCTCCTAGTTGGGCCTGTTCTCTTCTCATCTCAAAACAGTTTAAGATACAGTAATCATGAATGATTTCTTTCGTACGTTACGAGCCTTAAGCTATTTGAGAAAGGATTGTGGGAGAGTTTCTTTTCCACGGTCTGGATGTTTAGTATGGTACCCTTTGGGTGACATGCGACGCATTCACTCTCAGGTCATAGTCTCTAGTGCGATTGAAATCGCAAACACAATAAAAAACACTTCTTTCGTAAAAGACAGGAAATAAACCGTAGTTTCCCGAACTACGTGAGCTCTGATCTCTCATGCCTATTGAGAGTACGTAGGCACAATACTGATGTATTGGCGAGCTACCTTCCCCCATAACCCGTCGTAGGCCGAACTACGTTGGCTCTGATTTCTCATTCTCTGATGAGAATACGTAGGCATAAAGTGCGACGCTTTGCCGAGTCATTTTTCTTTTCTGTTTAAGCCCGCATTGATAGGTAGATAGATAAAACCAACCCGTCCAAGTAAACACAACAAGCGTGGATCTCGTCGAGTACGACGGACGTGAGGGGTGCTAATACCTTCCCCTTGCGTAACCGACTCCCGAACCCAAACAATGGTTTCGATGACCTTGTCTTACCCTTTTTCGTTAGGTTTTTCCGATCGTTTCCTTTCCCGCTCTGAGGGATAAATAACGAAAGGTGGCGACTCTTCTGTTGTGCCGTCACCTTATTTTCGTGCAAGCGATAACCCTAACCCGTTTCCAGCATTCACGTGGGCTACTACCCCCTCCAACTGGTTGACCGAGATCTCCTGCGGTACATACGTGGCATTCAAAACTTTTAGTTGTGCGTTGCGATGTGCCTCAGAACACAGCAACAAATTCAGAATGGAGATTTTCGAAGGTGTTTGATGGAGGTGATCAACGATCTTGTAATCACTCTTCTTGATCAACCTCATGAACTCTTCAGCGTCCTTTACAAGTAAGTCCTTCTCTACCCCACAAGGGGTTTTCTCAACGACTTTACTCTTTCCCTTGTCAGTTTTGTCAGCTTTGTCTGCTTTGTCAACCACAATCTCGGGTGGAGCAAATACTCTTCCGCTACGTGTGATTCCGCCAGTTCCCACTAGGTTATCCACGGACTGCCCCGATGGCTCCAGTTCCAATTTCTGTCTGTTATAGTAGACATCTTCCCCATAGTGCCATGGGACAGCGTTGGTGCTTTCAAAAGGTATCGGCCCAGCCTTTGTGATGGTAATTATGGGCGGCCTGGGCGCAGAAATGGTTATCGTCTTGCGAGGGATGGTGATGGCGGCAACCTCATCATTCTGTCCCAGCATTACCTCTCCAGATCCACATTCGGCCCTTCGGCTAATTTGCAGGATTCCTTCGGTCATCAGACTCTGAATCCCCATTATCAACTGTTCACAGCCGTCGGAACGAATCGCACAACCCATACACAACTCTCCACAGCCCGGAAAGATGCCTCTCTTCATCAGCTTGGCTTTAATGAAGCTAAGCGGTGTCTTCAGATCCTTGACATCAGTCAATAAATTCGAGTCCTCTTCTTCAATAATGGCATTCACCCCACCTCCCCTATGGTTCGGCATAGGGTTCTTCGTGACATTCGGCACATTATCTGAGAAATTGATGATCTTAGCATCCACCATATCTTGCACCTTGTGCTTGAATGCCTTACAGTTTTCTATCGTGTGGCCAGGTGCCCCTGAGTGAAAATCACATGTTGCATTCACATCATAACCCTGCGGAGGTGCCCCTGTCAAGGGAGCCAGGGTTCTTCTCTGGACTAGCTGTAACTGAAGCAGAGTTTGTAATAGCTGAGCATAAGACATGGGTGGTGTCTCAAGGTGATGATTTGCCAGAGGTGCCCTATTCTGATTCCTTCTGTACCCTTGCTGATTTGGCTGCGGCTGTTGCTGCTGCTGCTGGGGTTGTTGGACAGCAGGTATGGTTATGCTAGCAACCTGCTGGCGCTGGCTCTTACCTTTCCTTCGAGCGTTAGACACGACACTCGTCTCTCCTTCACGCCTTTTGTTACTGTACGGTTTCTTTCCTCCTCCAGCTGAGGATAGATCAACACCCTGAATTTTCCCCAATTTGATCCCATCTTCAACGTGCTCGCCAGTAATGATGAGATCGGAGAAACTCCCTGACATACCACTAACCAGTTTCTCGTAATAGACCCCCGGGAGAGTGGCTACAAACATCTCAACAAGCTCTCGTTCAACCATCGGCGGCTGAACTCTAGCTGCTAATTCACGCCATCTCTGGGCGTACTCTTTGAACCCCTCATTGTTCTTCTGTGTCAAGTTCTGCAGTTGAACCCGGTTCAGAGCCAAGTCACTGTTATATTGATAATGGTGTACAAAGGCCTCAGGAAGTTCTTTCCATGTGCGCACACTGGTGGGTTCCAAACCCATATACCATTCCAAGGATGGACCGGACAAGCTATCCTGAAAGAAGTGCATCAGCAACTTCTCATCTTCAGAGTGAGCGGACATCTTTCGGTAGTATGACCTTAAGTGGACACGAGGGCAAGTGGTACCCTTGTGTTTCTCAAAGTCGGGTACCTTAAATTTAGGAGGCACCTTGAAATCAGAAATCAATCCCAGTTTAGTCATGTCGACACCCATAGTGTTCAGGTTCTCGAAACTCTTCATTTTGTCCTCAAGTGCTTTAAACCTCAGACGTGCCTCAGCATTCAGTTCCCCCTCGGCACTCCTCTGTGAGAACAAATCTTCTTGGTGATCTTCTAGCCATGGCTGAGTGCCATTAGGCCCATACAGATTTCCAGCACCTGTGTTGCCATTGCCTAGTCCAATATTGCCATTAGCCTCAAAGTTACCATTACCGACGCCAGTCGTATTACCATTGGGCCCGATGTTAGTGATCACATTGCCGTTACCACTTCCATTCCCCCCGGTCACGGGGATGCCACCCTGAGGAGTTTCAACAGGTGGAGGGACTGGAACGCTCCCACCATGAAGCGCACCATTGTTTTCAACCCTTGAGATCAGTGGCTGAACTAGAGTTCGGAGCTGGTCTTGGCCGGTAGCAACCACTTGCATGAGCTCCATGAAGCGGTCCATCCTCTCTCGGAGTTCCTGGATGTCAGTTTGCACTTGTTCCATTGCTCTAGCTTGATTCGCTCTGGTCAGATATCGGTGGATCGGTCTTCGGTCAATCCTGGAACAACCTGCATACACAAAGGGTTAGAAAAAACGACAAGGTGCTCGTCATGCAAATGCTTCATGAAAATGCAAACGTGTGTCTGTGTGTTAGGGATATTTCTCCCCGATTCTAGTGCCTGAGTGCCAGTGCTGATAATAAGAAGTCTGAATCCAGTCATGGAAATAACATCTCATATATATAAAGAAAGCCCATCAAGGCGGCATACAACGTCACTGAGTACAAGCAGAATCAATAGCATGACCTCGACCAACAAGCCTGGTGATGGTCAGCATACAACAATGATCGAAAACAAAGGATTACAAATATAGTCAAGCACGGCCATGGGCGCGAAACTCTTCTAACAACCCCTTCGTTTCTAGATGATCAGGCCGAGTGAGCAACCCTTTGACGAGTAACTCCCTCTGCATAATAGTGTATTGAAGACCTTCAACAGAGTCTTCCCATGCTCCTTCGCCGAAACAATCTTCTAACCTCCGTTTCTTGGATTCAAACATCTGCTTGCGCTCCTTCAGGTTAGCGAGAGTCTTGTTTAGCAGGTCTTCAGCGGCATATCTGCGAGCAGTTTCTTCATCAAACCTCTTCTCACTAGCCTTCACCTGAGCCTTCAGTTTGGAGATCTGCTGTTTCAGTTTATCCTCTCGTTCCTTGCCGTTGGTGAGAGTGGCATTCTAGTGCTGATTAAACTTGGATATTCTTCTGTACGCTTCATCCAAGTGTTGCTTCTTAGTGGCTAGTACGTCATTGACAGATTTGAAGTCCAGACCCAAGCGTTCATGCTAAGCTATCTGTTTAGTCAAGTCTGTACCCAACTTGTTCACCAACTCTGTCTGCCGCTTGAAGGAGTGGACGGCTTCGCTCCTCTCGCTTCTAGCTTGTGCCAGCTCTTTCTCCAATTCTTCACTGGCCTTTTTCAACTGTTCCTTTTCAGCCACTACCTGTTCATACTTCAGGATGTCTATAGTGGTTGGCTTCTCATTCATGAGGGGAGCTGGAGGAGCCACTGGAGGGAATGGCATCAAAGACTTTTGTGCTCTATTCTGAACCCAACTCACATAAGGCTCATAAGCCTGGCTGTTGCTCTTACCTAACATCGTATTTCCTCGTCTATGGATGTTAGCCCAAGCATGCTCTAGCTTGGTCAACGTGTCACTATCAAGTGACCCATTGAGGTACAGAGATTCCTGCACCTCCTCATCTTTCGGCAGACCTCTCAAGGCATACCCGAACTGTCTGACCAGTAGTGAGGGATTGTAGTTGATGCATCCTTTTCTTCCAATCAATGGAACATTAGGAAAACCGTTGCAGTTGTGGATGACTTCAGTACCCAGCATATCCTGGTCGAACCAAATGATACTCTCTGCAGATAAACCCATCAGGCGCTCAGACCACTCAGCTGTGGCTGCAGAAGAAACAAAGGGACCCTTCTTGGGCATGTGGCTATCAAACCACCGGTACAACAGAGGAGTGCAGCAGGACACCATTTTCCCTCTCCTGTTCTCATTCTTGTAGTGGTTGGAATGATACAGGTCACCAAGCAATGTGGGAACTGGATTCCCTGAGGCGAGCAAGTAGAAAGCGTCAACATCTACAAAGTCAGGAAGATTCGGGAACAGCATAATCCCGTATATGCACACAGCTAGAGTAGCACTGAACACATCCCAACGATCCTTCTTGGCAAATTTTTGAGCCACTTCCACCATAAACGATATAGGGAAGCCAAACACTTTGTCTCTTCGAGTGAACCCTTTTCTCAATTCAGACTCATCCAAATGCAAGATAACTGCTAGGTCAACCAGCTTAGGTTCGGTGTCAACATGATGGAAAGGCATTTGATCCTTAATAGGAATGCCTATCAAGTCAGCATACTCCTCCAGAGTAGGGGCCAAAACATAGTCGGGAAACAGAAAGCATCTCAGCGGAGCCTCGTAAAACTGTAGCAACGTGTGCAGACCACTGATCTCGTGGGCGGAGGGCTTGTAGACATACTTCAGCAATCTCCCATACGTCTGCCTGAAATTTGCCAGAGCTGTCTCATCAGCCAGGGTCTTCAAACTCAGGATGGCATTGACATCTGGTGTAGGGAATCTGTAGGCAATGGTTCTCTTCAGAGTCTCCATGATGGCAAGGGAAGCTAGCTCACTAGAATCAGGGATGAAGTATGCACCTGCAACACAGACACACGTTAATGATATGCCAATGAAAATGCGAAGACATGCAAGATGCAAGATGCAAGAATGCTAGGATGCTGCAGGAGATCAAGGTTGTTGTCGAGGAGACCAAGGCTCTGTTTCAACATAACCACAACACTACTCTGACAACAAAACCCTGAAGAGGACCAAAAATTCTGCTCTGTCAAGAACAAACACATCTCTAATGATAAGAACCCCTGATACCAACAAAACTGATTCACTGTCAAGAAAACCAGGTTGTCTGAAGGTTAAGGTTTCCTGCAATAACCCGACCCTGCTCACAGGTATGGACCTAATCACGGACAAGGTTTAGCATCCTATGCGTTCATCAGCATCACAGACTTTCAAGAAACGATGATACGATACCCAGAAGGTGTGGCATCATCATCTCCTGAAGCGGCCTCTCTTAGATGAATCACAAATGATCGGTCCCCAGAGTCGACAACCCTCAGATCCAACCTCACGTCGAGCCCTAAGGGCCAGAAGAGAAGTCATCAAAGAGGATCTCGTCTGAGTGTGGATTTCATGGGGACTGGTGCATGCTAAGCATACAGGTCCATCACTAATCTCCACTCTAATACTAGGTGTATGCTCTCAAGCCGGGGTTTTGGCTCATCACTCATCAGAATACTCCTCCCCCCAATAGCACAGATAATCATATCACACTGAAAATAAAATGCGGGAAATAAAAATGCGATAAATAAACACAACCCAACAGGTAAACATACAAGCGCTAGGATTGACTCTCGCACAGGGACGTTGGATCCCCGTATTGACTCGCATCAGGGACGTTGGATCCCCAGGAAACTATCAAGTCCCCAGCAGAGTCGCCAGCTGTCGCTACCGCGAAAATACGGTGCCGGCAAAACAGAAGAGTCGCCACCTTTCGTTATTTATCCCTCAGAACGGGAAAGGAAACGATCGGAAAAACCTGACGAAAAGGTATAAGACAAGGTCATCGCAACCATTGTCTGGGTTCGGGAGTCGGTTACGCAAGGGGAAGGTATTAGCACCCCTCACGTCCATCGTACTCGATGGGATCCATGCTTGTTGTGTTTATCTGACGGGTTGGTTTTACTATCTACCTACCAAGGCTGGTCTGAAAAGAAAAGAAAATGACTCGGCAAAGCGTCGCGCTTTATGCCTACGTATTCTCATTAGAGAATGAGAAATCAGAGTCAACGTAGTTCGCCTAACTACGGGTGATGGGGGAAGGTGGCTCGCCAATACATCAGTATTGTGCCTACGTACTCTCAACAGGCTTGAGAGATCAGAGCTTACGTAGTTCGGGATAAGACGGATTATGGGGATTCAGATTCATCTGTTTTTTCGAGTAGGGTTAACAAACAGTTCCAGCAGTTTGGTGTACACAGCTCGACCCTTGGAGACTTAAGTGTTACCGTTTACGGTAGAACTGAGAGTTAACGACACTCTTTTCTTCATAAAAGCTTCCTTTGAATTATGGGCCCACGGGGCAAAAGGTTTGAAGTTTGTTTTTTGTCTTTTACGGAAGAACTGTTTTTTATGGTTGTTTGCAACTAATATCGCACTAGAGACTATGACCTGAGAGTGAATGCGTCGCATGTCACCCTAAGGGTACCATACTAAACATCCAGACTGTTGAAGAGTGACCCTTCAACAATCATTTCCCAAGTAGCTTAAGGCGCGTAACGTACGATGTCAGTTAACCTTTATTACTGTATTTTAATTTGTTTTGAGATGAGAAGAGGGAACAGACTCAACTAAGGGGAGACTATCAAGTCCTAATGTTGTCATGCCAAGGATTCATCCTATGGTTGAGGCTTGAAACAGGGAACTCCTAGAAGTTATTATGCATAGGTTTCAACCTAAAGTTCTAATCATCACTTCCTTATCAAAGGAAGTGAGATTCCTAGGGGATCATGTCAATGATATACAGAAACAGATAAAGCATCAGCTTAAACAGTAAACAGTAAACAACTATAGCAACTGTAAATAAAATGCATGCAATGCAAGTGAGGGAGGAAATATGTGTGGGGCATAAGCCTCCACAAGCTCATCTCAACCTGAAGCCAGATATGAATAACTGCAAAAATAATGGAAGGAAATAGATTCAATCAAACAAACCACAAACCACACAGGCAAGGGAGCGGAGCTCTACCGAATACCAGCAAGCAAAGCCATACAGTAAAAATACAAGCAGAGGGAGAAACTCAACCTCTAATGCAATACAAGCAAGGGGATAAACTCAACCCTTATGATGCTCTTAGGCTTATTCAACTACATGACCTAATCTAAATGCATCACACCAATCAAGTCACATCAATACAGTTGCACAAAAAGAAAACAGACAGTCAAGAAAGCAAATCAACAGCTTCCACAGCTTCACAGCAAAGCAATCTCCTGACAGCAATCCAGTCCACAGTCTGTAACTGTTCTTCAAGTCTATCATCTTCAAGAAAAGGAGAGAGGTACTCCATCTTCAAGATTCAATCTTCAATAGGCTCCACCAAGAATGAAGCGAATCAATAAGATGATTATTTGATAATGGGAAGCAGACAGGAAACCCAAGGAATCCCATCTGACACTCAACCAGTCATCAGAGAAAGGCATCCTCAAAAGTTCTACTCATTGTAAATGTCACACATCCCTCCTAAGGAGAGATGAGACTTTTAACATGAGGACTTTGAATCATAGTATGGGAATGGAATGGGAATGAAACCAACCATTATTTGAAGAAAAAACTATTTCTAAAGCCCTCTCCTAAAGCCCTAATCTTATAAGCTACAAAAAGCTAACAAAAGAAGACAAGAAAAGCTCCAATCCAAGCTCCACCAGCTACTCCACACAAGCTTCATCGTGGCCATGATATCCTCCAATAAGAACCAGAAGCCCACTATGCAAGGAAATCCCACTTTGAGTCCATTCCAAATCAATCACCAACATTGAAACACCAAATGAACAATCAATTTGAATACTCTATCTAAAATACCAAAACACATTCTAAAAATCTGAGTATTTTTCTATGGGAACATGCATTTGCTAATGATCTACAGTTAAAAAATCATGACCTAATTCAATCTCTAAGTCCTCTAATAAAATCCTAAGTTTCAAGGTATCACTAAAGAGATCCACTAAAAAGCACACCTAAACAACCATACCAAAAGCATATTTAAAATCATTTAAAAAATCATGATAAAAATCACAAGGCCACATCAATGTGTACAAAAACAGCATACAAAAAATCAAGATCAAATTCAGAACCATGAGGGAGAAAGAAAATGGACAAATTCATATCATCAATATTCCAACATTAAACACATATGAAACTAAAAAATATGCAATAAAATGAAAATGCATGAAAAATGGAAAATAAAATCATGACAAAATTCTAAATATTTTAAATTGTATCCAGCATTTTTCTCAAGATTTAATATCAATTTTTACTATTTTTTGGGAATTAAACTCAAACAACATGAAAACAAAAATTTAAAAAGAACAAAATGAGAGAAATAGAGGGAAGGGTGCAGTCAGCAGCAAAATTCACTTGGTTCGCTTGGGCCCAGAAAATGGAGGTGTCACTAGCAATGAGGGCGCTAGGCCCATCCGAGTTTCAACTCAGCCAAGAAAAATAACCAGGGGAGGGTGCGCTAAGCAAGCGTTTTGCCTTGTAAAATCTAGGTTGGGCCTAAGGGTGAGGTGGTGGTAGCAATGAGAGATTGAGGCCCAACGCACATAACAATTCACCAGTTCAATCAGTTCTCAAATTAAAAAGAAAAAAGTGTACGTGTGAGGTATCGAACCTACACTCTCTTGGTTCACACAACGAAGAAACAAAGCCTGAGTTTCTTAATAAACAAAACATTGCGTTTTGAGGGGGGGCGGGGTAGGTGGCGCGTTCAGAACGCTTGGATTGCTTGACCAAGTCAAGTCTTCAATGCGCATGGATGGACATGATTTCATCTTCTTCGTTTTAAATTTCTACAAACCTCAAGCCTGCGCGCGAACCAGAGCCGTCGCCGGTGGCTTTTCCGGCCACCCCTGCGCAACCCTAACTCCATCTATAGTCAACCATTCGCCACGATTCCTAAATGAAACTTGCCCTAAATTTCACCAGGAACACAACTATACCATTCATTCATTCTAAAAACGCAAGGATCGTGAGATATCAATCTCAACCGAAAATGGCATCAACCCTAAATTGTCACTAAAGCTCAAATTAAGCATCCATAATCCATCTAGATCATAAGGAGAACCTAACCGCATGCTTCTAATTCATTGAAAACACCAAAATAGAGAGAGATTTCAAGAAGTTAAAACCTGGCTTTGATCTTCGATTGCAGTGGATTCAAGCCTCAATTTTCTTCCAAATCGTGCAAAAACCTTCAGGGATCAATGGTGAATGATTCTTGATGCTCAATTCCTGCTGAAAACCTCTGATTCTCAAAAACCAAATTTCAATTTCAAGCTTTCTTCTTCACTTTGCATCAATGGCTTCTCCATGAATTTTGGCACTAGAAGCTTCCTAAGCTGATCCAAATCATATTTATATTCTGTTTCAACACGTTGGAGGCCCAAACCAAGCCCATTTGCGAATTTTGGATTTTCATTTTCTTTCAAAAATTCCAATGTTGATATGCACCTTCAAGCCTTGCTCACTCTTCAAAATCAGTCCCAATGATTCCCTTAACCCTTGTGGAATGTAATGAAGTGGTTTCCATCCCTTGATTTTAATTCATGGAATGTGTTGGATATGTTTCTTACTTGTGAAGCAACCTTCCAAATGGCCATGTTATGGACTTCAAATAAAAAATGTAATAATGCCAATCTCTTTATAATATCAATTCCATTCAAATTGACCACAAATTTGACTTGAAAACATGTTATTTCCAATTATTTTGAATTTTCACCTTTTAATTCATTAAAATGGCCTTTATATGCACTTTCTTCAACTAATGCTTGATATAATCCATATCAATGGACACTTGATACTTGGATAAGCTAAAAACATCATTTTGAGCAACTTTCACGTTGAACAAAAATCCATTTGAGGCTTGCAAGATGGTGAAATTGACTTATGGTTCAAAATGACCTGTAATGCCCAAATACCCAAAATACCCTTGACTTGTCAAGCCATAACATGAGTTCTACAAATCCAATCATGGACTTCTAGTACTATTTAGAAATCTAAGAGAATAAGGAACAACATTCATGTTAACCAAAAGTTCATAGGAGTCATCCTTCTAGGGCAAAAGTGTCATGCAAGTTGGGTAACTTTCAAGCTCCAAATTCACATACCTCAGATGACTTGTAACTTGTCTGGCTCATAAATTGAGTTATATGAATCCTATCAAGGACTTATAGTACTCAAATTAAATCTAAGATCATGCCCTACAACAATCATGTTGGGGTCAAGATGAGATGACAATCATATCTTGAGTTAAATTGCCTGGAAGTCAAAGGTCAAGTTCGGGGATTTTACATTGTCAAGTCTTAGAAACCCTAACCTACAACTTCTCAAACTCTTCAATCATGATGAGTTAACCTTGGAATCATCCTTAGAACATCTCAATGTATCTATCCATGATCACATGGCTCTTGAATTAGGTCTCAACCTTCTTCAAACCCTCAGTTGACTTAGGGTTGACCCAGTCAAACCCTAGCAGCACCAATCATGGCTGAGTCTTCTTAATCTTGCACAATGACCTGTCTAGGCCTCAAAGTGATCCTTAACACTTCTCATGAGCTCTCTCAAGACCTCAATTCCATATTCATGACCTCAGAATCATCTGATGGCTTTCCACAACTCTCAAGTTAGGAGACCTACACACTTGGCTTCAATCACTCTCTCTGAGGATCTTTTAACTTCTTTGGTAAGGATATCAACCCTTGAACACCTGAATAACACTCTTAGCTAGCTTCATAGTCTTGTATAGATCTTGATTGGTAATCATACCTCTTGATCTCCTGCATACATGTCAAGGAAATGCAAATGATAATGCTAATGTGAATGAAATGAAACATAAGCTAGGTAAAGAAATGTTGGTCAAATTTTGGGGTGCAACAATAGGGAAATTCATGAGACCCTGTGTCAAGCATTTGAAACTGTTCAGTTGAAGGATAAGGCGCCATTGGTGAGAAAAGAGCCTGAGGTGGCTATGTCCTCTTTCAAGAAGCGCAGGCGGTGGTACAAGCTGGCTCAGCACAAGGATGGGGGCAAGTGAATGACATCCCTCAAAAGCAAGACAAGTTCGGCCTGGGGTACCACCCATCCTCTGCACAAAGTACACTGAAGTTCAAGGGGCCAATCAGGTTCGCCAGTGGAGGTGTTTTCTTCGAGCAGTTCAACGCTATTTCTAGGGACGAAGCTGGAGACAGCGACTGCGACATGGATGCTTGGATCAAGCCATGCCTTCCAGGACAGCGCCTATGCAACTGGTCCATCGAAGAATTTGTCCAAGTGACCAATGAATAATAATACTTTGTTTTTCAATTATTGTACGACCCTATGTTCTACCCGAAGCATAGTGATTTGTTATTTCAGGGCTTGTCTTGTTTATGCTTGAATACTGTTTCATCTATTAATCAAAGGGCGTTTTTCCATTCAAATTTTGAGATCTCTGTTTTTCTTGTTTTATCTTTAACAATAAAATGGCAATGTGTTTGTTTGCATATCATTTGAAGCACTTAACCATTTTCATTACAAGTCTCATATCATTGCAGATGACACCAACCAAGAATCTTCTATGACTCGCTTCGACTTTGACAACCCGATATTCCAAGCTGAAGAAGAGATTGATGAGGATGAAGACTTGCCTGAGGAATTGGCTAGACTCTTAAGACAAGAAGAAAAGATCATTCTGCCTCATGAAGAACAGATTGAGATCATCAACTTGGGTTCTGGAGAGGTTGTTAGAAATGTCAGGATAGGGGCTGCATTGCAAGAAGACGTCAAGCAAAGGTTGATAAAGATGCTTCGAGAGTACAGTGACATCTTTGCTTGGTCTTACGAAGATATGCTCGGGCTTGATACTGACATTGTGGTTCATCGATTGCCACTTCGGGAGGAATGTCCACCCGTCAAGCAGAAGCTTAGGAGGACGAGACCAGACATGGCAGTAAAAATCAAAGAAGAAGTTCAAAAGCAGTTAGACGCTGGATTTTTAGCCGCAACAACTTACCCTCCATGGGTCGCCAACACTGTACCTGTACTTAAGAAGGACGGTAAGGTACGAATGTACGTTGATTATAGAGACTTGAATAGGGCGAGCCCAAAAGATGATTTCCCGCTTCCCCACATTGACATATTGGTTGACAATACGACTCAGTTCTCGGTGTTTTCTTTCATGGATGGCTTCTCTGGTTATAATCAGATAAAAGTGGCACCAGAGGACATGGAGAAGACAACATTCATTACACCGTGGGGAACATTTTGCTATAAGGTGATGCCGTTTGGGTTGAAAAACGCAGGGGCAACTTATCAGCGGGCAATGGTGACTTTGTTTCATGATATGATTCATCATGAGATTGAGGTTTATGTTGATGACATGATCGCGAAGTCCCAGACGGAGGAAGAACATTTGGTCAATCTATTGAAGTTGTTTGAGAGGTTGAGGAAAGAATCCAAATAAGTTCACTTTCGGAGTTCGGTCCAGAAAGCTATTGGGGTTTATTGTCAGCAAAAAAGGAATCGAGGTAGATCCTGCAAAAATAAGAGCTATTCAAGAAATGCCAGCACCGAAGACTGAAAAAGAGGTCTGTGGTTTCTTAGGGAGGTTGAACTACATCACTCAGTTCATATCTCATCTAACGGCCACGTGTGAACCAATGTTTAAGCTGTTAAAGAAAGATCAGGCGGTGGTCTGGAACGAAAATTGTCAAAGAGCATTCGACAAGATAAAACAGTACTTGCAGGAGCCTCCGATACTGATACCCCCAATGGATGGAAGACCATTAATCATGTATTTAACGGTTCTGGAGAATAGTATGGGTTGTGTTCTCGGTCAACACGACAAGACAGGAAGGAAAGAGCATGCAATTTATTACTTGAGTAAAAAGTTCACAGATTGTGAGTCCCGCTACTCCCTGCTTGAAAAAACATGTTGTGCACTCGCTTGGGCGGCCAAAAGTTTAAGACAGTACATGCTCAATCATACAACCATGCTAATTTCGAAGATGGATCTGATTAAATATATCTTTGAGAAGTAGACACTTTCTGGAAGGATTGCCAGATGGCAAATGGTATTGACAGAATACGACATCCAGTACGTTTCCCAGAAAGCCATTAAAGGGAGTGTTCTGTCGGAATACCTGGCTGAACAACCAATTGATGATTACCAACTGATGAGATTTGAATTTCTGGATGAGGACATTATGTACTTGAAAGCAAAAGATTGTGATGAGCCATTACCCACTGAAGGACCAGAGAGGGGATCTCCATGGCAGATGATATTCGATGGTGCAGTTAATTCGTATGGTAGCAGAATTGGGGCAATTATCACAACTCCCCATGGAACACATATCCCTTTCGCTGCCAGGTTAACTTTCCCTTGTACCAACAATGAGGCCGAGTACGAAGCATGTATCATGGGTTTGGAAGAAGCTATTGATCTGAGGATCAAGAATCTTGATGTATATGGCGATTCAGCGTTAGTTGTTAATCAGATCGAAGGAGAATGGGAAACTCGACAACCCAATTTGATCCCTTACAAGGATTACGCAAGAAGACTGTTACCATTTTTCGACCGTGTAGACTTCCACCATGTGCCAAGAGCGGAGAATCAAATGGCAGATGCTTTGGCTACACTGGCTTCAGTGTACAAGGTCAATTTTTGGAATGAAGTGCCAAGGATTGTTATCTCACGCCTCGACAGGCCCGCTTTCATATTTGCTATTGAAGGAGCTTCCGATGGTAAATCGTGGTTTCATGACATTCAGAATTTCCTTAAGAACCAAGAGTATCCACCAGGGGCATCAACCCAGGATAAGAAAGCTCTTAGGAGATTGTCTGGAAACTTCTACCTCAACCCAGATGGTGTGTTGTATGGAAGGAACCATGATTTGGTACTGCTCAGGTGTGTGGATGAAAAAGAAGCAAGTTTGCTTATGGAAGAAGTCCACGAGGGTACTTTTGGCACGCATGCTAGCGGATATGCCATGACTCGAAAGATTCTACGAGCTGGTTATTTTTGGCTAACAATGGAGTCAGATTGTTTCAAATTCGCGAAGAGATGCCATAAATGCCAGATTTATGCTGATAAGGTTCATGTGCCGCCATGCCCGTTGAATGTAATGTCATCCCCTTGGCCGTTTTCCATGTGGGGCATTGATATGATTGGATAGATTAAGCCCACTGCTTCCAACGGACACCGTTTTATCCTGGTAGCCATCGATTACTTTACCAAGTGGGTAGAGGCAGCATTGTATGCTAATGTGACCAAGCAGGTGGTGGCAAGATTCATAAAGAAGGACATCATCTGCAGATATGGAATTCCCGAGCGAATCATTACTGACAATGGTTCAAATATAAACAATAAGATGATGAGGAGCTATGCCAGAGCTTTAAGATTGAACATCACAACTCATCGCCCTATCGGCCGAAGATGAATGGCTCTGTTGAAGCGGCCAACAAGAACATTAAAAAGATAGTGCAAAAGATGGTGGTTACATATAAAGATTGGCATGAAATGTTACCTTTTGCCTTGCATGGTTATCGTACAACGGTACACACATCAACCGGGGCAACTCCTTTCTCACTAGTGTACGGTATGGAAGTTGTCCTACCGCTAGAGGTTGAGATTCCTTCTTTAAGGGTTTTGGTTGATGTAAAACTTGATGAGGCAGAATGGATCAGGAACAGATTGAATCAACTTAGTCTGATGGACGAAAAGAGGCTAGCATCAATTGCATATGGTCGTTTGTACTAGAGCCGGATGAAGAAAGCTTATGATAAGAAGGTGCGCCCTCGAAGCTTTCAGACGGGCGATCTTGTGAAAATATTCTCCCACCACAGTCAGATCACAAGGGCAAATGGACTCCCAACTATGAAGGTCCATTTGTTGTACGAAAGGTTTTCTCTGGAGGAGCCTTAGTATTATCCACCATGGAAGGTGAGGACTTTGCATCCCCTGTAAACGCAGATGCAGTTAAAAAATACTTTGCTTGAAAGAGACCCGCTGGACACAAAAAGAAAAGTCCAGGCAAAATTGGGGCATCCCGGCGAACCATAAAAAAGGAAAAAGGTTCGGGCAAAAATTAGGGATAAAAAAATAAAAAAAATGTAAACCCGCAGAGTCGAAAACCTGAAAAGGCGACTTTGGCAAAAATGGGTATCCCGGTGAATCGAAAACCCGAAAGGGCGGTTCAGGCAAAAGTTAGGGATTGAAAAGAAAATGACTGCGGTCTGCGTATGAACTTCATTGCTTAGTGGATTGGGAGAAACTGAGGGCCGTTTATCCGAATCAATCTCTTCTAAAGACGAAGTGTCGGGAAAGCGTCAGGGTCAAGCGAGTCATAGAGGAATCAGCTCATGGTGTTCGTCTGTGCCACATTGCCGACATTGCTGTACTTTTTGTTTAAAATGTACACTTTTGTATTTGCTTTTATGCATACTTGTAGTTTTTGCGCAGCTTCCTCTTTTCAGGAGTTGCATCTGTTGTAAAAAACTTTGCTTATTCACAGGCCGTTATCAATAAATATATATTATTCAGTACTCTGTTTGTGCGCTTTGTTTTTATGCTTTTACTGTTTTGTTTGTGAAAAATGCCCGATGTTTTTGATGAACTTACATACATAAACTCGCAGGCCTTGGCCAATAATTGCTAAAACTTTGATATTAATTGAACAATGTCACAGATGATGACCAAGATAGTCCTGTTGTATAGGTTGTCTTGTCTGTTTGTCTTTTGCAGGGTTGTTACCCTTGGGGCAAGGTTCACGAATATGATTGGATTCATCTTTTCCCCCAGACAGTGTTGTTCTCCAGTAATCGAGGTTGCATCTCTATCCCAGTAGAGTTACATGCAGGGGTTATCATTTCCTTGGCAGTGTGCCAGTGCGCTTTTAATCCCCGCAGAGTACGAAATTGTGTTCACTCCCCAGCGGGTCAAAATTCGGGCGTGTCCCCACAAAGTAGGTGCCAGGTTATCCCCAGCAGTGGCCTGGTATTTCTCCCTCTCACTCAGTCTGATTGAAGGAACTCGGCTTTCAGCAGTACAGACTGAGACATCCGATAGAAGTTTTATTCTCTATCAGGTAAGTGGGGTTGTTTAGCCTGTTTTGTTTTAAGTACTCGGTGGATTATCTGTTCTTCAGAAGGTTTTGTATTCCGGAGAGTCAGCCCAAACATCTACCTCAGCAAGTGGTGATCTGCATCCTCAGTTGAGTTTTGGATTTTCTGTTCTTGTATGAACTTTATCTCCGACAGGTGAGCCTTTCGAGGCCTTTTTGGTGTAAGTCCAATCGTTATTGGCATGGGTGAGCTTTTCCCTGCAGGGTTGTTTGTTGCTCCTGACAGGATGGTTTTTGTTTCCCTGGCATTTACTTTGCTGTTTCAGTTCTGATGCATCTGCATATGTGCATAGCATATACCCAAACGCGTAGCATTTCCATTTCGTATGAAGCATTACGCCATTTTCAAACATTTGCATGTGAAACATAGACCAGGTTGTTATCTCTCTGTTTCAGGTTTTTCTTCGGAGGTTTGATTTTCCCTTGGTATTCAGACCATGTGATCTCTCTTAGCCCGCGTTGGCATCCAGGCCCTGGCTCATGTTATTCCCCAGCAATATCTTCGGATTTGAGTGGGACATGATAAGTATGGTGATGATCACCTCTCCCCGTTGAGTATCCAGACTCCGGCCCATACCCAGATGATGAAGTTTTCCTTTTTCCGTCGAGTATCCAGACTCCGGTATTTTCTCCAACAAGTATTTTCTTGATCCGTTGAGTATCCAGACTCCGGTTAAATTCCTTTGTGATATCCAGATCACAACAAGTGTGTTTGTGCCTTATGGTATCTAGACCATGGCTTATGCTCGTTTTATTATGTTTTCTCCGTTGAGTATCCAGACTCCGGTGATGGCAGTTATGGTATCCAGACCATGGAAGTTTATCTGATGCCCCGTGATATCCAGATCACAGTAATTGTTGTTATCTCCTATCGCCGTGTGGTATCCAGACCTTGGCATGTATTGTTTTCTCAGCCTATGTGGTATCCAGACCACGACTTTTTTTTTGTTCCCAACAACGTCGTTTGACTTGAACTCGTAGGATATCCAGATCCTGATGAATATATTCCAGCTTGCATAGAGCATCCAGGCTCAGATTACATTGAGCATCCAGACTCCAATTTTTGAGTATTCAGACTCAAATTTATTCATTGAGTACCCTGACTCGTATTTATTAGCCGAGTATCTAGACTCAGGTTATTTGCATAGAGCATCAAGGCTCAGGTTTTTGAGTGTCCAGACTCAGAATTATTATCGAGCATCCAGGCTCAGGTTAACCGGGTATCCAGACTCAGGTTATTTACATAGAGCATCCATGCTCATGTTTTTGAGTATTCAGACTCAACTTTATTCATTGAGTATCCAGACTCAGATGTGTTCTTTGAGCGTCCAGGCTCTAATTTGTGTTTTTTGAGCATCCAGGCTCCATTCATCGAGCATCTAGGCTTTAGATATTGAGTATCCAGGCTCTAATCCTTGAGTATCTAGACTCAGACTCATCTCTTGAAGCAATCAGACTCCGTTTATTGAGTATCCAGACTCAGAGTTATGTTTTGAGCATTCAGGCTTTGATTTCTGTGGAGTATCTAGACTCCAGTAACTTGGATTGTTACCTTTTTCCAGTATGGTATCCAGACCATGGCGCCGTTTTTGACGTTTGTATTCTCTTTCCCCAACAGGGTGGCTTTGAGATTAATTTTGCTATATTCGGATTCTCTGCGGTTGGTAAATTTCCGGGTTCTTTGGTATTCAACCGTCTTTTACCTCGATTGCATGAAAGTCGTTCGCTTTTCACTCATTCAGGTCCAAGTCGTTTGAATAGGGGCAGCTGTTGCACCCCAAAATTTGCTCAACCTTTTCTTAACTTGGTTTATGTTTCATTTCATTTCATTTTGTTCTAGCATTTGCATTGCATAGCATATCACATTGAACAGGGGATCAAAAGGATGAGCATAGCAAGAGATAGGTCTTCTCAGGGCATTTGAGCCTAAGCAAGAGTGGTTACTCAATTTTGATTGGTTATCAGAGTGGTCATTATCTTGTGAAAGAACAAATGGTTGTGTGTGGGATAGCTCCTAACTGGGAGGCCAACTGAAGAGCATCAGAGGATTGTGAAGCCATGATTTTGGGTATGAGTTGTAAAGAAAGATTATTTAAGGCCTTGAGGGTCGTTGTGGAGCTTATTCAAGTTGTTGTGTGAAGTGGAACAAGCCACGGTTGAAAGTATCGCAGTTAGAGTTTTCATCTGGTAAATCCTCAGTCAACTGTGCAATTGAAGAAGATAGAAACTCAATTCAAAGTCTCTATGGTCATGGGATGTTGTGTTAAGACATATGATACATCATTTCAAGTTCAATTCATCAAGGGTTAAGTGTGTGAGAAGTTACTAAGTTAGGGTTCTCAGGGTAAAATCCCCTATTTAGTGCCTGACTTCAAGACCACCTACCTCAAGATACAAGTCTCATCTCAATTTTTGGCCAACATGGAACTTATAGAGCATGTTCTTAGCTTTAATTTGAGTACTAGAAGTCCTCGATTGGATTTATATAACTCAAGTTATGATCCGGACAAGTTACAGGTCATTTGAGATATGTGATTTTGGTCAACAAAAGTCAACCAACTTCCAAGCCAGTTTTGACCTAGAAGGGTGTTTCTCCTCAACTTTTGGTCAACATGAAAGTTGTAGGTCTTGATCTTAGCTTTCCAAATTGTATTATAAGTCTTTCATCTGATTTGTAGAACTCAAGTTATGAGGTTTACAAGTCAGGGGTATTTTGGGAAAGTAAGATTACAGGTCATAAAATTATAGGTCCATTTCACCAACTTGCACACTTCAAATGGAAATCTTTTCAACATGAAACTTGCTTCAAATGGGGACATTTGCACTACCAAACCATCTCTTGCCATGGTGGGGGCTTGGATTGAGAATTTGAGGTTTGAATTTTTCATAAAGGAGGCTTAAATTGAGAATTTGAGAACTAATGGTTTTTAAACTTTTTCAAGGCAAGTTTGTGCATTTTTTGATTGCAAATAATAATTCAAAGACATTGCCATTTTCAAATTGGAAACTTGAAGTCTCAAAATGGGCCATTTTCATGGTTTCTTCCTCTTGAAGTAACAAAATGAAAATCAACCATAGGATCAAAATTAAACCTCCAATCTCATTCCTTTAATCTACACAACTGATTTGTAGTGGATTTGGATCAAAAAATCAAGTGGTGTAGTGGTAAAAACGTGCATGGTATTTTCAAAAAGTGTTGAAATGTGAATTTTCAAAGTGGGCTGTTTTGCTTGAATTAAAGCCCCATTTGATTACAAACCCATCATATAAGTATTCTAGAGGAATTTTGAGGCAGAGCTAGGTCATTTTGCTGCATGAACAACCATTTCACGTTTTCAAAAATTGGTGAAAAACTCAAAATCCAATTCTCAAATTCAACCATTTTCAAGCCAAATCAAGCTTTCAAACACCTCAATTGAAGTTCATGGAGTGATTCTGGACGTTTTTCATTAAGCTTCATCACCATTTCAAGGCCCAGTGGAGGCTCTCCACTAGGTAAACTTTATTTCAACTTTACACTCTTAATACTCCATGATTTTCCACCATTTTCGTTGCATTTGAACCTTTGAAATACATAGATCATTTCTGGATCATTGTTGTTTGTGTTTATGACATTTGATTTTTTGAGCTCAAAGTTGTGTTGTTTCTTTTTGATGGATTTTCATGGTGTTTGCTTCAATTTTCATGGATTCTTACTCCTTGTAACATGTAGATGATGTTTGGACCTTTTAATTTGAGTTTTGATGAACTTTAATTTTGGCACGTTTGCTTGTTGTTTGATTTGTGGAGTGGTTGTTGAGAATTAATGAAAATGAAGGTTGGATTCATGTTCCTCTCGGAGAGTAGATGAATTTTCATCTAAAATTTATAAGAAACGGTTGAGATTTGATGAAGCTATGGTGGGGAAGATGAACTGTGGTGGCCGGCGCTGTTCCGGCCGGAGCTCTCAAGCTTGAAGATGACGATGATGTGGCGCGATCTCATTCATTCGTTTATGTGATTTTTGATCATGTGATTTATAACAAGACCTATGTGTTCCTCATTTGTTTGTCCATACACAGTTAATACCCCAATTCATTAATTGAGGTGGCACATTATGGTGCCTTGGATCGTTTGACTAGTATGCATATTTGATGGTTGTGACTTTTTCTGCATTTTTGTTTTCTCTATTTATTTCTTTTATTTGTTTGTACTTTAAAAATTCGTGAAAAATAGCAAAAAATGTGTAAAAATTCTTAAAAAAAATCAAGAATATACTTTAACATGTCTTTTAATTTTGTGCATTTTTAATTTCGTTTTTTGATGCATTTTCCATTTATTTTCATATTTTCCTTTTAAATGGTCATTTAATGATGTGAAAAATGTGTGATGTCTTGTTGATTTTATTTCTTGCTCATGGTATGGATTAAACTTCTAATTTTTTTGAGCATTGTGTTAACATGTTAATTGATCATTGGATATTTTTTCCATGATTTTTAAGTGCTGTTTCCATGTGGTTTCAATTTCTTTTTGTTCCCTCTCCATTTCTGCCTTGTTTTGGGACACTCTTGGTTTTTGCCTTCTGTTGAGGCACTTGCCCTTTGATTTTCAATCTCCCCTTTTGACCCCTGGTTCCTGATACATGTGGTGTCCTCTGAGATTTTAGTTGGCATTTTTAGATGCATTTTCTTATTTTTCATGTATTTTGCAAGTTGCTTCATGTTTATGCATCTTTGCTGGTGTACTTGTTTTGTTTTGCTTCCAAAAGCTAGGTTGTGCATTATTGATGAACCTAATTCTAATTGTTTCATGTTAGGGTCTTGTTATAGGTCTTGTGTGCTAATTTATAGGTCTTTAAATTATGCATAAATTGTCCATTTGATCTCATACTTTCATGTTTGCATATTGTGTTTCCATAAGTGATGTTTGCTTGCATTCTTTGATGTTATTGTTTGCATTTGCTTATGATGTTTTGTTTTAACTTTTGAAATCTCTTCTTCTCATCCCCATTCTGTCCTATGACCTTGGAATACTACTTAAGTTTTCTTGGTTCCTCCTGAGGAGGAACCTGAAGCTTGCCTAAAGTAATGAATCCATGAGGACTTTTTCTCATTGTTTTTGTTACTTGTTTTCTATGCATCCTCTTCTCCTCTTCTCTTGTGTTTATTCATACCATGGCTTGAGGTTAATATGAGCTTGTGGAGGTTCCAGCCCCACGCATATTTCCTCCCTCACTTGCATTGCATCTTTGTCTTCCTTGTTGCATTTGTGTTTGCATTTTACATTTGCATTGTTTCTTCTTGTTGTTTCTTCTTCTTTTGTCTTCCTTCCCTCAGGATTTCTAACCTCTCTTGTTCAAGAGAGGTTATGATAGACATTGGAGTTCTAACCATGCTTGACAACATTAGGTAGATCCCTTTCAAACTCAACTTTAGGTGCACATTGCATGACAACTTTTAGGGTTTGGACTAGTCCCCCTTAGTTCGTCCTCTTTCTCTTCTCATCTTCAAACAACTTCAATCCACTTAATAAAGCTTGACCATTGTTGCACGCTACGAGCCTTAAGCCATTTGGGAAATGATGATTGGGTGGTTGCCTCTCAATTATCTAGAATGTTAGTGTATGTCCTTCGGACGATATACGAAGCATTCGCTCCTAGATCATAGTCTCTAGTGTAGCATGAGTCGCAAACCAAATAAAAAAAACTTCTTCCTTAAAAAACACAAAAATAATTCAAACTCTTTTTCACCCCTTGGGGTCTTAATCATGAAACTCTTTTCATAAACAAGAGTTTTGTTAACTTTCAGTCCTACCGCAAACGGTAACGCCTAAGTCTCCAAAGGTTGAGCTGCATATACCAACTGCTAGAACTGTCTGTTAACCCTACTCGGGTAAAAATTTTGAACAGCCTGTGTTCTCGTAAGCCTGAACTACGTTTGCTCTGATCTTTCGTACCAGACGAAAGTATGTAGGCACAAGACGCGATGTCTTGGTGAGCAACCTCCCCCCTTCTTTAGCCATAGTTAGGCGAACTACGTTGACTCTGACTTTCCCATTGCACGAGGGTGTACGTAGGCACAGAGCGGCGATGCTCTGCCGAGTCAGTTCTTTTTCTTTCTCTTTTGTCCATAAGCATTTAGCATAGATAGTTTACACCCCTTTTAGCTAGACAACACATGCGTGGATCCCGTCGAGTACGACGGACGTGAGGGGTGCTCATACCTTCCCCTTGCGTAACCGACTCCCGAACCTAGGACTTGGTTGCGATGACCTTGTCTTTTCCCGTTTTTGTCAGGTTTTTTCCGATCGTTTCCTTTCCCTCTCTTTGGGATAAATAACGATAGGTGGCAACTCTGTTAGTCATTGTCGGCCTTATTTTTTTCGCAGTAGCGACAAAAGGCAGGAGGGATCCTATGAGTAACCTATAAATTGAGTCCAAACATAACTAATGAGCTAAAACTAACAGGCCTAGGGCAAGCATATCAATATTTCAACATTGACCCCTAAAACTCTAACATGACCAAAACTTCACAAACAAGTTAAGCATGACATCAAAATAAAACTTGGTAATACAAAATCCACATATCATTTAAAAATGACAATATATTAATGAAAGCAAGTATCATGATCATGGAAACAAGAGTTCTTGACAAAGAACTACAATGGGGCAGCCATGGCATATTTTCACAAAAATCACCATAAAATGACAATATATGATAATGTATGATTAGTAGAGGGTTGGAATGTCACATACCTCTTGTAGACAAACTTTGAACAAGCTAAAAAGCTTAGAAACCCGAAGATCCTCCGTCCTTTGCAAAGAGATAAAGCTTGCTTCCTCTTGAAGCAACAAACCAACTTTCAAGACAGTTGGAGTTATGTGATTTCCAGCTGGTTTTTTATGGCTTAGACACTTGAGATATGATGTATAGGAGGTGTTAGGAGTGTTAGAATGGTAGGAAATGTTTTGAGTGAGGATTTGGCTTTCTAAGTGGAAGAAAGTCAAACTATTAGGGTGTGGAGGTTGACTTTTGTGAAAATGATGTTTTTGAGAGGTTTGAGTGTATGGACACCTTCTACACAATATTTAGGGATTGTGTGGATGGTTTTGAGGGACTTGGAGATGGTAGAACTGGTCTTGAGTAGAGTTTTGCTCAAGACAGCTTTTTTTTGGTGAAAAATGGAGGTTTTGAGATTCTTAAGGAATGAGAAGGAAATGAGAGCTATTGTTTCTCTGTGTTTTTGAGATTGCTCTGGTGTATAAATTCCATAGAGGGAGCCCCTATTTATAGGAGAAAGAAGAGTGGGGGACAGATTTGTAAACTTGGCATTTTGGAGAGATTTTGAAAGAAAACCCTTGGCTTGAGGTTTTATGGCAGCTGTAATTCAGATCTTTGGTCTTAATTACTGCATAAATCAAGTGGAATAGGGGTCATATAGGTTCCTGAAATGAGGCTAGATAGTAGAGTGTAGTTGCAAGTTTCTTCACCATGAAGTCTTCCTTTTCTTACTTTTGAATAAAATAATGCAACTTGCATGCCCACTTGCCAACTCTCCATTTCCTTATTCTTCTGCACTTTCCAATCACCCAAACCTATAAACATAAGATAAAACATGATTAACAAAGTTGGGAATGGCTTAAGTGGCTGAAAAGTGAATTTGCAAAAAGTCGAAACGGTGCGCTCAAGTGTTGAGACCCCAACTTGCTGTAACCATAACTCTCGGCTCACAAGGGCTATGAAGGAGTTCTACCACAATTTAGAAAGCCCTCATGTAGCTATATAACTTTCATGTTTTCATAAATTTCATATTCTCAAAGGAGCTTGGCCAAAGAGCCTCTCAAAGTTGCTGGAAAAACAAGCTTAAAAGTGAAATTTCTCTAAGTTATTTTCCCTTCTTGAAATGAATTTGATCATAACTCTAAATTTATGCATTTTCTGATCATGGACCACTTGGGGACTTTTGTAGGACTTGCCAAGAGCTTTCCAATTAGATTTGAACCAACTCAATTGGATGTGTGGTTAAGGAGTTACATTCTTGCCCCTTTCAAAATCCTAATTCCCGACTTTTGCGATTACTCCTCAACCCTTGATCAAATTGTCATGAAATTTTATGGGTAGATGAAATATGTCATTAGGAACATTTTTTATTCACATCTTGAGGTCATATTCCTTATGAGTGAAGAGTTGACGTTTCGGTCAACCGAACGATCGATCGGTGGCTACCGAGTCGACTATTGATGCTCTGGACCTTTTGAGGCTTTGAAACTTCTTGAATGGACTTTACCAAGCCATATGAACATTATGGACCATGAGCCTGCCATTGCAACACCTTTTAGATCAAAAGTCAAACCACAGTTGACTTTTCCTGTTGGAAAAACCCTGATCGGGTATCCTAAACTTCACTGCTTTTGATTCCTGGGTGACAACCTCAAATTGGACTCATGCTTGATCCAATGGAATATTCTTGATTATGTGGAGACCCAATCTCAAAGAGAACCAATCCAAAACATTGACTGGTTGTTGCACCCTAAAATTTGCTCAACCTATTTCACTTGGTTTATGTTTCAATTGCATTGTCATTTGCATAATAAGTCATGTACATAGTCTAATCATTTGCATAGCATAGCATAACAAGTCATCTGACAAGGGACCAAGTGCCATTTTTATCAGAAAGAGGCCCATCAAGGGGTTTTATTCAAGCTCAAGACCATCCCAGTCATCAAGAAAGGTTTGAGGCTTTGAGAAGTTTGAAGGTCAACTAGTGGATTTCCCTCCTAATTGGAGGTATATTGAGTATCATCAAGGGAGTATGAACTACAAATTAAGGGTATGGAGTGTGCACCAGGGTCATGGAAGACCTAGAGGATCATTTTGAAGATGAGACAAGTCATTGATACAAGTACAAGAGCCACAGTTGAAGTGCAGTCAACTAGGGTTTCATTTGGGTCAACCCTAGGTCAACCCTAGGTCAACTGAGTGATTGAAGAGCATCACGGCTTAGTTGAAGGATGTGGGATTCATGAAGTGATATGTGTATACATGTGTGGTGTTGTGCCAAGGAGAAATCAAAAGGAATCAAGAAGAAGAGGAGTTACTAAATTAGGGTTTCAGTGTAAAAAACCCTAATTTAGGCTTAACTTCCAAGCCAGACAAGTCAAAATGCAAGTTTCAAATGAAGTCTTGGTCAACATGAAACTTGTATAGCTTCTCAATAGCTTTAATTTAAGTACTAGAAGTCTTCAATAAGGTTTGTAGAACTCAAATTATGGTTCTTGCAAGTTATGGATCATCAGAGGACATTGAAATTTATCTGTGAAAGTCACTTGACTTCCAAGCAACTTTTGCCCATGAAGGAGTTTTCAAATGGATTCTTGGCCAACATAAGAGTTGTAGATCTTGATCTTAGATTTAATTTTAGTACTAGAAGTCCTCAAGAGGATTTGTGGAACTCAAGTTATGGTCTTGGCAACCCAGGGGTATTTTGGGAAAGTTGAATTACAGGTCATTTTTCAACATAGGTCCAAATCTCCATCTTCCACTCCTCAAATGAAAAAATGTTCAACATGAGATGTGTTCAAAATGATGTTTTTAGGCTATATAAGAGGTCATGAGAACTTGGAATGGATTTCTTTACAAATTCACCAAAATGGCCTAAAATGAAGGTGAATTTTAAATGAACCAAAGTTGAAAATTGAGGTTTTTGATCTACAAAACCAAACCAAGCCATATGACATACCAATTTGATTGTAAAATGCATTTTGAGAACATTGACATTGCCACAATTTTGAATTGAGGGTTATTTTTAGGACTTGCTTTGAAAATTGGTTATTTGAATCATAAGGCACAATTGCAAAACCACACTTCAAGGCAAATGTAAGGCTTTAGTGCATCCTAACACCTCCAAAATCTCATTTGGAGAGAATTTAAACTCAGAACAAGGTGAATACAAGCTAAAAACATGAGATGGTATGTGCATAGCATGAGATGAGATTTCCATGGCATGAGAAGTTGATTTTCTCATTGGATTGATCCAGAAGATTCTAGAGTCTTCATTCACACTCTATATATGCATATGAAATGATCCAAAGCTAGAGTTGGAGAGAATTGGGTGAGATTTGTGAGATTGCAATTTGAAACTTCCATGCGCAAAACAGAATTCAGTTACAAGTTTCAACCACATTCAAGCCATTCTTTTGATCTCAGAACCTTGATCAAGCATTGGTGAATGATTCAAGATGGATAATTGAGCGAGATTGGAGAAGAATCGTGTGATAGCCTTTGAAATTTTTCATCTGCAACTCAGAATCGAATTCAAAGATTCAAGCCATTTTAATCAAGTTCTTTGCATACAGAAGCTTGCTTATACTCCATTGAAGGAATTTGGAAGCTTTTGAGGATTGATTTGAAGGTTTGAGGACTCTGTTCATCTCAAATTTGCAGGTATGTAAACTTCACTCCATGGCATGATTTAGGTAGTTTCAATCTGTTTTAATTAGTTAGATTCAATGTAGGTTAGTGTATGAAGCTTTCTGGTAGCATTAGGGTTGATTTAGAGACAATTAAGTGAGTGACTCAATTTCTGTTCATGCGATTATCTTGTTGTTCTTGATGATAGAAGTGGTGAAGAGTTTAGGCCACCCAATTTTAGGTTTGGTGAGATTCCATTCTTGAGTGATTTCTGAGATTCCCATCGTGTTTGGAGAAGGAGAGTGTTTCAATGATTGTGAATGCCATGATTGAATTGCTGGTGAAAAATGGAGCAAGTTAGGGTTTTCATTTTTGAGTTTTGATGAAGATTTGAGGGAGCACGATTGGGAAGAAGATGAAGATCATAGCTCTGAGCTTCCATGGCTTCATTTCCCTCCAAGGTTCAAATGAAGAAGATGACCTGACCACCATTGGATGTGAGTAAGACTTTTGACCAAAACAAGATCCAACGGCCACGGATTCGTTTTCATTTGTGAAGGAGAAGTCTGATTACCAAAGCGCAGCGTTTCATTTAAATTTCCACATTGGGCTTAAGTGATGAACATGATATCCACACCCCACTTCCAAAGCCCAATAGATTTTGCACTGAATTGGCTTGCTTTTCACACCACGTTTTTTCCATTTTTCTGGCAATTTTCCCTTTTAATTTCTGACTGGTCTAAGCCTAACGCGCGCTGCTATCCCCACCCCTCTCTGGGCCCAGTTGGTTTTTACATTGATTTTTATTACTATTTGACACGCATCTTTTCCTTTTTTCCATATTTTCTTACATTTTCACATTTATTTTTAGGTTCTTTAAAAAATCATAACTAATTGGAAAATTAATATTTTTGATTGGGAGTTTTTTCCCATTTTCATCAAGACATCAAGAAAATTATAAAAGAATAAAAATGTCATTTCATTCCTTTTTTCATTTTTTGGTTTATTTTTACTTTTAATTGCTTTTATTGCATTTTCATTTGATGTATCCAACTTGCTGAATTTAGTATGACCATTTCACTTTGATTTTCGGTGTGATTCTTTTTGCCATGATTAGAGTATAGTATTAGGTTCCCCTTGGAATTTTATCACATTTTTGTGATTTAATTTTAGTTAGTTTTGAATAAGGAACTTTAGTGTGCTAGAATTAGGGTTTCAACTTGACATAGGTGCATTTCAACACATAGTTTTGGGGTTTTTACTTTGATCTAGGCCTTGGGGTTTATGTGGGGTATAGGGTACATAGTTAGGGTCCCTTAGAAATTAATCTGGGATTTTATGATGAATATTTCCATTTTATTTAATTTTTGCAAGTTGATTGATATTGGTGTGTTTCCCTCTTGGGAAGTTGCTTTGTTTGTTGGGTTTTGGGCCTCTTCTTTGGGTGTTGGGGTTTGTGCTTGGCTTGAGGAGTCTATGAAGACCTTGGAGATGATTGAAGACAAATAATGATGCTTGGAGCTTGAAGTTTCTTGTGCTTGAAGATTGCTTCTGAAGGCTTAGGAGATAGGAGATATAGGGAGAGCTCTAGAGTAGACTGCTTTCTTCTGTCAAATATAGAGAGCTTCTTGTGCCTCTATTCCATCCTATGACACAAGGTCCCCTGAAAGAGTTCCATCTCTCCTTAGGAGGGATGTAGAGCATGCTTTGATTGGGTAGAACCTTGAGGATGCCTCTCCCTTGCTGTGTTAAGATCTTAGTGATTTCCCTGGGTTATCATTAAGCCTCTTAACATTCCAACTCCATCTATCAGTTGATTCTCTCCTGTGAGTGTTTGCCTTGAAGATTGTAAGCCCATTGAAGATGAAGTTTGAAGATTGAAGATTGATAAAGATGAAGCTTGTACCTGTCAAAGCTAGATATCTGTGAATTAGGGTTTTGCTGCTGACTGAAGCTGTCTACTTAATAGAATTTAGTGCTTGCTAAAGCTGAAGATTATTGGAGATAAGAGCTTATCTGAAGCTTGGGTATCATTGGAAAGTGAAGATGGGATCTTGCCTAAAGTTGTTACTGTCAACCTTTTGCTGTTAATCGACTGTAGCTGCTAGAGCTGGTGCTGTTTGAACTGCTTACTGAAAGGAGCTAGTGTTGCTGTCTGAGCCGGTGTTGGGTGTGATTTTATTCGCTGTATTGTCTGTTGATTTTCCCTTAGGTTTGGAGTGAAGCTGTTTCACTTTGCCTATTGTTTGTTGCTGCATCTCATGCATTTTACTGTTTACTGTATATCTGCTGTTTCTTTTCCGTTTATCCCCTAGGATCTCTGATTTCCTCTGCGCAGGAGGGAATTATGACAGACATTAGGTGTTAACCCATGCATGACAACCTTAGGGTAGTTTTGATTCCCCTTTGAAACCCTAGGTTTTGTAGATTCCTTTCTCTTCTATCTCAGAACAATTCAAAACACATTAATAAGGATGATCGACGTCGTACGCTATGAGCCTTAAGCTATTTGAGAAAGGTTGCTGGAGGGTCACTCTTCAATAACTTGATTGCTTAGTGTGTTACCCTTAGGGTGACATACGACGTAGTCACCCTTAAATCATAGTCTCTAGTGCGTCAGAGATTGCAAACATAAAAAAAAACAGTTCTTGCGTAAAAGACTGAAAACAAACATCAAAGTGTCATTTTTGTCCGCTTGGACTCTTAATCAGGAAAACCCTTTCATAAGGAGATAAAAACACTCAGAAAAGCTTGTGTCTTCCGTAGCCCGAACTACGTTTGGTCTGATCTTTCATGTTGTATGGAAGTACGTAGGCATAGGATGTGATATCCTAGCGAGCAACCTTCCCCTCCTTTCCCGTAGGTAGGCGAACTACGTTGACTCTGATTTCTCGTTCCAGACGGGAATACGTAGGCATAAAGTGCGAT
Organism: Lathyrus sativus; assembly: GCA_963859935.3. Lineage (NCBI taxonomy): Eukaryota > Viridiplantae > Streptophyta > Magnoliopsida > Fabales > Fabaceae > Lathyrus > Lathyrus sativus. Next base: position 286,500,513 of record OZ012736.1, on the reverse strand, counting down.
ACTTTGCCGAGTCATTTCCTTTTCTTTTTAATCCTAGACCTTTAGAGTAGATAGAATAACCATCCGTACCAGAAAACAAGCGTGGATCCCGTCGAGTACGACGGACGTGAGGGGTGCTAATACCTTCCCCTTGCGTAACCGACTCCCGAATCAAGGAATTTGGTTGCGACGACCATTCCTTTCCCATCTTTGCGTTAGGTTTACTTCGAGCGTTTCCTTTCCCTCCTTTGGGATAAATAACGCACGGTGGCGACTCTTCTGTTCAGCCGGCGCCGATTTTCGCAGTAGCGACACTAGTCAACCCTCGAAATCTCGATTTCGGCTGTACAAAACCCTAATCCTCCTGCAACTTGACAAAGGCCACTTGAAAGGGGTTAAGGTTAGATAAACATGTGAACATGCTCCTAAAATGATGATGAAAATCTAAGGGGTCAAAATTTGGGGTATGACAGTTGCTTTGACATATAAACTAATTTTTCATATTTTTTATTTTTATTTTATTTTGTTATTTTATTTTAAATTATTGGTGTAAGGTATCTTTTGACCTAGTCTTGAACTTTTGCTTTGATTCATGTCCTTTCTATTTGATTCTTGATCTGATTTTTTAGAGTATTTTGACACATATGATGAGGTTGATTTTAATATGCTTGTTGGCCTTGAGTGGTGTTGTTTGGCATAGTGCTCACTTGCTTGTTTATGACCCTCAAAATATGCTCGATTGTTGGACATGTTTTGGACTTGTTAATTTTATTTGATGATGCACTAGTGCAATTACTTTGAGAATCCTTTCCTCAGTAGAGTCTTGTGTCCATAGTTGTTTGATTTAATAGGTTCTTTGAATTGGTTTGTCTTTGTGATGTTGCCTAGGGTTGAAGCATGCTCACTTTTAACCTAGTTCTTGAACCATTGTTCTTCCATGAATTAATTTGATGCTTGATGATCTTAATTTCCTTTAACTCATTATGTATATCTTTTCTTTTGAACTATTATGTTTTCATGTGGATGTTTAGATCCTTTTGAGTTTGATATGAATGTTGCATGCCTAGTTTTTGTTTGGATTCATGGTGAATGCTCTTGTTCCTTTTCTCTCATATTTGAAATGTGTCGATCATGATGTGATATAGGTTCTAACCTTAATTGTCTTGCAACTTAATGGATCCACATTGCTTTGGTTTGTTCATTCATGAATGTGTGGTTAATTTCCTAAGGCATAGGTGCTTGTGCCTTAACTATTTGACTTTGCCTAATTGTTTGAGTTGTGTTGTGTGACTTCTTTGAACTTGCTTATATGATTTGAATGTGTATGTTTATTCATTGGTATGTCTCTTATTGTCTAGTATTCAAGTTTAAAGCATGTTTTATCTTGTATACTTGCTTGTTTCATCCTAATTGGCTTGATTGTGTCTCTTGTTTTGGTTGTCTGAAGTGATTTCCGGATGACTTGTTCCATTCATTCTTACTCATATCTCTTTCATTTTTCACATATCATCTCCCCCTTGGTGGTTATTATGTTTCCCTATCCCCATTACAGTGTACTAGTCTAGTTCTTTTAAATTTTTGACTGTGCTTGCTTGCTATTTAAGAAAGATAAAATGAACTTAGGATTAGAACATATTTTCAAAATAAAGAACAAATAAGTCTTGATCCAATGTCATGTCATTTTTCAAAACCTATTAACTTGGTTTACACCTTAGGGCTTCTCTCATCTTCTTCTCTTCTCATATCTCTTCCATCAACCCCATACTAACCTTGTATGCATTCTACCTTTGTAAGTCGATTTCTTCGCGCATCGACATCAACCTACCTTGATCTATTCACCACCCATTATTTTATAACCTTTTCTCTATTTCTTTTGTCTCTTTGAGTCTAAAAAATACTTTGGTCTTGTACCAAGTACATTTTCAAAAACTTCTTTTTCCTAATAAAATTGGATGGTTGTGGAGTGGTTAGGCGAAGGCCTTACCATATCTCGAGTACTTGACATTACCTTTAGGGTTCACTGTCATAAAGTACTTACCATTCAAAATCAAAATGTCTTTAATAAGAGAATAAAGTTCTCTTTGTATTGAGCTAAAGAGAGAGGATTGAGTGAAGACTTCTTCCTCTCCGAGTATTAGGATACTCACTTTAAAGTGTGTGGTCTCGGTACTCGTCTTTCAATATGAAGAAGCGACTATATCTGCCACACCATTTTCATAATAAAACCCTTTTGAGATAAAGAATTGGGTACTACCCGCAAGGGGTTACTATCTGATGACTTATTTCACCCTTAAAAATAACTTTCACAAATCAAATGTGACATCTTGCCTTAACGACGAAAACTAATTCTTTTTAAAAAGGTCATGTTATGTCCGTTCTATCGCAAACAAGTAACGCCTAAGACTCTACAAATGAGCTGCAATACACCTAACTGCTAGAATGCGTACGTTAGCATCATCCTTAAAAAACACCAACAACCTGTAGTCTGAACTACGGACACTCTGATTCTTTACTTCTTTTAAGTAAATATACGTAGGCACAAGGGCCCTAATCCTTGGCGAGCACACTCCCATATTATTATCCGTAGTCCTCCGAAATATGTTGACTCTGACTTTCTTATACCTGTTGAGTTTATGCAGGCATAGGACCGCGAAGTCCTATTGAGTCTCTTCCCTTCTCTACCTCCTCTTTGCTCCCTTTCTTTGTTTCATACCATTCTATCTCCCTTTAGAACACAGTTAGAAAGCAATACTCTTTAGCAATATCCACACACATAGACAAGTAAATGGTTCCCATCGAGTACGATGGATGTGAGGGGTGATAATACCTTCCCCTCGCATAACCGGCTTCTGAACCCTTTCTCTTGGTTGCGAGACCATCTTATCCACTTCATTCTTGAGGTTTTCTCGATGTTTCCCCTTCCCATTTTGGATAAATAAAGTTCAATGGCGACTCTTCTATTTTTTCACCTTTGCCTCTCTGTCGTTGCATTTTTACGAGTAGCGATAGATATCACTTTCCCTACTTGTGTTTAAGTAAAGCTTGAAATGATTTGTTGATGTGATAACATGCTATCTTAATTTGATTTGACATTTGGATTCATTTTCATTTGATTATTTTTCAATTTGTGATTGAATTTCTAAGTTGATGATGTTTTGGCCTTGCTCCTTTGATGTTCTAGATCTAATCCTTTGAGATGTTTTCTTGTGTGATCTAATGGATGCTTGTGAACTCTTGTATGCTTTAAATTACACGTTTGATTTTTTTATTTCCATGATGTGGTATCCATTGTATGATCATTTCTCATCTCTTCCTTCACTTGATCTTTGGTTTTCTTTGAATGGGTGATTTGAGTGGTTCCTTGAGCACAATTTGAACATGATCCTTCTTGAATTTGGTTGATGTCTTGGAAATGAATATGATTTATATCATTTGTGTTTGGTTCTGATCTTGATGATATGGTGTGCCTTGCTTGATCATTTGTGCCTTGTGCCTTGCTTGAACATTTTCTTTTCTTTAAGGATGACTTTCATATATGTTTGCTTAGTCTCGATGTATATTTTGGATTCAATCCTTGTTGTTTCTCTTTTGTACTCATGAATGGGTGTTTAAGTTGATGTTCATGTTTATGTTGCTGCCCTCACTTGGTTTCATACCCTAATCTCACATGTTTGATAATTTGAAGTGTGTTTTTACATGAGTTAGTTGTTGCTATTTGTTTGGATATTGATGAGATACATGCTTGACACTCTTGTGTTAATTTTCTAATTTTTGAATTGAGTTAAACATGATATGATGTTGCTACTGCCCTACCTTGTTTCTCATTTCATTTGACTTCATTTCCCTTTGCTTGATGATTGATAATACTTCTTGTTGGACTTTAAGTCATTTGTGTGTGTATTGGTACTTTGTCTTGCCAATTTATTTTGACTTCCAATATTTGAGTATGGTTTGATATGTGAACACATTCTTGTTACTTTAACATGATGTTGATATTTACCTTGTGTGATTGAGATTAATGCTTGCTTGTTTGATGCCTTGCCTTTTGAGTTGAACTTCCATGGGTGTTTACTTGGTGTTGCTTCTTCTCCTTCATCTCTCGTTCTTCTTTCTTCTCTTTCATTTCTTGAGACTTGGTTAAGTCTTGATTTTTTTCTCATTTGTGATTAATTAGCACGGTGTTTACTTGTGCATGTTCATATTATCCCTTAGGATTCCTAGTTCCACTTAATTTCTGATTAAGTTGGGAGTAGGAGAGACATTAGGCTTTCAATCCTTTGCATTATAACAGTTAGAATAGTCCCTTCTTGACCTCAACTATAGGTCCATCATTTGTATGATAATATTAGATAGACCTCCCTTTCATCCTAACCTTAGGACCATTTTGTATGATAACATTAGGGTTTTCAGTTTCCCTTTAGTGTTCTATTTTTGTGTCTTCTCTTCTCATCTCAAACAAATCTAAGACACTTAATAAAGAATGATGAACGTTTTGCGCCGCGAGCCTTAAGCATATGGAAAATGATGATTTGGGGTTTCTCCTCACTTGTCTAGAGTTTTTAGTGTATGTCCTTTGGGCGATATGCGACACATTCACTCCTATATCACAGTCTTTAGCACAACATGAGTCTCAAACAAATTTGTAGGTGCTTTTGATTGGATTCATTTTATGGCAAAACATTAATGTATGAGTAAATATCATAACTGATGTTAGGACATAAATGAAGAGTGTTATACAGGGAAAGCTAAGAGTAAGTGAAGCTGAATGCCATGACTGAATGTTATGACATTGATCGTATGACATCAGGGCGCGCAGGGTTTGTTTTTCTGTTATTAGCTCAGGCTATACTTCAGGAAACAATCCAGGAAGCATAAGTATTTTAGGCAACATAACAGGCATTGCTGAGGATAACATAGAAGGCTCCTGACCTAATGATAAGTGCGCAGCTTCATGAAGAAAGGTTTATCTTGGGTAAACCTAAATTCTCTACCAAGGCCCAAAGCAGGTCTGCTACTATAAATAGCAGAAGAATCATTCCTAATGGGCAGACACGCAGAGGATAGAGCTTCTAGTGAGAGATCATAGAGTGTGTTTTGTGAGTGGAGAGTGTTGCTTTTCACGTGTGTCTAGGAATATTCCTTATGTGCCAAGAAATTGTATGTTGTATAATTGCTTTGGTTATTGTGTATGAACAGGTGTGTTCATTGTGTCACTCAAAGCTTTTAAGTAAGAATGTATGTCCCTTGATCAAAGCTGTGAAGCAAGATCAAGGTGTGTTTGAAGTGTATCTTCATATTGGTTTTGTAATTGTGTATTGATATCACTGAGGTGATTGAGGGGGAGTGAGTGGGAAACTCTGGTTTAGTGGTCTCTAGGCTAAAGTGTCATTGGGTAGGTCTTAAGTGAAGAGTGCAAACTGGGATTGTTTGACTCTGAATTAATTCTACTAATAGTGAATTTCCTCCCTTGCTTGGTAGCCCCCAGATGTAAGTATGGTTGACACTGAACTGGGTGAAAAATTACTTGTGTTATTTACTGTTTTCCATTTACAGCTTATTATTAAGTGCAGTAGTCTATGTTAAAGTGGATGTGATAACATCCATCGTGTGCTTGCCAGAATTACAATTGGCATCAGAGCAGGCACCCTGGCTGTTATCTTCTCGGTGAGATCTAGGGAAGATAAATTCTGGTACTATGGATAAATACATAGGATTCACAAATAGACCACCAATTCTGGATGGCTCTAATTATGACTATTGGAAACCTAGGATGATTGCCTTCTTAAAGTCTTTAGACAGCAAGGCATGGAGAGCTGCAAACTCTGGCTGGGAACATCCAGTGAAGACTGATAAAGATGGATCGTCTGTGCTTATACTTGAAGAAGAATGGACCAAGGAGCAAGAAGCCTTGGCTCTTGGGAATTCTAAAGCATTGAATGCATTATTCAATGGTATAGACAAGAACATTTTCAGACTGGTGCATCATTGTGAGTTGGCTAAAGAGGTTTGGGATACTCTCAAAACAACTCATGAAGGAACCTCTAAAGTCAAGATGTCAAGATTACAAATGTTGACAACCAAGTTTGAAAGCCTGAGAATGAAGGAGGATGAGACTATTCACGAATTCTACATGAATATTCTTGAAATTGCAAACACCTCAGGAGCCTTGGGAGAAAAGATGTCTAAAGAAAAGCTTGTGAGGAAAATTCTAAGGTCCTTGCCTAAAAGGTTTGCCATAAAGGTCACTGCTATTGAAGAAGTCAAAGACATATGCAATATGAAGGTGGATGAACTCATTGGTTCTCTCCAAACATTTGAGATAGGCATGTGTGATCAGGCTGTGGAGAAAAAGAACAAAAGCATAGCTCTTGTATCAAATACAACAGAGGTCTCAGAGGAAGACAATGATGGAAGCAAGGAGAATATCTCAGAAGTTGTAGCTATGCTTGGGAGACAATTCAACAAACTCATGAAAAGGGTAAATAAGAAGGGTAGAGCTAGTGACAAGTTCATCCCATCTAACATTAGCAGAAAAGCTAAGCCTGCAGAAAAGCTCAATCAAGGCAAAGGAGGTCAATGCCTTGAATGTGAGGGATATGGACATATTAGAACTGAATGCCCCACCTATCTAAATAAACAGAAGAGAGGCCTAAGTGTAACTTGGTCTGATGGAGAATCTGAAAGTGGATCAGAAAAGGAGTATGCCAGGCATGTCACTATTCTAAACAGTGTATGCACGTCTGATGATAACTCAAGTGAGGATGAGTTGACTTTTGATGAGCTTGCAGCTTCATACAAACAGTTGTGTTTCAGAAGTGCAGAGGTATCCCAACAAGGAGAAAATCAAAATGGGATGATTAAGAAGTTGGAGGCTGAGAATAAGGAACATCTTGCAACAATAGACTCACTCAACAGTGAGGTCAGCCTGTTGAATTGTAAACTTGAGCAGATGCAAAAATCAATTAGGATGTTAAACCCTAGGACTGGCACTCTTGAAAAAATTCTACAGAGTGGTTAGATAGCAGGAGACATGTCTGGACTGGGGTTCGTTGGTGAACAAAAACCCATCTTGGGGTTTAAGAGACCAGAGTCTAAAAATCAGAGGTCAAACCAAATGTCACGACCAATGTCACAACATCAGAGGAACAAGAACATAAAGCAGACAAGAAGAAAGCTCCAAAGGTGGAGGTGTCATTACTGTAGAAAATTTGGTCACCTAAAACCTTTTTGCTTCAAACTGCATGGATATCCTAGCCACACTCATCAAAGTGCTCCTGCCAAGAAGCAACAATGGGTGGCAAAGGAGGTTAGTCTGATAGCTCACACCTCTCTAAGAGTGTCAGCTAAAGAAGACTGGTACTTTGATAGTGGTTGTTCTAAGCACATGACTGGAATAAAGAATCTGTTGGTGGACATCAAATTTTATTCCACTAGTTATGTGACTTTTGGTGATGGAGCAAAAGAAGAGATCAAAGGTGTTGGGAAACTAGACTGCCCTGGAATACCTAACCTGGACAATGTATTGCTAGTGAAAGGACTAACTGCCAACTTGATCAGCATTAGTCAGCTCTGTGATCAAGGACTAAGTGTGAAATTCACTGAAGAAAAATGCGTGGTCACAAATGGTGATAATGAAGAAGTAATGAAGGGGTCTAGATCTAAAGACAACTGTTACTTATGGAAGCCTAAGGACTATAGTAGATCCACAACATGCTTTATAGCCAGAGAAGAAAAGGAGGTAAAGTTGTGGCATCAAAAACTTGGGCACCTTCATCTAAGAGGAATGAAGAAGATCATCTCCAAGAAGGCTGTGAGAGGAATTCCAAAACTAACTATTAATGAAGGAAAGGTATGTGGTGAATGTCAAGTAGGAAAGCAAACCAAGACATCTCATCCAAGGGTTAGACACCTGACTACCTCTAGAGTTCTAGAACTATTGCGCATGGACTTGATGGGGCCAATGCAAGTAGAAAGTCTTGGTGGAAAAAGGTTTGCCTGTGTAGTTGTTGATGACTATTCCAGATACACCTGGATAAGCTTCATCAGAGAAAAATCAGATGTATTTGAAGTATTTACAGAGTTGTGTATCAGGCTTCAAAGAGAAAACGAATATGGTGTGGTCAAGATCAAAAGTGATCATGGTAAGGAGTTTGAAAACTCCAAATTTGCTGATTTTTGCTCATCTGAAGGGGTCAGTCATGAGCTCTCCTCCCCTATTACCCCTCAGCAAAATGGAGTAGTGGAAAGAAAAAACAGGACTATCCAAGAATCTGCTAGGGCCATGATTCATGTAAAGAAATTACCTATGCATTTTTGGGCTGAGGCTATGAGCACAACCTACTATGTTCACAACAGAGTGACCTTGAGAAAAGGAACTTCTTCCACCCTGTATGAAATATGGAAAGGAAGGAAGCCAACAGTGAAGTACTTTCATGTTTTTGGGAGCAATTTTTACATCTAGACAGATCGAGAACAAAGGAGGAAAATGGATCCCAAAAGTGATGAAGGAATTTTCCTGGGATACTCTATTAACAGCAGAGCTTACAGAGTATACAACACCAGAACAAAAGTCTTGATGGAATCCATTAATGCTATCATTGATGATAGCATGAAGAAACCAATTTCATTAAGGATGTTGAAACATTCCTTGAGACACCTGTTGAGGACATGGTCAATACTGAAGAGGTTCAAAATGGACAGCCAGATTCTGAATCAGAATCTCCCAACAAAGATCCCTCTATCAGGATTCTGAAAGATCATCCCAAAGATCTTATCATTGGAGACCCCACCAGTGGTGTAAGGAACCGAGTTAGAGAAATCATCTCAAATTCATGCTTTGTATCCAAAATTGAACCCAAAAATGTAAAGGAGGCCTTAACTGATGAATATTGGATCAAGGCTATGCAAGATGAGTCGGAACAGTTTGAAAGGCATAAAGTGTGGGAATTGGTTCCAAGGCCTGAAGGAACAAACACCATTGGAATCAAGTGGATTTACAAGAACAAGTCTGATGAACAAGGAGTTGTAACCAGAAACAAGGCTAGATTAGTGGCACAAGGTTATACTCAAGTTGAAGTAATTGATTTTGATGAAACTTTTGCACCAGTTGCAAGACTTGAGTCAATCAGGTTGTTGTTAGGAATTGCATGCATCCTGAAATTTAAACTATTCCAGATGGATGTGAAGAGTGCTTTTCTGAATGGATATCTAAATAAGGAAGTATATGTGGCACAACCAAAGGGATTTGAGGATCCTAACTTGACAGACCACGTATACAAGTTGAGGAAGGCACTATATGGATTAAAGCAAGCTCCTAGAGCTTGGTATGAGAGACTAACTAAATTTCTTACCACCAATGGATACAGAAAAGGAGGGATAGACAAGACCCTTTTTGTAAAGGGTGAAGGTGGAAAAATCATGATTGCACAAATCTATGTGGATGACATAGTGTTTGGAGAGATGTCAGACAAAATGGTGAAACAATTTGTCAATCACATGCAGTCTGAGTTTGAAATGAGCATGTGTGGTGAATTAACCTACTTCCTTGGACTGCAAGTCAAGCAAATGGAAGATTCTATATTTATCTCCCAAAGTAAATATACCAAAAACATAGTCAAGAAGTTTGGGATGGACAATGCTGGTCACAAAAGAACACCTGCACCCACTCATCTAAAGTTATCAAAAGATGAAAATGGTACTAGTGTGGATCAAAGCCTGTACAGAAGCATGATTGGAAGCTTGTTGTATCTAACAACCAGCAGACCTGATATTGCATTTGCAGTTGGTGTATGTGCCAGATATCAAGCAAACCCTAAGGTAAGTCACATAAATCAAGTCAAAAGGATTCTCAAATATGTGAATGGAACCTGTGATTATGGTATATTTTACTCTCATGAGTGTGATCCTACATTATTTGGATATTGTGATGCTGATTGGGCTGGAAGTTCTGATGAAGAAAGAGCACCTCTGGTGGATGCTTCTTCTTAGGGAACAACCTCATATTTTGGTTCAGCAAAAAGCTAAATTATATCTTATTAAGAGACCTTGTAGAAGACAAAGTGATTCCTTGGAACATGTGTCCACTGAACTACAACTAGCTGACATCTTTACAAAGGCTCTAGATGCTGCTCAATTTGAGAATCTAAGAGGAAAATTGGGTATTTGCATATATGAGGACTCATAGAAATTACGGACACGTGAGAGTTTTAAAATATCAATGCAGTCCACGGCCTTGACCACAAAAACTCTCCGTTCCACGCAAATGTGCTGTATCATTGCATATACAATTTTCTCCACCTCCTCCACTCTACATAATTCTCAATCTGCACTCCGCAACAAGATGTCTTTCCATCATGATGCCTCTTCATCTAAGATCCTTCCCCTTAAAAGATGCTCCTCCCACTGCTGAAGAACTTAGACAAATCAAAAACAGGGAACGCTCGGCATACGTAGAAAAATCCATTGGGGAAATTGTCGATGATATCCTCAAGAAAGGACTGCCTTTTCGGGGCATCACCATTCCCCTGGCTCGCATGGATCCACCTCACAATTCTGATATGCCTGAGGACGACCCTGATGACATCAATAAGGACATCTCATTGACAGATTCAGATGACAGTGATTCCAGTTCCTCTGAGGAAGAGGAATAATGTGGGATGATAGACTACAATAGAGCTCAGTTTGCTGGTTGCTGAGCTAATGACATGTGCTACCGGTTTGAATTTTTGTTAGACTTCTGTTCTCTTGTAACAGCTTGAATTTGTGATGCTCTCCATGAGCAGTTTTTGTTTGTAATGACCCCAAACATGTGTAATGTTACTCATTATGATCCATACTATTTTATTAGTTTGATCTTAATTTGTGTCTAAAAAGGGGGAGAGAGAGTGGTAGATAACAACCAGCAGGTTAGAGATGATGTAGATGGAACTCTAGGCTAAATTGCTGCTACAGGTGCTACTGCTGCAAATAGGCAAGGTTGAAGATTTTACTAATGTGCATGTGTGATAACAGCTGCTGTTGTTAGTGATTTGTGAGTTCCTAATGAGTATAGGAATGTATGTTAGATATATGTGTGTTTCTTGATGGAACCTAGTAGTATTGTAGCTGCTAGTATGGTGTGTTTCTGCAGGGTATTTGCAGAATGTATGTGGCTGTGCAACTCTTCAGGGGGAGTAGCATAGGATGTTGTGCTTCACAGGTGATTGTGCACTTCAGGATGTCATGCTAAATGTCATAACATCCAGAGCAGACTGGATGATTATGTGTGACTGCAGGGTGTCTTATATCTATGTGCTTAGTTCGGGCAAAAATTAGGGATAAAAAGAAAACAAAATAAAAAACCCGCAAATTTGAAAACCTGAAAAGGCGACTTTGGCAAAAATAGGTATCCCAGTGGATTGAAAACCCACAAGGGCGATCTAGGAAAATTTTAGGGATTTAAAAGAAAATGACTGCGGCCTACGTTCGATCTGTGAACTCATCCTAACACATGGAGCTCCCTAAGGATAAGAATTAGTTCATTCAGTCTCTTCAAAAGGTGGAGCGTTGGTGAAACGTTGAAGACATACAAGTCATAGCCGAATCAACACATGGCAGTTGTCTGTTTCCACATTGCCGACATTTTATATTTCTTGTTGTACTTTTTGCGCAATTACCTCTTTTCAGGAATTACATCCAATTGTGACTTGCCTATTTACAGGCCATTTCAATCAATAAAGTATTATTCATTCAAAGAGCTTTCCTTTTCCTGTTTTTACTTTTACTATTTTGTTTGCAAAAAAAGGGCGTCCGATTTTTTTGATAAAATTTACATGTGAAAATATTGGGGCTTTAGAAAGCATATTGAAAATAATAAATTTACTTGAGTGATGTCATGGATGGTAACCAAAACATCCATTTTACATATAGGACATTCTATTTGTTTATTAATTGTTTACAGAAAAACATGATCCTTTTCCCCAGTAGAGCTTACCTCCCCGAAGATGAAGCTCTAGCAGTATTTGCAACACTTGGTAAACATTCCTACCCCATCGGGAATTCAAGAGGTTTTATTCCCCCAATCAATTTGATTTGTACTCCCTAACGAGTATTCAGAAGTTGGTTACATCAAACAAGCTGTTGATATGCAGTCAGGCATCTATCTCACAGTAGAGATTTTGAATCCCCACAAAGTAAGGTTGTCAAATCAGAAGTATCTCACCAGCAATGAGGTGCACTTACCCTTGGAAGGGAAAGGTTGAAGGCTATTCCCCTATAAGATCTATGTCATTAACTTCTCTCCCCAAGCAGAGATTGATGTTGATTCCCTTGACAAGTAAATCAGCAATGGCTGATATCCTCAGCAAAGTCTAATGATCGTTGGCATTTTTTAGAATCAGATATTTGGGACAATCTCCCAGCAAATGATGCTCTCAATTCCTAGTAGGGTGGATTTTTCAGTAGAGATTATATTCATGGAAGCCATTCAGTGGGTCTTTCCTCAGCAAATTTTTATTGCTGATCTTCTCAACGCCTTTCTTCATGGTGTTCTTTTTCATATCATTTTCATTGCATCCCTCCAAATGCGTAGCATTTCCATTTCGTATGGAACATTACACCATTTTCAAACATATGCATCTGAAGCATAAGCCATGTTTGATACCTTTGCGGACAGACATCTCTCTGGAAGATAACGACATAATTCATGGCACTTTGTGGTACTTTACCCCGGCAAAATCTTTGATAGATGTTTTCATCTTACTTTTACTCCCTGACAGAGTTTGTTTGTTTAAGCTTTTCTTTCTCCAGTGGAGTATTCTTTTCAGGTCGTGAATCGATTGATTCAACTTTCTTCCTATCTCGGATATTATTCCAACTTTTAGTTGGTAGTCCTTTGTTCCTTGGATGTTATCCCAATTTTTGGTTGGTAGTCCTCTATTGTTTTCCCGGTGGAGCCGTTATCCCAATTTTTGGTTGGTAGTCTTCGTTGCAGTGAGTTCGCCTTTGTTCGGTGTTCCGATGATTCCAACTTTTGGTTAGTAACCTTTTCTTGATCCTAACTTTTGGTTGGTAACCTATTTTTGATCCCAACTTTTGGTTGGTATAGCTTTGTTAACGATTCCAACTTTTAGTTGGTAGTCTTATTTTTCAGTGATCCTAATTTTGGTTAGTAGCCTTTGCCCCAACTTTTGTGTGTTGTCATTTCTTGGATGTTATCCCAACTTTTTTTTGGTAGTCCATTGCTTTTTTTGGATGTTATCCCAACTTTTGGTTGGTAGTCCTCTATTGCTTCCCCTGCAGAACCGTTATCCCAACTCTTGGCTGGTAGTCTTCGTTGTGGTGAGTTGCCTTCCTTAGGCGTTTTAGGGATCCTAAATTTTGGTTAGTAGCTTTTATCCCAACTTTTGGTTGGTATTCTTTATGACGATCTCGACTTTTGGTTGGTAGTCTTCTTTGTTCGTGTATTCGCCTTCGGTCGGTGTCTGGGTGATCCTAACTTTTGGTTAGTAGCCTTTTATCCTAACATTTGGATGGCATCATATGTCCATCGGTTATCCCAACTTTTGGTTGGTACCCGCTACCTTTAAGTCCACCTTCGGTTGGAAATCACTTTATCCTATGTACATCTCAGCAGGTTGCAAATTTCTGGATTCTTTTAGTATTCAATCACCTTTTACCTTGAATGTTTGAAAGCGGTTACTCTTCATCTCTTTAGGTCCATGTTGTTTCAATGGGGGCAAAATCTTGGATCTCAAAGTCAACCGAGGGTATGCTATGTGTTTTCAAGTGATTTCATGTTTTTGGAACAAGAAAAGTCAAGAGGACACATAAAATCAGGAGATTGGTTGAATTAGGGTTTTAGCGAAATTTTTCTAAGTTTGGAAAATCCAAAATTCTAGCCATTTTGCAACTTCCATAACTTTCTCATCCTTGATCCAATGGAAGCAAACTTGTTATCAAATTAAAGAGGACATCATGAACTACAAATTTGTGGAAGGGATCAAGTTCAAAAGATCCATAGTTTGAGAGATATGGTAGGCTAAAGTTGAGAAAATGGAGGTTTTGACATTCCAACACTTATAAATTTTTCTAAGTATGGAAATTCAGCTTGGTGTACCTACAAAAAGCTGGGATAATCTTGACAATCTTGACAATCTTGATGAGGGGTATGATGTGTGGCGTTACGTGGCTCCCAGTCAGATTAATGAAACAACATGTTTCATTATTTTGGCCTTTTTTTTTTTGTTTCTGAGTAATTGCATGGACTGACCTTGCACCTTTATTATTCACACCCCTGATATATTGTCCCAAGCGCGCCTTAAAAATCTTCATGTTATTCTGTTTATTGCTGATGCACCCCCTCTCCTTTCTTTTCTTTTTATTTCTTTTTTTATTTTTATTTTCAATTTTATTTTTATTTTAATTGTCAAAATCAGTTTTAAAATAAAAAAAATATGTTTCTGATTATTTAGTGTCTTGAGATCATTTTTCATATTTTTATTTTATTTTTCAATTTATTTTACTATTTTTAATTGATTTATTTTGAGAGGTGTTTGACATATTTACCCTTGAATTAGGGTTTGATCTTTTGATGCTTTTGCCATGCCTTCTTAACTCAATCTTTTTACCATGTCTGACACATGAATTTTGATTATTTGAGGGATTTTTTGGTGCCTTGATGTGATGCTTTTTATAATTTATCATTGCCTTTTGTGGAGTCTCGATGCATGCTCGATTCATATGTTATGCTTGCCTTGATGAGTTGATTCGATGATGCATTTATGCAATGTTTGTTGTGATCTTTTGCACACTTGTTCTTTATGGATATGAAATTAGTTAGAGCCTCTTGTTAGATTTTATTGGGTAATTTTTCTATTTTTTATTGATGCCTAATTGTAACTTGGTTTTGGATTGAACATGCATGAGGCTTGACCTAGTTTGATATCACTTTGCCTACTTGTGTTTAAGAAAAACTTGAAATGATTTGTTGATGTGATAACACACTATCTTAATTTGATTTGAGCTTTGGATTCATTTTCATTTGATTATTTTTTAATTTGTGATTGAATTTCTAAGTTGCTGTTGTTTTGGCATTGCTCCTTTGATGTTCTAGATCTAATCCTTTGAGATGTTTTCTTGTGTGATCTAATGGATGCTTGTGAACTCTTGTATGCTTTTAATGAAATGTTTGAGTGTTTGATTTCAATGATGTGATATCCATTGTATGATCATTTCTCATCTCTTCCTTCACTTGATCTTTGGTTTTCTTTGAATGGATGATTTGAGTGGTTCCTTGAGCACAATTTGAACATGATCCTCCTTGAATTTGGTTAATGTCTTGGAAATGAATATGATGTGTATCATTTTTGTTTGGTTTTGATATTGATGATATGGTATTCCTTGCTTGATCATTCATGCCTTGTGCCTTGCTTGAACTTTTCCTTTTCTTTAAGGATGACTTTGATATATGTTTGTTTAGTCTTAATGCATGTTTTGGATTCAATCCTTTCTCTTGTGTACTCATGAGTGGGTGTTTAAGTTGATGTTCATGTTTATGTTGCTGCCCTCACTTGGTTTCATACCCTAATCTCACATGTTTGATCATGTGAAGTGTGTTTTTGCATGAGTTAGTTGTTGCTATTTGTTTGGATATTAATGAGATGCATGCTTGACACTCTTGTGTTCATTTTCTAATTTTTGAATTGATTTAAACATGATATGATGTTGCTAATGCCCTACCTTATTTATCATTTCATTTGACTTCATTTCACTTTGCTTGATGATTGATAATACTTCTTCTTGGACTTTAAGTCATTTGTGTGTGTATTGGTACTTTGTCTTGCCAATTTATTTTGACTTTCAATCTTTGAGTATGATTTGATATGTGAACAAACTCTTGTTACTTTAATATGATGTTGATGTTTACCTTGTGTGATTGAGATCAAGGCTTGCTTGTTTGATGCCTTGCCTTTTGAGTTGAACTTCCATGAGTGTTTACTTGGTGTTACTTATCCTTCATCTCTCATTCTTCTTTCTTCTCTTTCATTTCTTGAGACTTGGTTAAGTCTTGATTTTGTTTTCATTTGTGATTGATTAGAATGGTGTTTACTTGTGCTTGTTTACATGATCCCTTAGGATTCCTAGTTGCACTTAATTTCTGATTAAGTTGGGAGTAGGAGAGACATTAGGCTTTCAATCCTTTGCATGATAACATATAGGATAGTCCCTTATTGACCTCAACTATAGGTCCATCATTTGTATGATAACATTAGGCAGACTTCCCTTTCATCCTAACCTTAGAACTATTTTGTATGATAACATTAGGGTTTTTAGTTTCCCTTTAGTGTTCTTTTTTGTGTCTTCTCTTCTCATCTCAAATAACTCTACGACGCTTAATAAAGAATGATGAACGTTGTGCGCCACGAGCCTAAAGCATATGGAAAATGATGAGTGAGGGGGTTTCTCCTTACTTGTCTAGAGTTTTTAGTGTATCCCTCTTGGGCAATATGCAAAGCATTCGCTCCTATATCATAGTATTTAGTGCAACGTGAATCTCAAACAAAAATCAATTCACTTCATTAAAACTCTTAAACAGAACTCAAACATTTTTATCCTTCGAGATTTGTTTCAAAATCATTTTCAGAAAAGAGTACGTTACTTTTCTATTCTACCGCAAACAGGCGTCATCATTAACCAGCTGGAATGGGAACTTAGTGTCGCTCATAAAAAACACTTAACCAACCTATGGTTTCGTTACCCGAACTACGTTTGCTCTGATTTCTCACACCAAATGAGGATACGTAGGAACAAGACGATGATGTCTTGGTGAGTAACCTTCCCCACATCACCCATAGTATTTCGAACTACGTTGACTCTGACTTTCCCATTGCACGAGAGAATACGTAGGCATAGGGCGGCGATGTGCTATCGAGTCACTTTTTTCTTTTCCCTCCCCTATTTAGCAGTAGATTTTAGATAAACCCACCATTTTGATTAGACAACAAGCATGGATCCCGTTGAGTACAACAGACGTGAGGGATCCTCATAACTTCCCCTTGTGTAACCGACTCCCAAACCCAAGATTTGGTTACGATGACCTTATCTTCTCCTTCCTTTTAGGTTTTCTTCGACTGTTTCCTTTCCCTCTCTTTGGGATAAATAACATTTGGTGGCGACTCTTCTGTTTGTTTCTGCCGCTTCTTTTCATAGTTGTGTCACTAAGTAATCAAATTAATCAGCATCTGAATTTAAAATAATCAAGGCTCGGATTAGAATCAAAATTAACATTAAGATTAAGATCCAATCAACACAAAAAAAGATCTAGTTCATAAAATTAAACAAAATAATAAAACTAAGGGTGTAGTAATGAAACTACACCAACCAAGTATGGAATCATGTGGGCCATCACCCCCATCATCCAAAACAAATAATTGTGGTTGTGTTAAATAGAAACAAGGGTGATAAGAGGAAAAATCAACATAGGCTTCTCTAGGCCCAAATGCAACAACATGATCTCAGCAAAAAAAAAGTTTATCAAGAAAGGATTGGAAACAAGACATATTTATAAATGAGGAACAAAATCTTGAGATGCGCATCAAATCACTTAACCTTCTTCCTCGTACAAGGTCTCACACCATCCAACATTTCCATTTGTTTCGATCCCCTCCTCTCTGCTTCCGTTTGATCGTCTTTTCCCAATGCTCGGTCTACCCCATTTCAAATTCACTTTGATTATAGCTTTCAATCGCTCCGTTTCAATCGCTTAACCAGGTTTGTTTCAATTCAGACCGGGTTCACTGTTCTTCTTCTCTTCTAATTCATGATCTGGTTTGCTTCAATCATTTCCTCTTATTCTCTCTTGGTTCTGAGGTTGGGTTTTAGCTCAAGTGGGTTTGATGTTTTTGTGTTGGAGTTGCTGAATGGTGATTTGAAAGTTGAAGGAGGTGCAGAGTGAGTTTTGGTTCTATTGAAATTGTCAAAGGATGAAGAATCAGATTGGATGGGGAGAGTTTGTGGGAAAATGGAAAGTTATTATGAGGTTCAGAAGGAAGGAGAAATAAATGGTTTTGAGGGAGTTTTGGTGGAGATTCACTTATTTAAAAGGTGTTGGTTTTGAAGATATGGAGGTGCAGTTTGGGTTGAGGTTTGTCAAAAGAAAGATTTGCTGAAGGAAGAAAGTGATATGAGTTGAGGAGAGATGAGAGGGTATGAAGGATGATTTGAGGTTATGAAGAAAATCAGAGAGAGAGAGAGAGAGAGAGAGAGAGAGAGAGAGTCAGGACCTCTTTTGTTGTTGATTGAGTTCCCTCCAATTAGTTCAGCCAGAAAAAGGTTATCCAATTTGTGGGTGCATACTAGAGGTGGCAATGAAATCCATTTAGATAATATCCATCAAATCCATCCAATAATTTATCCATCCAATCCATCCATAAGACAAAAAATAATTGAATGGATTTGATCCAATCCATCCACTAACTCATATGTATGAATTCAATCCATCCATCTCATTTTATATATCCATTGGATATTACGTTGTCACTTATTAAATTAAGAATTTTTAAATTAATTTTTTGGATGGACGAATATCCATCCATTAGAAATATGTTAATGGATGGATTGAATGGATTTTATCTTTTAATGGATGGATTGGATTGGATTTTTATTAAGAGAGTTTAGTGGATTGTTAATGGATTAATGGATTGATTTGATCCATCCATTAACAATCTAATTCATATCCATCCAATCCATCATTTTGCCACCCCTAGTGCGTACGTCAAGGTTTATGTGCGTAACCGTATTTTTTTCCTTGTGTGATTTGTGAATCAATTACTCCCTGTAGCAACTGGAATATGGTTTTGTCGCATTGTGGAAATTGGTAGGGTCAAGTTTGTGATTGCAGGTCCCTCTTGTGTAACTTTTTTATGCGCAGGCATGGTTGTAGTGGATGTGTGTGTACTGGTGAATCAGAGTTATGTGCGAAAGGAGGTTACGAGGTTTCACCAATTGGTTTTTGGCTTACGCAAGTTCGTGTGTGGATTGTGGTATTATGTGATTTAGTTTGGTAAATGTTAGCTTTTTTTTGGAAAAAATTTCTTTTTGTAGTCGTGTTGTTGATGGTTTGCTGCACTTCATTTTGTGTGGCGTGATGTACTGAAAATTGGTGCAAGAGATGGTTGGAATTGTTGTGGGGCATGACATGTTTTAGGAACTTCAAATGAAAAAAAAATCTTATTTCCATAGGCTTATTTTTGGATGAGCCTCATTTATATTTTTTTTTTGTAAAATTCTTTTTTGTAATGAATGGACTTTGGGCTTTAGAATTGTATGGGCTTTAACTTCCATTGCCTTGTGGTGATTGAGTTATAATTTTCTTATACAACTTGTAATGGGCCTTTAAATTGTTATTCACACCTCCACACCTTATTTGAACTATGATACACTTAATTCTGAATGATAAATGCTTAAAAACTCCTCATGAAAAATCA
This sequence comes from Lathyrus sativus, assembly GCA_963859935.3. Lineage (NCBI taxonomy): Eukaryota > Viridiplantae > Streptophyta > Magnoliopsida > Fabales > Fabaceae > Lathyrus > Lathyrus sativus. Next base: position 286,481,071 of record OZ012736.1, on the reverse strand, counting down.
AATTTCAACATCTTGAAATCTCCACATGAAATGAGTAAGACTTGAGTTGCTCTTGAGAAATCAATCTTGAGTTCATCTTGCACTTGGCATTGAATTAATACGTGCACCCTCCATAATGAACTAATCCCTTAACTTTGCAATTTGAAATGAATAAAATATTGAAACTATGGTCAATCTTGAATTAACTTTTGACTTTGACACCAAGTGAACCAAATTTGTAATGAGTCTCGAATCTGACTGAAATCGGATCTTGAAACAAATCTTGAATGAAAGTATATCAAGGAAAACAGGAAACCCTTACTCAGAGAAACTTTTGATCCCATGTCTAAGAAGATCAATTCAAAGTATGATTATGAGTTATGATTTAATGAAGATGCAAATAAAATGAAACATAAGCCAGTTAGGTTAGAAAAAAGGCGGGAAATTTTTGGTGTTACAGCTGCCCCTATTCAATCGACTTGGACCTGAAGGAATGATAGCAACGAATTTCAGACATTCAAGGTACACAGAGGTTGAATACCGAAAGAACCCAAAAATTTGTAGTCAATGGGGAGATAAAGATAACGGATACCAACCAAAAGTCGGGATAGCGAACAGATACCATTCACCAACCAAACACAAAAGATAATAGATGAGCCAACTAAAAGATACAAACCAAGAGTTGGTATGTAGACAGAATGAGGATACTAACTAAGAGTTAGAATAACAAAGAGTACAAGATATCGACCAAGAGTTGGGATGAAATAAGGTACTAACCAAGAATTAGGAAAAAACAAGGTACTAACCAAGAGTTATGATAAAAGGGTACTAACCAAGAGTTATCATAAAATAAGGTACTAACCAAGAGTTGGGATAAAACAAGGTACTAACTAAGAGTTAGGATAATAAGGTACTAACCAAGAGTTAGGATAACAAGGTACTAACCAAGAGTTAGGATAACAGGGTACTCCAAGAGTTAGGATAACAGGGTACTAACCATGTTAGGATAAAATAGGGTACTAACAGAGAGTTAGGAAATAGGGTACTAACCAAGAGTTAGGATAAACAAAACACTGACCGAAGGCAAGCTCAAATTAAAGAAGATGAACCAAGAGTTGGGATAACAAGATACTAACCAAGAGTTAGGATCAAACAAGGTGCTAACCAAGAGTTAGGATAAAAAGGTACTAACCAAGAGTTAGGATAAAACAAGGTACTAACTGTTGCACCCTAAATTTTGCTCAACCTATTTCATCTGGGTTATGTTTCAATTGCATTGTCATTTGCATAATAAGTCATGTACATAGTTTAATCATTTGCATAGCATAGCATAACAAGTCATCTAACAGGGGATCAAGTGCCTTTCTTATCAGAAAGAGGCCCATCAAGGGGTTTTATTCAAGTTCAAGACCATCCAAGTAATCAAGAAATGAGTTGAAGCTTTGAAAAGTTTGAGGGTCAACCAGTGGATTTCCCTCCTAAACTTGAGGGGTTGAAGATCATCAATGAATGTGTGAGTCATGACTGAGGGTATGGAATGTGTACAAAGATCATGGAAGACCTAGAGGGTCATTTTAAATATGAGACAAGTCATTGATACAAGTACAAGAGCCAGAGTTGAAGTACAGTCAACTAGGGTTTCACCTGGGTCAACCCTAGGTCAACTGAGTGATTGAAGAGCATCAAGGCTTAATTAGAGGATGTGGGATTCATGAATTGATATGTTGATACAAGTGTGGTGTTGTGCCAAGGATAAATCAAAGAGAATCAAGAGGAGGAGGAGTTACTAAATTAGGGTTATAGTGTAAAAACCCTAATTTAGGCCTATCTTCCAAGCCAGATAAGTCAGAATTCAAGTCTCAAGTGAATTATTGGTCAACATGAAACTCGTAGAGCTTCTCAATAGCTTTAATTTGAGTACTAGAAGTCTTCAAGAAGATTTGTAGAACTCAAGTTATGGTTCTTGCAAGTTATGGGTCATCAGAGGACACTGAAATTTATCTGTGAAAGTCACTTGACTTCCAAGCAACTTTTGCCCATCAAGGAGTTTTCAAATGGATTCTTGGCCAACATAAGAGTTGTATATCTTGGTCTTAGCTTTAATTTTAGTACTAGAAGTCCTCAATAGGATTTGTGGAACTCAAGTTATGGTCTTGGCAACCCAGGGGTATTTTGAGAAAGATGAATTACAGGTCATTTTTCAACATAGGTCTAAATCTCCATCTTCCACTCCTCAAATGAAAAAATGCTCAACATGAGATGTGTTCAAAATGATGTTTTTAGGCTAGATAAGAGGTCATGAGAACTTGTAATGGCTTGCTTCACAAAATCATAAAAATGGCCTAAAATGCAGGTGAAATTTAAATGAACCAAAGTTGAAAATTGGGGTTTTTGACCTACAAACCCAAACCAAGCCATATGACATACCAATTTGATTGTAAAAGGCATTTTAAGAACATTGACATTGCCACAATTTTGAATTGAGGGTTATTTTTAGGACTTGCTTTGAAAATATGTTACTTGAATCATAAGTAACAATTGCAAAACCACACTTCCAAGCAAATGCAAGGCTCCTTCCCATCCATACACCTCCAATATCTCATTTGGAGAGAATTTAAACTCAGAACCAAGTGAATTGCAAGCAAAAACATGAGATGGTATGTGCATAGCATAAGATGAGATTTCCATGACATGAGATGGTGAATTTCTCATTGGATCAATCTAGAACTTTCTAGGGTCTTCAAAGACATTCTATATAAGATTCAGAAGAGGTTCAGAGCAAGAGTTAGAGAGAATTGGGAGAGATTTGTGAGATTGCAATTTGAAACTTCCATGTGCAAAACAGAATTCAGTTACAAGTTTCAATCACATTCAAGCCATTCTTTTGATCTCAGAACCTTGATCAAGCATTGGTGAATGATTCCAGATAGAATCCATAGCAAGATTAGTGGAGAATAGTGTGTTAGCATTTGGATTTCTCAACCTGCAACTCACTATCGGGTTCCAAGATTCAAGAGGATTCAACCAATTCTTTTGCATACAGAAGCAAGATTATGACTCATTGAAGGTGTCTGGAAGTTCCCAAAGCTTGATTTGAAGATTTCATACCTCTGTGCATCAAGATTTCGCAGGTATGCACTTTTCAATCCACAACTTAATTTAAGTAGTTTCAATAGATTTTGTTAGGTTAGAATGATTGTAGGTGATTAGTAGAAGCTTTCCGGTAGCTTTAGGATCGATTTAGATACAATTAGTTGAGTGGCACCATTTCTGTTCAGGCGGTTATCTTGATGAATCTTGTGATAGAACCTTAGGTTGATAGTTAGAATTGACCAGGGTGAAGTGGTGAAGAGATTAAGCTACTCAATTTCAAGATTGGTGAGTTTTGGTGATTGACCAATTTCTGAGTTTCCCATCGTGTTTCGAGGAGGAGTAAGTTTCAATGATTGTGGATGCCATGGTTAGATTCAGTGTAAAATTTGGAGTGAGTTAGGGTTTTTGCTTTTAAGTTTTGATGAAGATTTGAGGAAGCACGATTGGGAAGAAGATGAAGTTGCAAGCTCTGTTTCCATGGCTGTTTCTCCCTCCACAATTCAAAATGAAGAAGATGATCTGACCACCATTGGATGTGAGGAAGACTTTGACTCAAATCAAGATCCAATGGTCACGAGCAAGCCTCATTTTGTGAAGAATTCTGAAGGCGTCCAAACGCACCGTTTCATTAAAGTTGCAGCTTGGGCTTAAGTGCAACATATGATATCCACACCCCTCTTCCAAAGCCCAATAGGAAATACACTAATATTTGTTGCTATTCATACCGTGGATTTCTCTTTTTTCTAGTTATTTTCATTTTATTTTCTGATGGATAACTGGGCCTAGCGCGCTTTCCTATTACCACCCCCTTTTGGGCCCAGTTGGTTGATTGCTTTGTTTTTCATTGCTATTTGACACAATAATTTTCCTTTTTTCCATATTTTCTTTTATTTTCACATTTATTTTTAGGTTCTTTAAAAAATCATAACTAATTGGAAAATTAATATTTTTAGATGGGAGTTTTTCCCCATTTTCATCAAGACATCAAGAAAATTATAAAAGAATAAAATTGTCATTTCATGCATTTTTCTATTTTTGGTTTATTTTTACTTTTAATAGCTTTTATTTCATTTTCATTTGATACATGTTACTTGCTGAATTTAGTATGACCATTTTATTTTGGTTTTTTATGTGATTCTTTTTCCTATGGTTAGATTAGAGTATTAGGTTCCCCCTGGATTTTTTTCACATTTTTGTGACTTAAATTTAACTGTTTTTGAAAGGTGTGAAGCAAGTGTGCTAGAATTAGGGTTTCAACTTGACATAGGTGCATTTCAACACATAGTTCTTGGGTTTTAGTTTGATTTAGGCCTTGGGGTTTATGTGGGGTATAGGGTACATAGTTAGGGTCCCTTAGAAATTAACCTAGGATTTTATGATGAATATTTCCATTTTATTTGATTTTTGCAAGTTGATTGACATTGGTGTGTTTCCCTCTTGGGAAATTGCTTTGTTTGTTGAGTTTTGGGCCTTTTCTTTGGGTGTTGGGGCTTGTGCTTGGCTTGAGGATTGTATAAAGACCTTGAGGATGATTGAAGACAAATGATGATGCTTGGATCTTAAGTTGCTTGTGCTTGAAGATTGCTTGATGAAGGCTTAGGAGATAGGAGATATAGGGAGAGCTCTAGAATAGACTGATTTCTTATGTCCAATATAGAGAGCTTCTTGTGCCTCTATTCAATCCTATGACACAAGGTCCCCTAAAAGAGTTCCATCTCTCCTTAGGAGGGATGTAGAGCATGCTTTGATTGGGTAGAACCTTGAGGATGCCTCTCCCTTGCTATGATAAGATCTTAGTGATTTCCCTGGGTTATCATTAAGCATCTTAACATTTCAACTTCATCTATTAGCTGATTCTCTCCTGTGAGGTGTCTGCATTGAAGTTGAAGACCTATTGAGGATGAAGGTCATTGATGATTACAGAAGATGAAGCTGGTACCTGTCAAAGTTGGGTATCTGTTGAAGATTAGGGTTTTGCTGCTGACTAAAGTTGTCTACTGGCTGGAATTCAGTGTTTGCTAAAGCTGAAGATTCTTGGAGATAAGAGCTTATCTGAAGCTTGAATATCATTGGAGAGTGAAGATGGGATCTTGCTTGAAGTTGTTACTGTCTACCTATTGCTGTTAATCAGCTGTAGCTGCCAGAGCTGGTGCTGTTTGAACTGCTTGCTGTAAGAGCTGTTGTTGTTGTCTGAGCTGGTGTTAGGTGTAGTTTTCTTTCCTGTATTGTCTGTTGATTTTCCCTTAGGTTTGAAGTGAAGCTGTTTCACTTTGCCTATTGTTTATTGATGCATCTCATGCACTTTACTGTTTACTGTATATATGCTGTTTCTTTTCCGTTTATCCCCTAGGATCTCTGATTTCCTCTGTGCAGGAGGGAATTATGACAGACATTAGGTTGTAATCCATGCATGACAACATTAGGGTAGTTTTGATTCTCTTTTCAAACCCTAGGTTTTTAGACTTCTCTTCTATCTCAGAACAATTCAAAACACAGTAATAAGGATTATCGATGTCGTACGCTACGAGCCTTAAGCTATTTGAGAAAGGTTGCTGGAGGGTCACTCTTCAGTAACCTGATTGCTTAGTGTGTTACCCTTAGGGTGACATACAACGTAGTCACCCTTAAATCATAGTCTCTAGTGCGTCAGAGATTGCAAACATAAAAAAAAAACATTTCTTGCGTAAAAGACTGAAAACAAACATCAAAGTGTCATTTTTGTCCGCTTGGACTCTTATTCAGGAAAAACCCTTTCTTAAGGAAATAAAAAAAACTGTCAAACAAGCTTGTGTCTTCCGTAGCCCGAACTACGTTTGCTCTGATCTTTCACGCTGTATGAAAGTACGTAGGCATAGGATGCGATATCCTAGCGAGCAACCTTCCCCTCCTTTCCCGTAGGTAGGCGAACTACGTTGACTCTGATTTCTCGTTCCAGACGGGAATACGTAGGCATAAAGTGCGATACTTTGCCGAGTCATTTTCTTTCTTTTTAACCTCAGACCTGTAGAATAGATAGAATAACAATCCGTACCAGAAAACAAGTGTGGATCCCGTCGAGTACGACGGACGTGAGGGGTGCTAATACCTTCCCTTTGTGTAACCGACTCCCGAATCCAGGATTTGGTTGTAATGACCATTCCTTTCCCGTCTTTGCGGTAGGTTTACTTCGAGCGTTTCCTTTCCCTCCTTTGGGATAAATAACGCACGGTGGCGACTCTTCTGTTCAGCCGGCGCCGATTTTCGCAGTAGCGACAGCTGGCGACTCTGCTGGGGACAGGAATATCCCCTATGCGAGTCAATCCTAGCGCTTGTTTTCCCGTCGGGGTGTTGTATAGATTTACTTTCCTGTCTTTACTTTCCGCATTTTATTATCATCCTTAGACTGTTATTGCTGCTGTGGGAAAGGGGTAATCTGTTGAGAGATAAGCCGGACCTGAGCTTGAGGTTACACATAGACTTAGAAGTAGAGAGTAGTGGTTAGCCTGCTTGCTTAGCTCGCACCAGCTAGCCGCGAAATTTACGCTCGGACGAGATTCTCTTTGATGCTTCTTGCCTGGCCCTTAGGGCTCGACAAGTTGTCTTACCCGAGGATTGTCGACTCTGGGAACCTATCAATTGGGATTCAACTAAGTGAGGCTGCTTCAAGGAATGATGATGCCACACCTTCTGGGTATCGTATCATCGCTCTTGAAAGTCTGTAACGTTGAACCCGCATAGGATGTCGTACCTCGTCTGCGAGTTAAGTACATACCTGTGAGGGGTAGGTAGGGTCTGTTTGCAGGAAACCTTTGACCTCAGAATACCCGGTTTATCTCTGTTAGTGAGATGTAGTTACAAGGTTCATTTGAGTGGTTGATTCGGTTTGAGATGAAGATTGGATGGTTCTCAGGCTTCAGTACAGAGCAGCCCAGTCCATCAGCATTGCACTTGGTCCCTTGTTTGCATACGCATGTGCATTTTCATGATTACATTTCATTTACATGTATTTATGTTGCAGGTGATCATTCCCCTCTGATTCTAGTATATCTTCTGGCCCGATATGGAGTCCCTGAAGAAGACAGTGGCTTACCGGTTGCATTTGCCAGATATCAGTTCCTTGCTGGGTTTAGTTGCTCTTGCAGATGAGAAAGTGAGGGCTGAGTTCAGAGTATCTTATGGGAGATTACTCAGTTTGTTATACAAACCATCAACATTCGAGGCGACTGGGGTGTATACTTTGTTACAGTTTTATGAGCCGCAACTGAGATGTTTCTTGTTTCCAGACTATATTCTAGCACCCACTTTGGAGGAGTATTCTGCGAGGTTGGGGGTTCCTGTGTTAGACCAGTTGCCCTTTGTACATGTTGATACTGAGCCTGAGTTAGCTACACTCACTGAGATTGTCAGGTTAGACGCTTCTGAGTTTCCGGGAGGTTTGGTCAAGCTGAACGGAGCTTTTGGTTTTCACCTGTCTGTCCTGGTTGAGAAGGCTACACAGTGCGCGAAGAGTGGATGTTGGGTTGCCTTCAGTGCTATTCTAGCTGTCTGCATCTATGGGATTGTCTTGTTTCCTAATGTGCCAGATTTTGTCGACTCTGACGCCTTCTTGATTCTTGCCTCGAAGAATCCAGTTCCTACTCTCTTGGGCGATGTCTATCATTCAATTCATTACAAGAATGAGAAACGTCGTGGCAAGAACGTTTCCTGCTGTCTTCCTCTCCTGTACAGGTGGTTCCAGGGGCACCTCCTGAAGACAGGACCTTTTGTTGATGCTGTTGATACTTTGGATTGGTCGTCCCGGTTGATGGGACTGTCTGCTGAGAATATCATTTGGTTTGACCAGAGTATGCTTGGTATTGCCATTATATATAGTTGCAGTGGCTTTCCGAATGTTCCCCTGATTGGACGGAAGGGCTGTATCAACTATAACCCTTCACTGCTGGTACGACAGTTCGGTTATGCTTTGAGGGACGCTCCTATTGAGAAGGAGATACAGGAATCTCTGTATCTCATAGGCTTATTAGACACAGCTGTTTTGATCAGATTGAGACATGCATGGGCTAACATCCATAGGATAGGGAAAGCTTTGCTCGGTAAGAGTAACAGCAGAGCTTATGATCCTTATTTGGCTTGGATCCGCGAGAGAGCCAGTACTTCTTTGATGCCTTATCCTGCTGTGGAACCTCTGTATCTTCCTTTGATTGAGGTACCTCCTTCAGAAGAGAGTGAGAAGTATAACAAATTGTTGGCTGAAAACGAAGAACTGAAGAAAGCCAATGAGGAGTTAGAGAAGGAGATCTTCCAGTTACGTCGGGAGAAGAAGGAAGCCACTTTCACCATGAAGGAACATACTGAATTGATTAACAGGTTGGGATCGGAGCTGACGGAAGAGACCAACAAGAAGGAAAAGGTGGGAATAGCCTTGAACGATGTTAGAAAGGTGCTTACTTCCAAGAAGGAACTTCTAAGCAAAGCTTATGCCCGTATCAGCAAGTGGGAAGCTTTGTGGAATGCCACGCTTACCAAGCAGAAGGAGCGCGAAGACGAACTGAAGCTGCAGATTGCCACGCTAGAGGCACAGGTTAGAGACCAAGACGCGAAGATTGCTGAAGCGACATCACTTAGGAGCGCTGCTGAGCTCAGGGTGAGTGACATTGACGAGAAGCCGAGAGGATGTGAAGAGAAGGCTGGTTCCAAGAGGTACAGATTTGACGAGAGTTCTGGCAAAGGAGCCTACCAGGATGATGCCAAAAAGCTGAGATCCACTACCGAGCGGCATGCTTTATTGATACAGGAGTTGATCTCCCGACTAGGGCACTCAGAGACGATGAGGATATTGGAAGATGTCAGAGCACGCCATTTGGCCTGATTTATCTTTGCCTTATCTTTGTTATTTGTACTTGTAGTGGGGCCATCGCCAGGCTTGTTGGCCGAGGCTTCTTCAGTTGTACACTTGTACTCCGCCTCTTAGCATTTGTTATATATGAGGGTTGTCTGATTCCTTACTTGCTGGATGGGGACTCCATTGTCATGATGGCATTCTCTCCGAAACTAGAATCGGGGGGGATATAACCTGTAGCATATTTACATAATTGCATTTGCATTCATATTGCATGACCGGTATTTGTAACAACCCAATTTTTCAATAAGTGATTAATTATGCTAATTAATTGGTTTATGTGATTTATCTGATTTAAATAAACTATTGGATTTATTTAAATGAGTTAATGGATTTAATTAATTTATTCTACTTGGTAGAATAATGTGGATTTATTAGATATTCTCTTATTAATGATAAGATGAGATATTTTGTGAGAAATGAATTGATAGATATTTTCGAGAGAAGAATTATGATGGAAAGAAAATAGAAGGATATATAAGGGAAATTGGAGAGAAAAGAAAAGAGATAGAAACATAAGAGAAAGAAAGAAAGAAAAGGAGAGAAAAAAATAGAGAAAGAGGAGAAAAGAGAAGAGAAGGGGGAAACTTGGAGAAATCATCAAGAATCAACTTCAAGCTTCAATCTAATCAAGGTAAGGGTGAGAAACATTATTATTTGACCAATGTGTATGATTATGTATGAGTTGTGTTGGATTTGTTGGTAGTTTCTCTATTTTTCATTTCTAGGGCATAAATGGTTTAATCGGTAGAATCGAGTTTTGAACGGTTAGAATTTAAAATAAATTGCATAGTTTAGTCGGGTAATGTTTAGCCGTGATTATTGGATTTCGTTTGATTGAATTTGGTTGAGTTTGTGAGTTTTGATATTTTTGGATAATTGAGGGTTTGAGATTTGAGTGAAAATCGGACGTCGCAGAAATCGTGTTTAATGGTTCTAATTCACTGCTGTATGTTAGGTGGGTATGAGTATGTATTTGTTTCGAAAAAAAGAATTGAATCGGTCAGATTTTCGGGCGAAAATGCAAAATCCCGTAGCCGTGTTTAGGCAAAATTCTGGTTTTTCGGAAAACTTCGAAAATTCATAACTCTTGAACCGTAAGTCGGTTTTGACCCCCGTTCGAAGCGTTGGTAAGTTAATGAGATTGTATTTCTAGAAAAAATGGCTTTGAGGCCTGTACCTAGTTCAGTTATAGCAGAAAATTGAAAACATATTGTTGTATTGATTTTTACCGTCGCGAATGTGTGTGATTGATGTGTTATTGTGCAGAATACTTTTGTTATATAACGTATAGCTTGTGCATGTTGTGATATGATATGTTGTGGGTAGCCGTATGGCGTGAATCCTAGATGGTGGAATCGATTATGAAATATAGTCTTTTGACAAATATATGCATATTGTTTGTATGTGAAGAATACATGAGAACATATTGTGAATATATGTGCATTGCTTGATAAATGTGGTAATGATATTGAAGTGTAAATGCATATTGATTGTATGCGATATTGTGAATGCATGAGAACATATTGTGAATATGTGTGCATTGTTTGAAAAGGTAATGAGGTTGAATTATGAATGCATATTTGTTGTATCCGATTATTGTGAATTAATGCATGGGAGCATATTGTAAGATATGCGTGCATTGTTTGACAAATATGTTGATGAAAAGTATGAATACTTGATTATATGATATGTTGTGTGTGCAATCTTGTTTAATTCTTGAAGGGAGGAATTATGTGAATGCATGGGATTAAGACGTGTGATCGGTCTTAAGTGCATTTTGTTGTTGATTGCATATGCATCATTTAGTCAAGAGGCAATGTTTGCTAGTTTCGTGGAGACTAGTGGCTTGTCCCAAACCTAGAAGGGTGGGTTTGAAAGCTTAGGGAACGGGTTTTTGTTGTTATCGGTCTAGAAGGGTGGACCCGGTTTAAGTGTAAAAACCGAAAAATGATAACAAGTGTTGGTACCACATGGCATGAGTTGCATTGAGTTGCATTGAGTCTCATGGAATGAATATATGATTGTTGTATGAAGTTATGCATAGGTGTATGTACATGACTTGTGTAATTGTGAACTATGGATATGTTTGATGATTGTCCATATTTGCCTATATATATATATATATATATATATATATATATATATATATATATATATATATATATATATATATATATATATATATATATATATATATATATATATATATATATATATATATATATATATATATATATATATATATATATATATATATATATATATATATATATATATATATATATATATATATATATATATATATATATATATATATATATATATATATATATATATATATATATATATATATATATATATATATATATATATATATATATATATATATATATATATATATATATATATATATATATATATATATATATATATATATATATATATATATATATATATATATATATATATATATATATATATATATATATATATATATATATATATATATATATATATATATATATGCTTTTTGAAGTATATGATGAGTTATGATGAAGTATGGTGAGAATGGTGGAATACGCGTATGTGCATTACTTGTGTAATTGAGAGTTGTGAATATGTGATCATTGTATGAAAGTATGCTTATAAACATGAATTGTTAATTTGAGAATTGTGAATGTGTAATTGTGAATTAGTGAGTAAACATAATATGTGTATGTTCATGTGGAATGTTGAGATTTATGGATACGTGCATGATGAATATGCTTGGTGATTATCCATATTTGATTATATATATGTTGTATTATACATGATGAGTTATAATGAATTGTGGTGAGAAAATGTGGAATATATGTATTTTGTGCTTGTGTATTTGTGTATATATAATTATATGCATTGTTATTATGATAATATTTCTCACCCTTCTGCTGGAATGATGTCCTACATGACATCGTGCAGGTATCAAGGAGTAGTATTGCTCGTAGTTACAAGGTCGCTTTTGGTGTAGCCGTTTAGTGATTTAATTATGTTGGGTCGAGTCATGCTCTGGTCATGCAACACTGGGATCGCTTGGGTTGTGTTTAAGATATACATTATGTACTCTATAAATGTGTTTATATCCATTGGAATATTATGATGTTGGCCTTAGTGCCTAAGTGATGTTGTTTTATGTGATAAAAACAAATGTTTCTTTTATGAAAATTGTGGTATAATTGAATCCGCTGCTACATGCAAAGTGAAGTTTTGTAAAGCATAATTTTATATTGAAATAGTAATGAGCATGACAGGTGGTTTTGATATTTTGAAAGTTATGTGTAATGCCCTTTTGTAAATGCATGGAAATTTACCCTGATTATTCATATATTATCTGTGGGGTTTATAAGGGTGTTACAGTATTCGTGAATCTGTATCTTATTTCCTGCATCTTCAGGTTTCCAGGATTGACGAACAAAGAGTTCACCGCTACTCAACCCGAAACAACTGCAAAAGAATCATGGATCAAGTCCAAGTGGAGATGCATGAGATTCGCGAGAAATTGAACCTGTTCATGCAGGCCATGGAGAGTATTGCTAAAGGCCAGGAGAATCTCCAGACTTTGGTGCAGGCGCTGTTGACGCGGGCTAATGGGAACGGCAACAATGACCACAACTATGCGCATGTTGAGACTATTCCGGAAGATGGTCCCCCTACGCCTGTGGTTCCTCCTGTGGTGACCCCACCTGTTGTGGTTGTGAACAATGACGCTGGCGCTGGCAATGGTAATGCAGGGAATGGAAATGAGACTGTTGTTAACAATGTTGGATTTGGAGATGCCAATCTGGGCGGGGGTAACTTCAAGGGCGGTAATGGTTTTGGTAACAATAGGTTTGGCTATAATGACCAGGGGTTTGAGTATGACAATCAGGGAGGAAAGTTCGGCTTCAACACTCAGGGTTTCGGCTACGATGGTTTTGGTAATGCTAACCAGGGTTATGGTGGCAATGGTGCTGGATTAATTCCTGTCAACACTGGTTTCGGGCCTGTTGGGGTCAATCAAGGTTATGGTAATGGGGGACGAGGTCCCATGACTAATCAGCAAGAGTTTGGCCGCAACACTGGTTATAACGGGTACGGAAATGAAAATGTGAACTGGGGAGAAGACTGTCAAGAGGATGCCTTTTCTGGAAGAGGCATGGGATTTGAAGGACCCATTGACAATACTCAGAGGATCAAAATGCTTGAAGAATAGGTGAAGGGTATGGCTAATCAGAATTCTACCAGACTAGACATGACTACTATGGGCTTGGTGCCTAGGCTGAGGGTACCGCTGAAATTCAAAGCCCCTACTTTCGACAAATATAAGGGGGACACTTGCCCTAAGGTGCACGTCCGCGCTTATTACCGAAGGATGTCCGCGTATTCAGATGACGAAAGGATGCTTATGCATTTCTTTCAAGACAGTCTGTCAGGACCTTCACTAGAATGGTATATGGGGTTAGAGCCCGCTCAAATCAAAACCTGGAAGCAATTGGCGGATGCTTTCGTCACGCATTATAAGTATAATAGTGATCTAGCACCGAACCGAGTTCAATTGCAAGGTTTGTCGCAGAAGAAAGAGGAAAGCTTTAAAGAGTATGTGCAGAGATGGCGCGATATGGCGGCAAGAGTACATCCTCCGTTGGCTGAAAGAGAAATGAATAGCATGTTCATTGGAACATTTACGGGGATATATTACGAAAAATTGTTTAATGTTTCACTAAGTAGTTTTTCAGATTTGATTCTCATGGGTGAGATGGTCGAAGACAGTATTAAGGTTGGAAGATTCCACGCAGGTGAGTCTGCCCCCGCCGGAGGTACAAGAAAAGCATTCGGTGGTAGACGTCAAGGTGATTCTAGTGCTGTGTTTGGTGGCAGGGGCCGGGGCAGAGGACGAAGTCAGTATGCTCAGCATCAACAAGTCGCTAGTGTTACCATCCCTTTTCCATAACAGCAACAGCAACAGCAGCCGCAACAGCAACAACAACAAAGGCAACACCCCGCCCAACGCAGAATCCTAGAGGGCAAGCCAAGGCGAGTATTTGAAACGCCTCTTTCAACATACGCCGAACTGCTTCAAACACTGCTAGGATTAAAGTTGGTTGAGAAAAGGACCATGGCACCATTAACGGGCAATTCGCCGTTTGGCTATGACGCTGGTAAACACTGTGAGTTTCACTCCGGGGCGCCCGGACATGATATTGAAGGCTGTCATGCGTTTAAACATAAAGTCCAAGACTTGTTGGACAACAAAGCTATTAACTTTGGGCAGGCGGGTCCAAATATAGTACATCAGCCTATGCCCAATCACGGGGCAAACGCCATCCTGACCGAGGAGAAGTTGAATCTAGTGACAAATGTCAATGAGCTGAAGACACCGTTGGGTGAGATCAAAGGCAGGTTGTTAAAATGGGGTGTATTCCCGGGGTGTGACGAATTTTTCTTGGATTGTTGGATGCAGCCAGAGGGTTGTAATGAGTTGAAACAGGGTATTCAGGCTTTGATGAATGAAGGAACATTGCAGTTTGATAGAACCGCAGTTGAAGAGCCTGTAGAGGCATTGTGTGATGAGCGGAACGATGTTGCGACGGTAACAATTCCAAGGAAAACAATAACAATAACGGCACCCGCCAGGCGGCCGACGATCACTATCACCAAAGCAGGACCGGTCCCTTTTGAAAGTACTAAAGCAGTGCCATGGACTTACGGGTTGGAGGTATATTGCAACGGTGAGAAAATTGAAGTAAATAAACAACCAGCTGGGGTTGTAGATAATGTGGTCGGAACAGGGGGTATGACCAGAAGCGGAAGAATCTTCACATCACCCGAGGTAGAGGCGGAAAGATTAGCCAAGGGGAAAGCCAAGGTAGACGAGAGTGGCCCCTCACAGATAAAGGAAAAGGAAACATCGCTTAAGGATGTAGAGGAATTTATGAGACTCATCCGTAAAAGTGATTACAAAATCATTGTGCATCTCCAGCAAACGCCATCAAAAATCTCGATCTTGTCACTGCTATTATGTTCCGAGGCCCATCGGAACGCCTTGCTGAAGATCCTAGACACGTCATTCGTTCCCCAAGACGTTTCGGTTAATCAATTAGAAGGGTTGATGGCACATGTTAATGCAGGGCACAGTTTGGGATTTACGGATTTTGATTTGACCCCGAGGGGGAGAGAGCATAATATGGCGCTGCACGTCTCAGTTGAATGCAGGGGCATGGTCATGTCACTGCTATTATGTTTCGAGGCCCATCGGAATGCCTTGCTGAAGATCCTAGACACGTCATTCGTTCCCCAAGACGTTTCGGTTAATCAATTAGAAGGGGTGATGGCACATGTTAATGCAGGGCACAGTTTGGGATTTACGGATTTTGATTTGACCCCGAGGGGGAGAGAGCATAATATGGCGCTACACGTCTCAGTTGAATGCAGGGGCACGGTCATGTCCCGTGTTTTAGTGGATACTAGGTCTTCCCTGAATGTGCTACCGAAGAAAGCCATGATGAAGTTGGATATCAGGGGGATTCTCTGCACACCCAGTGACTTGGTGGTCAGAGCATTCGATGGAATGAGGAGGTCAGTTTTCGGATCGATAACCTTACCATTGCAGGTGGGGCCTGAAGTTTTTGAAACTGAATTCTATATAATGGACATCCAGCCAGCGTATAGTTGCCTCCTGGGACGCCCATGGATTCATGCGGCTGGGGCAGTCACATCCACGTTGCACCAAAAGTTGAAGTATATGGTGGGGGATAGTGTCGTCACTGTTTGTGGAGAAGAAGATATTCTGGTTAGCCATCTGTCTTCATTCAGATATGTGGAAGTTGACAGCGAAATCCACGAGACACCCTGTCAAGCATTTGAAGGGCTAAAGGTTAAAGACAAAGTTCCAATACCCAAGATATCAGATGTGGCAGTGTCATCGTATAAAGAGGCTCAGGCTCTCGTGCAAGCAGGCGAAACCAAGGGCTGGGGTCAGGTATTGGAGATTCCCGTAAATAACGACAGGTTCGGGCTTGGATATCATCCTTCGTCATCAGCATCCTCTTCCAGAGCGCCCAAGTTCAAAGGGCCAATAACCATTACGCCAAGTGGAGTGAGCTTCGAGACCATCAATGTTGTTTCCGATTCTGAGGAAGGAGATAGTGACTGTGATATGGACGCATGGATCAAGCTAGGTGTGCCAGGACAAGGGCTTTGCAATTGGTTTATTCAGGAGACTGTTCCTGTGACAACTAAACAATAATGATTTGTTTTTTTAATTGTTGAATAATCCTGTGTCCTACTTGGGGCACAACGATTTTGCTTAGGGCCATTTGGTTATGTACAGTACATTGTTTAATCATGAATAAAGGCGTTTTTCATATACAAATATTGTGATCCCTGTTTTTCCTGTTTTCATCTTTTACAATAAAATGGCAATGTGGTTATGTGCTTTGTACGCGTTTTGAAGCATTTAACCATTTCCTTTGCATGATTACTATTTCAGATGACATCTATGAACCGCCTATGACTCACTTCGACTTTGAGCACCCGGTATTTCAGGCTGAGGAAGAGATTGTCGAAGATGGCGACGTACCAGAAGAGCTGACCTGGTTATTGAAACAAGAAGAAAGAATCATTCTGCCTCATGAGGAAGTCATTGAGGTTATCAATTTTGGGTCGGAAGGGGTTGAGAAAAACATCCGTATAGGGGCTGCGCTGCAAAGCGACGTCAAGCAAAGGTTGATTGACATGCTCAAGGAGTACATTGATATATTTTCTTGGTCGTACGAGGATATGCCTGGGCTGGATACGGATATGGTTGTTCACCGTCTGCCATTAAAAGAAGAATGCCCACCGGTTAAGCAGAAACTCCGAAGAACCAGACCGGACATAGCTGTGAAGATTAAGGAGGAAGTTCAAAAACAGTGGGATGCTGGTTTCCTAGCTGTCACAAAATATCCCTCATGGGTCGCTAATATTGTGCCAGTACCAAAGAAAGACGGTAAGGTGCGAATGTGCGTAGACTACCGTGACTTGAACAAAGCGAGCCCGAAAGATGACTTTCCACTTCCTCACATCGATGTGCTGGTTGATAACACTACTCAATTCTCCGTATTCTCCTTCATGGATGGCTTCTCGGGCTATAATCAGATCAAAATGGCGCCAGAAGACATGGAGAAGACTACTTTCATTACTCCTTGGGGAACATTTTGTTACAAAGTGATGCCCTTCGGATTGAAGAATGCTGGGGCAACATATCAACGTGCTATGACGACTCTCTTTCATGACATGATGCATAAAGAGATCGAGGTTTATGTTGATGATATGATTTCCAAATCCCAGACGGAGGGGGAGCATTTGGTTAATCTGCTGAAATTATTCAAGAGGCTTAGGAAGTTCAGGCTGAGACTGAACCCTAACAAGTGCACCTTCGGGGTGAGATCGGGTAAACTACTGGGGTTTATCGTGAGCAAAAAAGGAATAGAGGTTGATCCTGCGAAAATAAAAGCAATACAAGAAATGCCGACGCCTAAAACAAAGAAAGAAGTACGCGGGTTTTTAGGGAGGTTGAATTATATCGCCCGGTTCATATCTCACTTAACCGCAACATGCGAGCCATTATTCAAGCTGTTAAAGAAGGACCAGGTTGTGACCTGGAATGAAAATTGTCAAAAGGCGTTCGACAAGATAAAAGAATACTTGCAGGAACCTCCTGTTTTGATACCCCCAGTGGCAGGGAGACCGTTGATTATGTATTTGACAGTTCTGGAGGAAAGTATGGGTTGTGTCCTCGGTCAACACGACGAGACTGGGCGTAAAGAGCATGCGATTTACTATTTGAGTAAGAAGTTTACAGACTGTGAATCTCGATACTCAATGCTCGAAAAAACGTGTTGCGCGCTAGCCTGGGCCGCCAAATGTTTGAGGCAATACATGCTGAATCATACAACCCTGCTCATTTCAAAGATGGATCCAATCAAATACGTGTTTGAGAAGAAAGCACTCTCCGGAAGAATTGCCCGATGGCAGATGGTGTTAACCGAATACGACATCCAATATGTTTCCCAGAAGGCTATTAAAGGTAGCGTCTTGTCAGAGTACCTTGCGGAGCAGCCTATTGAGGACTACCAATCGATGAGGTTTGATTTTCCTGACGAGGATATCATGTACCTAAAGATGAGAGATTGTGAAGAGTCGTTGCCGGATGAAGGACCAGAATTGGGTTCCAAATGGCAGTTAATATTTGACGGAGCTGTGAATTCCTATGGTAGCGGAATAGGGGCAATTATTACTACTCCTCAGGGGTCGCATATCCCATTTACTGCTCGATTGAACTTTCCGGTTACCAATAACGAGGCTGAATACGAGGCTTGCATCATGGGTCTTGAAGAAGCTATTGATTTGCGAATCAAAAATCTGGATGTATACGGAGACTCAGCTCTGGTGGTGAATCAGATAAAAGGAGAATGGGAGACACGTCAGCCCAATTTGATACCATATATGAATTATGCAAGGAGATTGTTGCCTTTCTTCGACAAGGTTGAATTGCATCACGTGCCGCGAGCGGAAAATCAAATGGCTGACGCCCTGGCGACATTGTCTTCCATGTATAAAGTTAACTTCTGGAACGAGGCTCCCCGGATTGTTATATCTCGGCTTGACAGACCCGCTTTCATATTTGCTATTGACGAAGCATCTGATGATAAACCCTGGTACTTTGACATCCAGAATTTCCTGAAGAACAAGGAGTACCCGGCTGGGGCATCTAGTCGAGATCAGAAGACTCTCAGGAGATTGGCTGGTAATTTCTATCTGAACCCGGACGGTGTCCTATACAAAAGAAACCACGACTTGGTGTTGCTACGTTGTGTAGACGAGAAAGAGGCGAAGTTGCTCATGAAAGAGATACATGAGGGTACATTTGGTACACATGCTGGTGGGCATGCTATGACAAGAAATTTGCTACGAGAAGGTTATTATTGGCTAACTATGGAAACAGACTGTTTCAAGTTTGCAAAGAGGTGTCATAAATGCCAAATTTATGCGGACAAGGTCCATGTACCCCCAAGTCCTCTGAATGTGATGTCCTCACCATGGCCGTTCTCGATGTGGGGAATTGATATGATTGGAAAGATCGAGCCTACAGCATCAAACGGACACCGGTTCATCCTGGTGGCAATCGATTACTTCACCAAGTGGGTGGAAGCAGCGTCATATGCCAATGTCACCAAGCAAGTGGTCGCCAGATTTATCAAACGAGATATTATCTGCAGATATGGAATCCCGGAGCGGATTATCACCGATAACGGTTCAAATTTGAATAACAAGATGATGAAAGAGCTGTGCCAGAATTTTAAGATTGAACATCACAACTCTTCTCCTTACCGGCCTAAGATGAATGGCGCTGTTGAAGCGGCCAATAAGAACATAAAGAAGATTGTTCAGAAGATGGTCGTGACGTATAAGGACTGGCACGAGATGCTACCTTTCGCTTTGCACGGTTATCGTACGACGGTACGCACATCAACCGGGGAAACCCCTTTCTCATTGGTATACGGAATGGAAGCTGTGTTACCGTTGGAGGTTGAGATTTCTTCCCTGAGGGTTTTACGAGATGTCCAACTTGACGAGGCAGAATGGGTTAAAGATAGACTGAATCAACTCAACTTAATGGATGAGAAGAGGCTAGCTTCTCTCGCATACAGTCGGTTGTACCAGAGCCGAATGAAGAAAGCATACGATAAAAAGATATGTCCGCGAAGCTTTCAGAAGGGCGACCTTGTGCTGAAGAGAATTCTCCCGCCACAAACAGATCACAGGGGCAAGTGGACCCCTAATTACGAAGGGCCATACGTTGTCAGAAAAGTCTTCTCAGGAGGAGCTTTGCTACTATCTACCATGGATGGTGAAGACTTTACATCGCCTGTGAATTCAGACGCAGTTAAAAAATACTTTGCTTGAAAGTGACCCGCTGGACAGTAAAAAGAGAGTCCAGGAAAAAATAGGGCATCCTGACGAACCAAAAACAGAATAAAAGGTTCGGGCAAAAGTTAGGGATAAAATTGAAAAGATGTACACCCGCGAAGTCAAAAACCTACATTGGGCGACTTCGGCAAAAAAGGGTATCCCGGTGAATCGAAAACCCGCAAAGGGCGGTTCACGCAAAAGTTAGGGATTTAAAAAGCAAATGACTGCGGTCTGAATTTGACACCTGCATTGCTTAGTGGTTTGGGAGCACCTGAGGGTTCGTTATCAGATACAATTTCTTCCGAAATTTGAATACCAGGAAAGCACCAGAGTCAGGCGAGTCATAGGAGGATCAGCTCATGATGTTTGTCTGCACTACGTTGCCGACATGTGTACAAATTCAAGTTGTATTTGTATTTTTATGCTTCCTGTGCATATATGTATGTGTGTGTGCGTAACTTCCTCTTTCCAGGAGTTGCATCCGATGTACAAAACTTTTCCTATTCAGAGGCCTGTTATTAATAAAACATGTTATTCAGTATTTGATGATTGTGCTTGCATATGCATAACTTTGCTGGCCCTTGCCAATAATTGCTAAAAACTTCGAATTGACTGAAGTAAGGTCACGGAAACTAACCCGAATAGATTTGGTTGTGTAGATTTTGTCTTGTCTCGTTTGTGTTTTGCAGGGTTCTCGCCTTTAAAGCGGACCATCAGAAATTGTGACCCCCGGCCGGAGGTTCGTGGTGAAAGAATTAACTTTGTGCGATGCCAATCCCCATGCAGGTCGCACCTCATCTTCAGAAGTTGAGATGATTTTTGTCCCTTACCGAAGAGATCAATTTCCCAGCTAGTCGCAGCTTATCCCCAGAGTATATCCCCAGCCAGTCGAGATCAGTATCCTCTATAGAGGTTGCACTCCCCAGAGAGTCGAATATGTGAACGATCAATCCTTATCTTGGAGGATTCCTGCAGAGTTTAGCCAAGTCATAGTTGGTTCAGAAGGATTATTCCCATAGAAGATGGTTTTCTTCCCGCAGGTCGTCATGCCTTCGTCAGGATGATTATCCCCAGCGGAGCGGTAACTCCGAGTTTGTAAGCTGTGCCCAGACGGAATCGTTTCATCTAGAAGGATTTCCTCGTTCCCCAGCTGATTCGTTTCTTGCTCAATCAGTTTACTATCCCCAAGAGAGTCGATTCTTCCCCAGTGGAGTTATTCTCCCCAGCAGGTGTTCTTTCCTCCCAGTGGAAATCAAAAGTTTAATCTCCTCGGCAGAATTGGTTGTATGTCCGGAATTTATTTTGCCGGAGGACTTTATGATACTCATTCATCCCCAACAGGGCGGTATTTGCTCAACAGCCATGACGAAGAAAGCTTGTCAAAGTTTCCCCAGCAGCTTGAGCCTGCATTTGCATTTGCATATAGTGTCATATTTGCATCTACCCAAAAACGCGTAGCATATCCGTGTTGTACGAAGCATTACGCCATTGTCAAACATGCGCATTTTGAAACATAGGACAGGTTGGTTAACCTTTGGTATTCAAGTGTTGTTTCCCTTGTAGGTGGAGAGAGCTCTTGCTCTGATCAATTACCAAATATTAAAAGTCTCAGCATGAGACATGTGATGATAATGTTTGTCTTGTCATTATTCCCCACAAAGTTGCTTGTTCAAGTTTCTCTTACCCCTCCAGCAGAGTATTTCTTCAAGATGGTTGTTATGTCAGTACCAAAGAGATTTTGTAAATTGCCGCCTATGTCGAAGTAGGTGTCTGGCAGTGTGATTTCAGAAAATCCCCAGTAGAGTCCGTCTCAGATTTATTGCCGTGGTTGCACTAAAAACTTGAAGACTAGACTCGTATTGTGTTACCCATATGATGGATGGAGTTAGCTACTGCAAAGATAGGCAGAGGAGCTGTATTCAAGAGTATTACTCGTAGAGATGGCGGTGTTATTTTCCTGTAGTGATGGCAGAGTTATTACCCGTAGCGATGGCGGTGTTATTTTCCTGTAGCGATGGCAGAGTATTACCCGTAGCGATGGCGGTGTTATTTTCCTGTAGCGATGGCAGAGTATTACCCGTAGCGATGGCGGTGTTATTTTCCTGTAGCGATGGCAGAGTATTACCCGTAGCGATGGCGGTGTTATTTTCCTGTAGTGATGGCAGAGTATTACCCGTAGCGATGGCGGTGTTATTTTCCTGTAGTGATGGCAGAGTATTACCCGTAGCGATGGCGGTGTTATTTTTCTGTAGTGGTGACAAGGTATTACCCGTAGCGATGGCGGCGTTGTTTACCCGTAGTGATGGCGGTGTTATTTTCCCGTAGCGATGGCGGTGTTATTGTCCCGTAGTGGTGGCGGAGTCATTTCCCATAGTGATGGCGGTGTTATTTTCCCAGAGTATTTCCCGCAGTGGTGGCGGTGGTATTTCCCGTAGTGATGGCGGAGCTCTTTTCCTGTATCATTGGCAGAGTTATGTTTGTTCACAGAAGTACTTCCCCGGTGAAGTCGTCCAGATTATTCCTATATTGATGAGCTTGGTGCTGCACCAGCGGTTAGTGTTGAAATCAGATTTGTATCAGGTGGTTGATCAGTTGTTACCGTAACAATCAGGTTCAATCGACGAATGTTGTTCCCCAAGCAGTGGTGCAGTTCATTTCTGCGGTTGGCAAATTTCCGGGTTCTTGGTATTCAACCGTCTCGTACCTCGAATGTTTGAAGGTCGTTCGCTCTTCACCCAGTCGGGTCCAAGCTGTTTGAATAGGGGCAGATGTTGCACCCTAAAATTTGCTCAACCTATTTCATTTGGGTTATGTTTCAATTGCATTGTCATTTGCATAATAAGTCATGTACATAGTTTAATCATTTGCATAGCATAGCATAACAAGTCATCTAACAGGGGATCAAGTGCCTTTCTTATCAGAAAGAGGCCCATCAAGGGGTTTTATTCAAGTTCAAGACCATCCAAGTAATCAAGAAATGAGTTGAAGCTTTGAAAAGTTTGAGGGTCAACCAGTGGATTTCCCTCCTAAACTTGAGGGGTTGAAGATCATCAATGAATGTGTGAGTCATGACTGAGGGTATGGAATGTGTACAAAGATCATGGAAGACCTAGAGGGTCATTTTGAAGATGAGACAAGTCATTGATACAAGTACAAGAGCCAGAGTTGAAGTACAGTCAACTAGGGTTTCACCTGGGTCAACCCTAGGTCAACTGAGTGATTGAAGAGCATCAAGGCTTAATTAGAGGATGTGGGATTCATGAATTGATATGTTGATACAAGTGTGGTGTTGTTCCAATGATAAATCAAAGAGAATCAAGAGGAGGAGGAGTTACTAAATTAGGGTTTTAGTGTAAAAACCCTAATTTAGGCCTATCTTCCAAGCTAGATAAGTCAGAATGCAAGTTTCAAGTGAATTCTTGGTCAACATGAAACTTGTAGAGCTTCTCAATAGATTTAATTTGAGTACTATAAGTCTTCAATAAGATTTGTAGAACTCAAGTTATGGTTCTTGCAAGTTATGGGTCATCAGAGGACACTGAAATTTATCTATGAAAGTCACTTGACTTCCAAGCAACTTTTGCCCATCAAGGAGTTTTCAAATGGATTCTTGGAAAACATAAGAGTTGTAGATATTGGTCTTAGCTTTAATTTGAGTACTAGAGGTCCTCAAGAGGATTTGTGGAACTCAAGTTATGGTCTTGGCAACCCAGGGGTATTTTGGGAAAGATGAATTACAGGTCATTTTTCAACATAGGTCCAAATCTCCATCTTCCACTACTCAAATGAAAAAATGCTCAACATGAGATGTGTTCAAAATGATGTTTTTAGGCTATATAAGAGGTAATGAGAACTTGGAATGGCTTGCTTCACAAAATTATAAAAATGGCCTAAAATGAAGGTGAAATTTAAATGAACCAAAGTTGAAAATTGGGGTTTTTGACCTACAAACCCAAACCAAGCCATATGACATACCAATTTGATTGTAAAAGGCATTTTAATAACATTGACATTGCCACAATTTTGAATTGAGGGTTATTTTTAGGACTTGCTTTGAAAATTGGTTACTTGAATCATAGGTAACAATTGCAAAACCACACTTCCAAGCAAATGCAAGGCTCCTTTCCATCCATACACCTCCAATATCTCATTTGGATAGAATTTAAACTCAGAACCAAGTGAATTGCTAGCAAAAACATGAGATGGTATGTGCATAACATAAGATGAGATTTCCATGACATGAGATGGTGAATTTCTCATTGGATCAATCTAGAACTTTCTAGGGTCTTCAAACACATTCTATATAAGATTCAGAAGAGGTTCAGAGCAAGAGTTAGAGAGAATTGGGAGAGATTTGTGAGATTGCAATTTGAAACTTCCATGTGCAAAACAGAATTCAGTTACAAGTTTCAATCACATTCAAGCCATTCTTTTGTTCTCAGAACCTTGATCAAGCATTGGTGAATGATTCCAGATAGAATCCATAGCAAGATTGGTGGAGAATAGTGTGTTAGCATTTGGATTTCTCAACCTGCAACTCACTATCGGGTTCCAAGATTCAAGAGGATTCAACCAATTCTTTTGCATACAGAAGCAAGATTATGACTCATTGAAGGTGTCTGGAAGTTCCCAAAGCTTGATTTGAAGATTTCATACCTCTGTGCATCAAGATTTTGCAGGTATGCACTTTTCAATCCACAGCTTAATTTAAGTAGTTTCAATAGATTTTGTTAGGTTAGAATGATTGTAGGTGATTAGTAGAAGCTTTCTGGTAGCTTTAGGATCGATTTAGATACAATTAGTTGAGTGGCACCATTTAATCTTGTGATAGAACCTTAGGTTGATAGTTAGAATTGACCAGGGTGAAGTGGTGAAGAGATTAAGCTACTCAATTTCAAGATTGGTGAGTTTTGGTGATTGACCAATTTCTGAGTTTCCCATCGTGTTTTGAGGAGGAGTAAGTTTCAATGATTGTGGATGCCATGGTTAGATTCAGTGTAAAATTTGGAGTGAGTTAGGGTTTTTGCTTTTAAGTTTTGATGAAGATTTGAGGAAGCACGATTGGGAAGAAGATGAAGTTGCAAGCTCTGTTTCCATGGCTGTTTCTCCCTCCACAATTCAAAATGAAGAAGATGATCTGACCACCATTGGATGTGAGGAAGACTTTGACTCAAATCAAGATCCAATGGCCACGAGCAAGCCTCATTTTGTGAAGAATTCTGAAGGCGTCCAAACGCACCGTTTCATTAAAGTTGCAGCTTGGGCTTAAGTGCAACATATGATATCCACACCCCTCTTCCAAAGCCCAATAGGAAATACACTAATATTCGTTGCTATTCATACCGTGGATTTCTCTTTTTTCTAGTTATTTTCATTTTATTTTCTGATGGATAACTGGGCCTAGCGCGCTTTCCTATTACCACCCCCTTTTGGGCCCAGTTGGCTGATTGCTTTGTTTTTCATTGCTATTTGACACGCTAATTTTCCTTTTTTCCATATTTTCTTTTATTTTCACATTTATTTTTAGGTTCTTTAAAAAATCATAACTAATTGGAAAATTAATATTTTTAGATGGGAGTTTTTTCCCCATTTTCATCAAGACATCAAGAAAATTGTAAAAGAATAAAATTGTCATTTCATGCATTTTTCTATTTTTGGTTTATTTTTACTTTTAATAGCTTTTATTTCATTTTCATTTGATACATGTTACTTGCTGAATTTAGTATGACCATTTTATTTTGGTTTTTTATGTGATTCTTTTTCCTATGGTTAGATTAGAGTATTAGGTTCCTCCTGGATTTTTGTCACATTTTTGTAACTTAAATTTAATTGTTTTTGAAAGGTGTGAAGCAAGTGTGCTAGAATTAGGGTTTCAACTTGACATAGGTGCATTTCAACACATAGTTCTTGGGTTTTAGTTTGATTTAGGCCTTGGGGTTTATGTGGGGTATAGGGTACATAGTTAGGGTCCCTTAGAAATTAACCTAGGATTTTATGATGAATATTTCCATTTTATTTGATTTTTGCAAGTTGATTGACATTGGTGTGTTTCCCTCTTGGGAAATTGCTTTGTTTGTTGAGTTTTGGGCCTTTTCTTTGGGTGTTGGGGCTTGTGCTTGGCTTGAGGATTGTATAAAGACCTTGAGGATGATTGAAGACAAATGAGGATGCTTGGATATTAAGTTGCTTGTGCTTGAAGATTGCTTGATGAAGGCTTAGGAGATAGGAGATATAGGGAGAGCTCTAGAATAGACTGATTTCTTCTGTCCAATATAGAAAGCTTCTTGTGCCTCTATTCCATCCTATGACACAAGGTCCCCTAAAAGAGTTCCATCTCTCCTTAGGAGGGATGTAGAGCATGCTTTGATTGGGTAGAACCTTGAGGATGTCTCTCCCTTGCTATGATAAGATCTTAGTGATTTCCCTGGGTTATCATTAAGCATCTTAACATTTCAACTTCATCTATTAGCTGATTCTCTCCTGTGAGGTGTCTGCATTGAAGTTGAAGACCTATTGAGGATGAAGGTCATTGATGATTACAGAAGATGAAGCTGGTACCTGTCAAAGTTGGGTATCTGTTGAAGATTAGGGTTTTGCTGCTGACTAAAGCTGTCTACTGGCTGGAATTCAGTGTTTGCTAAAGCTGAAGATTCTTGGAGATAAGAGCTTATCTGAAGCTTGAATATCATTGGAGAGTGAAGATGGGATCTTGCTTGAAGTTGTTACTGTCTACCTATTGCTGTTAATCAACTGTAGCTGCCAGAGCTGGTGCTGTTTGAACTGCTTGTTGTAAGAGCTGTTGTTGCTGTCTGAGCTGGTGTTAGGTGTAGTTTTCTTTGCTGTATTGTCTGTTGATTTTCCCTTAGGTTTGAAGTGAATCTGTTTCACTTTGCCTATTGTTTATTGATGCATCTCATGCACTTTACTGTTTACTGTATATATGCTGTTTCTTTTCCGTTTATCCCCTAGGATCTTTGATTTCCTCTATGCAGGAGGGAATTATGACAGACATTAGGTTGTAATCCATGCATGACAACATTAGGGTAGTTTTGATTCTCTTTTCAAACCCTAGGTTTTTAGACTTCTCTTCTATCTCAGAACAATTCAAAACACAGTAATAAATATCGATGTCGTACGCTATGAGCCTTAAGCTATTTGAGAAAGGTTGCTGGAGGGTCACTCTTCAATAACCTGATTGCTTAGTGTGTTACCCTTAGGGTGACATACGACGTAGTCACCCTTAAATCATAGTCTCTAGTGCGTCAGAGATTGCAAACATAAAAAAAACAGTTCTTGCGTAAAAGACTGAAAACAAACATCAAAGTGTCATTTTTGTCCGCTTGGACTCTTAATCAGGAAAAGCCCTTTCTTAAGGAGATAAAAAAAACTGTCAAACAAGCTTGTGTCTTCTGTAGCCTGAACTACGTTTGCTCTGATCTTTCACGCTGTATGAAAGTACGTAGGCATAGGATGCGATATCCTAGCGAGCAACCTTCCCCTCCTTTCCCGTAGGTAGGCGAACTACGTTGACTCTGATTTCTCGTTCCAGACGGGAATACGTAGGCATAAAGTGCGATACTTTGCCGAGTTATTTTCTTTCTTTTTAACCTCAGACCTGTAGAATAGATAGAATAACAATCCGTACCAGAAAACAAGCGTGGATCCCGTCGAGTACGACGGACGTGAGGGGTGCTAATACCTTCCCCTTGTGTAACCGACTCCCGAATCCAGGATTTGGTTGCGATGACCATTCCTTTCCCGTCTTTGCGGTAGGTTTACTTCGACCGTTTCCTTTCCCTCCTTTGGGATAAATAACGCACGGTGGCGACTCTTCTGTTCAGCCGGCGCCGATTTTCGCAGTAGCGACACTAACCAAGAGTTAGGATTAAAAAAAGCTACTAACCAAGAGTTAGGATAAAAGGGTACTAACCAAGAGTTATGATAAAATAGGATATACGGGAAGTAGAATCAACAGATTTACGACCTGAAGAGAAGGTGACTCCACTGGGGAAAAGGGAAGTTTAAACAGACAACTCTATAGGGGAGCACAAGTAAAATGAACACATCCATTAGTTACTTTACTGGGGATAAAGTAACACAAAACCTCCTGAGTTATACCAATATCTGCTAGGGAAACGTCTGGCAAAGATGATATCAAACCTGGCTTATGCTTCGAATGCATATCTTTGAATTTTTATATGGTGTAATGCTCCATAAAAAATGGAAATGCTACGCATTTGGAAGATGCAATGCAAATATGCTTATGCAAAAGAACACTCCAATGGGAGAAGTGCTGAGAAGATCAGAAATAAACTCTGTTGAGAAAGACAACTGAATGGCCTTCTTGAATATAACCACTACTGAACATAAATCCCAAAGAAAACTTATGCTCTACTGGGAATTATGAATAACATCTGCTGGGAAATCATCCCAAGAATCTCAGGTGGAGAAGTGCCAACGATGACTGGGCTTGGAATCTTCCGGAGACATCAAATGTCGTTGATTTACCTGTCGAGGGAATTAATATTGAACTCTGCTTGGGGAGAGAAGTTAATGATACCAAAAATTGTTAGGGAACAACATTGAACTTATCCTGCTGTTGGGGAAATATCCTTTAATCTTAACCTGTTGGTGATAAGAGCACATTGTTGCTGGCGAAATAACTTTTTGACCTGATGAGGAAAGTAGATACTAAGACTCTGTAGGGGGAAACAAAATTTTCTTTCATGGAGAGGCATCCAATAAATCCCCTTTTGGATACCTACCTGCACTGAAAATTCTGGCAAGCACACGATGGATGTTATTCCCAAGGTTATAACATCCACTGTGACATCTACTACTTAACAGCTAATACTCAGCAATAATAACAGCAGTAAATAACACAGCAATTGTTTACCTAGTTCAGTGTCAACAACACTTACATCTGGGGGCTACCAAGCCAGGGAGAAAATTCACTATCAGTAGAATCACTTCAGAGTTAAACCTCCAGTTTACACTCCTCACTTAATCTCTACCCAATGTAATTTCAGCCTAGAGACACTCTAGTACCTGAGTATACCCATTCACTCCCCCTCTATCACACAACAGTGATATTAAACAATAACAGAAAACAATATGAAGAGACACTTCATACACACCTTGATCTTGCTTCACAGCTTTGATCAAGGAACTCACACACTCTTGCTTCACAGCTTTGAGTGAGACACAACATAGAATCTACCTATCCAATGCAAATCATCAACCAGACAATTGCTTGGAGTACAAGTATTCCTAGACAGAATTCACACGTGAAGACAAGCCTTCTTCATTTGCAATGACTCTGCAATCTGCACTCTTTATTCTTCTGTTGTCAAGTGCTGCTCTTCAAGATTGCATCTTCTAATCTTTATAGCAGTTGTTAGTCCTTTTGGGCCTTGGTGCATTAATTAGGTTTTATCAATAACAAAACCTATTCTCAAAGATCTGCACACTTGCCACTTAATCCAGGGATCTTTTAGATCGCCTAGGGCTTCTAGAAAATCTCCTGATATCCAGCTTGAACTCCTATTTTGTTTCCTGGTTTATAGCTACCAGAAAAACAAACTTGCCCGCTGGATGTCATACGTTTAGTGTTATGACATTTTGTATGACATTCAACTTAACTAAGTTAACTTATAGTTAACTTACCCTGCACACACATTAAGTATGTCTTAACATTTAGTATGACATACATGCACACTCTAAAGCTTTGCCACAAAATGCAGCCAATCAAGAGCACTTACAAACTCCCCCTTTGGCAAATTTTTGGCTAAAACAACCTGTTAACATATCAGAGTTTACACACAGCAGAAGACTTATGATGTGTCCTGTCATGCAGCTAGTTCCTAGCTCAAGCCACTATGAGTCCTCACAATTAGCTCTTACTATTAGCTCACTCTGTTAACCATCTGGTAGTTATCACTAGAGATGTCACATCTATTTGAGTAACACTCTAGTGTTCTCCCCCTCAACTGATCAGATCAATTGGGCACATAACCTACTCATCATGATCCTTCTGCAATCACAGATACAAGCACCCATCCTTTGGATGTCTAGACATTCAGAATGACCTTCTGAAGTCACACACACCTATGCTACTCCCCCTGAAGAGTTGCACAAGACTCTCTACACATATTCATCCAGTCTGCTCTGGATGTTATGACCTTCAGGATAACATCCTGAAGTACACACACAAGGTTTACTCCTAGTTCTAGCATACATTCATTCCTATCCAGGCTAGACATGCATACCACTTTATTGCTAATATCACTGTTAGTTGTTATCACTCATTTCATCAGCTGCACCTGTGGTTACACCTGCAAGCATGCAAGTCTCATATCATATGTATAAAGGCACATATGTTAAAGCCAGTTCTCCTTGTTCTTCCACCTGTTGTTAGCTCACATATTATTCTTTCCCCCTTTTTAGCCATAAATTAAGATCCAAATAACATAGATCATCATAGGTGACATCACAATTGTTAGGGCTTACAATACAGCAAAACTGCTCTTTGAAGAGCATCATAAATTCAGATTATACAGAAAATTCAAATTTGACAGAAACAACAGCAGCACCCTTTTCTCAATCTTCTTCATTAGAGGAAGAACTAGAGCCACTGTCATCCAAATCTGATAGGGAGATGCCCTGGTTTCCATCATACGAGTCTTCCTCTGGTAATTCAGAGTCATGAGGGGGATCTCTGCGAGCCAGGGGAATGGTGAAGCCCTTAATAGGCAGTCCTCTTTTGATGATATTGTCATCAATTTCCCCCATGGTTTTTGCCACGCATGTAGAGCCTTCTTTGTTTAGCATACACCTAAGATTTTCTTCAGTGGGAGGAGGGTACTTGGTCTTTAGCTTTTCAGTAGAGGGAGGAGTATCTTTGGAGGATTTGGGAGGGGACTTAGAGGAAGATCCTTCATGATAAGACAACATGTTTTTGTCGAGAGTGAAGGTCTGAGAGAGATGTGGGAAGGCAATGGGGGCAAAGCGACACATTTGTGTGGAATGGAGAGCTTTATTGGTCAATGACTTGGACTGCATTGATGTTGTAAAATTCTCACGTGTCATTAATTGTTATGCATCCTCATACATGCAAATACCTAACTTTCCTCAAATATTTTCAAATTGGGCAGCATCTAGAGCCCTGGTAAAGATGTCAGCTAGCTGTAGTTCAGTGGATACATACTCTAAGGAAATCACTTTGTCTTTCACAAGATCTCTAATGAAGTGATGTCTTATATCAATGTGCTTCGTTCTGCTATGTTGGATTGTATTTTTGGAAATGTTAATAACACTGAGATTGTCACAGTACAATGTCATGCCATCCTGAGTGACATTGTATTCAGTTAACATTTGCTTCATCCATACCAGCTGAGAATAGCTGCTGCCAGCTGCTATGTATTCCGCTTCAGCAGTGGACAGTGAAACACAATTCTGCTTCTTGCTGAACCAAGATATTAGGTTGTTTCCCAAGAAGAAGCATCCACCAGATGTGCTTTTTCTATCATCAGCACTGCCAGCCCAATCAGCATCACAATAGCCATACAAGGTAGGATCACACCCATGAGAGTAGAGTATGCCATAGTCACAAGTGCCATTCACATATTTGAGAATCCTTTTAACTTGGTTCATGTGACTTACTTTAGGATCTGCTTGATACCTTGCACATACACCCACAGCAAAGGCAATGTCTGGTCTGCTGGCTGTAAGATACAGCAGGCTACTAATCATGCTTTTGTATAGACTTTGATCAACACTCGTACCATTTTCATCTCTGGATAACTTTAGATGAGTAGGGGCAGGTGTTCTTTTGTGACTTGCATTGTCCATCCCAAACTTCTTGACTATATTTTTGGTGTATTTACTTTGGGAGATGAATATGCAATCATCCATTTGCTTGACCTATAGCCCAAGGAAGTAGGTTAGTTCTCCACACATACTCATTTCAAACTCAGACTGCATGTGATTCACAAATTGCTATCACCATCGTTTCTGACACTCCCCCAAATATTATGTCATCCACATATATCTGGGCAATCATGATTTCTCCACCCTCATTTTTTACAAACAGTGTCTTATCAATTCCCTCTTTTCTGTATCCTTTTGTGGTGAGAAACTCAGTTAGCCTTTCATACCATGCTCTAGGTGCCTATTTTAATCCATAAAGTGCCTTCCTTAGCTTTTATACATGGTCTGTTAAGTTAGGGTCCTCAAATCCCTTGGGTTGTGCCACATATACTTCATCAATTAGATATCCATTCAGAAAGGCACTTTTTACATCCATCTGAAATAGTTTAAATTTTAGGATGCAAGAAATTCCCAACATCAGCCTGATTGACTCAAGTCTTGCAACTGGTGCAAAGGTTTCATCAAAATCAATTCCTTCTACTTGAGTATACCCCTGAGCCACCAGTCTAGCTTTGTTTCTGACTATGATTCCTTCTTCATCTGACTTGTTCTTGTAAATCCATTTGGTTCCAATGATATTTGTCCCTTCAGGTCTTGGCACTAGTTCCCATACTTCATTTCTTTTAAACTGCTCCAATTCCTCTTGCATAGCCTTGATCCAGTATTCATCACTGAGAGCTTCCTTAACATTTTTGGGCTCAACCTTGGACACAAAGCAGGAATTTGAGATGACATCTCTTGTTCTAGTCCTTACTCCACTTTTGAGGTCTCCAATTATAAGATCTTTGGGATGATCTTTCAGGATTCTAATAGAGGGTTCTTTATTTCCTGTTTCTGGTTCAGAATTTGGACTTGTAGTTTGGGTGTCTTCAGTTTCCTCAGATGGAGTCTCAAGCAATGTTCCAACATCCTCTATGATATTGATCTCTTCAATTTGATCATCAATGACAACATTAATGGATTCCATTAATACTTTTGTTTTGGAGTTGTATACTCTGTAACCTCTGTTGTTAGTAGAGTATCCCAAGAATACCCCTTCATCACTTTTAGCATCCATTTTCCTTCTTTATTCACGATCTGTCAAGATGTAACACTTGCTTCCAAACACATGAAAATACTTCACAGTTGGTTTTATTCCTTTCCACAATTCATACAAGGTGGAGGATGTTCCCTTTCTCAGGGTGACCCTGTTGTGAACATAGCATGTTGTGTTCATTGCTTCAGCCCAGAAGTGCATAGGCAGCTTCTTTGCATGAATCATGGCTCTAGCAGATTCCTGAATAGTTTTGTTTTTCCTTTCTACTACTCCATTTTGTTGAGGTGTGATAGGGGGTAAAATTCATGGCTTATGCCTTCAGTTGCACAGAACTCAGCAAACTTGGAGTTTTCAAACTCCTTTCCATGATCACTTATGATCTTGATAACACCACTCTTCTTTTCTCTTTGGAGCTTGGTGCACAGTTCTTTGAAGACTTCAAAAACATCAGATTTTTCTATGATGAAGTTTATCCAGGTGTATCTGGAGTAATCATCAACCACCACATATGCATACCTTTTTCCACCAAGGCTTTCTACCTACATTGGTCTCATCAGGTCCATGTGCAGTAGTTCCAGAACTCTAGATGTGGTTAGATGTCCAACCATTGGATGGGATGTCTTGGTCTATTTGCCCACTTGACATTCCCCACATACTTTTCCCTCTTCAATAGTCAGTTTAGGGATTCCTCTTACAGCTTCCTTGGAGATGATCTTCTTCATTCCCCATAAATGAAGATGCCCAAGTTTTTGGTGCCATAATTTTACTTCCTGTTCTTCTCTTGCCACAGAGCACATTGTGGATTTACTAATGTCTTTTGGCTCCCACAAATAACAGTTGTCTTTGGATCTCAACCCCTTCATCACTTCATTTTCACCATTTGTGACCACACATTCTCCTTTAGAGAACTTCACACTTAGTCCTTGATCACAGAGCTGACTGATACTGATCAAGTTGGCAGTTAGTCCTTTTACCAGCAGCACATTGGTTAGTTTAGGAATTCCAGGGCTCTCTAGTTTTCCAACACCTTTGATTTTCCCTTTTGCCCCATCACCAAAGGTCACATAACTCGAGGAATGTGGCTTGATGTCTACCAACAGACTCTTAATACCAGTCATATGCTTGGAGCAACCACTGTCAAAGTACCAGTCTTCTTTAGCTGACACTCTTAGAGATGTGTGTGCTATTAGACCAACCTCCTTGGCCGCCCAATTTCTTTGCTTGTAAGGCACCTCCTTCTTGAGTTTGGCACATGACTGCCTTTTGCCATGAGTGCCTTGTTTGGCATTTCCTTGACTTAGAAATCCATGCAGCCAGAAGCACACAACTTTAATATGCCCAAGATTTCCACAGTGGTAACACCTATGCCTTTGGAATTGTCTTTTGACTTGATTCCAGTTTTTGTAGGATGGATGTTGTGACATTGGTCGTGACATCCTTTTTAACTTTTGAATCTCAGGTTGTAATCTCTTGAGTTTCAACACAGGATTTTGTCTCTCAACAAATCCTAACCGAGACCTATCTCTTGAGGTCTGACCAATCTGAAGGATTTCCTCTAGGGTGTCAGTTCCAGAATTGAGCATCCTTATGGATTTTGTCATTTTATCCTTTTTACCTTTCAACTCATTCACTTCACTTCTGAGTATGTTTATTGTGGCTAGAAGCTCTTTCTTTTCATCTTCTAATTCCTTGATGATTTTCCTCTGTTGCTCTCCCTGCTGGTATAGTTCTGTGCTTTTGATATGAAGCTTTCGATAGGATTCTACAATTTCCTTAAAAGTCAATTCTTCTTCACTTGAGTTCCCTCCAGACATGCACACACTGTTGAAGGCAGTAACATGCTTGGCAGACTCTCCTTCTGATTCACTTCCTGAGTCTTCATCAGACCAAGTGACCGTTAGGCCTTTCCCCTTCTTTTTGAGGTATGTAGGGCATTCCCTCCTAACATGTCCATATCCTTCACACTCATGACATTGGACTCTTTTGCTTTGGCCAGCTTTGTCTTCAGCTTGGCTGCTGTCAGAGGAGCTGTTTTTGATATAGGGCTTTAACTTCTGATCTATTCTTTTGATCAGTTTACTAAATTGTCTTCCAAGTAGTGCTATTGCTTCTAACAAATTTTCTTCCTTCTCATCATCTTCTTCATCTGAATCAGCAGTGTTTGAGACCAGAGCTATACTTTATTTCTTTTTCTCCACAGACTGATCACACATGCCCATCTCAAATGTTTGAAGAGAACCTATAAGTTCATCCACCTTCATGTTGCATATGTCTTGGGCTTCTTCAATGGCTATTACTTTCATAGCAAACCTTTTAGGTAGGGACCTGAGAATCTTCCTTACAAGCTTCTCTTCAGCCATCTTTTCACCTAAGGCTCCTGAGGTGTTTGCAAGTTCAAGAATATTCATGTAAAACTCATGAATAGTCTCATCTTCCTTCATTCTTAGACTCTCAAATTTGGTGGTCAGCATTTGCAGTCTTGACATTTTGACCTTGGAAGTTCCTTCATGAGTAGTTCTGAGAGTGTCCCAAACATCCTTTGCTAGTTCACAGTGGTGTACCAGTCTGAAGATGTTTTTATCTATGCCATTGAACAAAGCATTCAACGCTTTAGAGTTTCCAAGAGCTAAGGCCTCTTGCTCTTTGTTCCATTCCTCTTCAGGAATCAACACATCTATTCCATCTTTGTCAGTCTTCACAGGATGTTTCCAGCCAGAGTTTACAGCTCTCCAAGCCTTGTTGTCTAAGGATTTTAGAAATGCAATCATCCTAGGCTTCCAATAATCATAATTAGATCCATCCAGAATTGGAGGTCTATTAGTGAAGCCTATATCTTTATCCATAGTACCAGAATTTGTTTTCCCTAGATCTCAACCAGATTTAAACAGGCAGGGTGCTTGCTCTGATGCCAATTGAAAATTATGGCAAGCACACGATGGATGTTATTCCCAAGGTTATAACATCCACTACTTAACAGTTAATACTCAGCAATAATAACAGCAGTAAATAACACAACAATTGTTTACCCAGTTCAGTGTCAACAACACTTACATCTGGGGGCTACCAAGCCAGGGAGGAAATTCATTATCAGTAGAATCAATTCAGAGTTAAACCTTCAGTTTACACTCCTCCCTTAATCTCTACCCAATGCAATTTCAGCCTAGGGACACTCTAGTACCTGAGTATACCCACTCACTCCCCCTCAATCACACAACAGTGATATTAAACAATAACAGAAAACAATATGAAGAGACACTTCATACACATCTTGATCTTGCTTCACAACTTTGATCAAGGAACTCACACACTCTTGCTTCACAGCTTTGAGTGAGACACAACCTAGAATCTACCTATCCAATGCAAATCATCAACCAGACAATTGCTTGGAGTTTAAGTATTCCTAGATAGAATTCACACGTGAAGACAAGCCTTCTTCACTTGCAATGACTCTGCAATCTGCACTCTTTCTTCTTCTGTTGTCAAGTTCTGCTTTTCAAGATTGCATCTTCTGATCTTTATAGCAGCTGTTAGTCCTTTTGGGCCTTGGTGCATTAATTAGGTTTTATCCATAACAAAACCTATTCTCGAAGATCTGCACACTTGCCACTTAATCCAGGGATCTTTTAGATCTCCTAGGGCTTATAGAAAATCTCCTGATATCCAGCTTGAGCTCCTATTCTGTTTCCTGGTTTATTATAGCTACCAGAAAAACAAACTTGCCCGCTGGATGTCATACGTTCAGTGTTATGACATTCTGTATGACATTCAGCTTAACTAAGTTAACTTATAGTTAACTTACCCTGCACAACATCATTAAGTATGTCCTAACATTTAGTATGACATACATGCACACTCTAAAGCTTTGCCACAAAATGCACCCAATCAAGAGCACTTACATGCACCATTTGGCCTAGGGTAGCCAACTTCTGAATACTCGCTAGGGAATAATAAATAGACCTAGCTGGGGAAAGGAATCTTCTACACTCCTGCTGAGGGGAGTTATTAATAACTTCATCATGCTTTGATGAGGATGCTAGAACTTCAATGTTGTCAGGGAGAGAACTCTACTAGGGAGAAGTGAGATCAAACGAGCCTCATGTTGGGGAAATGATGATATATGAGCCACTGGGAATGTATGTGCTAAATACAGTTGGGCTTTTGATTGGATTTTTTAGAGATATATTCTTAGTTGCCAACAAAAGTGGACTTTGGAGGTGAACTACCAGACGAGAACTGGTATTTAAAGGGTAGACTACCATACAAGAACTGGTGACAAAAGGTTAAGTTATCAGACGAGAATTGACTTCTTGTTTTGGTATCAGACGGGAACTGATTTTATGGTTTACCAGACGAGAACTGGACTTTGAAATTGTGTTTACTAGACGAGAACTAGAGTTTAACCTGTAGGCTAAATAATGGGTGCCCAGATGGGAACTGGTTTAAAAGCTGACATGTACCATGCGAGAACTGGTATTTAGTGAATGGTTGACCATATGGGAACTAGTTCTAAAGTGATTTAGGTTACAAAGTTCTGACAGGTAACAAGTTTAGGCTGTGGGATAAAACCAAATGACAAAATGCAAGTATATGAAGACTCCCAGCATTGGAATTAAGGTCCTTTGCATCAAGGCTTTTTCAGAAGGCAAAGGTTTTTTGATAGGATGATGGCATGATTTCTCGACACTCGTCTTATACTCAATAGTTGCTTACAAAATGGAACTTGCTGGAGTAACTTGAAAGAAAGGAAAGGTCTTGCCTCAGTGTAGTTCAACTTGCCCCTGTCTGGTCCTCGGAAAGGTTTACCTTGAACACAACTTGCCATGAGATGATCTCGAGATGGCTTGCCCCAGAATTTACACCATGAAAAGATTTGTCCTCAACTAATCGAATCTTGGAGTGGTTAGCCTCAATGTACTCTTAAGGTAGCTTGCCCCTGAATGAGCGTTAAATCGATTTAACTTGTCCTGATTGAACACCGGAGGGATTCGCCCTTAATCAAAGAACATTTGGGTGACCTGCCCCTGATTGGTAGAGTCTCGAGATGATTCACTTCTGATCAACCTGTTCTTGAATGATTTTACCCATAATCAACTAATACTTATGGATTTGCCTTAGACTGTTTGATTCCATGCTCATTGGATGACAATTCCCCAGATCCATAGGGCTACAAGGTATACTCGATTCTAATCCAGACTGCTGAATGATCCAGTCCTCTTCGGTTGCTCCTTGTTGGAATTTCCTCAATGTCAATTACTACCCTTCAATTCAAATTTTTTGTTTACGAATGGCAATTTTAATGCGATGTTCATGCAGATTTTGAAAAATCAATCATTATTAGAATAATGTGATAGTGTGTGACGAAAGGACCAATAGTCCAGACGCATTACCGATTTAGCTAATGTAAGATATATCAAGAAGAAGATTAGTAAATCTTATAGGAGTCAGTTTACGTAATCTTGTTGTAGCATGCCTTTAGAATAAACCCTATCTCAATTAGGTCTTTTAAGGGTTAAATCGTAGCCTGGTTCACGATTATTGAAACAAAGGACGAAAGGCTCAAAGTTTGATTATTACCCATCCATTCTTCGTGATGATCTCCAATCCTACGTTCAGCTAACTTGGAACAAGTGCTCACCTTTCAAAAATTTTATTGGATGGTAGGAATGATGGTTAAGGAACACATAAGGTTCTCGGAGTGACAATCACCCCTCTCGTCTTTGGTGTCTATAGTCACACGACTTTATCCTGCTTGAGGATTTTTATTTTGTAATCCTTTTCGCTTTTTTTTTGTTCCCTAATTTTTTCCTGGACTAATTTTTTTGATTTTGAAGTCCAGCGGGATGCCCTAATTTTTTCCTAAGTCACTTGCTTTCAAGTTTTCCGACTTAGCAGACTTTTTTGTCTTTTCTTTTTCTCTTTGAAATAAGTCGTGTGACACCGGCTGTCTTGATTTCTCCGAAAGGGTTGTGACTGTCTCACTACTAGTTGGTGAGGTATAACCATTGTGGTTGTTGAGGTACGACCTCTTGAGAGGGATAGGATGTGATTGGTCCTCGAGTGGGGACACTTCTGCTTGGTAAAATTAACTGACAACTACCCTGCCCTAGGTTAAGATGTGAGGGTTTAAAAGACCAAAGTAAACTCCTACTTCTAGGCTCGAAATGGCTAAATAGGGACTAACTCCTTATCTCTCCGGTGTTTAGGGAATTTGAACAATGCATGTACATCATCAGCAGGATTTTATCCGAAAGCATATGATCAACAATTATGGATATTCAGTTTTCGTAATCCTTCCTCCAATGTTTGCTAAAACAACAGTGATAAAGTGAAGTGAGCAAGAGGTATATGTGTATGTGCTTTGCAATAAATGATAAAAATGAGCGAATGTGACATGATTGATTTAGAAAATGCATAATCACTTCATTAATATTACCATTCAAAACAACAATATTTAAAAAACAGTAACGATTAGCAGGAAAGAAACTACAAATGCAAATGATAAAGGTGCCCAATGCTGCCAATGTTGTGTGATTTGTGAATCAATTACTCCCTGTAGCAGCTGGAATATGGTTTTGTCGCATTGTAGAAATTGTTGGGGTCAAGTTCGTGATTGCAGGTCCCTCTTGTGTAGTTTTTTTTTCTGTGCAGGCTTGGTTGTAGTGGATGTGTGTGTACTGGTGAATCACAGTTGTGCACGAAAGGAGATCACGAGGTTTCGCCAATTGGTTTGTGGCTTGCACAAGGTCGTGTTTGGTAAATGTTAGCTTTTTTTTTGGAAAAAAATTCTTTTTGCAATCGTGTTGTTGATGGTTTGATGCACTTCATTTTATA
The DNA here is from genome assembly GCA_963859935.3 of Lathyrus sativus. Classification (NCBI taxonomy): domain Eukaryota; kingdom Viridiplantae; phylum Streptophyta; class Magnoliopsida; order Fabales; family Fabaceae; genus Lathyrus; species Lathyrus sativus. The sequence goes on along the minus strand of OZ012736.1, from coordinate 286,441,355 downwards.
TGGCGTGATGTACTGAAAGTTTGTGCAAGAGATGGTTGGAATTGTTTTATGGGGCATGACATGTTTTAGGAACTTCAAATGAATAAAACATCTTATTTCCATGGGCTTGTTTTCGGATGAGCCTCATTTATGTTTTTTTTTTGTAAAATTCCTTTTTGTAATGAATGGACTTTGGGCTTTAGAATTGTATGGGCTTTAATTTCCATTGCCTTGTGATGATTGAGTTACAATTTTCTTCTACAACTTGTAATGGGCCTTTAAATTTTTATTCACACCTCCACACCTTATTTGAACTATGATACACTTGATTTTGAATGATAAATGCTTGAGAAAATCCTCATTAAAAATCAAATTTCAACATCTTGAAATCTCCACTTGGAATGAATAAGACTTTAATTAGTCTTGAGAAATCAATCTTGAGTTCATCTTGCACTTGGCATTGAATTAATACGTGCACCCTCCATAATGAACCAAAACCCTTGACTTTACAATTTGAAATGAATTAAATATTGAAACTATGATCAATCTTGAATTAACTTTTGAATTTGATACCAAGTGAACCAAACTTGTAATGAGTCTCGAATCTGACTAAAATCAGATCTTGAAACAAATATTGAATGATAGTATATCAAGGCAAACAAGAAACCCTGACTCACAGAAACTTCTAATCCCATGTCTAAGAAGACCACTGAAAAGTATGATTATGAGTTATGATCTAATGAATATTCAAATGAAATGAAACATAAGCCAGTTAGGTTAGAAAAAGGGCGGGCAAATTTTGGGGTGTTACACTCATAACTGTAAATAATCTCCACTCCCAACAATATTTTATCAAATCATTGGATATCCTTAACGACAAGGCACATTATTCTTTCTGCCCAACTCAAGGAGTCCTTAGTATCAACAAAAGCACCATCACGCGGGAGATGACTCGTGAACCACTTGTAGATAAGAGGAGAACAACAATAAAGAAGTCCACATTTCTTCTTATAGTTCCTTGAGTGCACTGAGTGGTATACATCACCAAGGAGTGTTGGCACATGATTCTTCATCATAAAAATCTGAATGGCGTTCATATCTATGAAATCCGGAAAATTAGGGAAGAGAACAATTCCATAAATACACAAATAGAGGACGGCGTTGAAAGTAGTCCACCTACAGGCCTTAGCATATATCATAGCTTCACCACCAAAGGACTCAGAAGAAAACCTGATAAGCCTCCTTTGGATTGTAGATTACCCTTCACCACAGATGTGCTTAAATAAAGAGCGTCGACAATAGTTTTCAGATCAAGAATTTCCATAGATTCATGAAAAGACACCCAATCTTTAACCAGAATATCCAAAATGAGTGGAAACTCTTCTAGAGTAGGAGCCAACTGATAATCCCTGAATGTGAAACACCTTAATGAAGGATCATAGAACTGTAACAGCATGTGAACATCCATCCCTATACTTTGTAATGGTATGCAACATACCAAAGATCTTCCCATAATCATCTTTGAACGTCTCCATATCAATTTGAGTAGATTTGGAAATCAGGTTGCAGATAAGACTCAAATCTGGCGATTGGAACTTGTAGCTGATGGTGTCTTTCCTACCATTACCCATCTATGAAGAGATTGTCAACGAGAAACAAAGATCAGATGCAAACCCTGGAAATAAACAAACACGAATGTTAAAATGCAAATATGATTATGCAAATGCAAACATGGGATCAAGGTTTCCATATGGTTTGAATAATTGTTGCGCTGCTGACTAAATAGGATCACAATTATGATCTGATAAGAAATCTAGAATACTTGAATAACAGAATACCAAGAACACCAGGATCAAAAGTTCACACTGACAAGAAAATCAGAAAACTGGGTAGGTTAAAAGTCAAGGTTTCCTGCAAAACCCATCCCCTCTCACATGTGGGTTCTAGTCTTGGACATGGCATCCTATACAGGTCCTCAGTATCAATCAAGGAGGCGTCAACTGATTTCCCATGAACGATCTCCAGAGTCATAAGCTCCTATCATACCATCCCGATTAATACATAAACGTACAGTTCAAAGTATCCTCAAGAAAACCTCGTATGAATGTGAACTCAAGCCAACAATATGTGTCAAACGCCATGCAAGTCATCAAGAGCCCACTCTAATCCTATGTGTGTACTCGAGCCTGGGTACTGGGCGAACAAACCCATCCAACAGTAGTAGAGCAATATGATAACAACAATCAAATGCAACAATATAATGCAAATTAATAATATACAACAGATAATGTTCATAAAAACATAAAACGTAAACACCCAATGAACAAAAAAGAACAAGCACTAGGATTGACTTGCATAGGGAACCAGAGTCCCCAGCAGAGCCGCCAGCTGTCGCAACTGCGAAAAACACCCGACAAAAAACCAAAAGAGTCGCCACTGAAAGTTATTTATCCCTACGGGGGAAGAAACGATCGAAGAAAAAATCAAAGAAGGGAGAAGACAAGGTCATCGCAACCAAATCCAGGGTTCGGGAGTCGATTATGCGAGAAGAAGGTATTAGCACCCCCTCGCGTCCGTTGTACTCAACGGGATCCACGCTTGTTATCTAATAAAAGGGTGTGTTATCTAAAGCCTACTGCTAAACGGAAACGAGAACAGAAAAGAAAAAAGGAGACTCAATAGGACTTCGTCGCCCTATGCCTACATATTCCCTCGTGCAATGGAAAGTCAGAGTCAACGTAGTTCGAAAAACTACGGGTGAAGGGGGAATTTGCTTTCCAAGACTTCGATGTCTTGTGCCTACGTATCTTTATTCATATGAGAATGAGGAAGTTAGAGCAGTTGTAACATTGTCATGCAAAATGGCCCTAATGTCGGGATGCAAGAGGAAATTATATCCTAATGTTAGCATGCAAAAGTGGACCTAAGGTTGAGGTTAAAAGGGACTAACTTAAAGTTATCATGCATGGATTAACTCCTAATGTCTATCCTACTCCAAGCTTAATCAAAAATTAAGTTGGACTAGGAGGCCTTAAGGGAGCATGCAAGAACAAAATGAAACAAGGAAAACAAAACAAAAACAGCAGCTACAACAACGCTTCAACTGCAGAACAACAATAAAAACCCAGCAAATAAACACAACAACATTTAACAGCTCATGTTTCAGCACATAACAAGTGTAAAAGGCAGCAGGCAGAATAGATGCACAATTAACAACATGTTAAAATCCAGCACAACGGGTATGAAAAGTTAGGCAGCATGTGGCATCAACATTGCAACGAAAGCATATGACATGGTAAGGATCAATCATAAACATGCATTAAGAATCAAGCACAAAACAAGTTCGATGCATAATTAAACATTTGACAAGAACATCATGCATACCCTACACCAATTAATCAATTCGAACGATCATGCAATTATGGAATCGGAAACAAACAACGAGCATGTGACACAAATCCAGCAAGATAGTCATCAAGAATCAGAAATCATCATCATCTAAATGAATATGCAACATGGTCAACACACCAAGAATACAACGCAACAATCACAAACGTTCATCAATGGAAAACCAAAAAGTCACGTGTCGAAGAAACTTAAGCATGCTATCAAGAACGATGTAATAGGTCAAAAATAGTCCACATATATGCATCATATAAATCCATTAGGTTTAAATATGAAATGGAACTCAAACAAGCTTAAAAATGCAAGAAAAAGGCACCCTGTCTCAGTGGTAATCGATTACCCACTTAAAAATGTCACAAAAAAACACGTGGAAAAGGCAGGGTAATCAATTACCCTGATTGTGGTAATCGATTACCACTGAGACAATGGCAGATTTTCAACTTCCATAAAGCACTTTCAGTAGAAAATGACTTATCTAATCATCCAAATGAACAAGCAATCAATTATGCACGAAAATCATGTAAAATCACAATAATCAAACACCAATTGCATCAATCAAACAACAAGATCAAATATCAAAGCAAGCAATAGATCAAAGATCACGAAGAAACCAAGGATCTACATTGTAACATGAAATATTAAGCAAAATCAGAGCTAGATCTAGAATTTACCTACCTACAAAGCTGAGATTTGCTTTGGTGAGTGTTGTTAAGCTGCAATTAATAGATCCAAGCAAGAAATCCAAGGATTTATGAAGCTCTAGAAAGAAAACTTGAAGATCCAAGCAATAATCTACAAATAAGCAAAAACTCTTCCAAAAGTGATTCCAACAACTTAATTCAAGATCCAAATGAAATACCAAACCAGAATTGAACCAAGGATGATGATGCAATGGAGGTTTAGCTCAAGAATGCTTTTGGCTATGAAGCTTTTGTGATGGTTTTGGAATGAGAGAAAAGTTGAGAGAATTGAAGTGAGATGTGTAAAAAATTCAGAAAATGAGTGAAAGTTATGAGAGGTTTAGAGTGAATTTGTTTAAATAATCCCTAAGTTAGGAATTAAAATGTGGTTTGAAGTGTGGGTTAGTGTTTGGAATGAAAATTAGGAGTGGAATTAGAAATGGAAATGTTTGAAAATTGGAGGGAATTTAAATTAATTTGTGAAAATGAATCCAATGTGAACCAATTATAGATCCTTCTATTGATGCACATGGAAATCACATGATCAAAATGCAAACCAAGTGCTGCAGTGCTAAAAATGTACAATATGGGGAAATTTTGCTTGAGGTAATCGATTACCCTGATTGTGGTAATCGATTACCACATTCAAAAATTCAAATTTTGGTGCCATAAGGAGGGAAACTTGGAGAATCGTCTGCTGCTATCTGTTCTGAGCATAGTTTGCCTTCTGAAACTTGTCTTTTGATATTGTGCATGTATAGTGCCTGAATTAAATTGTGAATTGTCTCCTGCGCTCAAAATAACCTGCTAAAAATATAATTCGGTACCCGACTGCTGGACAAAATAAAGGATGAAGCCTCTGAAGCTTGCTTCTTAAAACTTGCAATAAAAGAAAACCCTGAGCCATAGAAACAACTTGATCCCATGTCCCACGAACCAATGCCATGGTATGTACAATGATAATGCAAAAAAGAACGAAGCATAAGCTAGTTATGAAAGGGAAAATTTTGGGGTGTTACACACTCATCCCAACAACAGCAGAAAATATAGCAAATATCCAGAGTATGCAGCATATGAATATTTAAAGCAGTAAAGAAATGCAGTAAATAAACATAAAGAGAAAACAAGTAAAGCACAAACATAAACACCCAGAAAGCAATAAAAACTAGGCGAGACCCAAACTTGCAAGAGCAAGGACTCCCCAGCAGATTCGCCAACTGAAGCTGGGGAGTCCCAGCTAGCCAAGAAATAAACAAAACTAGGCGAGACTCCAACTTGCAAGAGCAAGGACTACCCAGCAGAGTCGCCAACTGAAGCTAACAGAATTATACCCAAGTGAATCGCACACTCAAAGATAAAACAAAGTCTCCACCGAATTATATTTAGTCCCAAAGGACAAGGAAAATATCAATAAACCCAAAGGGAATAGAAACGGGTAAGGGGGTCCGTTATGTGAGAGGAAGGGATTAGAATCTCACGTATCCATCGTACATGACGGGAACCGTTCTGATTACTTCTAGGCTTTGATGGGTTATCTATCTAAAGGCTTCTAGCTAAAGAGGAAAGGAAAAAGGAAAAGGAAAGAAAAGTGCTCGCAGAGGATTAGTGCCCTCGTGCCTACGTATCTTCATAGTGCAATGAGAAATTTAGAGCTCCATACATAGTTCATGGAACCAAGGAAGGAAAGGAGAGACAAGGAATATGGATGAAGAAGGTAAAAGGTATCTCGCCAAGATCTCGCGATCTCGTGCCTACATATCCTCATGAAACTCCGTAGTTCGGGGAACTAGGACGGAGAAAGAAAAGGAAAATGGTTTCAAAACCAAGAGGAAAAATATAAGGAAAGAATCCATTGGAGAAGACAAAATAATGTTGTTAAAACCAAGAAAGAGAGGAAAAGGATTGGTGTTGAAACCAAGAGAACAAAGGAGCACAAGAATATAATCGAGATAAGGTAAGACCCACAGGGGGTTCGGTATATTAACAGGTAGACTATGGTAACTTTAGAAAGAGAAGATTACGACTCTGAGGGGAAAAAGATTGGTGTCAACAGACGAATTATGATCAACCATAAAAAAAAGGAGAAAAGAGACTGACTCTATGTAGAGAGAAAGAAATCAGTTTTAACAGACAGATTGTGATCAACCAGAAAAGGAGAGTATTGAACTAAGATAAGGTGTTTGATTCTCTGGGGATTCGATGTGTTAACTGACAGAAAATGATTAACCGAAGAAAGAAAAGAGGAATTGGTCTTTTAATCGACAAATGGTGATTAACCAAAAATAAAAGGTGTAGAACCAAGCAATGGTTGTGGCCCAAAAGGATAGGTGTGGAACCAAGCGAAGGTTGTGACCCATGAGAACGGGTGTGAAACCAAGCGAAGGTTGTGACCCAAGAGAACGGGTGTGGAACCAAGAGAAGGTTGTGACCTAAGAGAACGGGTGTGGAACCAAGCAAAGGTTATGACCCAAAAGGACATGTGTGGAACCAAGAAAAGTTTGTGACCTAAAGGAGTTCAGTACACTGACTGAACAAGCAGTACTTGACCGAAGAAACGGTATTTAAACCAAATAAGGTTACAAACCCAAAGGTGTGAGTGTTTAATAGAATGAATGTGATCAACCAAAAAGAATGAGTGATTAACCAAGTGTCATACCTAAAAATTTGACCCCTAGGTCCCATTATAATTTTAGAGCATCAAGCATTGTTTCCTAACCCTAACTTTGTCTCAAGCTTGTTGTTGTTGAAGTTCATCTGAATTAGGGTTTTGCACCTTCGGAATCAAGAGAACTATTGCTTGATCAGTCAATTTTCTGGAATAATTATCATCAAATAAAGTTCCCATACATTCAAGGAGCTTATGTTCAACAATAATCAAGTGCTAATTGATCTCACTACATGTCAATTGAAGCCCAATTTCATCTGGCCCCAAATTAGGGTTTTGTCAGAAACATCAATTGTGCCTTTGACTTTTGATCCAAGCATGATCCCAAGCCTTGGGACATGATTCAACATGCTCATATACATCCTTAAAGCCTATCTAGGATGCTTTAGAAGTCTCAAGATACAAATTCATTGAAGATCGCACAGTTGAATTCATCTGACAAAGTCAACTCTTTGACTTTTAGGTTTTTTGGTTCATATTAGAGCATCCAAGCCAAATTTCATCGTGAAGAAATCAAGATTTGAGAGTTTTCTTGCAAAAGAAGAAAACTCAGACAACTTGAAAATTTTCTAAGTGTGGAAAAAACCTAATTTTGTACCAACTTTGAAAGGCCATAACTTCCAATCCACACATCCATTTTGTGAGTTCCAAAGATCAATTGAAAGATCTCCTCATGTACTAAAAACGTGTCCTAGTGACCTATGAGAAAATGATGCTTAGATTTTCAGTTATGAAACTTCAAAGTTTGGAAGGATTTCAATAACACTTAGAATTTTTCAAAGCAAGCTTTGTTCCTTCATTTTTTAGTTAACTTCAAGGTCACTTTTCACCATGATCCTCTTTTATTCAAGAAATTCTTAAAACATGAAAGTTGTAGAGCATGTTTAGGGATTTTCAAAAAGTGCAAGGAGTCCTTCATAGCATTTGTGAGCTAGGAGTTTCGAAGAGAAGAAGTTGAGGTCCAAAAACTTGAAATTCAAGGTTTTAACTTGGCATGACATGATTCAAAACCAATCTTTTGTTGCAAATCTTGGTGTTTTGGGTTGTCTAATTGCAAGATCCCTTTTGATCATAGTGTTACACAAAATTTTAAGAGATTACTAAAAGTTTTAAGGCATAAACTTAGAAGTTATTCCACTTATGGCATAAAGTGAACACTTCCGTTTTGGTAAAGCATGATCCTTCCACCAATTCAGCATTGAGCCAGTCCCTCAACCTCCAAGTACAAGTCAATCTGTAAAAGCATGCTCAAAAAACTCAACCACCTTGTACTTGATCCCTTGAACCAATAGAAACCATCATCACAAGCAAGTTAGTTTTCAAGTGGATAAGTTTGCAAAAACTTGGATTCTGACCAGACCACAAACTCTCCACTTCCCCTATAAATAGGATATCAATCTTCAATCTGTAGGAGAAGAAAATACCCTAAACAAACCTTGTAAGAACCTCTTGCATACTCAGAATCACTTGCTCTTGCAAAAAAACCATCCAAATTTGCAAGAACACCTCAAACACACAGTTTTCTCGTGCATTTCCAAAACCAACTTCACAAAACACCTCTACACATTCAATAGAGTGCATTCAAACCATCGAAGCAGTTCGATAATACTCCAAACACCTCCTACCATTTTCAAACCTCCATTTGAGCAAAAGGGTCGTGTTTTGTCCCTCAGACTTATTCCATGTCATTTAACCATTCCAACCAGTTTCAAAAGGCTCAAGGAAGCTCTAAGGATTATTTTCTTATAGCTGCAAGCTTTGAGGAAGAAACCTTGGATTTTCTCCAAGAGGTAAGATTTCTGACTTTTGAATCTTCATATTCATGCACTTTTTGATGCCATTTGATTAGCAAGATGAAGTGTGTAATGTTGTTTGTTGTCTTGATTCATTGCTGGCTTTATCTCATTTGGATATCTCATGTTGTAACATGCTGATTATTTTTTAAGTTGCGCTGTTGTTGAGTGACTTGTGAATTTCTCAATTATTTTTAGGATAAAATATTGTCATATTTTTGTTCCTTGTGAAAATACTTCGATTTTTGTTTTAAACCATTTGATTTGGTTGAGAGATGAGGAAGTTATGATTTGAAGAAGTTATGGCCATGGTGATGAATATAGGGCATGAGCGAGAGAGAGAGAGAGAGAGAGAGAGAGAGAGAGAGAGAGAGAGAGAGAGAGAGAGAGAGAGAGAGAGAGAGAGAGAGAGAGAGAGAGAGAGAGAGAGAGAGAGAGAGAGAGAAAGGCTGAGGAAGATGAAGCTGAGGTGGAGATGACTTGGCATGACATGGCGCTGAGGTGGCCATTTTGAGGTGTCGCTAATTTAAATTGATTTTGAAGTATATACTTATTGGATGATGGTGTATCACCGCTGGTCAAGGAGGAGAGTTTGTGTGTTGTGTTGACCGAAGGTTCTGGGGTTTGATTCCCCCCTCCCCCCAGACCTTTTGTTTATTTTTATTTTAATTGGTCAACTTGTTTTCTATTTTATTATATATATGCCTTTAGTATTCATAATGCATGCGCAGTTCAGATGGTTAGAGTTTTGGGTAGTAACCCTAGTGGCGTGGGTTCAAACCCCTTTGAGTGCATTTCCATATTTTTAATGCCTATTTTTTATGTTTTCTCTTAAAAATTTATTTAATCATAACTCCTTTTATTTTTATCATTTTGATACCACTCTTTTTACTAAATGCTCATAAAAATTTCTATTTTTTTGTCTACGTCAAGAAATGTCCAAAAAGAACTATTTATTTGGTACTTGTGTATGTTCAAAATTTGTGACTTTTTTAGGTTTTCTTTTTTATCTTTTAATTGATTCCTTGGATTATCCTTGCTTGTATGCACCCCAACATTGCTTGTATGAACTTTACTTGATGTATGAGCTTGTATGCCCTTGTTGTTACATGATTGGTTATTGCCTTAAGTTCATGCTCATATATGAATGCATGTTTGAATATTATTGAAACCTTGGTTGTTACCTTGTCTTTGACATGTGCTTCTCTTGAAATCAAATGTCTTGAGAGAACATATTGTTGCACCCCAAATTTTGACCCCTTAGATCTTCATCATCATTCTAGGATCATCATCATTTGATTATCTAACCATAACCTATTTCAAGTTTGTCTTTGTCAAGATACAGATGAATCAGGGTTCCGTACAGTCAAGAATCGTGGTTTCGATGGTTTGATCAATCAATGTATTGGATTGATTATCCATGAAATAATTCTCCACATCATCAAAGGTACTACATTGGGTCAAGTGTGAATCCAATTTGAGGTTGTCACCCAAGGATTAAGAACAGTGCACTTCAGGACACCCGATTAGGGTTTCTGATTAGGAAAAGTCAACTGTAGTTTGAATTTTGATTAAAATAGTGTTCCAATGATGGAATCATGGTCCATGAAGCTCATATCGATTAGTGAAGTTCACTCAAGAAGTTTTAAGACCTCAGAGGACCCAGAACACCAACAGTCGATTCAGAGTTCTTCAATCAATCGGTTCGTCTGACTGAAAAGTCAACTCATTGAACAACATGGTTTTGACCCAAAATTGAAGGCAATTATGTTCCTAATGGTATATAACATCTATTCATGAAGTTTGGTGACCATTGGATCAAGAATTGATAAGTAATCGAAAAGTTGGGAAATTAAGGTTTTGAAAAGGGCAAAGCCATAACTCCTTAACCACACAAGGGTTTTTGACCTAGTTTCAAGGGGAATGAGTTCCTAACACAAGAATAAATATTGTAGTACCTAATTGGGGATTTTTAAAAAGTACAAGTGGATTCCATAACTCTTCCTGGTTAGAGAGAACCAAGATCCATAAGTTGGCAAAAACTCACATTCGCAAAACTAGGTCAGCATGAGTTTTTTTATTCCAAAACCTCTCCAAATCGATGGTAATCAAAGGCTAAACCTCATTTATGATGTTTGAATTGATAATTAACATTTTAATATCAATTCACACGAAAATGGCACAAAGATCAAAGAAAATCATTATTTAATGCAAGTTGCAAAAGTGAATAGTGAAGAAAGAGAAAAAAGGTGGCTACCCTTGTCAAATCATCAACTTTACTTCAACAAGTCACCTTCTAACCTATAAAGCATGATGAAAACAATATATAGGGCATGGAGAATATCTTAGTAGAGTGACTTAAAGACAAGTATGAAGATTGCATTGGAAAACTCAAAGATTTTCATGATGGAAGGTTAAAATTGGCAATTTGCTTCACTTTTGCCCATACCTTGATCCAAGGCATTTGGCTATAAATAGAACTCACTTCCTACATCACAAACACACCAGTTACATTCTATAAACCATCTAGAACTCTCTCCCTTACACAATCACCAAATTCTTGCAAAATCTCACTAAGTCTCAAAAATCCCTCAAAATCTATTTTTGCAAAACACCTTCCAAAACCATTTCCAAACTTTTTCCAACTCAAGAAACACTTCAAACACATCAAATATGATGTATTGAAGCTATACAAATCACTTCCACACTTGTGTAACAAGGTTTGAGTGAGTTGGTCTTTGAAATCTTTGGATTTTAGAGTTTTCCTTCATTTACAAGGCATTTCATCCACTAGCTTGCTTGGAGGTTGTTTGGAGCATCTATTCATCAACCTAGGAACATTTGAAGACCTTGTAAGATCTCTCAATATCTCTGGTTTTCTTATTGCTTAAGCTTACTTCAAGAGGTAAACCTAAAACTCATAAATGTGAACTTTCTACTTGCATTTCACGTGCTACCATGAATGTTTTTAGGGTTTTCACCTTCCTATCTCTCATTTATTCATTTCAAAACTTTAATTTCATTCTCTTTTGAGTTTTATTTTAAAGTTATGATTTTGGCTTGTTAGCATCCTTGTGTACTTGAGTTTGACGAAAACTCTTGCTTGTAAGCATTTGTGTATAATCATCATTAAAACTTGAAAGTTTTCTCCCATGAAGTTTTGAACTTCTCACTTACATTTGTTGTGACATTATTTGATTAGGCATGATGCCTGTAAGTATACATGTCAACTTGTAATCCCTAATGAAACCTCATCTTTGTTAAGATGCATCTTTGTTAAGATCCCCTTCCGTCTTTATTAAGATGTACCTCATTCTTCGTTAAGATATGCTTTGGTTTTCACCTTTTATTAATTCTTGAAAGAACTTTCCCCCTTCTAGATATTATAATATATTGATGCTTGCTTTGGTCGTAATCATTTACCTTGATTGAAATCATTGATATTGTAATATTTTGATACTTGCTTTGGTTGTGACCATCTATCTTGATTGAAATCATTAATAATGTAATATCTTAAATGCTTGCTTTGGTTGTAACCATTCATCCTGATTTAGATCCTTGCTTATTATAATATGCTTGATCATTCTTGGTTGTAACCATATCCCTTATATTCATCATGTGTGAATGTTTATACTTTGTTAAGTTTACTTTCCCCAAGTGATGGAACTCTTTAGTTCTCATCCAAGTTGCGTCATATTTTCCCTTCCAAAGGAAAGTCTCTCTATTGACCCTTGGGTCATAGATAGCTCATTAAACTCATAGGTCTAGATAGAACCTTCCCCTCCTTTTGGTCTGGATAGAACCAATAGGATTTACACTTATAGGTCTGGATAAAACCTTCTCCCCCTTTTGGTCTGGATAGAACCATTAGGATTTAAACTCACAGGTCTGGATAGAACCTCCCCCTCCTTTTGGTCTGGATAGAACCAATAGGATGTAACCTCATAGGTCTGGATAGAACCTTCCCCCTCTTTTGGTCTGGAAAGAACCAATTGACCCTTATTCTGTAGTTCGAGCCCGAACTACGACTGCTCTGATTTCTCATTGGACAATGAGAATACGTAGGCACAAGATGCGATATCTTAACGAGCAACCTTCCCCCTTCTCCTACCTTTTGGTCTAGATAGAACCAATTGGTCTTACAACATAGAACTTTAGGATAGAGTTTGGTTAACCCTATGTAAGAATCATGTATATGATTACTTACTTCCCTTTCTTGAGAGTTCAACATAGATCTAGAGAGTTTTGTGAAACTCTACACAAGCATGGATATGTTTGTTCCCCTTTGAACCTTGATCATAATCAAGTGTTCTTCAACCTTAGTGAGGTGAACTATGATTGCTCTGATTCTATCCTAGTTAGGATACGTAGGCAGAAGACGCGACGTCTTTGCGAGCAAACTTAGAAACTATCTTTAGGTTTTAACCTATACCTTTGCCCAATCCCAAACCTTAGCAAACATTTACCAACTTAGCATGCAAGCAAACAAAAGGTTCATGTAGAGTACTACAGATGTTTAGGATGCGAAATACCTACCCTATGCATAACCAACCCCCGATCCCCGAATCTCTTAGCGTTGTTGTTACATCGCGCAAAAGGTTATTTCTTTCTTTAGACCTTTCCTTTAGATAAATTAAAGTCCGGTTGTAATCTAAGAATTAAAGATTCAAGTTAATCAATAGCTTGGTATCACGATTCTCACCGCAACACATATGTTATGGTTCTCATATCTTGCCCTAAATGTTCCTAAACATTTGTTGTTTTTACTTTGAAGTATGTTTGGTATGAATCCCCCTTTGAGATGTTTCTCATCTTCCATGATTGAATTTCTTTTACATGTTTGGTTGTTACTAACTTGTTTAACATGATTCACCATAATTCACATGTTGTTGTTACACATGTCACACCCTTATTCAAGGATGTGTGGTTGTTACCTACCTTGACTTGTATACATGCCTTAAATATTGTTATGATTTATGCATGTTGATCTTGAGTTTTGAACTTTGTCATGATAAGTAATGTTTTGACTTATGCATGATTGGTTGTACTTCAAATTGTCCTCTATGGTACTTGGTCTTGTAAGAACCTTATTTCATAAACTTTTTAGATGTTGTAACATCTATGCTTACCTTTGGTTATAACCATTTGGTTTGATTCTTCTATGGATGAATACTTGGTTGTAACCTTGTTATTATTTTTTCTTGATGTTGTTACATACTTTCCCTTATCTTCCTTGGTTGTTACCATGATTTTCATTTCTTCATCATGTTTGAATGAATGTGTGTGTATGCTTATGTTTTGTTAAGTTTCCCTGAAGTGATGTAGTTTATTAGCTCTCATCCTAAAGAGTTACCTTGTGCCCCTAAGTCCAAAGGAAAGTCTCTCTATTGACTCAATGTCATAGATAACTCATAATTCTTTTAGCCTCCCCTTGACCTTGTTAGAGTCATTAGGACTTTCAACTTAACCTTAAGTAAGAACTTCATCCCTTTGACTTTGTCAAGTCAAGATCTTTAGCACACCTTGTTAGGAGTCCTATAACTTAGAACTTAGGCTTAGAGTTTGTTAACTCTATGTGTGAACCATTGTTATGGGTTCTCACTTTTCCTGTTTGACTTTTGTTAAAGTCAAATCCCCAGCTAGGTCTTTCAACTTAGACTTGGAGAGTTTGTTAACTCTACATAAGCATCATTGTTATGGATGCTTATTCCCCTTGGAACTTTGATCATAATCAATTGTTCTTCACCCTAGTTAGGAGAACTACGGTTGCTCTGATTCCATCCTTGTTAGGATATGTAGGCACGAGATGCAAAGTCTTGGTGAGCATACTTAGTGTACAAACCCATAGGTTTTTACCTTTAGAAATCCTTACCGTAGCACATAACCATTAGCAAACAAACATTATCAAAAACACAATTACCAAACAAGAGGCTCCAGTAGAGTACTACAGATACTTAGGGTGCTAATACCTTCCCTTAGTATAACCAACCCCCGAACCCGCTGATCTCTTAGCTTCATTGTTATGTAGCGCACTTAGGGTTTTCTTCATTTTTTACCCTTTCCATTGGATAAATCAAAGCTCGATGGTGAATATTTAAAGATTCGTGGTTCAAGTTAATTAATAGCTTGATATTTGATTCTCACCGTGACACCAAGAGACAATGATTAACTCCGTAGAAGCTTAGTATGTTAATAGACAGACTGTGGTTAATTGAGGAATGGGTGATTATCCAAGAGGTGATTAACATAAGGAAGATTGGTTTTAACAGGAGGACTGTAATTAACCAAAGAATGGGTGATTAACCCAATAGGAACTCAGTACGTTAACAGACGGACTGTGGTTAACTGAAAAAAGGAGCAATTGATGTTTTAACTGACAGACAGTGGTTAACCAATGAAAAGGAAGAAATAACCAAGAGAGGGTTGCATAATCCGCCAGAGGTTCGGTGTTTAACAGGCAGGCTGTTATTAACCAAATAAAAAAGGATTACGACTTCGCTGGGGAAGAAGAAAATTGGTTATAACATACAGACTGTGATTAACCAAAGAACTGGTGATTAACTAAGAGAAGGTGATTAGCCTAAGAAGGCATTGATCTTGAACCAAGGAAATGGTGATTGGTAAAAGGAAATATTGAAAAATCATGAATGATCAAGGATCAAACTCAAGAGGCACTACTGTCACACCCTAATTTTTGAACCTAAGATCTCACCTCTCTACGCATCATCTTGCGTAGCATCTTCAAGGCATTAGAACCGGGTGTGTGTGTTTATTATGATTAATAAGTGTGTGTAGGTACATTGATTTCAAGCATATGCAACAATATTTCTCACAGTCAAGCATTTCAGGATGTAACCACTCCAATTCAAGGATCCTGAAATTTTTTTCTGTTGATCTTTTTTTCCTCAAAGTTTCTTAAAGGTTTTAGTGGAATTATCTTGGGTTATTAGCTCACAACCAATATATCTTGAATTGATTCATAAGTTTATGCAAAAAAAAGGTATGGTTTGAACTTCACCATGGAAACCCACCATCCAAGTTACAGAGTTTACCTAAATTCAAAGCTCACTTTGCCACACATCTTGGAAATTAAAGACTCGTGTTACACAAAAACAGGATTTCACAGGACTAAATTCATGGAACTTTTGTTTGACTAGTGAATGATACATGTTAGGGAAATGTTTTGGTTGATTCATTTTGTCTCAATATATAATCATTTGTCTTCAAAGTAATCTTGAAAAGTTTTTGAAAAGAACGACAAGGACATGGCAAACCTATTTTTGACATGTCACTACTAATAATCAGACTTTGATGCAAAAATCACGCGAAGCCATCCAACGAAGACTCGACGTCAACTATACTCGTCCAAAAAAACCCAAAGAGACAATCCATTATAAGGGTTGCACCTGAAAAGGAGATTTGTGAACCTTTTAGTGTACCACTTTAGTTCACTAAGGACCATTTGGATGATATTTTGTCATCACTCACCATGTACCAGATATTAAGACCTAACCAGTGCCTTGAGATGGTTGAATTTTACCAAGATAGGGTCAAAGGCCGCAGAAAGCCGACTTTTTGGTTTGCGGGTAAAGTTATTGTTCCTCTGAACTCTTCTATTATATCATCCTGTCAAGATTACAAAGCCCTCTTAGTAAAGAATATTGACAGAGAACACGCAAATATATGAGAAGAGAATATACCAATGCATTATACAAACTTTCGCAGTAACAACCTTGAAGGGAACATCCAGCTTGGATCCAAATGAATTTTTCCCTTACCTTGTCTGCTTATACCTACGTTGTTTATGCGAATTTCTCTCGAAAGTCATTTGTAGTTCAAAACAGAATCATTTTTCTTATGTCACAACCGAAAGGGCAAGACTCGAATCGCATTCTAATAAAGTAAGCTCATGTGATACGACTTAGGTGCATCCATTCAACTGATACTTACGGTATTAGGAATTAAAATATAGGTGGGATTTAGAAGTGCACCATAGGAATGAGAAAGGAATAAACTTACGGTGCCATCGGTTAGCACTTCTCTAGGAATTTGTTGCTAAACTAGTCGTTCATAGGAGAACAAAGACTTTCACCTACTCTGCACATATGTAATAGCAGAACATTGCCTTGGAAGAGTTAGAATATCTTTAGCTACAACCAGAAACAATTCACTCATCATTGGCTGAAGACGTGGGGTAAAGTTATATTGCACTAAAAACAATGAATATGTGAATATAAAACAACTACAAATACGAGAGTTATCTTACCTAAAGGGTTGCAGTTAAACCTGCCACAACATGAGGTGTCCTCCAAGCGACCAAATCATCACCAACGGCCCACCTTCATGTCCTGCTCCCCGCCTTTTTCCTCACCCAGGATACACATGAAAGGAGATCAAAAAGAAGAAGGGATTAATCACAGGTGAAAACACAAGAATTATTGTGATTAAAGTAAAAGAGTAGATTTTCAAATGGTCATTAAGTGAGATTTTGAGTGATTTATTCCCAAACACAAATATTCCAAAAAACCATAATACCAAATTCGTTTTACACAAAACCTGAAATCTTCCCAAAATTAGCACAACATGTTGAAACAGAAAAGGAAAGAATCACGGTTAATCTACAAACATGTCTCAAACATGTTCACACCAAAAAGGAAGGTATTCAATCAAAATCAACAGCATTCAAAACATTAATCCTATATAAAGAGAGTTTTTCATACATGAGTGTTGCACCCCAAAATTTGACCAACATTTCTTTACCTAGCTTGTCTTTCATTTCATTCATACTAGCATTATCATTTGCATTTCATTGACATGTATGCAGGAGATCAAGAGGTATGAGTACAAATAAAGAGCTACACAAGACTATGAAGCTAGCCAAGAAGGTTATTCAAGTGTTCAAGGGTAGATATCTTTGCCAGAGAAGAGAAAAGATCCTCAGAGAGAGTGGTTGAAACCAAGAGTGTGTGCCTCCTAACTTGAGAGTTGTGGGGAGCTCCTCAGATGATTCTGAAGTCAAGAATGTAGACTTGAAGCCTTGAGGGAGCTTATGAGATGTCTTGAAAGCCATCATGGAGCCTAGACAAGTCATTGTGCAAGATTAAGAAGACCCAGCCATGAGTGGTGTAATTAGGGTTTGACTGGGTCAACCCTAGGTCAACTGATGATTTGAACAAGGTTGAGACCTGATTCAAGGGCCATGTGATCATGGATTGATGCATTGATATGATATAAGGATGATTCCAAGGTCAACTCATCATGATTAAAGAGTTTGAGAAGTTTCAAGCTAGGGTTTCTAGGGCTTGACAGTGTAAAATCCCCTAGTTTGACCCCTATCTCCAAGGCAGTTTAGCCCAAGATATGATTGTCATCTCATCTTACCCCCAACATGAATGTTGTATAGATTGTTCTTAGATTTAAATTGAGTACTAGAAGTCCTTGATAAGATTTATAGAACTCAAGTTATGACTTTGACAAGTTACAGGTCATCTGAGGTATGTGAATCTGGGGCCTTGAAAGTTACCCAACTTGCATCAAACTTTTGCTCAAGAAGGATGATTCCTATGAACTTTTGGTCAACATGAATGTTGTTCCTTATCTTCTTAGATTTCTAGATAGTACTAGAATTCCTTGATAGGATTTGTAGAACTCAACTTATGGCTTTGACAAGTCAAGGGCATTTTGGTCATTTGGAGATTACAGGTCATTTCAAGTATAAAGCCATAACTCCTATTTCCAAGCTTCAAATGGAAAAATCTTCA
Organism: Lathyrus sativus; assembly: GCA_963859935.3. NCBI lineage: Eukaryota > Viridiplantae > Streptophyta > Magnoliopsida > Fabales > Fabaceae > Lathyrus > Lathyrus sativus. The sequence goes on along the minus strand of OZ012736.1, from coordinate 286,423,072 downwards.
ACATCAAACTTGTTAAAAATGATGTTTTAAGGCTATTAAGGAGGTCATGAGATGATGGAAATGCTTGTAGCTCAAAGTTGCAAAAATGACCTAAAATAAGGGCATAAGTTGAATAAACCAAAGTTGGAAATTGATATTTTCAACCTACACATCCAAACCATGGCATGTAATATATCATTTTGACTCTAGAAAACATTTTAAGAACATTGGTTTAGCCACATTTTTTATTTGAGATTCAATTTGGGGACTTGCTTTGAAAAGTGATTACTTGCATATTAAGTAACATTTGCAAAACTCAAAATCAAGGCATGAGCAAGGCCCTTGGCAAGCTAAACTCTTCCAAAATGTCACTAGGGGAGAAATTGAAAGAGATTGGGATGGTTTTCAAGCTGCAAACAGAATTGTGCATCTCATGATACATGGTTGAAAATCTCATGACATGAGAAGTGGAAACTCTCATTAGAAGGATCTAGAGGGTTCTAGATCACTCAAACATCATCTATATATTGAGTAGAGATGATCCATTGAAGAGGTTGGTGATGATTGAAGGAGAGAGCATAGATTGAGATTGAAATTTCATAGCTTGCAAGTGCAATCGGTTTCACCAAATTCTTCACCCTCCATCCATTTTCTTGATTGAAACTTCTTCCATGGATGCCAAGGAGTGATTCCAAATCATAATCAAGAAGGATTCGTGGCTAATTGGTGCCCTTGAAGTCAGAATTTTCCACCTGCAACTCACCATCGGGTTTCAAGACTCAAGCACTTTCAACTCGTTCTTTTGCATACAGAAGCAAGGAGGGGGTTCATTGATCGTGTCTGCAAGATTGTAGAGCTTGAATTGGAGGTTTAGTGCATCTGTTCATCCAAGATTTTCAGGTTGGTAACTTTCTTCCCCTAGCATGATTTAGGTAGAATTAAGTTGAATTAAGGTGTTAGATTCATTGTAGAATGGTGTAGGATGGATTTCAGATAGTTAATTGGAGAATTAGAGACAAAATAGGGGAATTACCATTTTCGGTTGAGAATTAGATATGGTGAATCTTGAGGTTTCAGAGGAAACTAAGGGTATGGTTGAATTCGTGGCAAGATTTGGGACAAGATTCATGTTTTGACCATTTGCAATGGAGGCCTGTAGAGAAAACTAGGGTTGAGGATGGTGACCGGAGCACCACCGGTGGTGGCCGAAGCTGGGCGCGAGTTGCAGAGGTTTGAAAAGGTTGAAGATGATGTTAACACCATTGGATGATGGTTGGACTTTGACTAGAAGCTTGATCCAATGGCCACATTTTAAAGTTCAGTTTGTGAAGGACCTGATTAATGAAACGCACCGTTTCATTTATTCAGTGTTTTGGGCTTAATGAATTAAGTGATATCCACACCCCCTGAAGGCCCAACCCATGATTTGAATTGTGTTTTGTTGCTATCCACACCGCGCGTGTTATTATTTTAATTTGATTTTCTTTTAATTTTCATTTTATACATGGTTCTTGTTAAATTCATAATAAATTGAAAATTAATCCAATTAAACCCATTCTTTTTGCATTTTACTCATGATTGAGTCTAGTATTGTTTAGAGAAAAAATATTTTCATTTCATGTATTTTCTGATTTAATGGGAATTTTACATTTTAATTGATATTAAAATGGTTATGTTTGATACATATTTTTGTGGAATTTTGTATGATCTCATGGTGATGATTTTGATCCTAATTTTTTGTGAGTGATTAGGTTAGACATGTATGATCCCATAGTATTTTTCTCACATTTTTGTGATTAAAATAGGTGTGCTTTATAGATTGATATTTAGGTGCTTCCTTTTAGGGTTTAGGTTTGATACCTTGTAATGTAGGATTTAGTTCTAGGTCTAATTTGATGGTTTGATCTCTAGAATTATTGTGGTAGAGTCATGATTGACCTAGGTTACCATAGATATTTTTGTAGGATTTTATAATTGGTTTTAGTATTTTAGTTAGGACTAACTTTAGTACTAGGTTTTAGGTGATCCTAATTTACTAATTCAACTAGTTTAACTTCCTTAGTCCCCTTAGATTAGGGTTTGTGCTTGGTTTGCCTTTGGTTGAGATTGAAGATAAGTTGAAGACAAGGTGAGGATGCTTGAAGTTGCTTGAAGTTGCTTGAAGTTGCTTGGAGCTTTGGATTTGTCTGTGCGTGAAGGTGTCTAATGAAGGTTTAGGAGATAGGAGACATAGGGAGAGCCTTATTGTTAGAATGATTTCTTTCACAAATGTGGAAAGCATCTTGTGCTTCCGTTCCTCCCAATGACTAAAAGTCCTTCTCAGATATTCACATCCCTCCTTTGGAAGGATGAGTGGCTTTATCTGGGAAGTAGAACTTTGAGGGAACCAGTCTCTCATAATGATGAACCCTTACAGGCTTCCTTTGGTTGTCAGTAAGTTGTTTATCATTTCCTCTCATTCTGTTCAATCAATTTCCTTCTGGGTTGAGTATCTTGAAAGATGTTGGACTTGAGTTTGAAGATGAGGACTTCATTGAAGAGTGTGGAAGAGGATGATTCCTTGAGCATTTCCAGTGCAGCTGAAGCTTGAAGAGCAGGAAGACCAAGTTGATACTTGAAGACCCAATGGAGATTGAATGAAGAGCTGAGGCTTGAAGACGATTGAAGGATGAAGTTGACACTCCCATGTGATTGAGGATTACTCTGAGAAGCCGAGGCTTGTAGATGAAGAAAGAAGACCAAGTTGATCCTGATAAAGCAAAGAGAGCTGAAGCTTGAAGACTGAGTTGATACTTATGAAGAGGATTCAATTGAGATTGAGTGTAGAGCTGAGGCTTGAGGAATAGGATGAGTTGATACTTACTTTGAAGCTTGGAGATCCTGAAGGAATCAAGTTGATACTTGTAGTTAAGAGTAAAGCCTGAAGATGGAATTGACTGAGGAGTTGAAGCTTGGAGAAGGAGGATGAGTTGAAACTTATGTTGATGGGTTGAAACCTGGAGAAGCAAGTTGATACTTGCCAATGAAGCTGATAGCCTTGAAGGGTGGTTGAAGTCTGAAGACTGGATTGATGTTAGAAGAGCTGAAGCTTGGAATTGAAAGAGGGGTTGATCTGCTTTCTTTCTTGTCTGTTTTCTTTTCTGTATTGATGTGCCTTGTTTGACTTGCTTGATGCATTATAATAAGTCCATGATTAGACTGACTTTAATCTAGGAGCATGATTGCACTAGAGGTTGAGTTGCTCCCTCTGCTGGTATTGTTACTGTATGGCTCTGCTTGCGGGTATTCGGTAGAGCCCAACTCCCTTGCCCATGTGGTTTATTTTGCTTGACAGCATTTTATTTTCTTCTATATGATTACAGTCCCTTCTATTTTGCTTGATAGCATGTTGTTATTGTTGCTATATTATTGCAGTTATTCATACTTGGCTTGAGGTTGAGATGAGCTTGTGGAGGCTACTGCCCCACACACATTTCCTCCCTCACTTGCATTGCATGCATTTTACAGTCGTTTACTGTTTACTGTTTAAGGTGATGCTTTATCTGTTTCTGTTTATCATTGACATGATCCCTTAGGACTCTCATTTCCTTTGATAAGGAAATGATGATAGAACTTTAGGCTGAAACCTATGCATGATAACTTCTAGGAGTTCCCTATTTCAAACTTCAACTATAGGATGAATCCTTGGCATGACAACAGTAGGACTTGATAGTCTCCCTTTAGTTGAGCCTGTTCTCTTCTCATCTCAAAACAGCTTAAGATACAGTAATCATGAATGATTTCTTTCGTACGTTATGAGCCTTAAGCTATCTGAGAAAGGATTGTTGAAGAGCTTCTTTTCAATAGTCTGGATGTTTAGTATGGCACCCTTTGGGTGACATGCGACGCATCCACTCTCAGGTCATAGTCTTTAGTGCGATTGAAATTGCAAACACAATAAAAAACAGTTCTTTCGTAAAAGACAGAAAACAAACTTCAAACCTTTTTGCCCCGCGGGCCCATAAGTCAAAGGAAGCTTTTCTGAAGAAAAGAGTGTCGTTAACTCCCAGTTCTACCGCAAACGGTAACGCCTAAGTCTCCAAGGGTCGAGCTGCGTACACCAAACTGCTGGAACTGTTTGCTAACCCTACTCGATAAAACAGATGAATCTGAATTCCCGTAATCCGTATTACCCCGAACTACGTAAGCTCTAATCTCTCATACCTGTTGAGAGTACGTAGGCACAATACTGACGTATTGGCGAGCCACCTTCCCCCATCACCCGTAGTTAGTCGAACTACGTTGACTCTGATTTCTCATTCTCTGATGAGAATATGTAGGCATAAAGCGCGACGCTTTTCCGAGTCATTTTCTTTTCTTTTTGAGCCAGCCTTGATAGGTAGATAGATAAACCAACTCGTCCAGTAAACACAACAAGCGTGGATCCCGTCGAGTACGACGGACGTGAGGGGTGCTAATACCTTCCCCTTGCGTAACCGACTCCCGAACCCAGACAACGGTTGCGATGACCTTGTCTTATACCTTTTTCGTCAGGTTTTTCCGATCGTTTCCTTTCCCGTTCCGAGGGATAAATAACGAAAGGTGGCGACTCTTCTATTTTGCCGGCACCTTATTTTCGCGGAAGCGACAACTGGCGACTCTGCGGGGGACTTCATAGTTTCTTGGGATCCCACGTCCCGTATACGAGTCAGTTTGGGGATCCGACGTCCCCTGCGAGAGTCAATCCAAGCGCTTGTATGATTACTTGTTGGGTTGTGTTTATTTATCGCATTTTTATTTCCCGCACTTTATTTTCAGTATGATATGATTATCTGTGCTGTTGTGGGAGGGGCATTCTGATGAGTGAAAAGCCAGACCCAGGCTTGAGTGAACATAGCATTAGTTGTGGAAATTAGTGGGCGCGTGCTTGCTTGGCAGGCACTAGTGTCTCATGAAATCCACGCTCAGACGAGGTTCTCCCGGTTGACTTCTTTTTCAACCCTTTGGGTTGAGGGGGTTGTTGGTTTGGAGGATTGTCGACTCTGGGGACCGATCATTTGGGATTCAGCCGAGTGAGGCTGCTTCATGAGCTGGTGATGCCACACCTTGAATGTCTGTGACACTGATGACCCCTCTTGAATGTCTGTGACACTGATGACCGCATAGGATGCCAAACTTGAGTCAGTTTAGGTCCATACCTGGGACCAGGGTTGGGTTTATTGCAGGAAACTTTGACCTTCAGACTACCTGGTTTTCTTGATAGTGAATCAGTTTTGATTGGGATCAGAGAATCTCATCAGCAGATATATGTTTGTTCTTGACAGAGCAGAGTTATGGTCCTATAGCAGAGGACCTTATATTCAGAGATGTGTATTTGTTCTTGACAGAGCAGGTTTATGATTGGGATCTGAGGATCTCATCTGCAGATGTATGTTTGTTCTTGACAGAACAGAGTTTTGGTCCTGTATCAGAGGTCCTTATTATCAGATGTTTGTTCTTGACAGAACAGAGTTATGGTCCTGTATCAGAGGTGTTAGAACACAGATTGGTTCTTAATAATTACTCTTTGTTTTGATGATAACTGTTGGGAAATTTATATTTAAGAATTATATACTCTAAAATTTGTTTGAGAGTTTTATTGCAGATTAAAATTATATTAACTCTCTAGAAGCAAATCTGCCTTGAATACAAGAAGTTATTCTGACTCTGAAGCGCCAGATGCAACCTAAAGAAGAATCTGTTTGCTCCTTACAGAAGATCCTGAGCGTAGTCTCCAGAAGGATCTGAAGAAAGAAGCTCCAGAACATTTTGAGTCAGAAGCATCTGAAGATAGTCAGAAGCATCTGAAGATTATCAGAAGCATCTGAAGCTGAAGCATCAGAAGTATAGAAGAATATTGATTGAAGAGTTTCTCAAAGCATTGACCTACAGAAGTTTCTGAAAGTACCTACGCTGCCAAGTACTGAAGTTCTGTGTCAAGATGCTCTGATGATCAACACGCTAGAAGCACACTCGCTGCAGAAGACTCTGATACAGCATAGTTCTGAAACTCATCAGAAGACTCTGATCCATTCAGACTCTGAAGAACTTGCTGAAACTGAAGAAGTGTTTTCAAGAATATATCCGTTGGAACTATTCAACGTCTCTTTCCTTATTTGTGCTAGACACACTTACACAGACAAAAAGGATTTATCTGTGCCATCTATTTCAAGGAAAAGTCAGTACATGTGAAGACAAAAAGGCTCAGACCTTTTGGACTCTCTTTTCAACGTGCATGATTCAGTTTCCTTTAAAAGGAGTTCCTTACTTCATTCTTCAGTTACACACTTGCTGAAAAGAAATCACAATATTCTATAAGCTCTCATTCTTATTCTTCATAGAATCTCATTGTACTTAATCTTAAGAGAAAAATCACTGTTGTGATTATAGCTTTATAGAAGCATTAAAAACTCTTGTATTTAATTTACATTGTTTGTAAAGGATATTCCTTAAGAGGATTCAGTATGAATCAGTAGCTCTTGAGAAGACTAAGAACTGTAGTTCTTAGGTGATACTATTGTAATCAGTTTGATTTAATAGTGGATTAAGTCCTTGTTGAGAAAGGCAAATCACTCTGGAAGGGTGGACTGGAGTAGTTGTTTAACGAACCAGGATAAAAATAATTGTGTGATTATTTCTAAGTATTAATTTTCCATACTTATTCAACCCCCCCTTCTAAGTATTATCTCACCTTCAGTTGGCATCAGAGCTCCGATTCTGAGTGTGCTATCACTTAACAGTGTCAGTAAAGATCCAGAGGAGATATACTTTGATCTATATATTTATTTGTTATCATGGCTGATAATTCAATGTCAAATATCAACAATAAATATGAAGAGAGGGATAGGATCAGTACCAAACCTCCAATGTTTGATGGAGAAAAATTTGACTATTGGAAAGATAGAATAGAAAGTTTTTTTCTTGGGTATGATGCTGATCTTTGGGATTTGGTCATTGATGGATATGAACATCCTACTGGTGAGGATGGCAAAAAGATTGATAGAAAATCAATGACTGAAGTGCAGAAAAGAGATTTCAAGAATCACCACAAAGCCAGAACTATATTGCTTAATGCAATCTCTCATACTGAGTATGAGAAGATTACTAACAGAGATACTGCTCATGACATGTTTGAATCACTCAAAATGACTCATGAGGGAAACTCTCAGGTTAAAGAGACAAAGGCTCTGGCGCTCATACAGAAGTATGAGGCATTTAAAATGGAAGATTCTAAAAATGTAGAAACTATGTTTTCTAGATTTCAGATTCTTACAGCTGGTCTGAAAGTTCTGGACAAGGGCTACTCAATGTCAGATCATGTCAAGAAAATCATCAGAAGTCTTCCCACCAGATGGAGACCAATGGTGACTGCATTGAAGATGGCAAAAGATCTGAACAAGATCTCCTTAGAAGAACTTATCAGTTCTTTGAGAAGCCATGAAATTGAGCTGGAGGAAGATGAACCCCAGAAGAAAGATAAAGGTAAATCCATAGCTTTAAAATCTAACAAAACTGCTAAAGCTTTGCAGGTTATTCAAGAAAGCTCTGAAGAATCTTCTTCTGAAGAAAAAGATGAGTTGTCCATGCTGTCCAGAAGGATTAACAAACTCTGGAAGCACAAGGGAAAGAAGTTTAACAACTTCAGAAGATCTGACAACAGAAAGGAATCTTCTAGTCACAGAAGATCTGCCAAGAAAGAAGTGGTGTGCTATGAGTGCAAAGAACCTGGGCACTAGAAGAATGACTGCCCTAAACTTCTGAAAGAAAAACCTAAGAAGAAGTTCAACAAGAAGAAGAAGGTTCTGATGGCAACATGGGATGACTCAGATGAGTGTGAGTCATCTTCTGAATCAGAAGAAGAATGTGCAAAAGTTGCACTGATGGCCAGGACAGAGGATCAAGAAGAAGGTACCTCTGGATATGAATCAGAATCTGAATCTGATGATGATGCAGAAGAGGTAATGGCTAAACTTACCAAAGAAGAACTCATTAAAGTTTTAACAGAAGTTCTTAAAAGTTACAACAACATCAAACTCAAATACAAGAAGCTGAAAAGCAATCTTGAATCTGAGATTGATCTTCTGCAAACAGAACTTGTTGAGCAGAAATAAATAAATTTAAAAATCAAAAATGACTTTGATAGAACTCAACAAGAATCTGATTCTGAAACTAAGTCTTGTGAAAATATTTTAGAAAAATATGACTCTAGTTTTCAGAGGTTTCTCACTAAGAGCATAGACAGAAGCAAGATGGCTTCCATGATCTATGGTGTTAGTCGAAACAACAGAAGAGGCATTGGATATGAGTCTTCATCTGGAAGCAATCCAAAACCTGTTGACAAACTTTTCATCAGAAAGACACCTCTGTACTCTCAATTCAAATTTGGTCATCTGAATGACATTAAACACACAAGCTCTGAGAAGAGTACTTATGTGTTTAAACCAAAGGCAAGTCAGAATAAACAATATGTTGCAAAACAGAAGTTTAGACAAACCTGCAAACCAACTAACCCCAAAGGACCCAAGAAGATCTGGGTACCTAAAGACAAAATAATTCCTGTTGCAGATGTTCTTAGCAGCAAAGTCAGGACACCAATCATGGTATCTGGACTCTGGATGCTCACGACACATGACAGGAGAAAGGTCTATGTTCCAAAGCCTGGAACTTAGATCTGGAGGGGACGTGAAGTTTGGAGGGAACCAGAAGGGCAAGATCATTGGATCTGGCACTACTGGAAATGGTAAGCTTCCCTCTATTACTAATGTTCTGTTAGTTGAAGGATTGAAACATAATCTATTGTCCATAAGTCAATTAAGTGACAATGGTTATGATATAATCTTTAATCAAAAATGTTGCAAAGCTGTATGTCAAAAGGATGGTTCTATCCTATTCAGTGGAAAGAGGAAACACAACATTTATAAAATTAACCTTTCAGAACTTAAAGTTCAAAATGTAAAATGCCTCTTATCTGTGAATGATGAGCAATGGGTCTGGCATAGAAGATTGGGGCATATTAATATGAGACGTATATCTCAGATTAATAAACTCAATCTGGTCAGAGGACTTCCTAAGTTGAAGTTCAACTCAGATGCTCTGTGTGAAGCATGTCAAAGAGGTAAATTTTCAAAATCTCATTTTAAATCAAAAAATGTTGTTTCTACCTCCAGACCATTGGAATTACTTCACATTGATCTATTTGGACCAGTGAAAAATGCATCCATCAGAGGCAAGAAGTATGGGTTAGTCATTGTAGATGACTACATCAGATGGACATGGGTAAAGTTTCTAAAACACAAGGATGAGTCTCATTCTGTGTTCTTTGACTTCTGCAATCAAGTCCAGACTGAAAAAGATTCCAAAATTATTAAAGTCAGAAGTGATCATGGTGGAGAATTTGAAAATAAACATTTTGAAAAATATTTTTCTGAAAAAGGCATTGCACATGATTTCTCCTGCCCTAGAACTCCACAACAAAATGGAGTTGTAGAGAGGAAAAATAGAACATTGCAAGAGATGGCCAGAACCATGATCAATGAGACAAATCTGGCAAAACATTTTTGGGCAGAAGCAATTAACACAGCCTGTTATATTCAGAACAGAGTGTCTGTAAGACCTCTTCTGGAAAAGACTCCTTATGAATTGTGGAGAAACAGAAAGCCTAACATTTCTTATTTTCATCCTTTTGGATGTATTTGTTATATGCTTAATACTAAAGATAATCTGAACAAGTTTGATTCCAAAGCACAGAAGTGTTTCATGCTTGGTTATTCTGAACGCTCTAAAGGCTACCGAGTATTCAATATTGAAACACAGATTGTTGAAGAATCTATTCATGTTAGATTTGATGATAAGCTTGGCTCTGAAAAGCCAAAGCAGTTTGAAAGTTCTGCAGATAGAGAAGTGATTCTCACAGACTCTGAAGGATCAGAGGCAGAAAAGGCAAAAATCAAAGAATCTGAAGCAACCCCAGATGCTACACCTTTGACTTCCCAACTAAACAACTTGCATATTTCTGATAGACCAACTGTCAGAGGATCTTCTTCCAGAATCAAATCTTCTCATCCAGAAGATGTGATAATTGGAAAGAAAGATGATCCAATAAGGACAAGATCATTTCTCAGAACTTCTGAATCTTCTTTATTTGGCTTAGTGTCAATAATAGAACCAACATCTGTAGATGAGGCTCTGGAAGATAATGAATGGATTATAGCTATGCAAGAAGAGCTGAATTAATTCACCAGAAATGAAGTTTGGGATCTGGTTCCTAGACCTAAAGGATTCAATATTATTGGAACAAAATGGGTCTTCAGAAATAAGCTGAATGAAAAGGGAGAAGTAGAAAGGAATAAGGCAAGGCTGGTTGCTCAAGGATACAGTCAGCAAGAAGGTATTGATTACACTGAGACATATGCTCCAGTGGCAAGGTTAGAATCTATACGCCTTCTGATTTCTTTTGCTGCACAGAATAACATCACTCTGTATCAGATGGATGTTAAAAGTGCTTTTCTTAATGGTATTATAGAAGAATAAGTATATGTCCACCAACCTCCTGGATTTGAAAGTGAAAACTTTCCAGATCATGTTTTCAAATTAAAGAAATCCCTTTATGGATTAAAACAAGCTCCCAGAGCTTGGTATGAGAGGTTGAGCAATTTCCTTCTGAAGAAAAATTTTATCAGAGGAAAAGTGGATACAACTTTATTCTGTAAAACTGTTAAGAAAGATCTGTTGATTTGTCAAATTTATGTAGATGACATTATTTTTGGATCAACAAATATTACGCTTGGAAAGGAGTTTGCTAAATGTATGCAGGAAGAATTTGAAATGAGCATGATGGGAGAATTGAGATTCTTCTTGGGAATCCAAGTCAATCAGACTCCAGAGTGCACCTACATACATCAAACCAAATATGTTAAAGAGCTTCTGAAGAAGTTCAACATGCTTGATAGCAAAATGGCAAAGACTCCAATGCATCCTACAAGCACTCTAGGTAAGGAAGAGGTAAGTAAGAAGGTAGATCAAAAACTCTACAGAGGTATGATAGGATCTCTTCTATACTTGACTGCTTCTAGACCAGATATTCTGTTTAGTGTCTGCTTATGTGCTAGATTCCAATCAGATCCTAGAGAATCACACTTAACAGCTGTTAAGAGGATTCTAAGGTATCTGAAAGGTACTGCTAACATGGGTTTGTGTTACAGAAGATCTGATGAATTTTTATTAGTTGGATTCTGTGATGCTGACTATGCTGGAGACAGAGTTGAACGTAAAAGCACTTTTGGAAGCTGTCAGTTTCTTGGAAGTCATCTGATCTCATGGTACAGCAAGAAGCAACCTACCATAGCACTATCAACTACAGAGGCAGAATACATTGCTGCTGCTGGATGTTGTACTCAGATGCTCTGGATGAAGAGTCAATTAGAAGATTATCAAATCTATGAGAGTAATCTTTCTATCTTTTGTGATAATACTTCTGCTATATGTTTGTCAAAAAATCCAATCTTGCATTCTAAGGCAAAACATATAGAAATTAAACATCACTTCATCAGAGACTATGTTCAGAAGGGTGTAATTAATTTAGCTTTTGTTGATACAGATCATCAATGGGCTGATATTTTCACAAAACCCCTTGCTGAAGATAGATTTAAGTTCATTCTGAAAAATATTTGTATGGATTTTTGTCCAGAGTAATATATATCAGAGGCAACCTCTCAGATGCAAAATGTTTAATGATCTGAAGTATTTCTTCTGTTCATTTATTCTATTCTGATTATTATTTCTGATGTGAAAATCTGAACTAACCATCTTTAGAAGATCTGAACGTGGCTAACTGTAATACCCCAAATTTTGCCCTAAGATTTGTCGTCGCATTTCATTGCATTTTTATTGCATTTAATCAATTACTAACAAATTTGTGTAGTCGTTTGACTTTTTGCAGGTAAATATTATATGGCATGCATTTTTTTCTAAAAAGTAAAAATGGCATAATTGGCAAGAGGACATGTGTAAGGAGTTGTGAGTGTGAGAGGTTGAGAGTTCGAATCTCACCTTTGTCACTTTTTGTTTTTTATTATTTTTACTCTAAATTTTTCTATCTTTCATTAAAAAATAACAAAAATAGTTTTTTATTATTATTTAATTATTATTTTTGTATTTTAATTAAATCATTTTTTAAAATATTATTTTTTCACTTTTTTCTAAATTATTCATAAAAATATCCAAAAAATCATAAAATAAAAAATATTGAAAAAAAATTTTGTTCTTTTTATAATATTTTTGATTTTAGGAATCAATAGGATTATTAGTTTTTATTTTAAGTTTATTTTAATTATTTTAAATTATTTAAATTTTATTTTTTCTTAACTAATTATTTAGTTTGGGCTTTAAAATGGGCTTTAGGGACATTATTGACAATTTGGTGTTAACCCTAATTTGCTCCCTATATATACATGTGTTGCCTTGTTGAAAAAAGGGGGAGAATGAAAAAAAACCTAAGAGGAGTGAGTGTCGTTTACCGTTATTTCTATTTCTTCATCTATTACTGTTGTTTCTTTTTCTTCATCGTTTACCGTTATTTCTTTTCCTTCATCTATTACTGTTGTTTCTTTTTCTTCATCTTTACCGTTATTTCTTTTTCTTCATCTATTACCGTTATTTCTTTTTCTTCATCTATTACTGTTACGTTTATATATATAATTTTTAAATTGTTAGAGTTTATATATATATATATAAGATTAATTTTTGATCGAATTATGTCGATACGATGTTTGCACATTTGTGTGCATGACGCGTGACATTTGTGTTAGTTCGATCTGATTGCGATGATCGCATTTTTGTGTGAGCAATAATACTGTTTTTTGCTTAATTTCTTTTTCTTTGCGATAAATTTTGTTTCGTCCGATTTAGATCTGGTTGCGATGAGCGCATTTATGCGTTAGCAACATTGTTGGGTTATTTGGCACATTTAAAATTCATTATTGCTTTATTATTATTATTATTATTATTATTATTATTATTATTATTATTATTATTATTATTAGTATTATTATTATCATTATTTATTATTATTATCATTATTATCATTATTATTACCATTATTATTATTATTGTTATCATTAATTTATTAAAACTTGTTATAATATAAAAATCTGTTTTTTAAAATAAATAACATTAACATCTTTTCCAAATTAATATGAAAACCTATTATTTTTAAGAAAAACTTTTTTTTAGATAAATTTAAAATAATAACTAAAATCTTTTTTTTAAAATAATAACTAGAACCGTTATTTATTTTATTATTGTTCAATTCAAATTTCATTATCATATTGTATCTGCTCCTCTCATGTAACCTCGCGAACTTAACAATCGCTCTTTAAATTCTGCCTTTAAATTTCTGCTTGCATGGTTTAAATTATGACATTATCTCTCTGTTTGCATGATTCAATTATCTCACGCGTTTACCATTATTTCTGTCACATTGCACACATCCGAAGGTTAGGTCTAACTGTTTGGCCGTCGCGCCAATAGTCCGTAAAACTTCACACATTCAATTTCAAATCCTCAAAACTACAAACTACAAACCCTAATTTTCACAAATGCCTCGCCGCAGGCCAAATTACAATTTTACCCCTAGCATTAGGTCAAAGAGCCGCCGCGCTCATTTTAGGGTTTCCCACCGCGGAATCCCTAACCTAACCCTAATTCACTTAACAATTCAACGTAGAGATTTGGAGTTTCTACACTCCACGTAAGCGTGTCCTTAAGATGCGTTTATTCCCCTTGAGACCTTGACCACAATCAAGAAGTCTCTAACCTCCCTTTTGAGGGGAACTACAGTTACTCTGATTCCATTCTCGTAAGGATATGTAGGCACAATATGTGATGTCTTGCCGAGTAAACTTAGAATTAACCCCTAGGTCTTTTTTAATTTTCAATCCTTTGTATATACCCTAAAGCAAAATAATTAATGAAATAAATAAAAAAAATAAACAAAAGGTTCCCGTAGAGTACTACGGAAGTTTAGGGTGCTAATACCTTCCCTAAATTTAACCAACCCCCGAACCTTAGATCTCTCCCTTTTAGGTTTTTCCTTTCTTTAACCTTTCCTTCGGATAAATCAAAGACCGGTTGTAAATGAATTAAGATTCAAGTTAATCAATAGCTTGACATCCAAATTTCACCGCAACACTAACGTTTCATTTCTTGAGAGAATTCAGAACAGCATGCAAGCAAACACGTGTCCCACAAAATCTGATGAGGTGGCGTGTGCACAACTGAAAAGACGTTTGAGGTGAAATTTGAATAGTAAATATCTTGGTTTTCCCCCCAAATCTGTCAGAAGCATTTATTATTTGAAATGATTTTATTCTCTTCATTTAATGTTGCTCAAACGTGCGTTATTTCTGTCTTTTGGTGTGCCTATGTGATTAGTATAAATACATGTTGTGTATTCACTTTCACACTTTTCACTCTCAGAATTTATATGCATTTTCATCTCTTGTTCTCTCTTCACAAAAACTCAAAACCTAAGTGTTCTAAAAAGCATTCTTCAATGGCGTCTTCTTCATCAACAACTGCTCAGTTTCAATCAACAATGGCTGCTGTAACTTCAGATAATCTAGGTGATGCACCATATATTCCTCCACAAAGAACTCTTCTCACACCTGTTGAAAAGTTAGAAGTGTTGTGTGAATCCATGGTTGAATTTGATTCACTGGCTGAAAATGGGTTTGATTTTCGCTCCATTGTTAGAGCTCAAGGTTGGGTGAAATACTTTGATAGACTATTTGGACCAGTTTACCCTCTGCTTGTTAAGGAATTCTGGATTCATGCATATGTGTATCCAAAGTTTATTCTATCATCTGTGCTGGGAAAGGAAATCATAATCACAGAGGATCTGATTAGAAGACTGATTGGTTATGAAGAAACAGATGGTGTTTCACATCTGCCAGCTGGACGTGTTGATATGGATGAAGTTTATGAGGAGGTTATAACTGCTGGACAAGCCTCTAACAGATTCAAAGATCTGAAGCCTGACTACAAAATCTGGGCCAAGATCTTCATGGGATGCATACATCATAGAAAGTCAACAAATTCCCCAGATTATGTCAACAATGAACAGATCTATTTTATGTACTGCCTGAGCCAGAGCAACAAGGTAGATCTGCCTTACATTTTGTTCATGCATCTGTGGAATCACATAAATGCATCCAGAGAATCTGTGAAAGAAAAGAACCAGAAGATCAGGAATTGGATACCTTTTGGAAGGCTGCTCTCAGATCTTCTCACTGAAAATGGTTTAGTGGCTGCTCTGTATGATGCTGGTGTTACAGAAGAACTAGAGTTCATTATGGGAAAGCCTCTGAACGCTAAGAGCCTTCTGAGACTCAAGATTGTAGGTGAACTTACCACTGCTCCAAAGAAGTTAAACATGTCTGATCTGAATAAAAGGATTCCAGTATCATATTTCCCTCTATTCTTTGCTGAAGAACCTAGACACATTGTTCTGATGTATATAGAGGAATGTAAAAGGGAAGGAGTGCCTGTTCCTGCCAATGTATTTCAACTTGTCAAGCAACCCCTGCCAGATGCAGGAGAAGAAGAAGAAGAAGCAGAAGTTCCACTTCAGAGGAAAAGACCTCAACCTGCAGCAGAATCTGAACCTGTCCAGAAGAAGGCTAAGATTGCTGAGAATCCCAAGGATCTTCTGAAGAGAAAAGATTCTGGAGAAGCTGTCTCTGCAAAGAGGATTAAACTCAAAGGTACTAAAGCTTCTGTTACTTCTAAAAATATTGTTATAAATGATTCTTCTATTAAGTCTGTTCCTAAACCCCCTGTCACTCAAACAACATCTGTTGCTGCCCCTAGTTCTGTCTCACCTCAGAAACAACCAACTGCTTCTGTATCAAAACCACCTCAACCTAAATTACACATCAAACATTTCACTCCACGTCCATCACCATCAGTTCCATCACAAACTGTTCCACAACCAACAGAACCACAACCATCAGAACAATCACAAAATTCTGATAAACAAAACTCTGCTCAACCACAAACAGAAAATCAACCAAAAACTTCTGATCATCCAGAAAAACAAACCACAGAAGATCAACCTGAAAAAGAATCTGTCATTCCACCATCACCAATTCCATCTTCTGAACCTGTAGCAACTGTTACTTCTGAACCCACTAAAGTAACTCCTGCTCCTGTTTCATCTGAACCACCTACTCAACAATCTGATACCCCTTCAGAACCATCTCATATCCCTGAGACAGAAGTTCTTGATATCACTCCATTAAAAACAGTGTTTCAAGTTTCTTCTACCTCTTGTACACCTGAAACATCTTCAAATTCATCTGAATCAGAAATTCATCCTGATTTTCTGATTAATCCATCTGACAAATACCCTGTTCATGACCCTGAACCTGAATCAACCTTAACTACCAAAACTACCATTCCAGAACCTATGCCTCCACCTGCATCTTCATCTGAGATGATTGTTCCTTCTTCCAATCCATCATCATCTGGAATACCTTGTGCTCAAGTGTCTTCTCTTTATCATAACTTATCTTATGGTTTCAAACTGAAAGATTTTTATGATAGAGTTGAGCCTTCTGAACCCTTGACACCTCTGAGACCTAAACTCAAACCAACCCTTCCATCTGTAATCCTTTCATATATTAAATCTATGGAAAATGAAGGATCCTTAGCCCCCATTTCTGCTACATCTGGTAAAGCTGTTGTTTCAGCTCTGCATCCTGCATCTAACAACACAGTTGCATCTGATAAACCATCAAACTCTGCTTTCGTACCATACTCTAATGCATTCTTTGATGATGTTTACCCACGCACCAGACCTCAACCAAATCTGCTTAATGCTTTAAACGGATCCTTACCTCAGAAACCAGAAATTCCATTCTTTCCATATGTTCCCCCTCCTCTTATTTCCATTCCAAAATCACTGATACCACCCACTTCAAAGCCTAAACAGATGACTCTGGAAAACTTGCTTAAACCACCACCCAGACTTAATATTGAACATTTATTTCAAACGTTTTTGCAAGAAATACAGATGTCTTTAGGTACTGTTCAGAAAAGATGTTCTGAAACTATGGATGCAAATGAGACTGACATCATCTGGAAAGGATTTCTCAATATATTCAACACTGTGGCTTCTAATCTGAAGAACATCTGTTCTGATGATGCAAAGCTCAGAGCTGAAAGAACTCAATTCTGGATTGTCAACAAGATTGAACCTCTGCTGTGTTTGGATGCTCCTCCACCTCCTCCTCCACCAGAACCAACTGCCACTGCATTAACTATGACTCTGGTAGAACCCTCTTCAGGATCTCCAGAACATATGGCAATTGACTCTGTTCAGGATACAGAACCTCCATCATCAGAGATTAAGACAGAAAATCCAGATTTGGCAAACAAGATTGCTGCTCTGGAAGCTGGTCAATCTGAAATTAGATCTTGGATGGCGAAGCAAGACAAGAAATCTGAGGACATGTCAGAGTGGATGTCTAAACAAGATGAGAAGAATGAGACAATAACTAAGTTCATGTCAAAGCAAGAGCAATCACAATCTGAGATCACAAACCTATTGAAGATGCTTTTGTCAAAACACACTTAGATGTTTTTTTTTTCTTCTCATGTTTGTGCATCTGTTGTTATTGAATTTGAATGTTTTGTTATATCTTCTGATGTATTTTTTGCTCTGTTATGATTGAATGAAACAGTTTGTTATTCTCCATTGAATTATCTGCTATTGTTCCTTTTATTTGTCTTTATTAAAAGTTTTTTACTTTTTGCTTATGACAAAAAAGGGGGAGAAAATAAAGATCTGAACTATTTAATATAATTTCACTAAAATGAATCTTCAGACATATCTATTCTTTCTAATATTTAAATTGACTCTTTCAGAACTTTTGATAAAAATACTCTATAAAAGAACCTCTGAGTTTCTCAGATCATTTATCTTTTATCAAACTCTGAATCTTATATCTGCAAGATAGTCTGACCCTTGATTATTACAAGACAAACAAGATCTGACTCTGAAGATTACTCAAGATAAAAAGGGAAGTTTCTATTCCTTTTTCATACTTAACTCAGGGGGAGATTCATCATCTCAGGGGGAGTTATAATTCTTTATGTTCAATTAAATAAAATTTCTGATACTTTTTGTCATCATCAAAAAGGGGGAGATTGTTAGAACACAGATTGGTTCTTAATAATTACTCTTTGTTTTGATGATAACTGTTGGGAAATTTATATTTAAGAATTATATACTCTAAAATTTGTTTGAGAGTTTTATTGCAGATTAAAATTATATTAACTCTCTAGAAGCAAATCTGCCTTGAATACAAGAAGTTATTCTGACTCTGAAGCGCCAGATGCAACCTAAAGAAGAATCTGTTTGCTCCTTACAGAAGATCCTGAGCGTAGTCTCTAGAAGGATCTGAAGAAAGAAGCTCCAGAACATTCTGAGTCAGAAGCATCTGAAGATAGTCAGAAGCATCTGAAGATTATCAGAAGCATCTGAAGCTGAAGCATCAGAAGTATAGAAGAATATTGATTGAAGAGTTTCTCAAAGCATTGACCTACAGAAGTTTCTGAAAGTACCTACGCTGCCAAGTACTGAAGTTCTGTGTCAAGATGCTCTGATGATCAACACGCTAGAAGCACACTCGCTGCAGAAGACTCTGATACAGCATAGTTCTGAAACTCATCAGAAGACTCTGATCCATTCAGACTCTGAAGAACTTGCTGAAACTGAAGAAGTGTTTTCAAGAATATATCCGTTGGAACTATTCAACGTCTCTTTCCTTATTTGTGCTAGACACACTTACACAGACAAAAAGGATTTATCTGTGTCATCTATTTCAAGGAAAAGTCAGTACATGTGAAGACAAAAAGGCTCAGACCTTTTGGACTCTCTTTTCAACGTGCATGATTCAGTTGCCTTTAAAAGGAGTTCCTTACTTCATTCTTCAGTTACACACTTGCTGAAAAGAAATCACAATATTCTATAAGATCTCATTCTTATTCTTCATAGAATCTCATTGTACTTAATCTTAAGAGAAAAATCACTGTTGTGATTATAGCTTTATAGAAGCATTAAAAACTCTTGTATTTAATTTACATTGTTTGTAAAGGATATTCCTTAAGAGGATTCAGTGTGAATCAGTAGCTCTTGAGAAGACTAAGAACTGTAGTTCTTAGGTGATACTATTGTAATCAGTTTGATTTAATAGTGGATTAAGTCCTTGTTGAGAAAGGCAAATCACTCTGGAAGGGTGGACTGGAGTAGTTGTTTAACGAACCAGGATAAAAATAATTGTGTGATTATTTCTAAGTATTAATTTTCCATACTTATTCAACCCCCCCTTCTAAGTATTATCTCACCTTCAAGAGGTCCTTATTATCAGATGTTTGTTCTTGACAGAACAAAGTTATGGTCTTGTATCAGAGGTCCTTATTATCAGATATTTGTTCTTGACAGAGCAGATTTATGGTCCTGTATCAGAGGTCCTTATTATCAGATGTTTGTTCTTGACAGAGCAGACTTATGGTCCTATATGTGTATGTTCTTGACAGAGCAGATTTGTGGTTCGATACCAGGGTTTCCTTCTTATCAGAGAAAGTGGTTGTTCTTGATAGAGCAGGATTATGGTTTTGTTGATGCAGAATCTCCACAACACAGTTGCCTTGATCTCCTGCTGCATGATTGCATTTTACATTGCTCTGCATACTCATTCGCATTTCATTAACGTGTGTCTGTGTTGCAGGTACCGTTTTCCCCGATCCAGGATTTCTTGCCTCCTATTGTATTGTTATGGGTTCTCTGAGGAAGATTGTGGCTTACAAGCTCCCTGCCCCTGATGTGGTTCAGCTGACTGGTTTGATTGCTTTAGCAGATGATTCTGTGAGATATGAGTTCAGAAAATCTTACGGCAAATTGCTCAGTTTGGTTCGTAAACCTTCTGCATTCGAGTTGAATGGGTTGCACACTCTGCTGCAGTTCTACGATCCTCCGTTGAGATGCTTTACTTTCCAGGATTTTGTTCTCGCACCCACGCTGGAGGAATATGCTGATTTTTTAGGTGTGCCTATCAAGAGGCAGATGTCCTTTGTTCACATGGATGCTGAGCCTGATCTGGCTAGTCTAGCTCCTTCACTTCATCTGGATGCCTCCGAGTTGGTATTGTCTAGTTGGAACAAGGTTCCCGGTTTCTCCTTGCAGTTCTTAGTGGGTAAGGATCAGCAGTGCGCCAAAGACGGATGTTGGGTCGTGTTCAACGCCATTCTCGCTCTGTGCATATATGGCATCATTCTGTTCCCCAATATGCCCGACTTTGTAGACTTCGACGCCTTTCGCATCCTTGCTTCAGGGAATCCAGTCCCTACCTTGATAGGAGATGTCTACCATTCCATCCACTACAAAAACGAGAACAGAAGGGGCAAGAATGTCTCATGCTGTGTGCCCCTGCTCTATAAATGGCTTGATAGTCATCTGCCCAAGAGGGGTCCCTTTGTTTCGTCTGCAGCCACAACTGAGTGGTCCGAGCGTTTGATGAGTCTATCAGCGGAGGATATTGACTGGTTTGACAGAGATAGGTTGGGTACCGAGATTATCTTCAGCTGCAGTGGGTTTCCGAACGTGCCTTTGATAGGCAGGAAGGGTTGTATAAACTATAATCCGTCTTTTCTGGTCCGTCAGTTCGCGTATGCTTTGAGAGCTCCGCCGAAGGATGAAGTGGTGCAGGAATCTCTGTACCTCACTGGTCTTCTAGAGGGGGATATGTTATCTAAGCTTCAGCGCGCCTGGAATGGCATCAGTAAGAAGGGAAAACCATTGCTGGGGAGAAGCAATAGTCAAGCCTACGCTCCGTATGTGACTTGGATCAGAGCCAGAGCAGATGCTATAGGAATGCCGTTTCTTCCTGCCAAGCCAGAAAGCCCTCCGATGATTGAAGAGCCTACCACCATGCCCATTCAGCAACATAGTCAGGTGTTAGCTGAGAGAGATGAATTGAAGAGGGCAAATGAAGAACTGGAGAAAGAATTGGCGCAGCTCAGAAGCGAGAGAAACGAAGCCGTTCATTCCTTCAAGAGGCAGACAAAGCTGGTGAACCAGCTGGGGACAGATTTGACTAAGCAGATAGTTGAGCGTGAGCGCATGGGTCGAGACTTCAAAGCTGTCAACGATGTACTGGCCACGAAGAAGCAGCACTTGGACGAAGCATATCGGAGGATATCCAAGTTCAACCAGCACTGGAGGGCCTCCCTAGCCAATAGGAAAGAGCGGGAGGATAAGCTGATGCTACAGATCTCCAAGCTGAAAGCCCAGGTGAAGGCCAGTGAGAAGAGGTTTGATGAAGAAACCGCTCGCAGGTATGCCGCTGAAGGCCAGCTCAACAGAGCTCTCGCTAACCTGAAGGAGCGCAAACTGACGTTTGAATCTAAGAAGCGGAAGCTAGAAGATTGTTTCGGCGAAGGAGCATGGGAAGATTCGGTCGAAGGTCTTCAATACACCATTATGCAGAGGGAGCTGCTCGTCGAAGGGTTGCTCACTCGTCCTGATCATCCAGAAACGAAGGGGTTGTTAGAAGAGTTTCGCGCCCGTGGCCGTACTTGACTATATTTGTATTCCTTTTGTTTGATCATCGTTGTATGCTGACCATCACCAGGCTTGTTGGTCAAGGTCATGCTATTGATTCTGCTTGTACTCACTGATGTCGTGTACTGCCTTGATGGGCTTTCTTTATATATGAGATTGTTATTTCCATGACTGGACTTGGACTTCTTATTATCAGCACTGGCACTCAGGCACTAGGATCGGGGGAGATCTCCCTAACGCACAGACACACGTTTGCATTTGCATGAAGCATTCGCATAACGAGCACTTTGTCATTTTTCCTAACCCTTTTGTGTTTTCAGGTTGTTTCAGGTTGTGCCAGGATTGATCAGAGACCTATCCACCGCTATCCGACCAGAGCAAATCAGACCAGAATCATGGAGCAAGTGCAGACTGATGTTCAGGAACTCCGCGAAAGAATAGATCGCTTCATGGAGCTCATGCAAGCGGTCGCCAATGGCCAGGATCAGCTCCGAACCTTGGTTCAGCCTCTGAATTCAAAGGTCGATAGCAATGGCGTACTCCATGGTGGGACTGTTCCAACTCCTCCACCAGTTGAAACTCCACAGAATGGCGTCCCCGTGACCGGGGGGAATGGCAGTGCCAACGGCAATGTGATAGCTAACATGGGACTCAATGGCAATACGACGGGCGTCGGTAATGGGAGTCTAGAAGCTAACGTCAATGTTGGACTGGGCAACGGCAATGCAGGTGTTGGGAATCTGTTTGGGCCTCAGTCGTGGTTAGAAGATCGTCAAGACGATGTGTTCTCTCAGAGAGGTGCTGAAGGGGAGCTGACTGCTGAAGCACGTCTAAGGTTCAAGGCACTCGAGGATAAGATGGGGAACATCGAGAACCAGAACACCCTGGGCGTTGATATGTCCAAGTTGGGACTGATTACTGATTTCAAGGTGCCTCCCAAGTTCAAGGTACCTGACTTTGAAAAGTACAAGGGCACCACTTGCCCTCGCGTCCATCTGAGATCATACTATCGGAAAATGTCAGCTCATTCTGAGGACGAGAAGTTGCTGATGCACTTCTTTCAGGACAGTCTGTCCGGATCATCCCTCGAATGGTACATGAGTCTGGAGCCTACCAGTGTGCGCACGTGGAAGGACCTTGCTGAAGCATTTGTGCACCATTACCAATACAACAGTGACTTGGCCCCGAACCGAGTCCAACTGCAGAATCTATCGCAAAGGAACAATGAAGGGTTCAAGGAATACGCCCAGCGGTGGCGTGAGTTGGTAGCCAGGGTTCAGCCGTCGATGGTTGAACGTGAGCTTGTGCAGATGTTCGTAGCCACCCTCCCAGGGGTTTATTATGATAAATTGGTCAGCGGTATGTCTGGAACCTTCTCAGATCTCATTATCACGGGTGAGCACATCGAAAATGGGATCAAACTCGGGAAAATTCAAGGTGAGTCATCCTCAGCTGGAGGAGGCGGAAAGAAACCTTATGGTGGCAAAAGACGGGAAGGAGAAACGAGCGCTGTGTCCAACGCTCGAAGGAAGGGTAAAGGTCCTCACCAACAGGTGGCCAGCATAACTATCCCGGCAGTTCAACAGCCACAGCAGCAGCAACCGAATCAACAAGGGTACAGAAAGTATCAGAATCGGGCGCCTCTGTGGAGCCGTCACCTCGAGACACCGCCCATGTCGTACGCGTAACTATTGCAGACTTTGCTTCAGCTACAGTTGATCCAAAAGAGAACCTTGACTCCCTTGACAGGGGCACCTCCGCCAGGTTATGACGCGAATGCAACTTGTGAGTTTCACTCAGGGGAACCAGGCCACACAATAGAGAATTGCAAAGCCTTCAAGCACAAGGTGCAGGACATGGTGGACGCTAAGATCATCAACTTCTCAGATAATGTGCCAAACGTCACGAAGAACCCTATGCCGAATCATAGGGGAGGTGGAGTAAATGCCATTATCGAAGACGAGAACTTGGATTTGTTGACTGACGTCAGAGATCTGAAGACACCGCTTAGCTTCGTTAAAGCTAAGCTGATGAAAAGAGGTTTCTTCCCAGGTTGCGGAGAACTGTGTATGGGCTGTGCGACAAGTCCTGATGGATGTGAACAGTTGGTAGAGGGAATTCAAAGTCTGATGACTGAAGGGATTTTACAGTTTAGCCAGAGGGCTTAAAGCGGATCGGGAGAGGTAATGCTGAAGCAAGATGATGAGGTCGCCACCATCACCATCCCTCGCCAGACGATAACTATTTCTGCACCCAGGCCGCCCACGATTACCATCACCAAAGCTGGGCCGATACCCTTCGAAAGCACTAACGATGTCCCATGGCATTATGGGGCCGAAGTCTATTGCAACGGACAGAAGTTGGAGCTAGAACCGTTTGGGTCGTCTGTGGAGAACCTAGCGGGCATTAGCGGAATCACTCGCAGCGGGAGAGTGTTTGCACCACCTGAGGTCGTGGTGGACAAAGCGGACAGAGCTGATGCAACTGATAAAGGTAAAAGTAAAGTCGTTGAAGAGATCCCGCGTGGGGCAGAAAAAGACTTACTTGTTAAAGACGCCGAGGAATTCATGAGGTTGATTAAAAAGAGCGACTACAAGATTGTGGATCACCTCCATCAAACGCCCTCGAAAATTTCCATCCTGAACTTGTTGCTGTGTTCTGAAGCACACCGCAACGCATTGCTGAAGGTGTTGAACGTCGCGTATGTACCGCAGGAAATATTGGTAAACCAGCTAGAAGAGGTTGTAGCCCACTGTTGCACCCTAAAATTTGACCAACCGGTTCCCATATCTGGTTTATGTTTCGATACATTTTGCATTCGCATTCGCATACAACATGCAGTGCATTTTTATCAATCAGGATTGATTTTTATCAGGATTATAGCCCCTGGCGTTTTAGGCAGTACAGGCCAGTCAGAATAAAAGTCTGTTGAGAATTGGTGCTCATCTCCCGTGTTTTCAGACCATCTCGGTGCCCGGATTCCGCTACGGCTGCGTAATGGGGTTTTAATCGGTTTAATCGGCTTCTTGGCATTTTTAAGATTTTTCTGTCATTTTTTTGGATTTTTAGTGCATTTAATGAATTTTTCTGGATTTAATAGAGTTTTTTTTATATTTTTTAGAGTTTAAATAAAATTTCTCTTCTTTCTTTAGAAATTAATAGATTTTTAAGGTTTTTAGATATTGTAGTTTTAATAATTTTAGATTTTAATTTTCTTTTAATAGTTAATAGATAAATAGCTTTCTTTTTCTTTTAAAAAGAGTATAAAAAAAATAATAATAATAATAGATAGTGTTTTTTTAGATTAGAGTTTTATTGTGTTAAAAAAAAGAATTAATAAAGAAAGATAATAAATAGAGATTAAAGTTTTTTATTTATTTTTCAGAATTAATTAGGATTTAAAAAAAGGGGTCTTTTAGATTAATTAATAGTTTTTTAGATTTTTTATAGATTTAATTAGGTCTTTATCTTTAATTTTCGTTTTAGATATTAATTAGGAGTAACTTTAGGATTAATTAGGGTTTTATTAGATTTTAATTAGGTCTTTATCTTTAATTGCTGTTTTTAGTTTTAATTAGGGTTAATCATGAGTTTAATTGGGTTTAATCATGTTCATTAGTGGCTAATTCAGAATTAATTCGTGGGCCATGTGTCTTTATCGGGGCCCAGTCCAAATATCGCCAGGTGTCAGTCTATAAAAGTCCCAAGTGTTCATCTCTGAGATTCTTCTTGACGCCACGTTTTTGCTCCAGAGTGTGCCACCTCACGCCCCACTCACACTCTCACACTGCATGCTTGCCACGTTTCCAATTCCCTTCTCTCTCTCCCCCACCACGTGTCTTGCCGTGATCACTTCCCTCTGCCACCTGCCCCTCGCCTGAACCCCTCACCGCCGGCCATGCAAAGCTGCCGGCGACCACCATAACCGATCGTCTCCGGTGACCTTAACTGTCTCCGACCACCGCCAATTCGCCGGAATCTGGATTTTTCCAGAAAATCCCTTCAAACGCCTTCAATCTTCTTCTTCCTCCTCCGATCCACCTTCATCAGTAATCTTGTTTCCAGATATCTCCCATCCAAATTCGTCCAAGTTCGACCGATCATCATCAGATTTGTCGTTAATCTGCATCAGAATCATCAACGCCAAGAACATCACCCAGAAACTTCAGAAGAACTCCATGGATCTTCATCGCTTTCCTCAGAATATCATCGCGTTCTTGAATTATTTTCCAGAAACATTCATCTTTCATCAAGAACATCCAACCTCCAACGGATTCCAGATCCGCCCACATCCGCAAGCAATCTTCTACAATTTCGTCATCTCTAAACGCTCGCGCGAAAGTCTTCCGTCCAAAAGCCTTCGGTGTTCATCCGGACTCAACGATCTTCGTCAAGAACGTTCGTCATCTCCTTCGTCATTTGTTCTTCATCTCTCCAGAACCCTCAAGAATTCCCAGCGCTCATCTTCTTCACCAAGTTCTCCAGGTTTTTCTTTGTTCTTCTTCCTTAAATCCTTACGCCTCCATATTTGTTCATTTAGCTTGAGATTTATTGTGATTGTTAGGGTTTGAACGGTTTTAGGTGAGGATTTGAATGTTGTTTTGTGAGGCGGGTTAGTTTTAGGGATTGAGAGATTGAAGGATGGAGGAAGTTTCAGAGGATAGGATCTGAGAGGGAGAGGGGGTAGTGCCGTTAGGGTTTCAATGTGTGACGAAGGTGAACAGTAGCGTGAGGGAGAGGGATAGTATAATCTAGGGTTATTCGTTGCTGAGTGTGGGTTGTATAGGTCTTGGGCCTTAAGCCCAATTGCGTTTTACTGAGCCATACCCCCATTATTCACTACCAACTCCCCCTCTCCCCTGGTTTGAATACAATATGGGCCTAATA
Organism: Lathyrus sativus; assembly: GCA_963859935.3. Lineage (NCBI taxonomy): Eukaryota > Viridiplantae > Streptophyta > Magnoliopsida > Fabales > Fabaceae > Lathyrus > Lathyrus sativus. The sequence goes on along the minus strand of OZ012736.1, from coordinate 286,396,566 downwards.
TGATTGCTAGTAGCACCCCAGTTTGGGGCCCATCAGAATAACAAATGAAGCCATGGCTATTCGTACCCCCCCCCCCCGGGTTTTATTTTTCTGTTTTGCTGTTTTTTCTGAATTAAGACCTGGGCCCAGCGCAATTGCTGGTTGCACCCCCATCCTGGGCCCAGTTATGTTTCTGAATGTGAAAATTACTTCTACCACCCCCCTGCTCCATTTTTTTAATTGATTTTCTTCTTTTTCCATTATTTGCATATAGTTTGAATAAATCGTATAAAATCAAAAAATGATCATTTTAATGTAGGGATTTTTGCTACATTCCAATAATTGTGTGAAGAAAATTATAATAAAAATAAAAATATTATTCTAAGCATTTTCCTATTTTTAGTAATTTTTGCATTTAATGGCATTTTATTTTCATATTGTTTGTACATACATCTTGTTGAATTTTTTTTAGGCATTTCCTTCCATATTTTGATCCCATTCTATTTGTGGTAGCTAGATTAGAGCATTAAGTTCCCTTAGAAATTTATTTCATATTTTTGTGATTGAACTTTGATTAGTTTTGATTATAAAACATTAGGGTGATAATTTTAGAGTCTAAACTCAACATAGGTGCATTATAACATTTTATTTTGGGCTTTTTAGCATGAATTAGGGTATGGGACATATAGGGTATGTAGGGTAGATATAGGACTCCCCTAAGAATTAATCCTAGAATTTTAAATACTATTTTACTATTTTTAGTATATTTTGCAAATTGTATGGTTGTGTGGTGTGCCCACTTGGGGTTTATATTTGTTTGCTTGGGCTTTTTATTTGGGGTATGGGCTTGGTTTGGGCTTGTGGAAGCATGAAGAATCAATAGAGAATATTGAAGATGTTAATCAAGGTTCAAGCACGAAGATTGATTGGATTGAAGGTGCTGATTGAAGGCATAGGAAATAGTAGGAATAAGCAGAGCCTTAGAATAGACTGAATTTTTTGTACAAACATGGATAGCTCCGTGTGCTTCCATTCCTCTCTATGACATAAAGTCCCTCTATGGTATTCACCTCCCTCCTTTGGAGGGATAAGTGACCTTACCATAGAGGTAGAACTTTGAGGGAAATAGTTTGTTACAATGTCAACTGTTTAGAGGCTTCCTTTGGTTGTCAATGAACTGTTTGACATTCATTTTATTCTGATAAATCAATTCTTTGCTGGAGAAAGAAGCCATTGAGGATAGGTATGAAGATCAAAGATTGACAAAGATGAAGATTGTTCATGTCAAAAGCTAGGGTTTGCTGCCGTAGGAGCTGGTGTGCTGTCAGGGCTGGTTTTGAGGTTTTACTTTCTTTGCTGTATTGTTTGTTAATTTTCCCCTTAGGTTTGAAGTGAAGTTGTTTCACTTTGCCTATTGTTTTCTAGGTTCGAGGTTGAGTGGGACTCCCTTGCCTCGCTTGTACTGCTGCATTCATGCATTTTACTGCTTTACTGTATATGCTGTTTCTTTTCCGTTTATTCCCTTAGGATCTCTGTTTCTCTCTACGCAAGAGAGGAATATGACAGACATTAGGCTCTCATCCATGCATGCCAACATTAGGGTAGCTTTTGATTCCCTTTTCAACCATAGGTTTTAGAGTTGTTGTTTCTCTTCTATCTCAAAGCAATCAGAAAAACACAATAAACATTTCAAACACAATAAAGGACAGTTCTTGCGTAAAAGACTGTAAACCAATCAAAAGAGTCATTTTTGTCCGCTTGGACCCCTAATCAGGAGAAAATCTTTTTCAGAAGGATAAAAAACAATCAAGACAGACTTGTGTCGTACGTAGCCCGAACTACGTTTGCTCTGATCTTTCATGCTGTATGAAAGTACGTAGGCATAGGATGCGATATCCTAGCGAGCAACCTTCCCCTCCTTTCGCGTAGGTAGGTGAACTACGTTGACTCTGATTTCTCGTTCCAGACGGGAATACGTAGGCATAAAGTGCGATACTTTGCCGAGTAAGTTTATTTTCTTTTAACCCCAGACCTGTAGAATAGATAGAATAACAATCCGTACCAGAAAACAAGCGTGGATCCCGTCGAGTACGACGAATGTGAGGGGTGCTAATACCTTCCCCTTGCGTAACCGACTCCCGAATCCAGGGTTTGGTTGCGATGACCATTCCTTTCCCGTCTTTGGCGTTAGGTTTACTTCGAGCGTTTCCTTTCCCTCTGTTGGGATAAATAACGCACGGTGGCGACTCTTCTGTTCAGCCGGCGCCGATTTTCGCAGTAGCGACAGCTGGCGACTCTGCTGGGGACTCCAACGGTTCCCTACGCGAGTCAATCCTAGCGCTTGTTTTCCCGTCGTGGATTTTGTATGGATTTACATTTCTGTATTTTACATTCAGCATTATATTATTGTTATTATTGTTGTGGGTATGAGGGGGCTCTATGATTGAGAGATAAGTTGGACCTGGGCTTGAGTGCACCTAGAATTAGAGTGGAAATTAGTGGGCGCGTGCTTGCTTTGCAGGAACTAGTGTCTCATGAAATCCACGCTCGGACGAGGTTCTTCTGGTTGACTTCTTTTTCAACCCAAAGGGGGTTGTTGGTTAGTTGGATTGTCGACTCCGGGGACCGATCATTTGGAAGTTGGCTAAGTGAGGCCTCTTTAGGACATGATGATGCCACACCTTCTGGGTATCGTATCATCCGTCTTGAAAGTCTGTGACGCCAACGACCGCATAGGATGCCGTACCTTGTGTCAGTTATTAGGACACCTACCTGTGAGAGGGGTTGGGCATGCAGGTAACTTGACCTCCAGATTACCGGTTTTATTGATTGAGATTCAGTGGTGTGATATTTGAGGACAGTGTTATTAGGTCTGTCAGAGACCAGGTTGGAGCATTGTGGATGGTCTTGAGCAGTTTGTGGGTCTATTTGAGGCTAGTGTGGTGGATTGGATTTCTCATCCAGGGGCACGTGATCCCTTGTTGCATTGCTTGCATATTGCATTGTTTGCATCATCATATGCATATCATTAACGTGTGTCTGTGCTGCAGGTGCATTTTCATACTTCCCGATTCTAGTGCTCCGGACTTCTATCTGTTATTATGAGTACTTTGAGGAGGACTGTTGCGTATAAGTTGCCTACCCCTGATGTGACTTCTCTGTTGGGTCTGATTTCCCTAGCTGACGATGATGTGAAGAGGAGTTTTAGAAAGAGTAATGGGAAGCTGCTGAGTTTGGTTTGCAGACCAACCACATATGAGCTAAATGGGTTATACACATCGATGCAGTTATATGATCCCTCCTTGAGGTGTTTTATGTTCCAGGACTTCATTTTGGCTCCGACCATGGAGGAATACGCTGAGTTTCTAGAGTTGCCAGTTCAGAACAGAGTGCCTTTTATTCACTGTGATGCTAAGCCTAAGCTGGAAGACTTAGCTGTTCCCTTGCATATGGATCCTGCAGAACTGTTGTTGACTTCCTGGCATGGAGTTTCGGGGTTTTCTCTCAAGTTCTTGGTCGGCAAAGCTCAAGAATATGCCAAAAGTGGCTGCTGGATTGTGTTTAACGTTGTTCTTGCCTTGTGCATTTATGGGATTATACTGTTCCCCAATCTGCCTGAGTTCGTTGATTTGGATGCATTCCACTTGTTTGTTGCAGGCAACCCGGTGCCTACCTTGATCGTAGATTTCTATCATTCCCTACATTATAAGAATGAAAACAGAAGGGGGGAAAATGTCCATTGTTGTGTACCGTTGCTGAATATGTGGTTTGAGAGCCATCTGCCCAAGAAGGGTCCTTTTGTTGAGTCTGCACATACATTTGAATGGTCTGAGCGTCTAATGGGGCTTTCTTCAGAAGACATTGTCTGGTTCGATAGAGATTTATTGGGGTCAGAGATTATCTTCAATTGCGCCGGGTTTCCCAATGTTCCTGTGATTGGAAGGAAGGGATGTACCAACTACAACCCATCTTTGTTGGTTCGACAGTTTGGGTATGCTTTGAAGAGCCCACCAAAGGAAGAAGAAATACAGGAATCTCTGTATTTCACTGGTGACCTGAGTGGGGAAGTATTAGCCAAGCTTCAGCACGCTTGGAATCATATTTGCAGAAGAGGGAAACCATTTCTAGGCAAGAATGATTGCCAAGCCTATATGCCTTACAAGGTGTGGATTCAGGAGAGGGTAAGACAGGTACAGATGCCTTTTCCAGCAGTATCACGTCCTGTTCCCATTCCAGTGGAGGAACCAATTACTATAGCTATTAAGGTTTATGAGCGGGTTGTGAAACAAAAAGAAGACTTGATAAAGATCAATGAAGAGTTAGAGAAGGAATTGGCTCAGATGCGGAGTGAGAAGAACAAAGCTGTGTATTCCTTCCAACAGCAGACTGAGTTGGTAAACAGGCTAGGTGCTGAACTGACCGAAGAGAAAAAGAAGCGTGAACACCTGGGAAAAGAATTCAGAAGCTCTCATGACATGTTAGAGTCCAAGAAGAAGTCACTCGATGCCGCCTACCGGAAAATCTCTTCGTGCAACAAAACGTGGAATGCTACGCTAACCAACAACAAAAAGAGGGAAGACAAATTGAAGCAGCAAATTTCTGAACTCGAAGATCAGTTGAAAGCTAGCAGGAGAAAGTACGAAGAGGAGGTTATGGCAAGATATAGTCTTCAGAACTCATTGAACAAAGCCATCGAGTGCAAGAAGGAGGCGGTGTCTCAGAAACGGAAGTTAGAGGATCGCTTTGGAGAAGGGGCATGGGAGGAATCTACTGGTGATTTACGACGTGTTCTCAAGCGAAGGGATCTACTTGTCGAGGGTTTGCTTACTCAACCAAATCATCCCGAGACTAAGAGATTGTTGGAGGAGTACCAGGCGTATGGTTGCACTTGACTATTCCATGTATTGATGTGTATGCTTTATTTGCATTGTGCTGGCCATCACCAGGATTGTTGGTCGAGGTCATGCCTTCTTATTGTACGCTCATTGATATTGTATTCCTGACTTGATGGGATTTTCTGCAATGTATGAGATGTTTTTCTATGATTGGGTTCCGAGCTTCTTATTACTGTCACTGTCACCGCACTGGCACGTTAGCACTAGAATTGGGGAGTGATATTCCCTAATGCACAGACACATGTTGCATTTGCATACACATTCATATTGCATTACAGGTGATTATTGAACTGTATCTCATTTCTTGCATTCTCCAGGTTTTCCCAGGATTGAAAGTCAACGTCCTCACCGATACTTTACTCGTACCAACTGCAAAAGAGTTATGGACCAGGTACAGAGCGAGATGCAGGACATGCGTGAGAAGCTGGCGCTGTTCATGCAGACGATGGAGACAATTGTGAAAGGGCAGGAAAACTTGCAAACTTTGGTGCAGCCATTGCTGGTGAGAAATGCTGGGCATGGAAACGAAGACCACAATTCTGTACGTGTTGACACCATTCACGGGGATGGTACTCCTACACCTGTAGCTCCACCTGTGATGAATATACCTGCTGTGAACATGAACAATGGCGCTGGCGCCGGGAATGGTAATACAGGAATGGGTAACGAAACTGTCATTAACAACGTTGGATTCGGAGACGCCAATCTGGGCGGGGATAATAATGGAGGTAATGGCTTCAGTAACAACGGATTTGGTTATAACGACCAGGGGTTTGATTATGTTAACCAGGATGGGAAGTTTGGCTTCAACGCTCCGGGTTTCGGACATGATGGATTTGGTAATGCCAATCAGGGATATGATGGATTCGGTAACAGAAATGGTGCTGGAATAATGCCTTTTGGACCTGCCGGGGTCGCCCAAGGGTATGGTAACAGGGGACGGGGCCCTGTGATGAATCAGACTAGATTTGGTCGTAACAATGGGTATAATGGATACAGAAATGAGAATGGTAATTGGATGGAAGACCAACAAGAGGATGCTTTCTCTGGTAGAGGTTTCGAAGGTCCTGTAGACAACACTCAGCGAATCAAGATGCTCGAGGAGCAGATGAAAGGTGTTGTGAATCAAAGTGCTGTTGGTTTAGATATGACCACGATGGGTTTGGTGCCTGGCCTGAGGGTACCGCTGAAGTTTAAAGCTCCCACATTTGACAAATATAAGGGAGATACCTGTCCGAAGGTGCATGTTCGCTCCTATTATAGACGGATGTCCGCTTACTCGAACGATGAGAGAATGCTGATGCATTTCTTTCAAGATAGCTTGTCTGGTCCTTCCCTTGAATGGTACATGGGGTTGGAGCCTACTCAGATAAAGACATGGAAGCAATTGGCTGAAGCGTTTGTGACTCATTATAAGTACAACAGTGACTTGGCACCAAACCGGGTCCAGTTATAGGGGTTGTCACAGAAGAAAGATGAGAGTTTCAAAGAATATGCGCAAAGGTGGCGCGACATGGCTGCGAGGGTTCATCCTCCTTTGGTTGAGAAGGAGATGAATGATATGTTCATAGGAACGTTCACCGGTATGTTTTATGATAAGCTGTTTCCTGCTTCCTTGGGCAGTTTCTCGGATCTAATCTTGATGGGCGAGAAGATTGAAAGTAATATCAAAATGGGGAGATTCCAAGCTGAGGAATCCACTTCAGCTGGAAGTAATAGAAAAGCTTTTGGTGGTCGTCGTCAGGGTGACACAAGTGCAGTATTCGGAGGCCGAGGCCGAGGCCGGGCCAGAGGACGGAATCAATACAATCATCCGCCACAAGTGGCAAGCGTCACAATCCCATTTCATCAACAGCCAATACCACTACAACAGGTACCACCACAGCAGCAGCAACAACAGCAGCAGCCACAGCAGCAACAGGGGCAGAATGCTGGTCAAAGAAGATTCCCGAATGCGAAGCTGAGACGAGTGTTTGAAGCGCCTCCTTCCATGTACGCGGAACTTTTTCAGACATTGTTGGGGCTGAATTTAGTTGAAAAAAGGACGCTGGCTCCACCCACAGGACCAACCCTTCCTTATGGGTATGATGTTAACAAACACTGTGACTTCCACTCCGGGGCCCCCGGGCATGACATAGAGGCCTGCCATGCGTTTAAACATAAGGTTCAAGATCTACTAGATAGCAAGGCCATAAATTTTGGACGAACAGGTCCGAATATAGTACAGCAGCCAATGCCCAACCACGGGGCAAATGCTATTTTGACTGAGGAGGGTTTGAACCTGATCATGAATGTTGATGAGCTAAAAACACCGTTGTGTGAAATAAAGAGCAGGTTATTGAAAGAAGGTGTGTATCCGGGCTGCGATGAGTTTTGTCTAGAGTGTTGGACCCAAGCTGGGGGTTGTGCTGAATTGAAGAAGGGTATTCAGACCTTGATAGATGAAGGCACGTTGCAATTCAACAGAACGGCAGTTGAGAAACCTGCAGAAGTATTAGCTGATGAGCAAAGTGATGTAGATACGGTGACAATTCCCCGAAAAACGATAACTATAACGGCGCCAGCCAGACGACCGACGATCACAATCACAAAGGCAGGGCCAATCCCTTATGAGAGCACTAAGGCGGTACCATGGACTTATGGGCTGGAAGCATACTGTGATGGGGAGAAACTTGATATCAGTAAGTAGCCAGCTGAGGTTGTAGACAATGTCGTCGGAACCGGAGGGATGACGAAGAGCGGGAGAATTTTTATATCGCCTGAGGTAGAGGCTGAACGATTGGCAAAAGGTAAAGGAAAGGTGAATGAGGAGGTTCCTGTGCAGAGGAATGAAAAAGAAATGGCACTGAAGGATGTAGAAGAGTTTATGCGTCTTATCCGTAAGAGTGATTATAAGATTGTTGAGCACCTTCAACAAACACCGTCGAAGATATCCATATTGTCGTTGTTATTGTGTTCCGAGGCCCATAGGAATGCGTTATTGAAAATTCTAGACACGTCGTTTGTACCCCAAGATGTTTCTGTGAATCAGTTGGAAGGGGTCATGGTGCACGTGAATGCAGGCCATAGCTTGGGATTTACGGATTTTGATTTGACCCCAAGGGGAAGAGAGCATAATATGGCGTTGCACGTCTCTGTTGAATGCAGGGGCGCAGTCATGTCCCACGTGCTGGTAGATACCGGGTCTTCCTCTAACGTGCTGCCAAAGAAAGCAATGATGAAATTGGACATCAGGGGGATCATTTGTACGCCTAGTGACTTGGTGGTCAGGGCATTTGATGGTACACGGAGGTCAGTTTTTGGATCCATAACTTTGCCTCTGCAGGTGGGGCCGGAGATTTTTGAGACTGAATTCTACATTATGGACATCCAGCCAGCATATAGATGTCTTCTCGGACGACCATGGATCTATGGTGCTGGGGCAGTCACATCTACCTTGCACCAAAAGCTGAAGTACATGGTGGGGGACAGTGTGGTCACAGTTTGTGGAGAGGAGGATATACTGGTCAGCCATTTGTCGTCATTCAAGTACGTAGAAGTCGACGGCGAGATTCATGAGACACCCTGTCAAGCCTTTGAAGGGTTACGCATCAAAGACAAAGTTCCAGGGCCGAGTAAAGCATCAGAGGTGGCGGTATCATCATACAAGGAGGCTCAGGCTCTAGTGAAGACTGGTGAGACCAAGGGCTGGGGCAAAATTCTGGATATTCCCGTGAAAATGGACAGATTTGGGCTAGGATATCAACCTTCATCATCAACGCCTACTGCAGGGGCACCCCGTTTCAAAGGACCAATAACGATCACGGCTAGCGGAGTATATCACGAGACCATCAACGCTGTTTCAGATTCCGAAGAAGGAGACAGTGACTGCGACATAGACGCCTGGATTCATCCGAGCGTGCCAGGACAAGGGCTTTGCAACTGGTCTATTCAGGAGACTGTTCCTATGACAACTAAATAGTAATACTTTGTTTTCTTAATTGTTGAACAATTCGGTGTCCTACCCAGGGCATCGTGATTTTGCTTAGGGTTGTTCTGTTATGTACATTGCACTGTTTAATTGTTAAATAAAAGGCGTTTTTCATGAACAAATATTGTGATCCTTGTTTTTCCTATTTTTATTTTTTTTACAACAAAATGGCAACGTGGTTATTCGCTTTGTATGTATTTTGAAGCATGTAACCATTTCCCTTGCAGGATCACTATTTCAGACGACATCTATGAACCGCCTATGACTCACTTTGACTTTGAGCACCCGGTATTTCAGACCGAAGAAGAGATTGTTGAAGATGGCGACGTTCCAGAAGAGTTGTCTTGGTTGGTAAAACAAGAAGAACGAATCATTCTTCCTCATGAGGAGGTCATCGAAATCGTCAATCTGAGGTCGGAAGGGGTTGAAAGGAACATCCGTATAGGGGCCGCGCTGCAGAGCGACGTCAAGCGAAGATTGGTTGAAATGCTCAAAGAGTATAGTGATATTTTTGCTTGGTCGTATGAGGACATGCCGGGGCTGGATACGGATATGGTTGTTCACCGTCTGCCGCTAAAAGAAGAACCCTCGCCGGTTAAGCAGGAGCTCCGAAGAACTGACCGGACATGGTTGTGAAGATTAAGGAGGAGGTTCAGAAGCAGTGGGATGCTGGGTTCCTAGCTGTTACAAAATATCCCTCATAGGTCGCTAATATTGTGCCAGTGCCAAAGAAAGACGGTAAAGTGAGAATGTGCGTAGATTACCGTGATCTAAACAGAGCGAGCCCGAAAGATGATTTTCCACTTCCTCACATCGATGTGCTGGTCGATAATACCGCTCAATTCTCTGTGTTTTCCTTCATGGACGGCTTCTCGGGCTATAATCAGATAAAAATGGCGCCAGAAGACATGGAGAAGACTACCTTCATTACTCCCTGGGGAACATTTTGTTCTAAAGTGATGCCCTTCGGATTGAAGAATGTTGGGGCAACGTATCAACGTGCAATGACGACTCTCTTTCATGACATGATGCATAAAGAGATCGAGGTTTACGTTGATGATATGATTGCCAAATCCCAGACGGAGGAAGAACATTTGGTGAATCTGCTGAAGTTATTCAAGAGGCTTAGGAAATTCAGGCTGAGACTGAACCCTAACAAATGCACCTTCGGGGTGAGATCGGGTAAATTGCTGGGGTTTATCGTGAGTGAAAAGGGAATAGAGGTTGATCCTGCGAAAATAAAAGCAATACAAGAAATGCCGACGCCTAAAACAGAAAAGGAGGTGCGCAGGTTTTTAGGGAGATTGAACTACATCGCCCGGTTCATATCTCACCTAACAGCTACGTGCGAGCCGTTATTCAAGCTGTTGAAAAAAGACCAGGCTGTAGCATGGAATGAAAATTGTCAAAAGGCGTTCGATAAAATAAAACAGTATTTGCAGGAGCCTCCTATCTTGATACCTCCAGTGGCAGGGAGACCCTTGATCATGTATTTGACGGTTCTTGAGGGGAGTATGGGTTGTGTTCTCGGTCAACATGATGAGACGGGGCGTAAAGAGCATGTGATATACTACCTGAGTAAGAAGTTTACTGACTACGAATCTCGGTACTCGATGCTCGAAAAAACTTGTTGTGCGCTAGCCTGGGCCGCCAAGCGTTTGAGGCAATACATGCTGAATCATACAACCATGCTCATCTCGAAGATGGATCCTATCAAATACGTATTTGAAAAGCAGGCACTATCTGGGAGAATTGCCCGTTGGCAGATGGTTTTGACATCCAGTATGTGTCACAGAAGGCTATAAAAGGGAGCGTGTTATCGGAATATCTTGCAGAGCAGCCTATTGAGGACTACCAATCGATGAGGTTTGATTTTCCTGACGAGGATATCATGTACCTGAAGATGAAAGATTGGGAAGAACCTTTGTCGGATGAAGGGCCAAAGACGGATTCCAAGTGGCAGTTGATATTTGACGGAGCGGTGAATTCCTATGGTAGCGGAATAGGGGCAATCATCACTACTCCACATGGGTCGCACATCCCATTTACTGCTCGATTGACCTTTCCGGTTACCAATAATGAAGCCGAATACGAAGCTCATCATGGGGCTTGAAGAAGCCATTGATTTGCGAATCAAAAATCTGGATGTATACGGAGACTCAGCTCTGGTGGTGAATCAAATAAAAGGAGAATGGGAGACACGTCAGCCCAACTTGATACCGTACATGAATTATGCAAGGAGATTGTTGCCTTTCTTTGACAAGGTCGAATTGCATCATGTACCGCGAGCAGAAAATCAGATGGCGGACGCCCTGGCCACTTTGTCTTCCATGTATAAAGTCAACTTCTGGAATGAGGCTCCCAGAATTGTTATCTCTTGGCTTGACAGACCCGCCTTCGTATTTGCCATTGACGAAGCATCTGATGATAAACCCTGGTATTTTGACATCCAGAATTTCCTGAAGAACAAGGAGTATCCGGCTGGGGCATCCAGTCGCGATCAGAAGACTCTTAGGAGATTGGCTGGTAATTTCTATCTGAATCTGGACGGTGTCCTATACAAACGGAATCATGACTTGGTGCTGCTACGTTGCGTAGACGAGAAAGAGGCGAAGTTGCTTATGGAGGAAATACACGAGGGTACATTTGGTACACATGCTGGTGGGCATGCTATGACGAGGAAGCTGCTGCGGGCAGGTTATTACCGGCTAACTATGGAAACTGACTGTTTCAAGTTTGCGAAGAGGTGTTATAAGTGCCAGATTTATGCAGATAAGATCCATGTGCCTCCAAGTCCTCTGAACGTGATGGCGTCACCGTGGCCATTTTCGATGTGGGGAATTGATATGATTGGAAAGATTGAGCCGACGGCATCTAACGGACACCGGTTCATTTTGGTGGCAATCGATTATTTTACCAAATGGGTGGAAGCGGCATCATATGCAAATGTGACCAAGCAGGTGGTAGCCAGGTTCATCAAACGAGATATCATTTGCAGATATGGAATCCCTGAGCGGATTATTACCGACAATGGTTCGAATTTAAATAACAAGATGATGAAGGAGCTGTGTCAGAGTTTCAAGATCGAACATCACAACTCTTCTCCTTACAGACCCAAGATGAATGGCGCTGTCGAAGCGGCCAATAAGAACATAAAGAAGATTGTTCAGAAGATGGTGGTGACCTATAAGGACTGGCATGAGATGCTACCTTTCGCTTTGCACGGTTATCGTACGACGGTACGCACATCAACCGGGGCAACCCCGTTCTCGTTGGTATACGGAATGGAAGCAGTGTTACCACTGGAAGTTGAGATTCCTTCCCTGAGGGTATTACGAGATGTCCAACTCGACGAGGCAGAATGGGTGAAAGACAGGTTGAACCAGCTGAGTTTAATGGATGAGAAGAGGCTAGCTTCTCTAGCATATGGTCGTTTATACCAAAGCCGAATAAAGAAAGCGTATGATAAGAAGATACATCCTCGGAGCTTTCAGACGGGCGACCTTGTGCTGAAAAGGATTCTCCCGCCACAGGCAGATCACAGGGGCAAGTGGACCCCTAACTACGAAGGGCCATACGTTGTCAGAAAAGTATTTTCAGGAGGAGCTTTGTTATTGTCCACCATGGACGGTGAAGACTTTACGTCGCCTGTGAATTCGGACGCAGTTAAAAAATACTTTGCTTGAAATTGACCCGCGGGACAAAAAAAGAGAGTCCAGGCAAAAATGGGGCATCCTGGCGAACCAAAAATAGAATAAAAGGTTCGGGAAAAAATTAGGGATAAAATTGAAAAAATGTACACCCGCGAAGTTGAAAACCTACACTGGGCGGCTTCGGCAAAAAAGGGTATCCCGGTGAACTGAAAACCCGCAAAGGGCGGTTCACGCAAAAGTTAGGGATTTGAAAAGCAAATGACTGCGGTCCGAGTTTGATACTGTATTGCACATTGGTGCGGGAGAATACACCTGAGAGTTCGTTTATCAGATACAATCTTCTTCCGAGGAATGAATACCGGGAAAGCGCCAGAGACAGGCGAGTCATAGGAGGATCAGCTCATGATGTTTGTCTGCATCATGTTGCCGACATATGTGCAAATTTGATTTGTCATTGTATTTATGCCTCCTGTGTGTACTTGTATATTTGTTATGCGTAACTTCCTCTTTTCAGGAGTTACATCCAGTGTATAAAATTCTGACCATTCAGGGGCCCAATCAATAAAACATGTTATTCAGTATTTGAGGCTTGTTCTTTACTGTTTTGTATGTGAAAAACGCTAATGTTTTGATAAAACTAGCAGTTGCATAACGTTGCTGGCCCTTGCCAATAATTGCTAAAACTTCGAATTGACTGAAAATGATGTCGCTAACGCTAACTTGAATAGATTTGGTTGTATAGACTTGTCTTGTCTCGATTGTGGTGTTGCAGGGTACTTGCCCATATGAAGTGGATGATCAGAAGATTGCAGTCCTAACCAGAGACTCGGGACGAAAAAACTTGATCATCATGTGAAGTGAATCCCCGTGCAGGTCGCGCTTCATTCACGGAAGCTGAAATGACAATGTTCCTTACTGAAGAAGGATCAAATTCCCCAACTAGTCGCAGCTTATCCGAAGGACATTCTCCCGCAGGGTCGTTTACCCTCAACAAAGTTTGGTGATTCCAAGATTGTAGGCTGTGTTCAGACAGTACGGTGTTCCCAAAGGGATTCCCTATCCTGAGCAGGGTTGTTTAGCCTCAGAAGATTAATATTCCCAAACTTGTGAGCTGTACCCAGACAGTCTACTCTCCCCAGCAGAGATTCCCTTCCCAGTAGGGTCATTTATTCTCCCCCAGCGGAGTCAGTTGATTTTCCCCAAGAGAGTCGTTTCGTCCCCAGCGGAGTTCTCTCTTTTCAGCAAGTGTTGTCTTTCCTCCCAGTGGAAATTGAAGGTTTCAAGCTCTCCCGGCAGAGTTGGTTGTGCATCCTGGTGTAACAGCCCAAATTTCATTAAATAATTAATTATAGTAATTAATTGATTTAGTGGGATTTTTATTAATGTTGGAAATTAATTTTATTAATTGGGATTAATAGAGAATTGAGAAGGAAATTGGAAGGAAGGAAAATGAAGGAAATATATATAAGAGAGAAAGAAAAGAAAAGAAAGTTAGAAAACAGTTGGAAAGAAAGAGGAAAGAAGAAGAAAGGAGAGAAAGAGAAGAGAAGAAGAGGAAAAGTGGAAATCATCAAGAACCAACATCAAAGCTCCGATTAATCGAGGTAAGGGTGAGAAATGTTTCTATTTGATCATGGTATGATGTTATGTATGTTGGGTTAGGGTTTTAGTAGAGTTTCCATCACTTTCCAATTAGGGCAAATGTTGGATTAATCAGTAGAATGATGATTTAATCGGTTGAAACTGAGCAATAATGCCGTAGAATAGTCGGGTAACATGTATTGATGTTGTTTGTACTGATTTGGATGTGTAAGAGAGGGTTGATGATGGATTGGTGAAGGAGGAACAGAATGGGGTTCTGTTCTGCGCAGGTTCGCTGGCTCTCGCCAGGCGAGCGAAGGCGAAGCTTCGCCAGGCGAAGCCTAGCGAATGTTGGCGAATAATTATATTTAAGTCCCAGTAGACTTCGCTGGTGGGTTTGCCAGGCGAAGTTGGATAGCGAAGGTTCGCCCAGCGAAGGTGCTGGCGAATGGTGGCGAATGAAGTCAGTAGCTACTGACTTGGGCTCGCTGGGAAGTCTCGCCAGGCGAAGCCTAGCGAGTGTTCGCTGCGAGGGTTCGCCAGGCGAATGAAGGCGAATGTGACAGTATATTTCTTTGCTGTGTTATCCAAACGGTGATTGGTTGGTTGATTCGCATATGTTAATACTTTTATGTTATGAATGAGTATGTGAACTATTATGATAACATGTGCTGTGGGTAGCCTTCGGGCGTGAATCCTAGAGTTGTGATATAAATGATTACTTGTAATCGGTTAAAATACATGAGAACATAATGATGTTTATGTGTGTATTAATTGATGAGTTGTGAATGTTTGATTGTTGTGTACAATTATGTAATGAGTATGCATGAGAACACTTTGAATATATGTGTGTAACTTATAATTGTATGATTGGTATTGCAATGTGAATACCTTGATTGTTGTGATAATTAGAGATACATGGGAATACAATGAGGAATGTATGTGTATCGTCTAATGAATTGTGAGTGCATATATGTATGCGATTGTTGTGTGAATGCATGGGAACATATGTGATATGTGTGCAT
The DNA here is from genome assembly GCA_963859935.3 of Lathyrus sativus. NCBI lineage: Eukaryota > Viridiplantae > Streptophyta > Magnoliopsida > Fabales > Fabaceae > Lathyrus > Lathyrus sativus. Next base: position 286,381,463 of record OZ012736.1, on the reverse strand, counting down.
TGTTGTTGAATATGATGATGTGTGAAATGAATACATTGATAAATGTTGATATATGTTGTATGTGCAATCATGATGAAATTCTCGAAGGGGTGAATTATTCGAATGCATGGGATTAAGACGCGGGAACGGTCTTAAGTGCATTTATTGTGATTGGTTGATTGTACATGCATCATTCAGTCAAGAGGCAATGTCTGTTAGTTTCGTGGAAACTAGTGGCTTGTCCCAAACCTAGAAGGGTGGGTTTGAAGCCTAGGGGACGGGCTTGGTTGTTATCGGTCTAGAAGGGTGGACCCGGTTTAAAGTAAAAACCGAGAAAAGATAACGAGAGTCGGTACCGCATAGCATTGAGTTGCATTGAATATGTTGAGTCACATTGCATAATATTGTTGTGGTACATATGTGCTTGTGAATGATTGTGAAGTCAAGCATGAAGGGATGTGCTTGTGGTTATTCACAATGTTGATATATGTGAATGTGATATGATTATGATTGTGAGAATAAAGTGTGGTGAGAAATGTGAATATGTGTTATATGATACCTATATATACGTAATCTTATGCTTTGATTATTATGGTTATATTTCTCACCCTTCTGCTGTTTTATAATGCTCTATGAGGCATTGCAGATTAGGATGCTGGAGTCCTTTTGTGAAGATTAGTCTTCATTCTTTTGAGTTTGTTGCTCTGATATGTAACACCGGGTAGTTAGACTAGTATAGTCATTCTTTTGTGATACATTGCGATGTATCAGCTGATGTGGTTTTGTAATCTAACTGATATGATGTATTAATCTGGATGACTTATGTGCATTTGAATTAATATTTTGGAACTGCTTAAATGATTTGATCTTCCGCTTACTTTTGAAAATGTTACATATTTTATAGAGCAAAATGTTAAAGTGTTTTATTGGTGAAGTTGTGACATTCTTCTTTTATACCTTATTCTAAAACTTTTACTCTGATGAATTTGTATATGCTTAAATGTTTTATATGCATTTATTTGGGGTATAGAAAAGGGTGTTACAATAGTGGTATCAGAGCAGGTCGGTCCGTCCGGCCAAGTTGTTAGAGTGTTTTTCCCTGTGTGTTATTGATATGCGTGTGATGCATTATCAATATTGGTTGTTCTTACGTGGTTCTGTTGTTGGAATTAGTAAGATGGTTGCAGGGAGGAACGACGAAGCAATTGCGGAGGCATTGACGAGATTGGCGGGGGCAATTGGGCAGAATCCTCCGGCCAATGTGAATGTGAGGGATCATGCTGATGATGGATTCCGTGCTTTGGGGAAATTCCAAAAGAATAGCCCTCAGGTCTTCAAGGGAACTCATGAACCGGACAAGGCACAAATTTGGTTGAAAGCTGTGGAAAAGATTTTTCGAGTTATGAATTGCTCGGATGCACAGAAGGTGCAGTTTGGGACTCATATGCTCGAAGAAGAAGCTGAAGATTGGTGGGGTAATACTCGCCAAAGATTTGAGGAAGATGATATTGTGATTACGTGGGATTTGTTTAGAGAAACTTTTCTGGAGAAGTACTTTCCAGAGGATGTGCGGGGGAAGAAAGAGATCGAATTTCTTGAGTTGAGGCAAGGTAAATCGACGGTTGCTGAGTATGCGACGAAATTTGAGGAGTTGATCAAATTTTGTCCTCACTATAATACTGGTAATGCTGAGAGGTCTAAGTGCCTCAAGTTTGTGAACGGTTTGAGACCTGAGATTAGACAAGCTATTGGATACCAGGAAATCAGGCGGTTTTCTGAGTTGGTTAACAAGAGCAGAATTTATGACGAAGACAGTAGGGCTAGGTCTAGCCACTACAAGAACCTAAGTGATAAGAAAGGAAAAGGTCAACTCAGAGGAAAACCTTATGTGACTCCTGCGGACAAAGGGAAGCAGAGAATGGGTTATGGCAAGAGGCCAAGTGGGGGAGTTTCTACTCCGGTGAGATGTTATAGGTGCGGTGAAGCGGGACATCGTGCTCCCGAATGCAAAAGTGTTGAGAAGGCGTGTTTTAAGTGTGGCAAGCCAGGCCACAAGGCGCTTGAGTGCAGAAGCGGTACGGGTGTTACTTGCTATAACTGTGGTGAGCAAGGACACATTAGTACGAAATGTGATAAGCCGAAGAAGAATCAAGGGGGCGGGAAAGTGTTCGCTCTTTCTGGATCTGAGACTGCTAGCGACGATCGATTGATCCGAGGTACGTGTTTTATTAATGGTATACCTTTGATCGCTATAATTGATACCGGAGCTACGCATTCTTTTATTTCTTTGGATTGTGTTAGAAGGTTGAATCTTGAGTTGTCTGTGATTGGTGGCGGTATGGTTATTGATACTCCTGCTATGGGTTCGGTAACTACACCGTATGTTTGCTTGAATTGCCCGTTGAGTATTTTCGGTAGAGATTTTGGGATTGATTTAGTGTGTCTTCATTTAGATCAACTGGATGTCATTCTTGGAATGAATTGGTTAAAATTCAATCGTGTGTATATTAACTGTTTTGACAAAACGGTTATTTTTCCCGATTCGGATGTTGAAAGAGATTTGTTTATGACGAAGAAACAAGTGAAAGAATCGGTGCAAGATGGGGCTAAGGTATTTATGCTTATGGCAACTTTGAGGACTGGTGAGAGTGAAGAGATTGATGGTTTTCCCATTGTTAGAGATTTTCCGGAAGTATTCCCTGATGAGATAAAGGATTTACCGCCGGAGCGAGAAGTGGAGTTTTCGATAGATTTGATTCCTGGAACTAGTCCGATATCGATGGCTCCATATCGTATGTCGGCCTCGGAGTTAAAAGAGTTGAAGATTCAACTTGAGGATTTGCTTGAAAAGAGGTTTATTCGTCCGAGCGTGTCACCGTGGGGTGCACCGGTCTTGTTGGTTAAGAAGAAAGAGGGTTCTATGAGGCTCTGTGTGGATTACAGACAGTTGAACAAGGTGACTATTAAGAATAAGTATCCACTTCCAAGGATTGATGATCTGATGGATCAGTTGGTTGGTGCAAGCGTGTTCAGCAAGATTGATTTGAGATCTGGGTATCATCAGATCCGTGTGAAAGCTGAGGATATTCAGAAGACGGCGTTTCGGACGAGGTATGGACACTATGAGTATTCCGTGATGCCATTTGGTGTGACTAATGCACCGGGTGTATTTATGGAGTACATGAATAGGATTTTCCATCCTTATTTGGATAAGTTTATGGTGGTGTTTATTGACGACATCTTGGTTTATTCGAAGAGCGAAGGAGAGCATGCCGAGCATCTGAAGATTGTGTTATCTGTGCTGAGAGAGAAGCAGTTATTCGCGAAGCTTTCTAAGTGTGAATTTTGGTTGAAGGAAGTTAGTTTCCTTGGTCATGTGATTTCTAGTAGTGGTGTTACGGTTGATCCGTCGAAGGTTGAAGCGGTGTCGCAATGGGAGACTCCGAAGTCAGTTTTTAAGATCAGAAGTTTTCTTGGTTTAGCCGGTTATTATCGGAAGTTTATTGAGGGATTTGCTAAGTTATCGTTGCCGTTGACGCAGTTGACTAGGAAAGGTCAAGCCTTTGTTTGGGACGCCAAGTGTGAAGTGAGTTTTCAAGAACTTAAGCGAAGGTTAACGACAGCCCCTGTTTTGATTCTGCCAAATCCGGAAGAACCATTCGTTGTGTATTGTGATGCTTCTTTGATGGGTTTAGGAGGTGTGTTGATGCAGAATAATCAAGTTGTGGCTTATGCTTCGAGGCAACTCAAAGTGCATGAGAAGAATTATCCAACGCATGACTTAGAGTTGGCCGCCGTTGTGTTCGTGTTGAAACTTTGGAGGCATTATCTATTTGGCGCAAGATTTGAAGTGTTTAGTGACCATAAGAGTTTGAGGTATCTTTTTGATCAAAAGGAATTGAATGCAAGACAAAGAAGATGGCTTGAACTTTTGAAGGATTTTGATTTTGGCTTGAACTACCATCCGGGTAAAGCGAATGTAGTAGCGGATGCATTGAGTCGGAAATCATTGCATATGTCGGCATTGATGGTGAAAGAGTTGGAATTGGTCGAGCAATTTCGGGATTTGAGTTTGGTATGTGAGAGAACTTCTTTTGGATTTAATTTGGGTATGTTAAAGCTTACAAGTGGTGTTTTGGACGAAATTCGAGAAGGACAGAAATCGGATTTGAGCCTAGTTGATCGGTTGACTTTAATCAACCAAGGCCAAGGTGGTGATTTTCGGATTAATGAGAATGGGATTATGAGATGCCGGGATCGAGTTTGTGTTCCAAATGTTGTTGAGCTGAAAAAGAGCATCCTTGAGGAAGGACATCGTAGCGGATTGAGTATTCATCCGGGTTCTACTAAGATGTATCAGGATTTGAGGAAAGTATTCTGGTGGCCTAGTATGAAGAAAGATATCGCGGAATTTGTGTATTCTTGTTTGACTTGCCAAAAGTCAAAGATTGAGCATCAGAAGCCATCGGGGTTGATGAAGCCGTTGTTTATTCCTGAGTGGAAATGGGATAGTATCTCTATGGATTTTGTATCAGGTTTGCCGAGGACGCCGAGTAATTTTGAGGCTATTTGGGTTATCATGGATAGGTTGACTAAATCTGCTCACTTTATTCCTATGCGTATGGATTACCCTTTGGAGAAGTTGGCTAAGTTGTATATTGAAAGGATTGTGTGCCTGCATGGTATTCCGCTGAGTATTGTTTCGGATAGAGATCCGCGGTTTACTTCGAGATTTTGGGAAAGCCTGCAGAGTGCTTTGGGTACTAAGTTGCGTTTGAGTTCAGCTTATCATCCGCAGACTGATGGTCAGACGGAGAGGACGATTCAGTCACTTGAAGATCTTTTGAGAGCTTGTGTATTGGAAAAAGGAGGAGCTTGGGATAGCTACTTGCCTTTGATTGAGTTTACCTACAACAACAGTTTCCATTCGAGTATTGGTATGGCACCATTTGAGGCGTTGTATGGTAGGCGGTGTAGGACACCATTGTGTTGGTTCGAGTCCGGAGAGAGTTCGGTTGTTGGACCCGAGTTAGTTCAACAGACTACTGATAAGATCAAGATGATTCAAGAGAAGATGAGAGTTGCTCAGAGTCGTCAGAAGAGTTATTATGACAAGAGAAGGAAGGCACTTGAATTTCAAGAGGGAGATCATGTGTTTCTTCGAGTCACTCCGATGACAGGTGTTGGTAGGGCACTGAAGTCGCGCAAGTTGTCGCCGCGTTTCATTGGTCTTTATCAGATTTTGCAAAGGATAGGAGAAGTGGCCTATCGTGTGGCTTTACCACCGTCGCTTGCTAATCTTCACGACGTATTCCATGTATCTCAGTTGAGGAAATACATTGTGGATTCGTCTCATGTAGTCCAGATAGATGATGTGCAGGTGAGAGATAACCTGACTGTTGAGGCATCACCTATGCGGATAGAGGATCGGAAATTGAAGCAGCTTCGAGGTAAAGAGATTGCTTTAGTGAAGGTCGCTTGGGGAGGACCGGCTGGTGGAAATGTTACGTGGGAGCTTGAGAGCCAGATGAAGGAGTCTTATCCAGAACTGTTTGAATCAGGTAACATTTTCGAGGACGAAAATTCCTAAAGTGGGGGAGGGTTGTAACAGCCCAAATTTCATTAAATAATTAATTATAGTAATTAATTGATTTAGTGGGATTTTTATTAATGTTGGAAATTAATTTTATTAATTGGGATTAATAGAGAATTGAGAAGGAAATTGGAAGGAAGGAAAATGAAGGAAATATATATAAGAGAGAAAGAAAAGAAAAGAAAGTTAGAAAACAGTTGGAAAGAAAGAGGAAAGAAGAAGAAAGGAGAGAAAGAGAAGAGAAGAAGAGGAAAAGTGGAAATCATCAAGAACCAACATCAAAGCTCCGATTAATCGAGGTAAGGGTGAGAAATGTTTCTATTTGATCATGGTATGATGTTATGTATGTTGGGTTAGGGTTTTAGTAGAGTTTCCATCACTTTCCAATTAGGGCAAATGTTGGATTAATCAGTAGAATGATGATTTAATCGGTTGAAACTGAGCAATAATGCCGTAGAATAGTCGGGTAACATGTATTGATGTTGTTTGTACTGATTTGGATGTGTAAGAGAGGGTTGATGATGGATTGGTGAAGGAGGAACAGAATGGGGTTCTGTTCTGCGCAGGTTCGCTGGCTCTCGCCAGGCGAGCGAAGGCGAAGCTTCGCCAGGCGAAGCCTAGCGAATGTTGGCGAATAATTATATTTAAGTCCCAGTAGACTTCGCTGGTGGGTTTGCCAGGCAAAGTTGGATAGCGAAGGTTCGCCCAGCGAAGGTGCTGGCGAATGGTGGCGAATGAAGTCAGTAGCTACTGACTTGGGCTCGCTGGGAAGTCTCGCCAGGCGAAGCCTAGCGAGTGTTCGCTGCGAGGGTTCGCCAGGCGAATGAAGGCGAATGTGACAGTATATTTCTTTGCTGTGTTATCCAAACGGTGATTGGTTGGTTGATTCGCATATGTTAATACTTTTATGTTATGAATGAGTATGTGAACTATTATGATAACATGTGCTGTGGGTAGCCTTCGGGCGTGAATCCTAGAGTTGTGATATAAATGATTACTTGTAATCGGTTAAAATACATGAGAACATAATGATGTTTATGTGTGTATTAATTGATGAGTTGTGAATGTTTGATTGTTGTGTACAATTATGTAATGAGTATGCATGAGAACACTTTGAATATATGTGCGTAACTTATAATTGTATGATTGGTATTGCAATGTGAATACCTTGATTGTTGTGATAATTAGAGATACATGGGAATACAATGAGGAATGTATGTGTATCGTCTAATGAATTGTGAGTGCATATATGTATGCGATTGTTGTGTGAATGCATGGGAACATATGTGATATGTGTGCATTGTTGTTGAATATGATGATGTGTGAAATGAATACATTGATAAATGTTGATATATGTTGTATGTGCAATCATGATGAAATTCTCGAAGGGGTGAATTATTCGAATGCATGGGATTAAGACGTGGGAACGGTCTTAAGTGCATTTATTGTGATTGGTTGATTGTACATGCATCATTCAGTCAAGAGGCAATGTCTGTTAGTTTCGTGGAAACTAGTGGCTTGTCCCAAACCTAGAAGGGTGGGTTTGAAGCCTAGGGGACGAGCTTGGTTGTTATCGGTCTAGAAGGGTGGACCCGGTTTAAAGTAAAAACCGAGAAAAGATAACGAGAGTCGGTACCGCATAGCATTGAGTTGCATTGAATATGTTGAGTCACATTGCATAATATTGTTGTGGTACATATGTGCTTGTGAATGATTGTGAAGTCAAGCATGAAGGGATGTGCTTGTGGTTATTCACAATGTTGATATATGTGAATGTGATATGATTATGATTGTGAGAATAAAGTGTGGTGAGAAATGTGAATATGTGTTATATGATACCTATATATACGTAATCTTATGCTTTGATTATTATGGTTATATTTCTCACCCTTCTGCTGTTTTATAATGCTCTATGAGGCATTGCAGATTAGGATGCTGGAGTCCTTTTGTGAAGATTAGTCTTCATTCTTTTGAGTCTGTTGCTCTGATATGTAACACCGGGTAGTTAGACTAGTATAGTCATTCTTTTGTGATACATTGCGATGTATCAGCTGATGTGGTTTTGTAATCTAACTGATATGATGTATTAATCTGGATGACTTATGTGCATTTGAATTAATATTTTGGAACTGCTTAAATGATTTGATCTTCCGCTTACTTTTGAAAATGTTACATATTTTATAGAGCAAAATGTTAAAGTGTTTTATTGGTGAAGTTGTGACATTCTTCTTTTATACCTTATTCTAAAACTTTTACTCTGATGAATTTGTATATGCTTAAATGTTTTATATGCATTTATTTGGGGTATAGAAAAGGGTGTTACACCTGGCATTTATTTTGCCGGGATGCTTGGTGGAACCCGTTCACTCCCCAGCAGGGTAATGTTTGTCCTCGACGGCCAAGATTGATGAAGCGAGCTTATCAGAGCTTTTCCCCAGCAGCCTGAACCTGCATTTGCATTTGCATGCATTATCATGTTTGCATCCATTTAGAGAACGCGTAGCACTTCCATGTTGTATGGAGCATTACGCCATCGTCAAACATGCGCATTTTGAAACATAAGTCAGGATTGGTTAACCTTTTGCTTTCAGGTGTGTTTTCTCAACAGGAGTATGGAGTTCTAAAGCTCAGAGGTCTTTTCAGACAATCAAAGTCTTGATGTGAGGCATATGATGATGTGATTTAGTTTATTGCCATCCTCACAGAGTTACTGATTGAGGTTTTCTCGTGTCCGATCAGCGGACTGTTTTATCAAGTTTGTTGCGGCAGTAGCATCTCAGGGTTCCATGTATCAAAATTGCAGAAGTGGTCGCTTGTTGTCAGAACGGGTGTCGGTTATTAGTTTTCAGAATATCTCTAGCTATGTTGATAGAGTTTATTCGTGTTGAAGAATTATTTCCTCCGTGTTGACGGAATATGGCGTCCTGATGAGGACAAATTACGCCTATGTTGATAGGATTTCTCCATGATGATGGAATATGGAGTCCTGTTGAGGACGAAGTTTGATTTCTCCATGATGATGGAATATGGAGTCCGGTTGAGGACGAAGTTTGATCTCTCCATGATGATGGAATACGGAGTCCTGTTGAGGACAAAACTTGATTTCTCCGTGTTGATGGAATATCGAGTCCTGATGAGGACAAATTATGCCTATGATGATAGGATTTCTTCGTGTTGACGAATCGATTTTTCTGTGTTGACGAAATATGGGGTCAATTTATGCCTATGATGATAGGATTTATTCGTGTTGACGAATTACTCTCCCCGTGCTGATGGAGTGTGGAGTCCTGATGAGGACGAGTTCTCCCCGTGTTGACGGAATGTGGAGTCCTGATGAGGACGAGTTTTCTCTGTGATGACGGGATATGGAGTCCTGATGAGGACAATCTACGCCTATGCTGATAGGATTTATTCGTGTTGACGGATCACTCTCTCTGTGTTGACAGAATGTGCATCCTGACGAGGACACTTTATGATTATGTGGATAGGATTTCTTCGTGTTGACGAAATGTGAGTTCAAAGAGGTATAAGAATGGTACTCATATGATAATAGGATTTATTCATGTTGATGAATCTATTTCCCTCTGTTGCACCCTAAAATTTGACCAACCGATTCTCCTATCTGACTCGTGGGTTAAATTCATATTCGCAGCTCAGACATGTGATATTTGTGCACAAGCAGGGGATATCAGAGTTTACAGCTTGATCTTCGTCTATCAGATGTGGCAGATCCAGTCCAGATCACCAGGGTTTTATTTTCGGGAAATTGTTTCGGCCATTTTTCGTTTGGGCCTATACCCAAGTTCAGTGCAGAAGGGGCCCAATTCAACCCAGCTTGGTCCAAGTTTTTTCCAGCGAATTTCCAGACTCTTCAGCAAGCTTCTAGAAGGTCCTAGAGTGGTCCAGAAAATACCAAGGCTTTAAATAGCAGGCGCCACGTGTTAGAAAGAGAGAGGGCCCACGCGTTTTGCATTGATCACGCCACCACAGCAACTCTGACTCCCCCAATCCACGCCACGCGTCCCACCAAAGCTCACCCTCTCTCTCTCTGCTGACACGCGCTCCCCATGCAGCCACCTCCCTGAGACACTTGTCACCGTCCAGCCATCGCCTGAGTTTCACCTGAAAACCCACCGGCGGCCATGCATCCGCCATAACCGCCCGCCGCCGGTCACCCCCAACGTCCTCCGGCCACCGTCTTTCTCGCCGGAATCCCCAAACACCCAAAAAACCCCAGAAAACCACTTCTTCACCCCGATTGCCTCCGATCTCCTTCGTTCTCCACCGTCTCCACCTCGCCGGAGACATCAAGTTTCGCCGGAAACCTCAAGTAAACTCCCAGAATACATCCATCCTCGTCGCATCTCAAGAAGAGCTCCTCCAGAACTCGCTCAGGCCTTCATCGTTTTGCCAGAAATTTTCCAGAATACATTCAACGATCTTCATCGTTCTTCCAAGTTTCCAGAACGCCAACAATCTTCATCCAAATAGTTTCCAGAAACGTCCATCCACCAAACGAACATCAAAGATCCTCTGAAGATCTTCCTCAGGACATTTACGCCACTCAAAGGATCTTCAGGATCCATCTGCTTCAGAATCATAGCTTCATCAGTTCTTGAGTTTCTCATCCCAGATCTTCGTAGAATTCGTGGAGTTCTTCGCTAATTTGTTCAAGAGATTCGAGCAAGCTTCGACGCGTGCTTCAAGGCCTCCGTGAGTTCCTTCAACGATCTGGAAGACGTCAAGATCTTCCCCTCTCGTGGCAATTTTCACTGAGCCTCCAAAAGAATCCCAACGACGTCCTCGTTTCAGGTTAGCCCTCTCTCATAACCGCCATGAATGTTCTTAGCATAAGTTTCTTGTTTTGTTTTTGTTCTGAGGATTAAGATTCTAGGGATAATTCGTATAAGGTTGAGCTGATTGAGGGGTTTGGGGTTTTCTGGGAATGGATTGGAAAAGGAGGATGAGTGGCAGAGAGGAGAGAACAAAACGGCTAGGGTTTGGGATTAGAGGTAGTGAACAGTAACCTGAGTTTGTGAGGAAGATTGGTTTTGTTTAGGGTTTCGTTCAGATTAGGGTTAGAGTATTGGGCTTAGGCCCAAATGTGTTCTGCTGAACACTACCCCCATTGTTACTAATTCCCCCCCCCCCTGGCGTGTGAGATCAGAGTGATTGGAGGTGGGCCTCATGCCCAATTGCTGTCTACACCCCCTGGGCGTAAGCCCAATGACATATACACGTTGACTCCTCACTAAACGCACCTCCCTCTAGTTTTTTTATTTTTGTCAATTTTGATTTGATTTGGGCCCAGTCTGTATCACTAAGCGCACCCCCCATCTCTGGCCCAAAGTCAGAATGAGCCTGAATCCCTTGCTGTTAGCACCCCCCCTCCAGTTTTATTTCAATTTTATTTTCTTTAATTTCTTTTATTTCTTTGCATATTAAATAAATCATAATAAAATGTAAATAAGTGATTTTTTAATTCTTCTTTTTTCTACCATTTCATGAAAGCATCTAGAAAATTAAATAAAAATAAAAGTGTCATTTTACTTTTGTTTACTATTTTTGGTATATTTTCCATTTTCATTGATCTCTTTTAATTTTTTAGTGCATACATGTCATTAGAAAATCAATAAAAAATAGTAGATTTAGTCAAATAATTCCGTTCTTTTTTCTGTAGACTCGTGATTCAGTGTAGAATTTTATAGTGCAAAGACAGTAGCTTAATCATGCATTTTCATTTTAATTGCATTTTTTCACTGCTATTGATGTTGAATAAATGGGTTTGTGGATATGTCTGTGTTGCTGATTTTAGTTCTTTCATCAGGTGTTGAATTTTGTTCTGATTTTTCAGTATGTTATCCTAGAGCCATATAGGTCTCCCATTAGATTTTTGATAGATTTTTGTAGGATGTTCTGATATGATTTGTCTGAGTCTGAAGATAGGAGAAGTCTTGATGACTTCTGACTTTGAAGTTCAACTGTGGTTGAACTTCAGAGATAGTCTCTTGTGGTTTGTTGGCCTGTGGGTGCTTCTTAAGGATAGGAGCTGGTTGCAGTCCTGTTGGAGCTTGCAAGGATGCAGTGGATTGAGGCTTAGTCTAGGAGCTTGTTGTCTGTTTGTGAGGTTCGAGATCCTGAAGTTTGAAGGGAGTTTATGGTACTTTCCTGAGGAAGGCACTATGAATGACTTTCATTCTTTCTTCTCACCTCTTTCTTAAGTATCCAATGATGTCGGAGCCGACTTGTGAGTTTAATTTCTCCTGAGGAGGAATGTAAACTGATCACCTGTTGTTGAGCCACATGGGATACGATTCCTAAGTGGAAGCCTCCTAGTACTTTCCTGAGGAAGGTCCTATGGGTCTATTCACTTAGTTCCCTTAGTTTATCTAGGATTTCTCAAGTATCCAGTGATGTTGGAGCCAACTTGTGAGTTTAATTTCTCCTGAGGAGGAATGTAAACTGATCACAGTTGTTGAGCCACGTAGGATACGATTCCTAAGTGTCAGCCTCCTAGTACTTTCCTGAGGAAGGTCCTATGAGTTTGCTCACTTAGTTCCCTTAGTGCATATAGGTTTTTCTCAAGTATCCAGTGACGCCGGAGCCTTCATGTGAGTTTAATTTCTCCTGAGGAGGAATGTAAACTGATCACAGTTGTCGAGCCGCATAGGATATGACTCCTGAGTAGTAACCTCCTGGTACTTTCCTGAGGAAGGCACTATGAGCTCGCCTGCTTAGCTCCCTTTCTCTGGTAAGCTTGTTCTGAAGCTTGGAGACTGGGATTGATTCCTTTTGCTTAGGTTTTTGATTAGATTGTTGCTTAGATCTTTTCTTAGGGTATTGTTATAGAGTTTTGTTTAGAGATAGATTAGGAGCTTATTTCAGGTTTGTTAGGGGCCTTGCCCAGGAGTAGCTTCTTGTTTGTAGATAGAGGCCCTGCTCAGGGTTAGTCTCTTTGTATTGTTTGACTTGAATGATGTTATGTTGCATTAGACTTAGGTATTCATCTAGATAGTTCTGAGTAGGTGCATCTTAGAAGTAGACTTTGTGTGCATGAGAAGTTGAGGTGGTTCTCCTTCTGCTTGTTTGTTATTGAATGGCTTTGCTTATTGGTATTTGGTAGAGCTGAGCTCCCTTGCCTTTGTGGTTTGCGGCCTTTGCGCCTTGTTTGTTTAGTCGTTGCATTCATGCATATTTTCAGTATTCCTTTACTTTGCAGTTTCTTGTTTGTAGTTTAGTCCTGTTGCCATGATCCCTTAGGAGCTCTGACTTCTCCGCTGCGGAGTTGTTATGATAGACATTAGGATGGTCAACCAGGTGTGACAGCAGTAGGTAGATTCCCCTGTTTCTCAGCTATAGTTTTAGGGTTTCCCTTTCCTTTCTGTAGGAGCTTTTGAGTAGCTTGATCCGCAGTTAGCTGAACTACAGCTGCTCTGATTCTTCGTTCCAGACGAAGATATGTAGGCATAGGATGCGATATCCTAGCGAGCACACTAACGATTAACTTTAGTTCTCTCGCGGCTGTGCGATCGAGACTTTCCCGCTAACGACTAATTGTTATCCCTTTCTCTTGCCCGAGTGCATTTGAGACCAGATCATAGTTGTAGGTTCCCGAGCCTTAGAGACCAGTTTGTTTTCTCACCGCTGTGTGAGAGCCCCTGTTTACCCGTAGTTAGTCGAACTACGTTTGCTCTGATCTTCCATGCTGTATGGAAGTACGTAGGCACAGGACGCGATGTCCTGGCGAGCAACCTTTCCCCGTTTAGACGTAGGTAGTCGAACTACGTTGACTCTGACTTTCCCATTGCACGAGGGAATACGTAGGCCCAGAACACCGTATGTTCTGTCGAGTCCTGTCCTTTTATTTTCTTTTCAGACCAGCCATTAGCGTAGATAGATAACACACCCTTTTACCTATAAACACCAAGCGTGGATCCCATCGAGTACGATGGACGTGAGGGGTGCTAATACCTTCCCCTTGCGTAACCGACTCCCGAATCCAGGTTTTGGTTGCGATGACCATACCTTTTCCCGTCTTTTGCGAGGTTTACTTCGAGCGTTTCCTTTCCCGCTCTGAGGGATAAATAACGCACGGTGGCGACTCTCCTGTCAAGCCGGCGCCGATTTTCGCAGTAGCGACAGCTGGCGACTCTGCTGGGGAATATAGCATCTAGGGACTTTTCCCATCCCTTATGCTGGGACCGTTTCCCATCCCCTACGCGAGTCAATCCTAGCGCTTGGGTGTTTATTTGTTGGGTGTTGTGCATATTGTGTTTTACTTTTCTGCACTTTACTTTTCTGTACCTTTACCTTTTCGCATTTATTTTCCAGCATTATATTATTATGATTATTGCTGTGGGCAAAGGGAGGTTACTGTGAGTGAAAAGCCGGACCTGGGCTTGAGTACACACCTAGATATAGTTGCGGAGAAGTAGTAGACGAACCTGTCTGCTGAGCAGGCACAGTTCCCTACGAAAATCTGCGCCCAGACGAGATTCTTGCAGAGGTGCTCCTTTCCGGTCCTGAGGATCTGAGGGGAGTCCAGACGTGAGGATTGTCGACTCTGGGGACCGATCATTTGGAAGTCAGCTAAGTGAGGCCTCTTCATGATTTGATGATGCCACTCCTTCTGGGAATCGTATCGTCACTCGTGAAAGTCTGTGACGCTGATGACCGCATAGGATGCCGTACCTTTGTCCGTGGATTAGGTCTATCATACCTGTGAGGGGGACCGGGTTATTGCAGGAAAACTGGCCTTCAGAAACCATGATTCAGTACCTTTATCAGATGGTGTTCTTGATTCATCTCCAGGTGTGTTGTCTGGGTCAGATGGGTTTCTTATCTGAGGTTGAGGCTATTATCAGATGGTATTCTCGTCAGATACAGAGGTTCAGATGGTTTTCTTACCAGGGGATTGATATTTTGAGTATCAGATGGTAGTTAGTGACATGAGATTCTGGTGACCGCGTTGGTTTTCTGTTCTTGATCACAGAGATATTCCTCTTCAGGCTACAGCATAGCCCCTGTGTTCGCAGATTGCATTATTTATCATATTGCATCATTGCATTACCATCTGCATTCAACTAACGTGTGTGTATTGCAGGTACATATTTTCCCTTCCAGTTCTGGTGTTTGTTCCTAGCAAGACATGGAAAACCTGAAGAGAGTATTGCCCTATAAGTTTCCGTCGCCAAATATCAGTCTATTGTTAGAGTTGATTGCTATTGCTAAGAAGAGGGGAATGGGTGACTTCAGAAAGAGATATGGGAGGATTCTGACCTACGTTTATCAGCCATCTGCCTACGAGACCAGCGGCATCTATACTCTGTTACAGTTCTACGACGCGGAGCTCAGGTGTTTTGTATTTCCCGACTTCGTTTTGGCTCCTACCCTGGAGGAGTACTCTGCACTTCTGGATATACCGATCCGTGAGCAGATGCCTTTCTATCGTACGGACGCTGAGCCTAAGCTGGCTGAGCTTTCTGCCATCCTGTGCTTGAAAGAGTCTGAGCTGTCTGGGAAGATGATCAGAAGAGGAGACGTATGGGGATTTCCGTTGGATGTCTTAGTGGAGAAGGCTCGAGAATATGCCCAGAAGGGTAGCTGGGGTGTTTTTGACGTCATCCTTGCTGTATGTGTGTATGGCATCGTATTGTTCCCGAACATTCCTGATTTTGTTGATTCTGATGCCTTCTATATTTTGGCCGCGAAGAACCCAGTTCCTACTTTGCTGGGAGATATCCACCATTCAACTCACTACCAGAATGAAAAGCGACGAGGAAGGAATGTGTCTTGCTGTGTACCTCTCCTATGCAGGTGGTTCACCAGTCATATGCCTAAGTCAGGCCCTTTTGTCACATCTATCAATTCTCTAGGATGGCCCGAGCGCTTAATGGGATTGACTGCTGAGAACGTGGTATGGGTCAATAAAGAGGTATTTGGAGCTGAAGTCATACTCAAAGGCGAAGGATTCCCGAATGTTCCGTTAATAGGAAGGAAAGGTTGTGTCAACTATAACCCTTCCTTATTGATCAAGCAATTTGGGTACATACCTCAAGGAGCGCCAAAGCCCAAGGAGATACAGGAATCTCTGTATCTCACCGGGGCAATAGGGAAAGAAATGCTGACCAAACTTGAGAAAGCCTGGAAAAACTTGCACAAGAGAGGGAAGCTTTCAGGTAGCAGAGGGGATACTCGAGTTCCTAGCCCATATGTAGAATAGATTCGTGAGCGAGCTGTGAAGTTCCTTATGCCGTATCCAGCGGTTCAGCCATTGCATCCTTCTCCGGTAGAGGAGCCTACCACAGTGGATATACAGGTATTCAGGCAGCTGATGGCGGAGAAAGAAGAGCTAGCAAGGGCTAAAGAGGCTTTAGAGCAGGAGAATGCCCAGCTTCGGCATGAAAAGATTGAAACAGGGTATGTTTCTAAGCAACAGGCTGAAACTCTGAAACATCTGAAGACTACGCTATTGGAATTGACTGAAACCAAGAAGCGTCTAGAGTTAGATGTAGACTCCGTTAGTAGTGTGTTGGCCACCAAGAAGCAAGAGCTGGAAAGGGCCTACACAAAGCTAGCCAAGTTCAGAGAACACTGGGATCTCACTATGACCAAGCGCAAAGAGCGGGAAGAAGAGCTGAAGACACAGATTGCTCAGTTAGAAGAACAGGTCAAAGTGAAGAACGAAGAGCTTGAAGAAGAAGCCTGCCGCCGATACGAGGCCGAGCGTAAGCTGACAGATGCCATGAAGAATTTGGAAGATTTCCAGCATAGAGCAGATGCCAAGAGACCCAAACCTGGGGGCGGTGCCAATGGTAAGGCTTGGGAAGACTTTGTCAGAGACATCCAGGGGACGGTCAGGAAGAGGGATCGGCTGATAGAAGGTTTGATGTATCAACCGGATCACGCAGAGACAAAGAAGATGGTCGAGGACTTCCGCAACCGTACCCGTACTTGATTTTTCTCTTGTATTCTGTATGTTGAGATCACCACCAGGCATGTTGGCTGGGATCCTCCTTATCATATCAGCTGTATGGAGCATAGTTATGTAACTTCTTGACAAGACAGTTATTCTAATCAATATATGAGGGTTTTTTCCAAATATTGTCTTTATGGTTTATCTCGTCTTGCTACCACTGACACTGGAATTGGAGGGAAAATATCTCCAATGCACACATGCACGTTAGCATTTTTGTATTTCTGTTTGCATAAATCATACTGCATAGCATTTCTCTAGCAGGTCAGAGCACTTATCCAGCCTTTGTTTTCACCAGAAAGTGATTCTCGGGGAATTGTTTGAAGCAAGAGTAGAGTGGAGACGACCCAGGGGTTGAAGCAGATTTGAGCAGAATCAAGCAGCATAGTCGGCTACAGGTAATTGGTGGCTATGTCTGAAGGCAATTTCCAGTCTCCTAACACCTTGGCAAGGTTTACTGCGGCGCCCAACCATCAGTATGATTCTATGGAAGGCTTCCCGCAAGCGAACAATCTAACTGCAGACCAAGTTGTACAGCCAACTGTTGAGAACCGAGATCAACATGAGCAGTTTCTTGTCCGAAATGAACGTTATCCTCCCGTTAACAATCAATGTGTCGCTTTCCCTGTGATGAATTACCGGAGAGATATTCCAATGGTTGGGTTAGTAGATCCAAGAGCTCTTGACGATGGTAGAAGACTCCGAGTGTTGGAAGAGCAAATGAAAGCCTTGGAAGCGAAAGATGCCGTTAACCTGGATGCTGTGGCCATGTGTTTGGTTCCTGACCTGGTGTTGCCTTACAAGTTCAAAATGCCGGAATTTGAAAAATACAGGGGAGATAGCTGTCCAAAGCTGCATTTGATGATGTTCTGCCGAAGGATGACTTCGTTCGTACGAAATGACCAACTAATGATCCATTGCTTTCAGTATAGCCTGACTGGGGCATCGTTAAGGTGGTATGTGCAACTAGAGAGTAATCAGATTCGATCATGGGTGGATTTAGCCAGAGCTTTCATGAAGCAGTACGATTACAACTTGGATTTGACTCCTAGTCTCGTAGATTTGCAAGAATTGTCTCAGGCGGAGAATGAATCATTCAGAGGATATTTGCGAAGATGGAAAGAATTGGCTGATAGTGTTCAACCACCACTTCCGGAAAGGGAACTGGTTGACATCTTCTTGGGTACTCTGAAAGGCCATTATTTTGACAAATTGTTCAGTTGCACAAACTTTGTGGGCCTGATGAGACTGGGAGAGATTGTTGAGAGAGGACTCAGGAATGGAAAGTTTCGAGATGTTCCTTACGTCCCAGTTGATAAGATTGAGTCAGTTGTCAGTTCTCAAGAAGAGTGGGAAGGAGATGACGCCGTCTCAGAATCTCTAGCATCTCAGGATCAGTTTCCAGACACTTCAAGTCAACGATCATCCTATCGCCGATCGCGTCAGCATGCTCCACGAAGACCAAGGAAGCCTGAAAGGCAGTTTACTCAGCTACCAGTGTCATACAGTCAGTTGTTGCCAGATCTGGTCAAAAGTGGATTGATAGTGCCGAAAGAGACTAAGCCGGTGATTCCACCGTATCCTCCAGGTTTTGATGCCAGCGCCCGCTGTGAGTACCATGTTGGGGCACAGGGGCATTTAACAAATGATTGTAAGGTGCTTAGAAGTCAGATTCAGGATCTGTTAGACTCTGACCGTATTTGCATCACGCCTCAGGGTTTTGTTCAGATTAATGATTTTCCATCCTCCAGTTGTGTGGGTTTGTCAGTTAATGTCATGGAAGACTCCACAGGAAGTGTGTGCTCTGAAGATTGTCAATTGGAGGGTTCAGTTGTATGGGAGAAGTTTCTAGAGGTTTTTGCGCCGGATGTCGCATCTGTTTTCTCTGCTTAATCCGTTTAGTTTTTGTGCACTAGTGTCTGCCGACCACCACCAGGATTGTTGGCTGGGGTCGTTATATTCGTACTCATTTGTGCTTACCTGCTGATTTTGTTGGTTGTACATATGTGGGAGATGTTCGTCTGTGTGCTTATAGCTTGAATTTCTCTTTGTCTCATTATGAATATGTGTTTGCTTTCTACGCTGCGTTATCATTTAACAGGTATATCAGAACCGTGGGTCTCATTTCCTCATCATCCAGTTTATTGCAGGAACTCCTTCAGAGATATGGAACAGAATCAGTTTGAATTGATTGAAGTCCAAAGCCAGCTGGGGCAGATGATGAGAGACATGTAAGAGATGCGTCTGGAGCAGAAGATTCTCAAAGAGGAGAACAGTCAGCTGAAGACCCAAATGAGCTTGATCATGGAAGTGGTCAAGAATGTGCTTAGGAAAGAAGACGATCAGCTATTTGAAGTCGCAATGAAGAAGCTCGCGCCACCTGTGCATGTGGAACCTGAGCAGCAGCAACAGAAGATACATCCGGCTCAACGGAGGATCCAGGAAGGGAAGCCAAAGAGAATGTTTGAGGCACCGCCTATGACATATGCTGAGCTCTTGCAGACCTTATTGAGGTTTAATCTGGTTGAGAAGAGAACGTTGGAGCCACCAACGAGAGTGTTTCCTCAAGGGTACGATGCCAGTAAGCAATGTGAGTTCCATTCCGGGGCATTCGGACACGACATCGAGGGTTGTCATGCTTTTAAGCACAATGTTCAAGACCTGATTGACTCGCACGATATTGAATTCACGCCGGGCGGCGTAGCTGTGCATATTGCTCCTGTCTCAGTCGATGCTAAGATGACAGATGTTTCTAAAGCTGCAGTGGGTCAGAAGCGTATCCTGGACTCCATGGTGTCAGAATCTCCAGGCCCACAACTGTTGCCTATTCCTGGGGCAGATCTGAGAAAGAAAATGGCTAAGCATAAGGAGGGCGTTAATCAATACATTGAAGGTCAAGAAACCGATGTTGCAGTTGATACAAAGGGTGTTCAAGAATCAACTAGATACCGGCAACAGCAGCCTCAGCAGCAGAACCAGCAGGGGTATAAAAGATATCAGAATCGGGGTCCTCTGGCAAGCCGTCATTTGGAAACTCCTCCTATGCCGTATGCACAGCTTCTGCAAACGCTACTTCAGCTCCAATTGGTTCACAAAAGGACAATGGCTCCCTTAACGGGACCACCACCACCGGGGTATGATGCCAATGCTACCTGTGAATTCCACACTGGGGCACCAGGCCATACGGTTGAGAATTGTAAGGCTTTCAAGCACAAAGTGCAGGATTTGCTTGATAGTGCAGCAATCAGCTTCGGGCCGGGAGGTCCCCAAATCATCTGAATAAAGGAGGAAGGGCTCTATAATTTGGTTGAGTCGTTGAAAGCAGATCAGGACAGCAGCGAATTGTCTCTAATAAAGATAGCTGGTTCAGCAGCAGGGCAGATGCAAAAGCCCGGTTCTCGGAAGCTAGCATATTTTCTTTGTTTTAGCTTGTCATTTCTTTACATTTGTAGTTGCTTTCCTGTTTGAATTTGTAATCTTGTTTGTAAAACTTGTTGTTTTCATTTCAATTGATGATAATGAAATAAATATGCATGGTTTTGATTAAATCCATTCGTGTTCACTAACTGTTTTACAAATGTCCAACACTTGGTTAAGAAGAACTTGGGGAGGATGACGAAAATGACCGACATGCAACTACCGATATTGTATGCTTTTGAAATAAACTTGCTGATGATGTACAGGCATTGTTTCAAATCCCTAAACACCGGAGACATAAGGAAGATAATCCCTTGTTAACCCCTTGGAGCCTTGTAGTAGGAGTTCTTTCTGTGAACGAAAAAACCTCAATCTTAACCTGGGGCAGGGTAGGTGTTAGCTAATTCGACTGAGCGTCCAAATTGCAAAAGGAGTGTCCGTTTGAGGATCAATCACGTCCCTAGAGGTCGTGCCTAAAAGACCACAATGGTTCAATCAAGAGTGGGACAGCCACATCACTTCCCAAAAAGTCAGACAACCAGTGTCACACGACTTGTTCAAAAGAAAAACGAAAAAAAAAAGAGAATCAAAAGCCCGTTAAGTCAAGAAAACTTCAAAACAAATGACTTAGGCAAAAATGAGGGCATCCCGCTGGACTTAAAAAATCAAAAGAAACTCAAAAGGAGTCAGTCCAGGCAAAAGTTAGGGATATGAAAAGAAAAAGATGAAAAGGATCAAAAGAAAAAGCTTCGATGGAAATACGAGTCGTGTGACCTCAAGTGTCAAAGATGAAAAGTGAGTGGCTGTCACTCCAAGAGCCGAAAGTTTCTCGAGCTATCACTCCTATCTTTCAACCTCCGAGAGGTGAGCGCTAAGGTCGAATTAGCTGAACGTAGGATGGGAGAACATCAAGGAGAATGGGTGGGTTAAGATAAACTTTGAGCCTTTATCCTTTCTTTCAAAACCGTGAACCTGACCATGTTACAACCTTCAAAAGTCCTAATTGAAGCAGGTTGTTTCGAAAGCATACTCCGGTAAAGGTCGCGCCGATTCTGACTCCTAAAAAGGTTCCTCTTACCATGTTGGTACTGATGTTGATAAATGTTTTGTGCATTATATGCCATAAACTGTTTTTCCTTTTCCCAGTGAACAGATTGGATGTCAAAGCTGTCATATGTGTTGCATTAATACATCTTTTATGCAGAACAACTTGTTTTACTTGCGAGTAAGCGCTTGACAGCAGAAAAGCTTCCTACAGTGGAAAATATGGTCAAGATAGAATGCAGAACGCCCGAATGTTCCGAGAGCAGGGGCAAGCTTTTATTGTGATCCCCAGTCAGGTCAGCTTTTCGAAGTCAGTTATTCTGGGGCAATCAGGTTGAGGTTCAGTGAATACGTCGTAGTCAGGAGGTACTGCTTTGGATCAGCTAATCAGGAGCAAGGTCATTGCAGTCAGGGGCAGACCATCTTAAGCACGCAGAAGTTATTCGAGGAGCATTTGAGGTAAAGTGTCTCTCGGAAGTTCAGAATGCTGAGGCATGTTATATCAGACCATCAGGGCTCAGATTTGCAAATTTCCTTTCAAGGACTATCCCCACAGATGTCCTATAGGCTGGGGCATATCAGAAGCGAAAGGATTGTTCTTCTCCGTATTTACAGGGTCATTCGGAGTTATTCGAGCAGATGCAGTCGATTTTCGAGAGCGAGGCGAATGCGAGAAGTCATGCCACTATCCCTTCACTCTTCACTAAAAGGCTGTGTATTCAGGAAGAATATTTTCCAGCATCAGTTGTACCTGACCCAGTAGGATAAGCTTAAGAGCTCAAATCCATGTTTGCGATTACTGTGAGGCCCATCCGTGTTGGCGCCTCGATTTCCAGATCCGAGCTTCATCAGTACGCGGGAAGATTCCCTTCACTTTCGCCAGCAGAGTCCAATTTGTCATTGGCATGGATAAGCTATTCCCAGAGAAGTCTAATCATATTCAGCACGTCTGCTATTTCACAGCGGAGTTATGTACCCCAGCAGGGTATTACTTCGTCGGGGTGTTCGGTTAAGTTCCCAATATCCCCAGCAGGGTTGATTTCACTCTCCCAGCATTTATTTTGCTGGGATAATTCAGTGATATCCAGTTTATCCCCAGCGGAGTTGGCTTCGTCTTCAGCATTTATTTTGCTGAAATGATTCTGTACCCAGCTCTCTCCGGCAGCTCGAGCCTGCATTAGCATATTGCATGCATCATATTTGCATCATACTTGCATATCATTGTCAAAATGCGTAGCATTTCTATCCAGAATGGAGCATTACGCTGTAGAAAGATTAAAGCATTTGCATATGCATACGAAGCATAAGTCAGATTTTCTATCAGCCTCATATGGCGCGTGAATTACTCTGTGGTCAGTTCAGGGGCATTTATCCAGCAACAGTATTCAGACAGTTCAGCAGATTATTTGTATCTCAGATCATACAACGAGTATGCTTTGATCAAGCAGTCATCCGATGTCGACAAGCTTTCCTTCCCGTCAATTCATATTGGCGATGTGTTCCTCCAATGAATGGACTTCTCCGTCTATCATTAGACGTCTTGAGTACGAATGTGGTTTTCTTTCCGTCTATCCATAGACGATGTGAAGTTGCGGGTGGTCGCAGTAAGGTTTCAAGAAGGGGTTTCCCCCAGGATATGCTTTCCTTCCCGTCTATCAGTAGACGATGTGAAGTTTTGGTTGATTTTCAATAAGGTTCAAAATAGGGTTTCTCCAGCAAGTGGCTTTTCTTTCCGTCTATCAGTAGACGATGTGAAGTTTTGGTTACTGTCCAGCGGGTTTCTTATTGCCAGATCATACATATGATGAGGTGTTTCCCCAGCGAGTCTTCTTCGGCTATCCTTGGTTGTTGAGGGGTTTCAAAATGATTTTGGATATTGGTTCTCTTTCTGGTTATTGGATATGATGACGTTTAAGAGGGAATTTTCTGACCATCAATCCTTATTGATGTCGAGGCTCTTCGAAGAATGTTCAGTTTTCGTGATTGTCGATTCTTATTGACGACATGGTTCCTTAAAGGGTGGTTTTCTTCCCGTCAGTCCATACTGACGATGTGGCCCCTTCAAGGATATTGATCTTTCCATCAATTCCCGTAAACAGAAGAATTCTGAAATTCAAAGGATGGTGTTGAATTGCGTTATGGTGTCTTTCTGTCTACCTTTAGACGATGTGAATATGGAGATTAATAGTGTCTTTTCGTCTACCCTTAGACGATGTGCAAATGGAGATTATTTCTTCCCGTCTACCCTTAGACGATGTGAGTATGGAGATTATGTCTTTCCGTCTATCCTTAGACGATGTGAATTGTTTTGTTTCATCAATCAGGATGATCCCGTCTACCCTTAGACGATGCAAGTACGGAGATTATTTCTTTCCGTCTACCTTTAGACGATGTGAATATGGAGATTAATAGTGTCTTTTCGTCTACCCTTAGACGATGTGCAAATGGAGATTATTTCTTCCCGTCTATCCTTAGACGATGTGGAGTTGGAGATTATTTCTTCCCGTCTATCCTTAGACGATGTGGATTGATTTGTTTCATCAATCAGGATGATCCCGTCTACCCTTAGACGAGTGAGTATTCAATCAGGGTGTCTTCCCGTCCATCTTTGGACGATGTGAGTATATTTCTCTTCCTGCCTGTCAGTAGGCAACGTGAGAGGATCAGGTATTTTGTTGCAACCCTCAGGGTTTGTTATATGGGGTATCACAAGCAACTGGTATTCAAATCAGGAATTCTTCATCAAATGATTGATCAGTCTATCACCGTAATGACTGGACTCGGTTTTCTGGACTTTATTCCCCAAGCAGTTTACAGTATATGCTCGCGGTTGGCAAATTTTCGGGTTTTATTTGTATTCAACCGTCTCGTACCTCTGAATGTTTGAAGGCTGAGCGCTCTCCAAACCCTTCAGGTCCAAGTCGCTTGGATAGGGGCAGCTGTTGCACCCTAAAATTTGACCAACCGATTCTCCTATCTGACTCGTGGGTTAAATTCATATTCGCAGCTCAGACATGTGATATTTGTGCACAAGCAGGGGATATCAGAGTTTACAGCTTGATCTTCGTCTATCAGATGTGGCAGATCCAGTCCAGATCACCAGGGTTTTATTTTCGGGAAATTGTTTCGGCCATTTTTCGTTTGGGCCTATACCCAAGTTCAGTGCAGAAGGGGCCCAATTCAACCCAGCTTGGTCCAAGTTTTTTCCAGCGAATTTCCAGACTCTTCAGCAAGCTTCTAGAAGGTCCTAGAGTGGTCCAGAAAATGCCAAGGCTTTAAATAGCAGGCGCCACGTGTTAGAAAGAGAGAGGGCCCACGCGTTTTGCATTGATCACGCCACCACAGCAACTCTGACTCCCCCAATCCACGCCACGCGTCCCACCAAAGCTCACCCTCTCTCTCTCTGCTGACACGCGCTCCCCATGCAGCCACCTCCCTGAGACACTTGTCACCGTCCAGCCATCGCCTGAGTTTCACCTGAAAACCCACCGGCGGCCATGCATCCGCCATAACCGCCCGCCGCCGGTCACCCCCAACGTCCTCCGGCCACCGTCTTTCTCGCCGGAATCCCCAAACACCCAAAAAACCCCAGAAAACCACTTCTTCACCCCGATTGCCTCCGATCTCCTTCGTTCTCCACCGTCTCCACCTCGCCGGAGACATCAAGTTTCGCCGGAAACCTCAAGTAAACTCCCAGAATACATCCATCCTCGTCGCATCTCAAGAAGAGCTCCTCCAGAACTCGCTCAGGCCTTCATCGTTTTGCCAGAAATTTTCCAGAATACATTCAACGATCTTCATCGTTCTTCCAGGTTTCCAGAACGCCAACAATCTTCATCCAAATAGTTTCCAGAAACGTCCATCCACCAAACGAACATCAAAGATCCTCTGAAGATCTTCCTCAGGACATTTACGCCACTCAAAGGATCTTCAGGATCCATCTGCTTCAGAATCATAGCTTCATCAGTTCTTGAGTTTCTCATCCCAGATCTTCGTAGAATTCGTGGAGTTCTTCGCTAATTTGTTCAAGAGATTCGAGCAAGCTTCGACGCGTGCTTCAAGGCCTCCGTGAGTTCCTTCAACGATCTGGAAGACGTCAAGATCTTCCCCTCTCGTGGCAATTTTCACTGAGCCTCCAAAAGAATCCCAGCGACGTCCTCGTTTCAGGTTAGCCCTCTCTCATAACCGCCATGAATGTTCTTAGCATAAGTTTCTTGTTTTGTTTTTGTTCTGAGGATTAAGATTCTAGGGATAATTCGTATAAGGTTGAGCTGATTGAGGGGTTTGGGGTTTTCTGGGAATGGATTGGAAAAGGAGGATGAGTGGCAGAGAGGAGAGAACAAAACGGCTAGGGTTTGGGATTAGAGGTAGTGAACAGTAACCTGAGTTTGTGAGGAAGATTGGTTTTGTTTAGGGTTTCGTTCAGATTAGGGTTAGAGTATTGGGCTTAGGCCCAAATGTGTTCTGCTGAACACTACCCCCATTGTTACTAATTCCCCCCCCCCCCCTGGCGTGTGAGATCAGAGTGATTGGAGGTGGGCCTCATGCCCAATTGCTGTCTACACCCCCTGGGCGTAAGCCCAATGACATATACACGTTGACTCCTCACTAAACGCACCTCCCTCTAGTTTTTTTATTTTTGTCAATTCTGATTTGATTTGGGCCCAGTCTGTATCACTAAGCGCACCCCCCATCTCTGGCCCAAAGTCAGAATGAGCCTGAATCCCTTGCTGTTAGCACCCCCCCTCCAGTTTTATTTCAATTTTATTTTCTTTAATTTCTTTTATTTCTTTGCATATTAAATAAATCATAATAAAATGTAAATAAGTGATTTTTTAATTCTTCTTTTTTCTACCATTTCATGAAAGCATCTAGAAAATTAAATAAAAATAAAAGTGTCATTTTACTTTTGTTTACTATTTTTGGTATATTTTCCATTTTCATTGATCTCTTTTAATTTTTTAGTGCATACATGTCATTAGAAAATCAATAAAAAATAGTAGATTTAGTCAAATAATTCCGTTCTTTTTTCTGTAGACTCGTGATTCAGTGTAGAATTTTATAGTGCAAAGACAGTAGCTTAATCATGCATTTTCATTTTAATTGCATTTTTTCACTGCTATTGATGTTGAATAAATGGGTTTGTGGATATGTCTGTGTTGCTGATTTTAGTTCTTTCATCAGGTGTTGAATTTTGTTCTGATTTTTCAGTATGTTATCCTAGAGCCATATAGGTCTCCCATTAGATTTTTGATAGATTTTTGTAGGATGTTCTGATATGATTTGTCTGAGTCTGAAGATAGGAGAAGTCTTGATGACTTCTGACTTTGAAGTTCAACTGTGGTTGAACTTCAGAGATAGTCTCTTGTGGTTTGTTGGCCTGTGGGTGCTTCTTAAGGATAGGAGCTGGTTGCAGTCCTGTTGGAGCTTGCAAGGATGCAGTGGATTGAGGCTTAGTCTAGGAGCTTGTTGTCTGTTTGTGAGGTTCGAGATCCTGAAGTTTGAAGGGAGTTTATGGTACTTTCCTGAGGAAGGCACTATGAATGACTTTCATTCTTTCTTCTCACCTCTTTCTTAAGTATCCAATGATGTCGGAGCCGACTTGTGAGTTTAATTTCTCCTGAGGAGGAATGTAAACTGATCACCTGTTGTTGAGCCACATGGGATACGATTCCTAAGTGGAAGCCTCCTAGTACTTTCCTGAGGAAGGTCCTATGGGTCTATTCACTTAGTTCCCTTAGTTTATCTAGGATTTCTCAAGTATCCAGTGATGTTGGAGCCAACTTGTGAGTTTAATTTCTCCTGAGGAGGAATGTAAACTGATCACAGTTGTTGAGCCACGTAGGATACGATTCCTAAGTGTCAGCCTCCTAGTACTTTCCTGAGGAAGGTCCTATGAGTTTGCTCACTTAGTTCCCTTAGTGCATATAGGTTTTTCTCAAGTATCCAGTGACGCCGGAGCCTTCATGTGAGTTTAATTTCTCCTGAGGAGGAATGTAAACTGATCACAGTTGTCGAGCCGCATAGGATATGACTCCTGAGTAGTAACCTCCTGGTACTTTCCTGAGGAAGGCACTATGAGCTCGCCTGCTTAGCTCCCTTTCTCTGGTAAGCTTGTTCTGAAGCTTGGAGACTGGGATTGATTCCTTTTGCTTAGGTTTTTGATTAGATTGTTGCTTAGATCTTTTCTTAGGGTATTGTTATAGAGTTTTGTTTAGAGATAGATTAGGAGCTTATTTCAGGTTTGTTAGGGGCCTTGCCCAGGAGTAGCTTCTTGTTTGTAGATAGAGGCCCTGCTCAGGGTTAGTCTCTTTGTATTGTTTGACTTGAATGATGTTATGTTGCATTAGACTTAGGTATTCATCTAGATAGTTCTGAGTAGGTGCATCTTAGAAGTAGACTTTGTGTGCATGAGAAGTTGAGGTGGTCCTCCTTCTGCTTGTTTGTTATTGAATGGCTTTGCTTATTGGTATTTGGTAGAGCTGAGCTCCCTTGCCTTTGTGGTTTGCGGCCTTTGCGCCTTGTTTGTTTAGTCGTTGCATTCATGCATATTTTCAGTATTCCTTTACTTTGCAGTTTCTTGTTTGTAGTTTAGTCCTGTTGCCATGATCCCTTAGGAGCTCTGACTTCTCCGCTGCGGAGTTGTTATGATAGACATTAGGATGGTCAACCAGGTGTGACAGTAGTAGGTAGATTCCCCTGTTTCTCAGCTATAGTTTTAGGGTTTCCCTTTCCTTTCTGTAGGAGCTTTTGAGTAGCTTGATCCGCAGTTAGCTGAACTACAGCTGCTCTGATTCTTCGTTCCAGACGAAGATATGTAGGCATAGGATGCGATATCCTAGCGAGCACACTAACGATTAACTTTAGTTCTCTCGCGGCTGTGCGATCGAGACTTTCCCGCTAACGACTAATTGTTATCCCTTTCTCTTGCCCGAGTGCATTTGAGACCAGATCATAGTTGTAGGTTCCCGAGCCTTAGAGACCAGTTTGTTTTCTCACCGCTGTGTGAGAGCCCCTGTTTACCCGTAGTTAGTCGAACTACGTTTGCTCTGATCTTCCATGCTGTATGGAAGTACGTAGGCACAGGACGCGATGTCCTGGCGAGCAACCTTTCCCCGTTTAGACGTAGGTAGTCGAACTACGTTGACTCTGACTTTCCCATTGCACGAGGGAATACGTAGGCCCAGAACACCGTATGTTCTGTCGAGTCCTGTCCTTTTATTTTCTTTTCAGACCAGCCATTAGCGTAGATAGATAACACACCCTTTTACCTATAAACACCAAGCGTGGATCCCATCGAGTACGATGGACGTGAGGGGTGCTAATACCTTCCCCTTGCGTAACCGACTCCCGAATCCAGGTTTTGGTTGCAATGACCATACCTTTTCCCGTCTTTTGCGAGGTTTACTTCGAGCGTTTCCTTTCCCGCTCTGAGGGATAAATAACGCACGGTGGCGACTCTCCTGTCAAGCCGGCGCCGATTTTCGCAGTAGCGACACCCTCGTATTGACGAGACGTGAGTCCTGACGTGGACGAGCTATTGCTATGTTAATGGGAGTTCTTGTGGTGATAAGACGTAAAAAAGGCTCTATTGCCTATGATGACAGGATCTATTCATGTTGATGAACCTGTTTCCCTTGTGTTGACCAGATGCGGATAGCCCATCCCCAGCGGAGTCGGCAAGTTTTGTTTCTCCATGATGATGTAATATGGAGTCCTGTGGAGGACAAATTTGAAAAGTACTAATGAGGGCAAGTTGTATTCCTATGACGATAGGATTTCCTCGTAATGACGAATTTATGGCTCTTCGTGGTGACGAAATTTAAGGGCAATTGTGAATAAATTTTCCTGTGATGATGGGATCTTTACTTGTGTGGATGAATTTGTTTCTCTTCTTGTGTTGACGAGGTTAGCCCAGTTGTGGACAAAAGTGTTGTTGCAAAGATAGTTCAGTACCTGTGGTGTTACACGGGTGGCGATAGTCAAAATCAAAGTTATTCACAGACGGCTGATCGGTTGCTACCGTAATAATCATACGAACGTCGTTCCCCGAGCAGTGGTGCAGTTTATTTCTGCGGTTGGCAAATTTTCGGGTTTATTGTGGTATTCAACCGTCTCGTACCTCGAATGTTTGAAGGCCGTTCGCTCTTCAACCCTTCAGGTCCAAGCCGCTTGAATAGGGGCAGCTGTTGCACCCTAAAATTTGACCAACCGGTTCCCATATCTGGTTTATGTTTTGATACATTTTGCATTCGCATTCGCATACGGCATGCAGTGCATTTTTATCAATCAGGATTGATTTTTATCAAGATTATAGCCCCTGGCGTTTTAGGCAGTACAGGCCAGTCAGAATAAAAGTCTGTTGAGAATTGGTGCTCATCTCCCGTGTTTTCAGACCATCTCGGTGCCCGGATTCCGCTACGGCTGCGTAATGGGGTTTTAATCGGTTTAATCGGCTTCTTGGCATTTTTAAGATTTTTCTGTCATTTTTCTGGATTTTTAGTGCATTTAATGAATTTTTCTGGATTTAATAGAGTTTTTTTATATTTTTTAGAGTTTAAATAAATTTTATCTTCTTTCTTTAGAAATTAATAGATTTTTAAGGTTTTTAGATATTGTAGTTTTAATAATTTTAGATTTTAATTTTCTTTTAATAGTTAATAGATAAATAGCTTTCTTTTTCTTTTAAAAAGAGTAGAAAAAAAAAATAATAATAATAATAGATAGTGTTTTTTTAGATTAGAGTTTTATTGTGTTAAAAAAAAAGAATTAATAAAGAAAGATAATAAATAGAGATTAAAGTTTTTTAGATTTTTTAGATTTTATTTTTCAGAATTAATTAGGATTTTAAAAAAGGGGTCTTTTAGATTAATTAATAGTTTTTTAGATTTTTTTTAGATTTAATTAGGTCTTTATCTTTAATTTTCGTTTTAGATATTAATTAGGAGTAACTTTAGGATTAATTAGGGTTTTATTAGATTTTAATTAGGTCTTTATCTTTAATTGTTGTTTTTTGTTTTAATTAGGGTTAATCATGAGTTTAATTGGGTTTAATCATGTTCATTAGTGGCTAATTCAGAATTAATTCGTGGGCCATGTGTCTTTATGGGGGCCCAGTCCAGATATCGCCAGGTGTCAGTCTATAAAAGTCCCAAGTGTTCATCTCTGAGATTCTTCTTGACGCCACGTTTTCGCTCCAGAGTGTGCCACCTCACGCCCCACTCACACTCTCACACTGCATGCTTGCCACGTTTCCAATTCCCTTCTCTCTCTCCCCCACCACGTGTCTTGCCGTCATCACTTCCCTCTGCCATCTGCCCCTCGCCTGAACCCCTCACCGCCGGCCATGCAAAGCTGCCGGCGGCCACCATAACTGATCGTCTCCGGTGACCTTAACTGTCTCCGACCACCGCCAATTCGCCGGAATCTGGATTTTTCCAGAAAATCCCTTCAAACGCCTTCAATCTTCTTCTTCCTCCTCCGATCCACCTTCATCAGTAATCTTGTTTCCAGATATCTCCCATCCAAATTCGTCCAAGTTCGACCGATCATCATCAGATTTGTCGTTAATCTGCATCAGAATCATCAACGCCAAGAACATCACCCAGAAACTTCAGAAGAACTCCATGGATCTTCATCGCTTTCCTCAGAATATCATCGCGTTCTTGAATTATTTTCCAGAAACATTCATCTTTCATCAAGAACATCCAACCTCCAACGGATTCCAGATCCGCCCACATCCGCAAGCAATCTTCTACAATTTCGTCATCTCTAAACGCTCGCGCGAAAGTCTTCCGTCCAAAAGCCTTCGGTGTTCATCCGGACTCAACGATCTTCGTCAAGAACGTTCGTCATCTCCTTCGTCATTTGTTCTTCATCTCTCCAGAACCCTCAAGAATTCCCAGCGCTCATCTTCTTCACCAAGTTCTCCAGGTTTTTCTTCGTTCTTCTTCCTTAAATCCTTACGCCTCCATATTTGTTCATTTAGCTTGAGATTTATTGTGATTGTTAGGGTTTGAACGGTTTTAGGTGAGGATTTGAATGTTGTTTTGTGAGGCGGGTTAGTTTTAGGGATTGAGAGATTGAAGGATGGAGGAAGTTTCAGAGGATAGGATCTGAGAGGGAGAGGGGGTAGCGCCGTTAGGGTTTCAATGTGTGACGAAGGTGAACAGTAGCGTGAGGGAGAGGGATAGTATAATCTAGGGTTATTCGTTGCTGAGTGTGGGTTGTATAGGTCTTGGGCCTTAAGCCCAATTGCGTTTTACTGAGCCATACCCCCATTATTCACTACCAACTCCCCCTCTCCCCTGGTTTGAATACAATATGGGCCTAATATGATTGCTAGTAGCACCCCAGTTTGGGGCCCATCAGAATAACAAATGAAGCCATGGCTATTCGTACCCCCCCCCCCCCCCCCCCCCCGGGTTTTATTTTTTTGTTTTGCTGTTTTTTCTGAATTAAGACCTGGCCCCAGCGCAATTGCTGGTTGCACCCCCATCCTGGGCCCAGTTATGTTTCTGAATATGAAAATTACTTCTACCACCCCCTTGCTCCATTTTTTTTAATTGATTTTCTTCTTTTTCCATTATTTGCATATAGTTTGAATAAATCGTATAAAATCAAAAAATGATCATTTTAATGTAGGGATTTTTGCTACATTCCAATAATTGTGTGAAGAAAATTATAATAAAATTAAAAATATTATTCTAAGCATTTTCCTATTTTTAGTAATTTTTGCATTTAATGGCATTTTATTTTCATATTGTTTGTACATACATCTTGTTGAATTTTGTTTAGGCATTTCCTTCCATATTTTGATCCCATTCTTTTTGTGGTAGCTAGATTAGAGCATTAAGTTCCCTTAGAAATTTATTTCATATTTTTGTGATTGAACTTTGATTAGTTTTGATTATAAAACATTAGGGTGATAATTTTAGAGTCTAAACTCAACATAGGTGCATTATAACATTTTATTTTGGGCTTTTTAGCATGAATTAGGGTATGGGACATATAGGGTATGTAGGGTAGATATAGGACTCCCCTAAGAATTAATCCTAGAATTTTAAATACTATTTTACTATTTTTAGTATATTTTGCAAATTGTATGGTTGTGTGGTGTGCTCACTTGGGGTTTATATTTGTTTGCTTGGGCTTTTGGGCTTTTTATTTGGGGTATGGGCTTGGTTTGGGCTTGTGGAAGCATGAAGAATCAATAGAGAATATTGAAGATGTTAATCAAGGTTGAAGCACGAAGATTGATTGGATTGAAGGTGCTGATTAAAGGCATAGGAAATAGTAGGAATAAGCAGAGCCTTAGAATAGACTGAATTTTTTGTACAAACATGGATAGCTCCGTGTGCTTCCATTCCTCTCTATGACATAAAGTCCCTCTATGGTATTCACCTCCCTCCTTTGGAGGGATAAGTGACCTTACCTTAGAGGTAGAACTTTGAGGGAAATAGTTTGTTACAATGTCAACTGTTTAGAGGCTTCCTTTGGTTGTCAATGAACTGTTTGACATTCATTTTATTCTGATAAATCAATTCTTTGCTGGAGAAAGAAGCCATTGAGGATAGGGATGAAGATCAAAGATTGACAAAGATGAATATTGTTCATGTCAAAAGCTAGGGTTTGCTGCCGTAGGAGCTGGTGTGCTGTCAGGGCTGGTTTTGAGGTTTTACTTTCTTTGCTGTATTGTTTGTTAATTTTCCCCTTAGGTTTGAAGTGAAGTTGTTTCACTTTGCCTATTGTTTTCTAGGTTCGAGGTTGAGTGGGACTCCCTTGCCTCGCTTGTACTGCTGCATTCATGCATTTTACTGCTTTATTGTATATGCTGTTTCTTTTCCGTTTATTCCCTTAGGATCTCTGTTTCTCTCTGCGCAAGAGAGGAATATGACAGACATTAGGCTCTCATCCATGCATGCCAACATTAGGGTAGCTTTTGATTCCCTTTTCAACCATAGGTTTTAGAGTTGTTGTTTCTCTTCTATATCAAAGCAATCAGAAAAACACAATAAACATTTCAAACACAATAAAAGACAGTTCTTGCGTAAAAGACTGTAAACCAATCAAAAGAGTCATTTTTGTCCGCTTGGACCCCTAATCAGGAGAAAACCTTTTTCAGAAGGATAAAAAACAATCAAGACAGACTTGTGTCGTACGTAGCCCGAACTACATTTGCTCTGATCTTTCATGTTGTATGAAAGTATGTAGGCATAAGATGCGATATCCTAGCGAGCAACCTTCCCCTCCTTTCCCGTAGGTAGGCGAACTACGTTGACTCTGATTTCTCGTTCCAGACGGGAATACGTAGGCATAAAGTGCGATACTTTGCCGAGTCAGTTTATTTTCTTTTAACCCCAGACCTGTAGAATAGATAGAATAACAATCCGTACCAGAAAACAAGCGTGGATCCCGTCGAGTACGACGGATGTGAGGGGTGCTAATACCTTCCCCTTGCGTAACCGACTCCCGAATCCAGGGTTTGGTTGTGATGACCATTCCTTTACCGTCTTTGGCATTAGGTTTACTTCGAGCGTTTCCTTTCCCTCTGTTGGGATAAATAACGCATGGTGGCAACTCTTCTGTTCAGCCGACGCTGATTTTCGCAGTAGCGACACCCACGTGAATGCTGGAAATGGGTTGGGGTTCACTGACCTAGAGCTGACGCCGAAGGGGAGGAATCACAATAGCGCCCTGCACATCTCGATAGAGTGTAGGGGAACGATTATGTCTCACGTGTTGGTGGACACGGGGTCGTCGCTCAATGTTCTTCCGAAGAAGGCATTAATGAAGTTGGATACTCGTGGAGTGATTTGCACACCCAGTGATCTGGTGTTGAAAGCGTTCGATGGAACCAAACGCCATGTTTTCGGGGAGGTGACCCTGCCAATCCAAGTCAGGCCGGAAACATTAGATGTGGTATTTTACATTATGGACATCATGCCTGCCTACAGCTGTCTCTTGGGCCGGCCATGGATCCATGCTGCTGGAGCCGTGACCTCCATGTTGCACCAGAAACTCAAGTATGTTATCGGAGGTAGCATCGTGACTGTTTGTGGCAAGGAAGACATAATGGTGAGCCATTTGTAGTCCTTCAAGTATGTTGAGATGGATAGGGAAATCCACGATACCCTATGCCAAGCGTTCGAAGCTGTTAAAGTCAAGGACGTAGCTCCTGTAGTCACTGAAAAGCCATAGATGACTCTCTCTTCCTTCAAGGAAGCCCGGGCCGTTGTTCAAGCCGGATCTACCCCAGGCTGGGGGCGAATTTTGGAGATACCCAACAAGCAAGACAAGTTTGGGTTGGGATATTCTCCTGGAGCTGAAGCCTCCTCTTCTAGAAATGCGTCTCGAGGTAAAGGGCCGATCCAGTTTACCAGTGGCGGGGTGATATTTGAAAGCATCAACGCGGTGTCTGAAGACAGCGGAGATAGCGACTGTGACCTCGACTCTTGGATCCAGCCAAGCAAGCCAGGCGAGAGCCTCACCAACTGGTCCCTCAAGGATATCATCCAGATGACAAGCGAAGAGTAATGATTTACTTTTTCCAATCATTGTACAACCCTATGTCCTACCCGGGGCATAGTGGTTTTATTGTCAGGGCCTTGTTGGATTATGTACATGCATTTTGTCAATGAATCAAAAGGCGTTTTTCTTCGTATTCAAATATTGTGATCTCTGTTATTCCTGTTTTATATTTGTTTTGAAAAACAATAAAATGGCAATGGGGTTTGTGCTAACCTGCATATCCTTATTTTAAGCTTAACCCTTGTTATTGCAGGATCCACATAGCAGATGACATCGACTCTGGACCTTCTACGACTCACTTCGACTTCGATTGCCCGATCTATCAAGTCGAAGAAGAGATTGATGAAGATGAAGACCTTCCTGAAGAGTTGGCCCGCTTGTTGAAACAAGAAGATAAAGTTATTCTGCCTCATGAAGAGGAGATCGAGATTGTGAATCTGGGTTCTGAAGAACTCGTTAGGAACGTCAGGATAGGGGATGCACTGCAGAGTGATGTCAAGCAGAGATTGGTCGAGATGCTGAGAGAGTATAGTGACGTCTTTGCGTGGTCATACGAAGATATGCCCGGACTTGATACGGACATCGTGGTCCACCACTTGCCGTTGCGAGAAGATTGTCCTCCCGTTAAGCAGAAGCTTAGGAGGACACGACCAAATATGGCCGTTAAGATCAAAGAAGAAGTGCAAAAGCAGCTTGATGCTGGCTTCTTAGCGGTCACTACTTACCCTCCGTGGGTCGCCAACATAGTGCCTGTACCGAAGAAGGACGGTAAGGTACGCATGTGCGCCGATTATCGGGATTTGAATAGGGCGAGCCCTAAAGATGATTTCCCGTTGCCTCATATTGATGTGTTGGTCGACAATACAGCCCAGTTCTCCGTATTTTCGTTCATGGATGGCTTCTCCGGCTACAACCAGATCAAGATGGCGCCGGAGGACATGGAGAAAACCACGTTTATCACTCCCTGGGGAACATTTTGCTATAAGGTAATGCCTTTCGGTCTGAAGAACGCATGGGCCATTTACCAACAAGCAATGGTTACTTTGTTTCATGATATGATTCATCATGAGATTGAAGTCTATGTTGATGACATGATTGCGAAGTCCCAAACGGAGGAGGGACATCTGGTCAATTTGCTGAAGCTTTTTGAGAGGCTTAGGAAGTTCAGGTTGAGGCTGAATCCTAACAAGTGTACTTTCGGAGTACGGTCCGGAAAGTTACTGGGGTTTATCGTGAGTGAAAGAGGCATCGAGGTTGATCCTGCGAAGATAAAAGCGATACAAGATATGCCAGTGCCAAAAACTGAAAAAGAAGTTCGTGGTTTCTTGGGCAGAATAAACTACATTGCAAGGTTTATCTCTCAGCTCACGGCCACGTGTGAACCGATGTTCAAACTACTAAAGAAAGATCAGGCGATTATCTGGAACGAGGACTGCCATAAGGTGTTGCACCCCAAAATTTGCCCTCACAATACAAGACTTTGTGTTCCAAGAAGGTTCACAAGGTTCACAAAATTCATAATTGGTCAGAAGAGTTGACAATTCCCTCAGACAATGCACCTCCTAAACAGTGCATCCAAAACTAGGGTTTTGACTTTAATCAGGCTAAATGGACTTCCAAGACTTCAAGTGAGCTTCATAACATCTTATATGTGTATAAGAACCCCCATGTCAAGTTTCAAGACTTTTCTCAAAAAGTTTGCTCAGTCAGATGATCAGATAAGTCAAAAGCAGTCAATGCAGTTAAAAGGTCAAACTGAGGTCAACTGTGGTCAAACCAAAGTCAAACTTCATGATTTTTTTTTTTGCCAACATCAAAGAGAGGTTGGGTGAGAAATATTATCATAATAACTGTAATACCCCAAATTTTGCCCTAAGATTTGTCGTCGCATTTCATTGCATTTAATCAATTACTAACAAATTTGTGTAGTCGTTTGACTTTTTGCAGGTAAATATCATATGGCATGCATTTTTTTTCTAAAAAGTAAAAATGGCACAATTGGCAGGAGGACATGTGTAAGGAGTTATGAGTGTGAGAGGTTGAGAGTTCGAATCTCACCTTTGTCATTTTTTTTGTTTTTTATTATTTTTACTCTAAATTTTTCTATCTTTCATTAAAAAAATAACAAAAATAGTTTTTTATTATTATTTAATTATTATTTTCGTATTTTAATTAAATCATTTTTTAAAATATTATTTTTTTCACTTTTTTCTAAATTATTCATAAAAATATCCAAAAAATCATAAAATAAAAAATATTGAAAAAAATTTTGTTCTTTTTATAATATTTTTTATTTTAGGAATCAATAGGATTATTAGTTTTTATTTTAAGTTTATTTTAATTATTTTAAATTATTTAAATTTTATTTTTTCTTAACTAATTATTTAGTTTGGGCTTTAAAATGGGCTTTAGGGACATTATTGACAATTTGGTGTTAACCCTAATTTGTTCCCTATATATACATGTGTTGCCTTGTTGGAAAAGAGGAGAGAATGAAAAAAACCTAAGAGGAGTGAGTGCCGTTTGCCGTTATTTAGTTTTCTTCTTCATCCATTACTATTGTTTCTTTTTCTTCATCGTTTACCGTTATTTCTTTTCCTTCATCTATTACTGTTGTTTCTTTTTCTTCATCTTTTACCGTTATTTCTTTTTCTTCATTTATTACCGTTATTTCTTTTTCTTTATCTATTACTGTTACGTTTATATATATATATAATTTTTAAATTGTTAGAGTTTATATATATAAGATTTTTGATCGAATTATGTCGATACGATGTTTGCACATTTGTGTGCATGACGCGTGACATTTGTGTTAGTTCGATCTGGTTGCGATGATCGCATTTTTGTGTGAGCAATAATACTATTTTTTGCTTAATTTCTTTTTCTTTGCGATAAATTTTGTTTCGTCCGATTTAGATCTGGTTGCGATGAGCGCATTTCTGCGTTAGCAACATTGTTGGGTTATTTGGCACATTTAAAATTCATTATTGCTTTAGTATTATTATTATTATTATTATTATTATTATTATTATTATTATTATTATTATTATTATTATTATTATTATTATTATTATTATTATCATTATTTATTATTATTATCATTATTATCATTATTATCACCATTATTATTATTATTGTTATCATTAATTTATTAAAATTTGTTATAATATAAAAATCTGTTTTTTAAAATAAATAACATTAACATCTTTTCCAAATTAATATGAAAACCTATTATTTTTAAGAAAAACTTTTTTTTTAGATAAATTTAAAATAATAACTAAAATCTTTTTTTTAAAATAATAACTAGAACCGTTATTTATTTTATTTTATTATTGTTCAATTCAAATTTCATTATCATATTGTATCTGCTCCTCTCATGTAACCTCGCGAACTTAACAATCGCTCTTTAAATTCTGCCTTTAAATTTCTGCTTGCATGGTTTAAATTATGACATTATCTCTCTGTTTGCATGATTCAATTATCTCACGCGTTTACTATTATTTCTGTCACATTGCACACATCCGAAGGTTAGGTCTAACTGTTTGGCCGCCGCGCCAATAGTCCGTAAAACTTCACACATTCAATTTCAAATCCTCAAAACTACAAACTACAAACCCTAATTTTCACAAATGCCTCGCCGCAGGCAAAATTACAATTTTACCCTTAGCATTAGGTCAAGGAGCCGCCGCGCTCATTTTAGGGTTTCCCGCCGTGGAATCCCTAATTTAACCCTAATTACAACTTAACATTTCAACGTAGAGATTTGGAGTTTCTACACTCCACGTAAGCGTGTCCTTAAGATGCGTTTATTCCCCTTGAGACCTTGACCACAGTCAAGAAGTTTCTAACCTCCCTATTGAGGGGAACTACGATTACTCTGATTCCACTCCCGTAAGGATACGTAGGCACAAGATGCGATGTCTTGCCGAGTAAACTTAGAATTAACCCCCTTTATTATTTATTATTGCTTATTTATATTTTATTTATCTTTGCTATTTAATTATTTTGCTTATTATTTTGTAATTGTTTCTTGGATGTAAAGTTGTTTAATTATTTAATTATTATTATGGTTAGTAATTAGGGAGTGTAACAACATGTATGTAATATTAAAATAAATTTAGATCACTTTTAAATAAAGATAATTAAAATAAACACGTCACACACGTAAGTCGATTTTAATCGCCGTCTCACTTCCTAAGGATATCCCTCAAGTTGCCTACGAATAATGGTTAAGTGGGGTGTATAAAGCAAGTCCCTCAAATAAAAAAATCATCAAAGTCCCTTATGGTTGCCTTTACGAATCAAGTCCCTTTCGAAAAATGATGATGGTCCCTTATATGTGCTTATTACATCCCACAATGGCCTTCAAAGTCAAATTGTCCCTCACATATCCCTTAACATCCAAAGTAAGGACTACCTACTCCATTATAGTAGGGATAGTCTTATTAAAGGAAAGAATGAAGAATAAGAAAGACCTTTAAACATTAGGGTAGGTTACTCCTAGGTGCTTGCTCACTTCAAAACTTTTTCACACTTAAACAAATTTCCAACAAAATTTTCAAACAAGTTTTTTTCACATCCATACACGGATTATTATTAAACTATTCTGAAATTTTTTGCTATTCACACACTACACTTTCAAAACAATTCCAAAGTGAGCTTAAGTACCTAAGAGCCCATGGATAACCATGGATGAAAAGGATGCTAATACCTTCCCTTTTCATAACCTACCCCCCGGACCCAAAATATTCTCTAAGGTCTTTCCTGTTCTTTTATAACCTTTCCTTATGGATAAAATAAAAGTCGGTGGCGACTCTTGCTATCCGCAACATTGTTTAAAGTCAGTTCACCGGGTTACAGAACTGG
The DNA here is from genome assembly GCA_963859935.3 of Lathyrus sativus. Lineage (NCBI taxonomy): Eukaryota > Viridiplantae > Streptophyta > Magnoliopsida > Fabales > Fabaceae > Lathyrus > Lathyrus sativus. Next base: position 286,342,059 of record OZ012736.1, on the reverse strand, counting down.
CGACTCTGCTGGGGATTTATTTAAGAGGGGTACCCTTAGGAATTAAGATCACTTTAAATTGTTTGCCTTGTTTGCTTTATTATTATATTGTTGGGGTGCTCTTATGTGTGAAAGGTCCTAACCCGGATCTAGTGTACCTTAGGTAAATGGCAATAGACCAAGGAAACTGTACGACGTATATCGATACGGTTGATCTGGTGGCCATAGTTAGTGCGGCTTCTTGGTTGGTGCTTATATTCCTTAAGTCAAGTTGAGGATAATATTGAGGCTGCCATATGTTGTCAATGCACTAACTGACTTTTAGAACCCTAGTTAACTCATCTTGGCCTTTAGAAAGTAGTGAGGTAACCGGCTTTGGTGCAGACTGAAGTTGGTTGACACTCGATACTACGCTCATTGAGATCTTAAACTTGGAGGGTTTTGGTTGGCAAGTAAGTTGCCTTCTGAACAACCACCCTTGTGAAGGATCAATGATATTGAGATCCCTTAGAACCTGGTTACTTTTGTAGGACAGGATGAACCATCTAACTTCAGGGGAGGGTACTTGCCTTTGAACCTCATGCAAGCCTTTAAACCTAGGGCTATGGTGTGACTTGTTTGTGTGTGCCACATGTTTGTGATTGAGCATGACATCATGACATCATCATGCATCATAAGCATATCATTTTCCCTAACCATTTCAAGGACCAAAGGATTTATCTTTGTTCTTTGTTGCAGGTCATGGCTTCTGCTCGTAGAAACACCATCAGGATCAACTTTGTAGGGATACCTGCTAAGCTCAAGGAGTTGGTTTCCCTAGTGCCTGATCATTCCCAGTTCAACAAGAGACATGGTCACTTATTGGATCTAGTTACTTCAGGGTTCAGTGAAGACATGATGAGTGTGCTGTTTCAGTTCTTTGACCCTAAGCACCATTGCTTTACATTTCCTGATTATCAGCTGGTTCCAACCATGGAGGAGTTCTCTAAACTTCTGGGTATACCTGTTCTTGATCAGAAGCCATTCACAGGCTTAGAGAAGGAGCTTAAACCAGAAGTTATTGCTGCAGCTCTACATCTGAAGAAGTCTGACATTGTTCTAGAGACGAGAAGTGGAGTTAAAGGTATTCTTGCCAAGGTATTAGTGGATAAAGCTCAAATGTTCTTGAAGGCTATGAGCTACGATGCTGTTGAGGAGATCTTAGCCTTATTGATTTATGGCTTAGTGTTGTTCCTCAATCCTGATCAGTTCATAGACGTTCATGCCATCAACATATTCCTGAGTCACAATCCAGTGCCTACCTTACTTGGAGACATCCTACATTCTCTTCACACCCGTACTACAAGGGCAAGAGGAACTTTGATGTGCTGCATACCTTTACTTTCTAGGTGGTTTATTTCTCACCTTCCTCGCTCAGTAATGAAGAATGAGCAAGGGTTCAGATGGTCCAAGAGGATCATGTCACTTTCTCACTCAGACATCCATTGGTGCTCCAGATCTATGGAGAATGTCACCATCATTGACCGTTGTGGGGAGTTTCCTAATGTGCCACTTCTAGGCATAAGAGGAGGCATCACCTACAACCCATCTCTAGCTTTAGGACAGTTTGGTTACGCCCGGAGCGATGGTCCACATGACATGTTGATTCAGGGCATTGTGTTTGATTACGACAACGATCTTCAGGGTTACCGTCAGAGATTCATCCGAGCTTGGGGAAAGGTAAACAGGATTGACAGCAAGACACTGGAGCCTAAGTACACTATTCCTATGGAGGCTTATCTCAGATGGGTACGATCTCGTGCTCAGACACTCATGATGCCATATCCTGTCGTCCTACCAGTTACCATGGAACCTGTTGCTGAAGGAGACACAGCTTATACCATCCTTCACCCAGACATGCCTACTGATATGGAAGACTTGCAGAGATCATGGATCCAACTGAAAGAGCAAAGGGATACTTTCGAGGCTCATTACAAAGCAAGCCAAGCAAGGATCCTAGAGCTAACAAAGCTACTTCATGAGGAACGAAACCTCAACTCATACCTCAACACAAAGAGGAAACGTCCATGGGAGACTTAAAACCCCATCTTTTGTACTTATTTCGTTTTCATTTTTTGTAAGCCTAAAAGGCAAAACAAGTTATTACTAATAAAAAGTTACTTTCTTGTTTGTTTAAGCAAATTTAAATCCTGCGGTCCTTGAAAACATTGCATATGCATTCCCATATCATTGCATCACAGGTTTATAATTGTGCACAGGTTTCTCATCTTCTCGCTGTTTATTTCAGCAATGGCTCTTGAATAATCAGTTAAGGATCTCCAGGCACAGAATGCACAGTTCCAAGAGCTGATCTTGAACCTATCCAAGGGGCAGGATGAATTGAAGACACTGCTGGCCAAGAAGACTAAGAAGGCTAGAAGGTCTGCTGGGTTGCTCAACATGGGAAGAAGGTTCAAAGGTCCTGTCAAGACCAAGGAACATGTTGAAGACTATGAATCTGAAGAATCTGAGCAGGAGAGAGGCAGTCTCCACAACACTATGGGGGACTCTGATTCTGAGGCTAACTACTACCATGAGCCTAACGAAGACAAATTCAAGATGCTGGTGGATAGAATGGATGCTATGGAATTACAGAAATCATCTGGGCTGGATTTTGAGGATTTGAGCTTGATATTTGGGGTGGTCATACCCATTGGGTTCAAAGTTCCTACATTTGTTGTCTATGATGGGGTCTCTTGTCCCAAATTGCATCTGAGGTCTTATGTCAGAAGAATGCAACCCCACACTGCTGATAAAAAGTTGTGGATCCATTTCTTTCAAGAGAGTTTATCTGGAGCTCAGCTAGAGTGGTATTATCAGTTGGAGAGTGTCAACATCAGAGATTGGAATGACCTTGCTGAAGCTTTCTACAAGCAGTATCAATACAATGCTGACTTAGCCCCCACTCGCATGCAGCTTCAAAGCATGTCTATGGGTGCCAAAGAAAGCTTTAAGGAGTATGCTCAGAAGTGGAGAGACTTAGCTGGAAGAGTTCAACCCCCTTTGACTGATAGGGAGTTGGTTGATATGTTCATGTGTACGCTGAATGGTCCGTTTTACAGTCATCTCATTGGAAGCTCATCATCTGGCTTCACTGAGTTGATCATGACAGGAGAGCGAGTAGAGAATGGTATCAAGAGTGGTAAGATCCAAGTGGGCACTTCTTCATCAGGTGCTGCAAAGAAGCCTCCCACTGGGAAGAAAGAATCTAATGCTGTGTATGGTCAGCCTGATCGTAACAGAAGGCATCAGTCTGTTAGTGCAGTTCATATTTCAAATCCAACTCCTGCAACAACAGAGCAGCCTCAAGGCAACCAACAGAGGGCTAGAAGACAGTTCACGAAGATCAACATGTCAATGGCTCAGGCATTGCAACACTTGTTGAAGGCTGAACTTATTACCCTGAGGGAGGCTCCTCAGAATCCCAATGTTACCTCTCCCAAGTACAATCCCAATGCACGATGTGCATATCATTCAAACTGTCCAGGACATGATACTAATAACTGCTGGGTCTTGAAGAACAAAATTCAGGATATGATTGATGCTGGAGAAATTGAGTTTGATCCACCAGGTACTCCAAATGTGATTACAGCTCCAATGCCAAATCACGAGAAGACTGTCAACGCCATTGATGAAGATATTGATGAAGATCTGCATGTCTATTCAGTTATGGAGTTGAGCACACCATTGTCTGTTATCAAAAAGAGGTTAGTACAAGCTGGGATCTTTCCAGGTTGTCATGAAGATTGTCTATATTGTACCTATAAGCCGGATAGTTGCTTCATTTTGAGAGATGGGATTCAACGTCTCATGGATAAATATACTATAGTGTTTGAAAGAAGACCAGCATCTGTAGAAAGTATGGTGGATCATCTGACTCAGGGTAAGAAGATTGAAGAGGTTGACATGGTTGACAAAGTACCACTAAGAATCACTTCAAAGGGTCCCATTAAAATCACTCATCAGGGCCCAATCAAGATTATTGCTGAAGGTCCTGTGAAAGTTGTTGCTGAAGCCAGAGTAGCTCCTCTGATCATTACCACTCCTGGTCCTATTCCTTATACATCTGACAAAGCTGTGCCTTGGCACTATGGGTCTGATGTTTACATCCATGGTGTCAAGCAGGAGCCTTTACCTGATATGCCTGTTGACATTGATAATATTGCTGGATCTAGCAAGATCACTCGTAGTGGAAGAGTCTTCTCTCCTCCAGTTGCTTCTAAGAGTGCAGTGACTCCTGCTGTTACTTCCACCACTGATGCTCGGGGCAAGGGTCCTGTTATTGGGCCTGTATCTACTGATGTGCCAGCTGCTGATGACCTCTCTAAGCAGATGGAAGAAGTATTGAAAATCATTCGCAAGAGTGATTATGATATTGTTGATCAGCTGGGGCATACTCCCTCAAAGATTTCTATGCTCTCCCTGTTATTATGTTCTGAGGCTCATGCCAAGTCATTGATCAAGTTTCTAAAGATGGCTCATGTACCCAGTGCAATTTCTGTGGACCAGTTTGAGAATTGTGTTGCTCACCTGACCTATGACAACGGGTTAGGATTTTCTGATGCTGACTTGACCCCTGCCAAGAGGGATCATAACAGGGCCTTGCATATTTCAATTGAATGCAGGGGCACTACCCTGTCTCATGTGCTGATAGACAATGGTTCCTCTCTGAATGTGTTGCCTAAGGAAGTTCTGAACAAGCTGAGTCCTAAAGATACGGTATTGAAGCCCAGTAATATTGTGGTAAAGGCTTTTGATGGTTCTAGAAGAGTAGTGCATGGGGAAATTGATCTTCCAATCAAGGTTGGCTCTCAGGTGTTTACCGCTACATTCTATGTGATGGATATTCGTCCTTCGTACTCATGTCTGCTTGGTCGTCCCTGGATCCATGGGGCAGGTGCTGTGACCTCCACATTACATCAAAAGTTGAGATATCCGGTGAATGGAAAAGTTGTTACTGTCTTTGGAGAGGAAGAATACTTTGTCAGCCATGTAAACACTTTCAAGTATCTGGAAGTAGAAGGTGAATACATTGAAACTCCATGTCAGTCATTTGAAGTGGTTCCCTGGGCTGTTAAGGATTGTGTGACTCCTCCTGCTGTGAAGAAGGTTCCTGTGGTCATCAGAAACCCTCCAACAATGGCAATGGCCTCCCTCAATGATGCAAAAGCTGTGGTGGAAGAAGGTGGTTGTACTATTTGGGGTCAGCTTCCTAATATTCCATACAAGTCTGACAAGTTTGGTTTGGGTTTCACTGCAGAATCCCAGAAGGCTGTTCGTCGTGCTCGTGCTGTTCGTATCACCAATCAAGGGGTTATCAATGCTGTGGGAGATCAACATGAAGACTACAACTTGGAGGCATGGATTTTTCCTACTGTGGGTGCTGGACTCAATAATTGGACAGCTGAAGATGTTATCCCTATCTCCTTTAGTCAGGAGTAAATACTATTACTGTGTTATGTTTTTAAATCTATAATTTCTGGAACAATTAAAACTTTCAAGCCATGTGCCTTACCCGGGGCACAATGGTGTGCTTGTTACGGGTTGTCATTTCATTTGCATACTTCATTCAATAAAATCAGTGGACGTTTCGTTTTCGTAAATATTGTGTTCCTTGTCTTTCTTTTTCTTTTATTTTTGCTTTATCAGCTATGTGTTCTTACACACACCCACGTCACTAAAATGCAGATCCTCATCCACTCTGGATCCAGTTGATAACAGTTCTACTATTGCCAATTACAATTTCGAGAATCCGATCTATCAAACTGAAGACGGAAACGAGGACGATTGTGAAATACCTGTAGAGCTTGCTAGGTTGTTACAACAAGAAGAGAAAGCTATACAGCCACATGAAGAGCCAGTCGAAGTTGTGAATCTGGGAACTGAAGAAAACAGAAAAGAGGTCAAAATAGGGGCTGATTTAGAGGACAGTGTCAAGAGCAGGTTGATTCAGATGCTACGTGACTATGTGGAGATCTTTGCTTGGTCTTATGAAGATATGCCAGGGTTGGATACAGACATTGTGGTTCACCGTTTGCCAGTGAAAGAAGATTGTCGTCCAAAGAAGCAGAAGGTTCGTCGTATGCGTCCTGAAATGTCAGAAAAGATCAAAGCAGAGGTAATGAAACAGTTCAATGCAGGGTTCTTGGCCGTAACTTCTTATCCTCAGTGGGTTGCAAATGTGGTACTAGTTCCTAAGAAAGATGGTAAGGTACGTATGTGTGTAGACTACAGAGATCTGAACAAGGCTAGCCCTAAAGATGACTTTCCACTTCCTCATATTGATATCCTGGTAGACAACACTGCTCAGCATAAGGTATTCTCTTTTATGGATGGTTTCTCTGGTTACAATCAAATCAAGATGGCACCTGAAGATATGGAGAAGACTACATTTGTGACACAGTGGGGCACCTTTTGCTATAAGGTAATGCCATTTGGTTTGAAGAATGCAGGGGCAACATATCAGCGTGCTATGGTGGCTTTGTTTCATGATATGATTCATCATGAGATAGAGGTATATGTGGATGATATGATAGCCAGGTCTTAGAATGAAGAACAACATCTTGATCATCTGCACAAGTTGTTTGAGAGGTTGAAGAAATACAGGTTGAGATTAAATCCAAACAAGTGTACTTTTGGAGTTAGATCTGGAAAGCTCTTGGGTTTCATTGTCAGTGGAAAAGGTATTGAAGTGGATCCTGCAAAAGTGAAAGCTATACGAGAGATGCCAGCTCCCCGTACTGAGAAGGAGGTTAGAGGTTTCTTGGGACGATTGAACTACATTGCAAGATTTATTTCCCAATTAACTACCATATGTGAGCCAATCTTCAAGTTGTTGAGGAAAGATCAGGTGATGGAATGGAATGATGAGTGCCAGACTGCCTTTGATGAAATCAAGAGATATTTGCTAGAACCTCCAATTTTAATGCCACCAGTTGATGGAAGACCCTTGATTATGTATTTAACAGTATTAGACAACTCAATGGGGTGTGTATTGAGGCAACATGACGAGTCTGGTCGAAAAGAGCAGGCAATATACTACCTTAGCAAAAAGTTTACCGACTGTGAAACAAGATACTCACTGCTCGAGAAAACTTGCTGCGCTTTGGCATGGGCTGCTCGCCGACTAAGACAGTATATGTTGACCCATACTACCTTGTTGATTTCGAAGATGGATCCAATCAAGTACATATTTGAGAAACCTGCTCTCTCCGGAAGAATTGCAAGATGGCAAATGATCTTGACGGAATATGATATACAGTATACCACTCAGAAGGCCATTAAGGGGAGTGTTGTTGCTGATCATTTGGCTCATCAAGCAGTAGATGATTACCAGTCAATGAATTTTGAGTTCCCTGATGAAGACATTATGTCTGTTACCAAAGAACCTGGACAATATGACGGACCTGAACAAGGATCCCGATGGACTATGGTTTTTGATGGTGCCTCCAATGCACATGGTAATGGTGTTGGTGTTGTGATTGGTTCCCCTGAAGGTTGTCATACCCCGATTACTGCCAGACTTTGTTTCTATTGTACCAATAACATGGCTGAGTATGAGGCATGTATCATGGGTATGCAAGTTGCTATTGATATGAAGATTCAGTTCCTTGAGGTGTATGGAGATTCAGCTCTGGTAGTAAGTCAGATTAAAGGAGATTGGGATACAAAGCATGATAATCTCATTCCTTACAGAGAACATGTGTTGTCTTTGATCCCACATTTCAAAGAGATTACTTTTGGACATATTCCACGAAGAGAGAATCAGTTGGTAGACGCATTGGCCACCATGGCATCTATGTTTGAGATCAGCTGGGATGATGAAGCTCCCAAGATTACCATTGATAGATTTGAGAAGCCTGCATACTGCAATGAGATTGACACTGAAGGGGCAGAGGAGAAGCCTTGGTTCTATGAAGTGAAAAACTATCTTGAAGCTCAGGAGTTCCCTGAAGGGGCATCTGTCAAAGATAGGAAGTTCCTGAGAAGGTTTTCTGCTAAGTTCTTTCTGAGTAATGGCATTCTGTATAAGCGTAATCATGATTCAACTATGCTTCGTTGTGTGGATAAGAAGGAAGCTACAGAAATTATGGAAGAGATGCATGATGAGACCTTTGGCACTCATTCTAGTGGTCATACCATGGCAAAGAAGATTTTGAGAGCAGGTTACTATTGGTCTACCATGGAAGCTGATTGCTATCAACACTCCAGAACATGTCACAAATGTTAAATCTATGCTGATAAAGTACATGTACCTCCATCTCCATTGAATGTGTTGACTGCTCCTTGTCCCTTTGCCATGTGGGGCATTGATATGATTGGTGAGATCAAGCCTACTGCTTCTAATGGGCATCGTTTCATCCTGGTTGCTATTGATTACTTCACGAAGTGGGTAGAGGCAGCTTCATTTGCATCTGTGACTAAGAATGTTGTGGCTCGGTTCATTAAGAATAATCTCATATGTAGGTATGGTATCCCTGAAAGGATTATCACTGACAATGGCTCTAATATGAACAACAGTATGATTACTGATCTCTGTACGCAGTTCAAGATTAAGCATCACAACTCTTCTCCGTATCGTCCAAATATGAATGGGGCAGTTGAAGCTGCTAATAAGAACATTAAGAAGATTGTACAGAAGATGACTGTTACTTACAAGGATTGGCACGAGATGTTACCATTTGCTCTGCATGGTTATCGTACTACAATACGTACTTCAACAGGGGCAACCCCATTCTCCTTAGTCTATGGTATGGAAGCAGTTCTGCCTATTGAAGTTCAGATCCCCTCCTTGAGAATTATGAAGGATGCAGGCTTGGATGAAGATGAGCGGATTCAGACTCGACTTGACCAGATAAATTTGATTGATGAGAAAAGGTTAGCAGCAGTTTGTCATGGCCAGATGTACCAGAAACGGATGATCAAAGCTTTTAACAAGAAGGTTAAGCCAAAGGTATATCAGGCTGGTGACTTGGTAATCAAGCGTATCATATTACCACAGGGTGATCCTAGGGGCAAGTGGACTCCAACATATGAGGGACCATTTGTAGTCAAGACAGTGTTCTCAGGAGGTGCCATGATACTGACTACAATGGATGGTGAAGACTTCCCACAACCTGTAAACGCAGACATAGTTAAAAAATACTACGCATAAAAAGAGACCCGCTAGGTTGACAGGCCTAGGCAAAAATAAGGGCATCCCGGCAAACCAAAAGGGTTTGGGCAAAAATTAGGGATATATATATAAAAAGATGTACACCCGGCAAGTCGAAAACCTGAAAAGGCGGCTTGGGCAAAAAAGGGTATCCCGGTGGATTGAAAACCTGAAAGGGCAATCCAGGCAAAAGTTAGGGATTAAAGCGTATGACTATGTCTCGTTTGGATCACTCATGAAACTGCAACCAGTTGTACTACTTACTCAAGCTCAAACAGATAAAGCTCAATCCAATCGTTTCCGTCTCAACAGCAAGAAGATGAGATACTTGAGTGGCAATAGTAGAATTAAAACTCAATAGGATTATTTCCCACATAGCTGATTCTTTTTGTAAAACTTCATGACAAAATTCTCTTACTAGGGTTTATGTCTCCTTGTACAAACTTACCCGTGTATGGGTCACTTTTGATATAAATAAATTCCATCTTTTGAATCCAGATTCACTTTTACCCTATTTACATAAGCGAAACGTCCATTGGTTGTGTTTGAATGTATGTATGCCTTTGAATATGATTGATGTTTACCAGAAACGCATGTATGCTTTTAATATGATTGATGTTTACCAGAAATTCATGAAAATGCAGTAATAGTATTTACTAAGGACGAACGAGGGAAGGATTTCAACGAAGCTTCGCCGGTTCATCTTTACAAGACAGTTACAAACCATCAGTAGGACTAATCCATTTTCACAAAGTCTAATCTCCCCTGGAATTTATATCCATCTCTTTTATCCTCATACGGATATACGGGAAATTACTTTCCAATAAGGGCACGATGAACGAAGACGGGATGTTATACTTATCCTACTATCAAACGAAAACGAAGGTTATCTATACCCTACTATCCCCAACAACGGGAGGTTATCTATACCTTGTTATCCCCAGCAGACGGAGGGTTATATATTCTTCAACAACGAATCGGGATTTATTTTTCTTGGCCAACAGTTATTATACAAGGATATCCAGACACTTCCAGCAGTGTCATAGCATACATACATCATTTACATCATACCATAACATATATGTCTATAGTACATTACCTAAGTGCATCATGTCATACATGCATACATAAAGCATAAACTAATGTTGTTATACAGAATGCTACCTTGTTTTCAGGTTAATTATCCAACAAACAATCTTATGATCTTTGGGACTACTTTATTGTAACCTCAGGGTTACTTTATCCTCCTGATGAGCTTCTTATTACTTTGGGACTGCTTTATTGTAACCTCAGGGTTATTTTATCCTCCTGATAGCCTCTCATGACTTCAAGACTGCTTTAGAGCTACTGATTGCTCTATCCTCCTGAAATCATCCTATAACTTCAAGACTGCTTTAGAGCTATTCATTGCTCTATCCTCATGAGGTCATATTACTACTTCAAGACTGCTTTAGAGCTATTCATTGCTCTATCCTCCTGAAGCCATCTAATTATTTCAAGACTGCTTTAGAGTTCTCCATTGCTCTATCCTCCTGAAATTACATTATTATTTCAAGACTGCTTTAGAGCTATCCATTGCTCTATCCTCTTGAAATCATTACTTCAAGACTGCTTTAGAGCTATTGATTGCTCTATCCTCCTGAAGACATATCACATTATTATTTCAAGACTGCTTTAGAGCTGTTGATTGCTCTATCCTACTGAAGCCATTCTATTACTTCAAGACTGCTTTAGAGCTATTGATTGCTCTATCCTCCTGAAGCCATTATTACTTCAAGACTGCTTTAGAGCTATTGATTGCTCTATCCTCCTGAGGTCAGATTTATCACTTCAAGACTGCTTTAGGGTTATCATTATTGATTGCTCTATCCTCATGAAGACATGCTGTTACATCAGTATTACTCCAGACTCCTGACAGTTCTCATTATACTACTGAAGAACTTTCCCCTAGTGGCATCTTTAAGCCCACTCAATCATGTTCAACCAACCATCAATATCACTCCATGCACTGGTGAGTGCAAATTTTTGGGCTTTTGTGTCCAATCCCCTTCAACCTTCCAGGTTACGACTGGCAAATATACCAATCTAACCCCTCAGGTTTCAGAAAATTGAACAGGGGCAGCTGTTGCACCCCAAAATTTGCCCTCACAATACAAGACTTTGTGTTCCAAGAAGGTTCACAAGGTTCACAAAATTCATAATTGGTCAGAAGAGTTGACAATTCCCTCAGACAATGCACCTCCTAAACAGTGCATCCAAAACTAGGGTTTTGACTTTAATCAGGCTAAATGGACTTCCAAGACTTCAAGTGAGCTTCATAACATCTTATATGTGTATAAGAACCCCCATGTCAAGTTTCAAGACTTTTCTCAAAAAGTTTGCTCAGTCAGATGATCAGATAAGTCAAAAGCAGTCAATGCAGTTAAAAGGTCAAACTGAGGTCAACTGTGGTCAAACCAAAGTCAAACTTCATGATTTTTTTTTTGCCAACATCAAAGAGAGGTTGGGTGAGAAATATTATCATAATAACTGTAATACCCCAAATTTTGCCCTAAGATTTGTCGTCGCATTTCATTGCATTTAATCAATTACTAACAAATTTGTGTAGTCGTTTGACTTTTTGCAGGTAAATATCATATGGCATGCATTTTTTTTCTAAAAAGTAAAAATGGCACAATTGGCAGGAGGACATGTGTAAGGAGTTATGAGTGTGAGAGGTTGAGAGTTCGAATCTCACCTTTGTCATTTTTTTTGTTTTTTATTATTTTTACTCTAAATTTTTCTATCTTTCATTAAAAAAATAACAAAAATAGTTTTTTATTATTATTTAATTATTATTTTCGTATTTTAATTAAATCATTTTTTAAAATATTATTTTTTTCACTTTTTTCTAAATTATTCATAAAAATATCCAAAAAATCATAAAATAAAAAATATTGAAAAAAATTTTGTTCTTTTTATAATATTTTTTATTTTAGGAATCAATAGGATTATTAGTTTTTATTTTAAGTTTATTTTAATTATTTTAAATTATTTAAATTTTATTTTTTCTTAACTAATTATTTAGTTTGGGCTTTAAAATGGGCTTTAGGGACATTATTGACAATTTGGTGTTAACCCTAATTTGTTCCCTATATATACATGTGTTGCCTTGTTGGAAAAGAGGAGAGAATGAAAAAAACCTAAGAGGAGTGAGTGCCGTTTGCCGTTATTTAGTTTTCTTCTTCATCCATTACTATTGTTTCTTTTTCTTCATCGTTTACCGTTATTTCTTTTCCTTCATCTATTACTGTTGTTTCTTTTTCTTCATCTTTTACCGTTATTTCTTTTTCTTCATCTATTACCGTTATTTCTTTTTCTTTATCTATTACTGTTACGTTTATATATATATAATTTTTAAATTGTTAGAGTTTATATATATAAGATTTTTGATCGAATTATGTCGATACGATGTTTGCACATTTGTGTGCATGACGCGTGACATTTGTGTTAGTTCGATCTGGTTGCGATGATCGCATTTTTGTGTGAGCAATAATACTATTTTTTGCTTAATTTCTTTTTCTTTGCGATAAATTTTGTTTCGTCCGATTTAGATCTGGTTGCGATGAGCGCATTTCTGCGTTAGCAACATTGTTGGGTTATTTGGCACATTTAAAATTCATTATTGCTTTAGTATTATTATTATTATTATTATTATTATTATTATTATTATTATTATTATTATTATTATTATCATTATTTATTATTATTATCATTATTATCATTATTATCACCATTATTATTATTATTGTTATCATTAATTTATTAAAATTTGTTATAATATAAAAATCTGTTTTTTAAAATAAATAACATTAACATCTTTTCCAAATTAATATGAAAACCTATTATTTTTAAGAAAAACTTTTTTTTTAGATAAATTTAAAATAATAACTAAAATCTTTTTTTTTAAATAATAACTAGAACCGTTATTTATTTTATTTTATTATTGTTCAATTCAAATTTCATTATCATATTGTATCTGCTCCTCTCATGTAACCTCGCGAACTTAACAATCGCTCTTTAAATTCTGCCTTTAAATTTCTGCTTGCATGGTTTAAATTATGACATTATCTCTCTGTTTGCATGATTCAATTATCTCACGCGTTTACTATTATTTCTGTCACATTGCACACATCCGAAGGTTAGGTCTAACTGTTTGGCCGCCGCGCCAATAGTCCGTAAAACTTCACACATTCAATTTCAAATCCTCAAAACTACAAACTACAAACCCTAATTTTCACAAATGCCTCGCCGCAGGCAAAATTACAATTTTACCCTTAGCATTAGGTCAAGGAGCCGCCGCGCTCATTTTAGGGTTTCCCGCCGTGGAATCCCTAATTTAACCCTAATTACAACTTAACATTTCAACGTAGAGATTTGGAGTTTCTACACTCCACGTAAGCGTGTCCTTAAGATGCGTTTATTCCCCTTGAGACCTTGACCACAGTCAAGAAGTTTCTAACCTCCCTATTGAGGGGAACTACGATTACTCTGATTCCACTCCCGTAAGGATAAGTAGGCACAAGATGCGATGTCTTGCCGAGTAAACTTAGAATTAACCCCCTTTATTATTTATTATTGCTTATTTATATTTTATTTATCTTTGCTATTTAATTATTTTGCTTATTATTTTGTAATTGTTTCTTGGATGTAAAGTTGTTTAATTATTTAATTATTATTATGGTTAGTAATTAGGGAGTGTAACAACATGTATGTAATATTAAAATAAATTTAGATCACTTTTAAATAAAGATAATTAAAATAAACACGTCACACACGTAAGTCGATTTTAATCGCCGTCTCACTTCCTAAGGATATCCCTCAAGTTGCCTACGAATAATGGTTAAGTGGGGTGTATAAAGCAAGTCCCTCAAATAAAAAAATCATCAAAGTCCCTTATGGTTGCCTTTACGAATCAAGTCCCTTTCGAAAAATGATGATGGTCCCTTATATGTGCTTATTACATCCCACAATGGCCTTCAAAGTCAAATTGTCCTTCACATATCCCTTAACATCCAAAGTAAGGACTACCTACTCCATTATAGTAGGGATAGTCTTATTAAAGGAAAGAATGAAGAATAAGAAAGACCTTTAAACATTAGGGTAGGTTACTCCTAGGTGCTTGCTCACTTCAAAACTTTTTCACACTTAAACAAATTTCCAACAAAATTTTCAAACAAGTTTTTTTCACATCCATACACGGATTATTATTAAACTATTCTGAAATTTTTTGCTATTCACACACTACACTTTCAAAACAATTCAAAAGTGAGCTTAAGTACCTAAGAGCCCATGGATAACCATGGATGAAAAGGATGCTAATACCTTCCCTTTTCATAACCTACCCCCCGGACCCAAAATATTCTCTAAGGTCTTTCCTGTTCTTTTATAACCTTTCCTTATGGATAAAATAAAAGTCGGTGGCGACTCTTGCTATCCGCAACATTGTTTAAAGTCAGTTCACCGGGTTACATAAGGCATTCGACAAGATAAAACAGTATCTGCAGGAACCTCCAATCTTGATACCCCTAGTGGTTGGACGGCCTCTAATCATGTACTTGACAGTTCTTGAGAATAGTATGGGGTGTGTTCTCGGTCAGCACGACGAGACGGCCAGAAAGGAGCATGCCATTTACTACTTGAGTAAAAAGTTCACAGACTGTGAATCTCGCTACTCGATGTTGGAGAAGACGTGCTGTGCACTAGCCTGGGCTGCCAAACGTTTACGACAGTACATGCTTAATCACACCACCATGCTAATTTCGAAGATGGATCCGATCAAGTACGTCTTCGAGAAGCAAGCGCTTTCGGGCAGGATTTCCAGATGGCAAATGGTGTTGACAGAATATGATATTCAGTACGTTTCCCAGAAGGCCATCAAGGGCAGCGCATTGTCTGAATACCTTGCCGAACAGCCGATCGAGGATTACCAGCCGATGAAATCTGAATTCCCTGATGAGGATATCATGTTTCTCAAAGCGAAAGATTGCGATGAGCCGTTGCCCGACGAGGGGCCAGATAGGAAATCCCAGTGGAAATTGATATTTGACGGGGCGGTTAATTCCTACGGAAGTGGCATTGGGGCGATCATCACGACTCCCCATGGATCCCACATCCCGTTCACTGCGAGACTGACGTTTCCGGTCACCAATAACGAAGCGGAGTACGAAGCATGCATCATGGGTCTAGAAGAGGCAATTGATTTGAGAATCAAGAACCTAGACGTATATGGTGACTCGGCGCTTGTGGTTAACCAGATTAAAGGGGAGTGGGAGACTCGTCAATCGAATTTGGTGTCGTACATGAACTATGCCAGAAGGCTGCTTCTATTCTTTGATCGAGTGGAACTCCATCATGTGCCCAGGGCGGAGAATCAGATGGCTGATGCCTTAGCCATGTTGGCTTTAATGTATAAAGTCAATTTTTGGAATGAAGCTCCAAGAATTGTCCTTTCTCGTCTTGATAGACCTGCATTCGTCTTTGCGATCGAGGAAGCCTCCGACGGCAAGCCATGGTTCCATGACATCCAGACCTTCCTTATGACTAAGGAGTATCCTGCGGGAGCGTCAACCCAGGATAAGAAGACTCTGAGGAGGCTGTCTGGAAATTTTTATCTCAATCCTGATGGAGTTTTGTATAAAAGAAACCACGATCTCGTGCTACTCAGATGTGTAGATGAGAAAGAAGCGAGTATGCTCATGGAAGAAGTCCATGAAGGCACATTTGGTACGCACGCCGGTGGGCATGCTATGACAAGAAAGATCTTGAGAGCAGGATATTACTGGTTGACGATGGAATCAGTTTGCTTTAAATTCGCGAAGAGATGTCATAAATGCCAGATTTATGCTGATAAAGTTCATGTGCCGCCGTGCCCGTTGAATGTCATGTCCTCCCCATGGCCGTTCTCCATGTGGGGCATCGACATGATAGGCAAGATCGAGCCCACTGCATCTAACGGTCATCGCTTCATTCTAGTAGCCATCGACTACTTCACCAAGTGGGTGGAGGCAGCCTCGTATGCTAATGTGACCAAGCAGGTGGTGGCTAAATTCATAAAGAGGGATATCATATGCCGTTACGGAATTCCCGAATGGATCATTACTGATAATGGTTCGAATCTGAATAACAAGATGATGAAGGAGCTGTGCCAGAGTTTCAAGATTGAACACCACAACTCATCTCCTTACCGGCCGAAGATGAATGGCGCCGTTGAAGCGGCCAATAAGAACATAAAGAAGATTGTTCAGAAGATGGTTGTGACCTATAAAGATTGGCACGAGATGCTTCCGTTTGCACTGCACGGTTATCGTACAATGGTACGTACGTCAACCGGGGCAACTCCTTTCTCCTTAGTGTACGATATGGAGGCTGTCTTACCGTTAGAAGTGGAGATCCCTTCTTTGCGAGTTTTGGTTGACGTGAAACTCGACGAGGCAGAATGGATTAAGAACCGACTAAACCAACTCAGCCTGATGGACGAGAAGAGGTTGGCATCGATTGTGCATGGTCGTCTGTACCAAAGTCGAATGAAGAAAGCTTATGATAAGAAGGTGCGTCCTAGAAGCTTTCAGACGGGTGATCTCGTCCTGAAGAAGATTCTTCCTCCACACTCCGATCACCGGGGCAAGTGGACTCCCAATTACGAAGGTCCGTACGTCGTCAGCAAGGTCTTCTCGGGAGGAGCTGTGTTGTTATCCACGATGGATGGTGAATATTTTGCATCCCCGGTGAACGCGGACGCAGTTAAAAAATACTTTGCTTAAGAATGACCCGCTGGAAAGAAAAAGAGTATCCAGGCAAAAATGGGGCATCCCGGCGAACCATAAAAAAGGAAAAAGGTTCGGGCAAAAATTAGGGATATAAATTGAAAAAATGTACACCCGCAAAGTCGAAAACCCGGAAGGGCGACTTTGGCAAAAAAGGGTATCCCAGTGAATCGAAAACCCGAAAGGGCGATTCAGGCAAAAGTTAGGGATTTGAAAAAGCAAATGACTGCGTTCCGCGTGTGGACTTTCATTGTTTAGTGGTTTGGAAGACCTGGGGGCCGTTTATCTGAATCAATCTCTTCTGAAGCTGAAGCGTCGGAGAAGTATCGAAGTCGAGTGGGTCATAGAGGGATCAACTCATGGTGTTCGTCTACGCCTCGTTGACGACATGTGTATATACTGATGTATATTTATGTTTTTATATTTGCGCGGCTTCCTCATTCCAAGAGCTTGCATCTGTTGTAAAACATTTTTACCCATTCAGGGGTTCATTATCAATAAAATGTATACTATTCAGCAATTATGTTTGTTTGTTTAACATTTATCTGTTTTGTTTGCGAAAAAGAACGCCGATGTTTTTGACAAAATGCGCATACATAAACTTACTAGCCTAGGCCACTGATTTTGAAACAATGAATTACTTGAACATTGTCACAAGATGATAACCTTGATAGGTCCCTTTGAGAAGGGTATCTTGTCTGTTTGTTTGTGTTGTTGCAGGTGTAGCATGTACCAGGTAGTGCGCCGTATGCATCCCCAAGCAGGATGATTCCTCCTTCTCCAGCAAAGTTCAGCAGTCTCTCCCCGCAGAGTCTGAACGTGAGATCGTAAGCATTGATATGTCTCCCCAGGCAAAGAAGATTCTCTCCCCAATCAGATGCATCCCGAAGGAATGCCATCTCCCCAGCTGAGTCATACGATGAAGTGTGCAGCAATTGATAGTTCCAGACTGAAGTCCCCAGCGGAATTGAGATTCCCCACAGAGTCGTACTCTCCCCCGAAGCAGGATGATTTCTTCTTCGCCAGCCGAGTTTGCAGTTCCCCAAGAGAGTCGAGTCCTTGGAAGCCGTTCGGGCCATGATGGGTTTTCCCCAGTAGAATGTTGAATAGCTGATGCCGTATTTCCCCGTCGGAGTCGTTATCTCCAGGAAGGTTAGCCGTGAAGGCCGCGCAGTTTATCTATGCGATTGATATCGCTTTCCTCAGCAGGTCTGGGTTCTCGTAGAGCTTCGTTCCCCTGCAGCAGTCAACCAAAGTTTGCTTCCCCGTGCGGAGTCCGATTGAGATTGACGTGACCTTTTCTCCGTGGCAGGATGATTCCTTCCTCCACCAGAGTGGTTCTTTCTCCTTGACAGGAGGATCCTCCCTTCAGCATTTATTTTGCTGACGAGGTCGCAGCATTTTGCATGATTGCATAGCATCTATCATAAACGCATAGCATTTCCACCGTGTGGAGCATTGCGCCATTGTCAAAGCATATGCATACTAAACATGAGCTAGGTCGTTACCGTTCTTGTTTTGAAGGTGTTCCTCCGCAGAGTCGCTTGCTCAAGATGATTCTTGAATTCCCCAGCAGGGTCGTTTGCTTAAGATGATTCTTAAAATCCCCAGTGCAGTCGCCAGAGTTGGTTGCTCAAGTTGATGCTTAGAGTCCCCGGCAGAGTAAGTGCTCAGGATGATTCCTGAAATCTCCAGCAGAGTTATCGGTTCAGGACGATTCTTGAAGTCCCCACGGAGTTATTTGTCCAAGATGATTTTTGATGTCCTCAGCAGAGATGATTCATCCAGAATGATTTTTGATGTCCTCCAAGCGACCAAATCATCACCAACGGCCCACCTTCATGTCCTGCTCCCCGCCTTTTTCCTCACCCAGGATACACATGAAAGGAGATCAAAAAGAAGAAGGGATTAATCACAGGTGAAAACACAAGAATTATTGTGATTAAAGTAAAAGAGCAGATTTTCAAATGGTCATTAAGTGAGATTTTGAGTGATTTATTCCCAAACACAAATATTCCAAAAAACCATAATACCAAATTCGTTTTACACAAAACCTGAAATCTTCCCAAAATTAGCACAACATGTTGAAACAGAAAAGGAAAGAATCACGGTTAATCTACAAACATGTCTCAAACATGTTCACACCAAAAAGGAAGGTATTCAATCAAAATCAACAGCATTCAAAACATTAATCCTATATAAAGAGAGTTTTTCATACATGAGTGTTGCACCCCAAAATTTGACCAACATTTCTTTACCTAGCTTGTGTTTCATTTCATTCATATTAGCATTATCATTTGCATTTCATTGACATATATGCAGGAGATCAAGAGGTATGAGTACCAATCAAGAGCTACACAAGACTATGAAGCTAGCCAAGAAGGTTATTCAAGTGTTCAAGGGTAGATATCCTTGCCAGAGAAGAGAAAAGATCCTCAGAGAGAGTGGTTGAAACCAAGAGTGTGTGCCTCATAACTTGAGAGTTGTGGGGAGCTCCTCAGATGATTCTGAAGTCAAGAATGTAGACTTGAAGCCTTGAGAGAGCTTATGAGATGTCTTGAAAGCCATCATGGAGTCTAGACAGGTCATTGTGCAAGATTAAGAAGACCCAGCCATGAGTGGTGTAATTAGGGTTTGACTGGGTCAACCCTAGGTCAACTGATGATTTGAACAAGGTTGAGACCTAATTCAAGGGCCATGTGATCATGGATTGATGCATTGAGATGCTATAAGGATGATTCCAAGGTCAACTCATCATGATTGAAGAGTTTGAGAAGTTTCAAGCTAGGGTTTCTAGGGCTTGACAGTGTAAAATCCCCTTGTTTGACCCCTATCTCCAAGGCAGTTTAGCCCAAGATGTGATTGTCATCTCATATTACCCCCAACATGAATGTTGTATAGCTTGTTATTAGCTTTAACTTGAGTACTAGAAGTCCTTGATAGGATTTATAGGACTCAAGTTATGACTTTGACAAGTTACATGTCATATGAGGTATGTGAATCTGGAGCCTTGAAAGTTACCCAACTTGCATCAAACTTTTTCTCAAGAAGGATGATTCCTATGAACTTTTGGTCAACATGAATGTTTTTCCTTATATTCTTATCTTTCTAGAGAGTACTAGAAGTCCTTGATAGGATTTGTAGAACTCAAGTTATGGCTTTGACAAGTCAAGGGCATTTTGGTCATTTGGAGATTACAGGTCATTTCAAGTATAAAGCCATAACTCCTATTTCCAAGCTTAAAATGGAAAAATCTTCAACATCAAACTTGTTCAAAATGATGTTTTAAGTCTAGTAAGGAGGTCATGAGATGATGAAAATGCTTGTAGCTCAAAGTTGCAAAAATGACCTAAAATAAGGGCATAAGTTGAATAAACCAAAGTTGGAAATTGATATTTTCAACCTACACATCCAAACCATGGCATGTAATATATCATTTTGACTCTAGAAAACATTTTAAGAACATTGGTTTAGCCACATTTTTGATTTGAGATTCAATTTGGGGACTTGCTTTGAAAAGTGATTACTTGCATATTAAGTAACATTTGCAAAACTCAAAATCAAGGCATGAGCAAGGCCCTTGGCAAGCTAAACTCTTCCAAAATGTCACTAGGGGAGAAATTGAAAGAGATTGGGATGGTTTTCAAGCTGCAAAAAGAATGTGCATCTCATGATACATGGTTGAAAATCTCATGACATGAGAAGTAGAAACTCTCATTAGAAGGATCTAAAGGGTTCTAGATCACTCAAACATCATCTATATATTGAGTAGAGATGATCCATTGAAGAGGTTGGTGATGATTGAAGGAGAGAGCATAGATTGAGATTGAAATTTCATAGCTTGCAAGTGCAATCGGTTTCACCAAATTCTTCACCCTCCATCCATTTTCTTGATTGAAACTTCTTCCATGGATGCCAAGGAGTGATTCCAGATCATAATCAAGAAGGATTCGTGGCTAATTGGTGCCCTTGAAGTCAGAATTTTCCACCTGCAACTCACCATCGGGTTTCAAGATTCAATCACTTTCAACTGGTTCTTTTGCATACAGAAGCAAGGAGGGGGTTCATTGATCGTGTCTGCAAGATTGTAGAGCTTGAATTGGAGGTTTAGTGCATCTGTTCATCCAAGATTTTCAGGTTGGTAACTTTCTTCCCCTAGCATGATTTAGGTAGAATTAAGTTGAATTAAGGTGTTAGATTCATTGTAGAATGGTGTAGGATGGATTTCAGATAGTTAATTGGAGAATTAGAGACAAAATAGGGGAATTACCATTTTCGGTTGAGAATTAGATATGGTGAATCTTGAGGTTTCAGAGGAAACTAAGGGTATGGTTGAATTCGTGGCAAGATTTAGGACAAGATTCATGTTTTGACCATTTGCAATGGAGGCCTGTAGAGAAAACTAGGGTTGAGGATGGTGACCGGAGCACCACCGGTGGTGGCCGGAGCTGGGAGCGAGTTGCAGAGGTTTGAAAAGGTTGAAGATGATGTTAACACCATTGGATGATGGTCGGACTTTGACTAGAAGCTTGATCCAATGGCCACGTTTTAAAGTTCAGTTTGTGAAGGACCTGATTAATGAAACACACCGTTTCATTTATTCAGTGTTTTGGGCTTAATGAATTAAGTGATATCCACACCCCCTGAAGGCCCAACCCATGATTTGAACTGTGTTTTGTTGCTATCCACACCGCGCGTGTTATTATTTTAATTTGATTTTCTTTTAATTTTCATTTTATACATGGTTCTTGTTAAATTCATAATAAATTGAAAATTAATCCAATTAAACCCATTCTTTTTGCATTTTACTCATGATTGAGTCTAGTATTTTTTAGAGAAAAAATATTTTAATTTCATGTATTTTCTGATTTAATGGGAATTTTACATTTTAATTGATATTAAAATAGTTATGTTTGATACATATTTTTGTGGAATTTTTTATGATCTCATGGTGATGATTTTGATCCTAATTTTTTGTGAGTGATTAGGTTAGACATGTATGATCCCATAGTATTTTTCTCACATTTTTGTGATGAAAATAGGTGTGCTTTCTAGATTGATATTTAGGTGCTTCCTTTTAGGGTTTAGGTTTGATACCTTGTAATGTAGGATTTAGTTCTAGGTCTAATTTGATGGTTTGATCTCTGGAATTAATGTGGTAGAGTCATGATTGACCTAGGTTCCCATAGATATTTTTGTAGGATTTTACAATTGGTTTTAGTATTTTAGTTATGACTAACTTTAGTACTAGGTTTTAGGTGATCCTAATTTACTAATTCAACTAGTTTAACTTCCTTAGTCCCCTTAGATTAGGGTTTGTGCTTGATTTGCCTTTGGTTGAGATTGAAGATAAGTTGAAGACAAGGTGAGGATGCTTGAAGTTGCATGGATCTTTGGATTTGTCTGTGCCTGAAGGTGTCTGATGAAGGTTTAGGAGATAGGAGACATAGGGAGAGCCTTATTGTTAGAATGATTTCTTTCACAAATGTGGAAAGCATCTTGTGCTTCCATTCCTCCCAATGACTAAAAGTCCTTCTCAGATATTCACATCCCTCCTTTGAAAGGATGAGTGGCTTTATCTGGGAAGTAGGACTTTGAGGGAACCAGTCTCTCATAATGATGAACCCTTACAGGCTTCCTTTGGTTGTCAGTAAGCTGTTTATCATTTCCTCTCATTCTGTTCAATCAATTGCCTTCTGGGTTGAGTATCTTGAAAGATGTTGGACTTGAGTTTGAAGATGAGGACTTCATTGAAGAGTGTGGAAGAGGATGATTCCTTGAGCATTGCCAGTGCAGCTGAAGCTTGAAGAGCAGGAAGACCAAGTTGATACTTGAAGACCCAATGGAGATTGAATGAAGAGCTGAGGCTTGAAGAAGATTGAAGGATGAAGTTGACACTCCCATATGATTGAGGATTACTCTGAGAAGCTGAGGCTTGTAGATGAAGAAAGAAGACCAAGTTGATCCTGATAAAGCAAAGAGAGCTGAAGGTTGAAGACTGAGTTGATACTTATGAAGAGGATTCGATTGAGATTGAGTGTAGAGCTGAGGCTTGAGGAATAGGATAAGTTGATACTTACTTTGAAGCTTGGAGATCCTGAAGGAATCAAGTTGATACTTGTAGTTAAGAGTAAAGCCTGAAGATGGAATTGACTGAGGAGTTGAAGCTTGAAGAAGGAGGATGAGTTGAAACTTATGTTGATGGGTTGAAACCTGGAGAAGCAATTGATACTTGCCAATGAAGCTGATAGCCTTGAAGGGTGGTTGAAGTCTGAAGACTGGATTGATGTTAGAAGAGCTGAAGCTTGGAATTGAAAGAGGGGTTGATCTGCTTTCTTTCTTGTCTGTTTTCTTTTCTGTATTGATGTGCCTTGTTTGACTTGCTTGATGCATTAGAATAAGTCCATGATTAGACTGACTTTAATCTAGGAGCATGATTGCACTAGAGGTTGAGTTGCTCCCTCTGCTGGTATTGTTACTGTATGGCTTTGCTTGCGGGTATTCGGTAGAGCCCAGCTCCCTTGCCCATGTGGTTTATTTTGCTTGACAGCATTTTATTTTCTTCTGTATGATTACAGTCCCTTCTATTTTGCTTGATAGCATGTTGTTATTGTTGTTGTATGATTGCAGTTATTCATACTTGGCTTGAGGTTGAGATGAGCTTGTGGAGGCTACTGCCCCACACACATTTCCTCCCTCACTTGCATTGCATGCATTTTACAGTCGTTTACTGTTTACTGTTTAAGCTGATGCTTTATCTGTTTCTGTTTATCATTGACATGATCCCTTAGGACTCTCATTTCCTTTGATAAGGAAATGATGATAGAACTTTAGGCTGAAACCTATGCATGATAACTTCTAGGAGTTCCCTGTTTCAAACTTCAACTATAGGATGAATCCTTGGCATGACAACAGTAGGACTTGATAGTCTCCCTTTAGTTGAGCCTGTTCTCTTCTCATCTCAAAACAGCTTAAGATACAGTAATCATGAATGATTTCTTTCGTACGTTATGAGCCTTAAGCTATCTGAGAAAGGATTGTTGAAGAGCTTCTATTCAACAGTCTGGATGTTTAGTATGGCACCCTTTGGGTGACATGCGACGCATCCACTCTCAGGTCATAGTCTTTAGTGCGATTGAAATTGCAAACACAATAAAAAACAGTTCTTTCGTAAAAGACAGAAAACAAACTTCAAACTTTTTTGCCCCGCGGGCCCATAAGTCAAAGGAAGCTTTTCTGAAGAAAAGAGTGTCGTTAACTCCCAGTTCTACCGCAAACGGTAACGCCTAAGTCTCCAAGGGTCGAGCTGCGTACACCAAACTGCTGGAACTGTTTGCTAACCCTACTCGATAAAACAGATGAATCTGAATTCCCGTAATCCGTATTACCCCGAACTACGTAAGCTCTGATCTCTCATACCTGTTGAGAGTATGTAGGCACAATACTGACGTATTGGCGAGCCACCTTCCCCCATCACCCGTAGTTAGTCGAACTACGTTGACTCTAATTTCTCATTCTCTGATGAGAATACGTAGGCATAAAGCGCGACGCTTTGCCGAGTCATTTTCTTTTCTTTTTGAGCCAGCCTTGATAGGTAGATAGATAAACCAACTCGTCCAGTAAACACAACAAGCGTGGATCCCGTCGAGTACGACGGACGTGAGGGGTGCTAATACCTTCCCCTTGCGTAACCGACTCCCGAACCCAGACAACGGTTGCAATGACCTTGTCTTATACCTTTTTCGTCAGGTTTTTTCGATCGTTTCCTTTCCCATTCCGAGGGATAAATAACGAAAGGTGGCGACTCTTCTGTTTTGCCGACACCTTATTTTCGCGGAAGTGACAATGAGTTGCGACGAACGAAAAAGAACAAGCAAAAGTAACAATGAGAATGTCAACTATACACATACGCAAGGAATTGGAAGAGAAAAGAGGTTGAATTGGAAGAAAACATCACCTGATTCCTCAGACGCCACCGTCGTGAAAGCATCAACGAAATCGCTTCGACAGGTAAGAAATTCATCCCATCTTCTTTTGTTGGATTCTTTCTTTTGCATAAGGTTTATGAAATCGCGACCCTTCCATAAACGCTCCATTTTTCGTAATCACCATTTTGATTTCAAGGTTTTTCGGTTTGGGTTTATGTCACCCTAATTTGGGGATTTAGGGTTTGTGTTTTGTCTTCGCTTTGAAGTTTGGGGAGAGGATTTCGTCGCAAGCTGGTAAAGACTTTGAGCGAAAGAAGGGTGAAGATGATTGAGATTGAGGTGCAGACGAGTGAGGTGAAGGGAATGGTGAAGAGAGTGAATAGTGGCAAATGAATGAGAGAGGGAAGAGGATGAGACATGCTAGGATTCTTTTGGTGAGATGCACAAACGAGGCTTCTTCATAAAACACGGAAGGGCCCTAAACCATAAAACCAAGCGTTATTTCCTTCCCCAACACCCCATTTTTTCTTTTCACCCCTATGGATGTTTAGACAAGGTTATATTTGGGCCTGAAACATTAAGTTCATTTCTATTTACCACCCTTTATCTGCTATTGCACCCTGTCTGCTTTAGTCTTTACCACCCTTCCCCAACACCCCATTTCTTGATTAATCTTAATTTTTAATTGATTACAAAGTTAATCTGGACTTTAATTTCATTTAGATATTTAAATTTGGACTTTTAGCCTTAAACTAGATTTTGATGTTGATTTTTGTTTAAAACTTGACAACGAAAATTTGATATTTGAGTTTGAGGATAGTTTTGATTTAGATTTAATATTATGTTTTGGTTTTAATCTCGACTAATCCTGATATTAATTGTGGCTAAATCTTGATGAATGTATCTGACCTCGATCATGATTTTCCCCTTTATTAACTCGTGAATTTTTTTTAGTGATTACCATTAATATATGTACTTATGCATTCTTAATTTCCAAACGTGCTCACCATGATATATACTTGATTCATGATGTGATATCTTGCTCCAAAAGTTTGGTTAGACGTTATTGTATATCTTATATTCACTCATGAATTATAGTTGTAATAATTGACGTTGCTGTCTTTTTCCCTTTTGAATACATTTGCATGTTAAGTCCAAGGGAAGGGTTTTTTTCTTGACTTCATAGTCATGAACATCTTATTCATTTGTGTCATTTCCCCCATGCTTGATCCCTAATTCCTTTCTGGTTGATCAACTTAGGATACACTCCTTATATCTTAAGATTCCCTTTAAATTTCCACCTAGACAACTTATAAATTAAATCCCCACAAGAGAATTAGACATGATTCGTCTATGTAGTCGAGATATAATTCTCCTACCCCATAACATAGTCGAGAAAGATGTAGAATCTTTTCCGCATGAAAGAGGTATGTGGCATACTGTCGCATCGCTGCGAAAAAGGGGTCGGCAAAGACAGAAGAGTCGCCACCGGTCGTTATTTATCCCAAAGAGAGGGAAAGGAAACGATCGAAGAAAACCTGATGAAAAGGGAAAAGACAAGGTCATCGCAACCAAATCTTGGGTTCGGGAGTCGGTTACGCAAGGGGAAGGTATGAGCACCCCTCACGTCCGTTGTACTCAACAGGATCCACGCTTGTTGTCTATCTACGGGTGTAAAAACTATCTAGAAGGCTGGCTCACAGGGACAAAAGAAAAGAAAAGAGACTCGATAGAGCATCGTCGCTCTATGCCTATGTATTCCCTCATGCAATGGGAAGGTCAGAGTCAACGTAGTTCAGGAAACCACGGGGGAGGTTGCTCGCCAAGACATCGTCGTCTTGCGCCTACGTATTCTCATCTGGTATGAGAAATCAGAGCAAAACGTAGTTCAGGACAACTACGGAAAAGGGGGTATTCTCGATCGCACGGGGGCGAGAGAAAAGGTCCGGTTGGACAATACTAACGTACGCGTTCTAGCAGTTAGGTGTATTGCTGCTCGACTATTGGAGACTTAGGTGTTACCTGTTTGTGGTAGAACGAATATAGCATGTCCTGGGTTAAAAGGTATGGGAGCCTAAAGGTGGGAAAGAAAGAAAAGTGCTCGCTAGGATTATCGCAATCCTATGCCTACGTATTCTCATCTCGTATGAGAAATCATAGCAGCTGTAGTTCGGCTAACTATGGGAAAGACTCTCGATCGCACGAGGGCGAGAGAAAAGGTTCTGGATAACAGGTTGGTCTCGATTTCACGGGGGCAAGAGAAAAGGAGAAGTTAGTTGTTAGTGTGCTCGTCAAGGATAAGGATCCTTGTGCCTACGTATCTTCATTAAGGAATGAAGAATCAGAGCAACCGTAGTTCGGCCTAACTACGGGAAAAGATCTCGATCGCACGAGGGAGAGAGAAAAAGGGGTCTCGATCGCACGGAAGGAATTGGATCGGTTCGGGACGCATTATGCTAAATCCTAAGACGTAGGAGCGAATGCGTCGCATATCGCCCAAAGGGCATATGCTAAACACTCTAGACAAGAGAGAAAAGGCTTCCCACTCATCATTTCCTACGTATCTAACGCTTACAGCTCACAACACTCATCACGGTTGATTAAAATATTGAAGTAAGGAAAGTTACCGAACGAAGTGGTTCCATTGACCCTTGAAATTGCATGAAAGCTTATTCTCCAAGCTTCTAATCTCCTCTTTGATCCTTGGTGATGATGTTTTGAAATACGGTTCAAAAGGGTAAGTGAATCAAATCAGGACCAATGTGACACTAAACTGTCGTAGCTCGAATTATAAGGGAAGTCAAGCTATAGGAGGTCGCGTGACTGATATTTGTGCTAAGAACAAAATAGAGAAATGATATTGAAGATCATTGTCTGATTTAATCGTGTCGCACGAACCAAACAAAGTGGGATCTCGTCTTAATCGCAAACATGATGTCGATTAATCGAAGGTAGCCTATCGCGATCCCAAAGTAAAGAAAATGACCCAATTGGTCATTTTCCATAGATGTGAAATCGGGAAGGTTATCAACTCTGACAAATCCGACGCTTACAGATGCAAGACTTCATCGATTGAGGAAAGTCAAAATAAAATCGAAAAGAAGAAGAAATGAGGAGAGAAAGGAGGTGGTATCGGATCCAACATTACTCATCAAAAAATTGACTGGTAACGGTTTACAGAAGTCTCGTCATCGACCAAAAAGCGGTGAAAATAAACAAAGATGGATAAACGGTCGAAAGTGAAAAAAGAGAAAGAAAGTCGGTCTCGGGCTTGTCGTTTCCATCAATAATTTAACGTGTAACAACTTGGAGGTCTAGTCATCGACCTAAAAGAGAGAAAGTGTAATAAAATGCTCAATGATAAATACAAAATAAAATCTTACCTCTAAAAGAAAATATGAATTCTAAAAGAAATTTGAATATAAAAAAAATATTATAAACTAAAACTTAGAAAGTAATTTTATAAAATAATAACAGTCTGCAAAACTATTTAAAAGAAATATTAACAAAAGCTTATAAACTAAATTATATAAAAGAATATTTTACAATTTTCTTCAAAAAATAAAAAAAAAGAAACAGGGGGGTTTAGAGAAACACGGTGGATGAGTATGAATAGCAGATGGGCTTCTGGCCCATCACCATACACGTCCATGGATCAAAAACATCAGCACAAATTTAAAAACAACGAAACAAAAAAAAATAATCCCCTTCTTCATCCAAATTTGTAACAGTTCACCAACATCACTCTCTCTATTTTGTTCATCGATTCATCTCATCCTCTCTTCATTTTTTGTCTCTGCTTTCATTTTATCTCAACATTCTGGTTCAGATTTGGAGATATGTTTAATGGTTTGGTGAGGGAAATGGGTTTCTGAGGAATTTTTGAGTTGTTGAAGGTTGAAGTTTATGGAGATTTTTCGTGAGGTTTGGGCCAGTTTATGAGAAATGGGTTTCAGAAGGATGAAGGTGGAAACGGGTTGTTGATGGATTTTGGATTTGAAGGGTTTTGAAAGTGAGTTTCATTTCTGGTTCAACAAGATGTTGGTGGTTATTCTGTTTGAAGTGAAAAATGGGTTTGCAGAAGATGGCGGAGAAAGAGAAGGTGAGGTGGTTTCATTTAGGTCGTGGGTCGGTTTTACGGTTCTGTTTGGGTGATTTTGCAGAAGAAAATGGAGGTTAAAGTTAAGATGAAGAAAAATGGAAATGGAATGTGATGATTTTGGAGTTTGGCTTGAGGTTAGGGGTGGTGTTGCAAGAAGAAGAAGATGTTGAGTTTGTTGGTTTGTGTTTGTCCAAAAATGATGAAGGGTTAATGAGAGTGGTTTGGGTTGTACATGGCGGTCGGAGAAGATGTTTCTCGCGGATGATATTCATTTGGCTAGAAAATGTTGAAGAATGGGGAAGGCGGTTAATGGAGGGAGGATTTCGCGGATGTCATTTCTGAAGGTGGTTTTTGGAATAAGGATGATGATGAATAGTGCGTCTGGCTGCGCTTAGGGTTCCGTGAAGAAGAAAATGAATACGGATATATACCCCCAGAAAGTGACACGTGGCTGCCTTGTTTGAATTTGATGAATTCTGATTGTTTGATTAATTGCTGATTAATGGAAATGTTGCACCGTTAATGGTTTAAAATGATTAATCTAACCTAAACTAAAGTTATTCTAAACTAATTATTCTAATTATTCTAACCTTCAAATAATTCTAACTTAAATCTTAACTATAACCTAATTAAAGTTCTAATCTAATCAAAAAATTAATTCTAAATAAAACTAATCTAATTAAAAATACTCCTAATCTAATTACTTGATTAATCTAAGCTAAATAAAATTCTTAATAAAAATAATCTATTTTATTACTAAAACTATATTAAAATTCAAATTCTATTATGAAACAACTATTTTCTAAAAAAACAACTAGTTCTAATTTCTAATAAAAACTAAGTTCAAAATTCATTTTAAAGACATATTCTAATCTAAACTCTATTTAGAAAATCTATACTAAATATGAACTTGAATTCTAAGTAAATTCTAAATAAAAACTAATTAAATCTATATTAATAAAAAATCTAATTCTAAAAACTAGTTCTAGTAAAAATAAGGCAAAAATAGAAATAAAAATCACAAAATGCCATGGAAAAAGAAACGGAAAAAACAGGTGAACACCGGAATGTACCAATATTATCAGCACGGACTGAATCACCAGGAAAAGAACAACTTTCACTCGATTTCGACATGAATCTCCTCATCTAAACTGGTTTAAATTGTCTGAAACGCGAACAAAGCGGTTGTAATCCCGATATATCCATTCTGGCTTATAACATGCATAATATGCGAGAAATGATCGACTTAGATGATATGCAGATGAAAAGAAACATAAGCCAAGTTAAAAGAAAAAGGTTGGTCAAATTTTGGGGTATAACACATACTCGTCGATTAAATCCGAGTTGGAGCCCTTCTTTCAATGCAATGCAAAAAGCGTCTTCCGCATGCTTATGGTGGTTTAAGTCGAGTGTTCACCATAAGATGACGACTTGTCCCTTCTCCTAGAATCAATCAACCAACCTTCTCACCTGGATACTTGACCACATTCAAGAGTTCCTCAATCCTTTTAGAGGAACTATGAATGCTCTGATTCCGTTCCCGTCAGGATACGTAGGCACAAGATGCGATTTTTTGGCGAGCATAGTTAGAAACAAACCTTTAGGTTCACCTTTAGCAAACAATAATGACACAATAAAATAAGAGGTTCCTGTAGGTTATTTCGATCTTTCTCCCTTCCCTTGGACAAATTAAAGACCGGTGGTTAATAATGATTTGTGATTCAAGTTAATCAATAGCTTGATATCCAATTCTCATCGTGACAGAAATGGCGACTTCCCTGGGGATTTGATTTCTTTGAGGGTTCTCCCTAACTTGTTTATTTGTGTTTATTGTTGTATATTTATATGTATGTTTATCTATATATTTTGTTTATGCTATGGGTTGTTATCCTTGTGTGGCGAGAAATTTAACACCCAAAATTTATTGGAATATTTATTTAATTTATTTAAATAGGAATATTCACATTTCGGTGATTTTCGGTGGTTGTTGTGGAATATTGAGAATTATGAAATTTGGGTTATTTATTTAAATAATAGTATATAATATAAATATATTAGTATTATTATTAATTTAAATAAATATAAGTTAACTAAGGGAAAATTGGACAATTGAGGAGGAGTTAGTGAGGGTAATATTGGAAAGCCCAATTTTAAGGCCCAATGTTAGGTTTAACAAAAAGGGAATTGTGATGGGATTAGGATTCATTTTGTTAGACCGTGAAAAGAATTGAGGCCATAGCTCTGAGGAAGAGGTTTGAGGCAAAAGCTTTGAAAGGTTTTCTGAAAGATTTAAGAAGGCTTAGAATCGGCAATTAAGGTATGGGGCGTATTGCCTTCATTGTTTTCAATGTGTAATTTTAATGTATTTAAGGTCGATTTAAGGGTTTAAAGGGTTTGAGGCTGATTATGGGATAAAGGGAATTTGGCCTTCGTGGCCAAAGCTCTGATTTGACATTTGTAGGAAATTGGATAGTGAGAAACTCTAATGGTTGTGGTGTAGTTGTAAGGATTTATGGGATTTAGAGCGTGAATATGATATGGGATTGGCCTAGTAAGTCGTATATTTTGTGCCTTTATCGCCGTAAGACCTTAGGGATGATTTAGGGATGTTTTTGGGTTATTGGGGATGTGAATCGTGGGACCTTTGGGTTGATTTTAGGTTTTGGTGCATAACAATGTTTTGTTGTCATCGAGTGTTCGCACAGCGAACGAAACTCGTCCCAGACTCGCACTGCGAAGAATCCTTCGCACAACGAATAAACTCGCCCCAGACTCACACAACAAACTTGCTAGTGAACGTAGCAGAGTTTCACAAATTATGATTTTGTGCAGTGATGCCTTGATGTTTGGATGTTGTGATTTCTTTGACGAATGAACATGAGTATGACTGTGAATTCTATGTGATTTATACATGATTATATGATGATTCCTAATGATTGATGAGTATGATGATATTTCCATGAGTTTTGATGATTCCATGATGACATGATTTTTGACGATGGTGATTATGACGAATGATGATGCACCTATGATGTTATTATGAGGATGATTATTGACGTGTGCATCATGGATTCATGTGCATCCGGACTTCGTTTCAGGACCTTGATTTCTTTGGCTTCAATCTCATTGTGCGGATGTCAGGTATTTTGATGTGCTCCGGCTCTCGAGTATAATCGATCCTATTGATGGGGATTTATGGAGGGTTGATGGCCCAGTGTCCATCGAGCTGTGATGATTGGTACCACATGCATTGAGTCTTGTTGCATTTGCATTTATGAGATAATCTTGAGTAATTTGTGATGTTGTGGTCGTTGATGTTCCTTGACGAATATGATGATGTTGAATATGAAAATGACGTCATTTTATATGTTGATTTCCTACATTGATTATTATTAATCGTTTTACTCACCCTGCTTGTTTGAGTGTTGTCTCCACGTGGGTAACATGCAGATGACTAGGTTTAGCCGTGGATGTCGTCGAGGGTTTTTGAAGTTTTGAGTCATTGGCCATGGTGGTTGACTTAGAAGGTCATGCTCTGATAATGTAACATCGGGTTGGGGTCTTTGAGTCAAACCTTATTTTATTTGATTTTGCTATTTTGCTTATGTTCTCGTATAAGGAAAACTTTGGATTATGCATTTTTGAGTTCCGCTGCAATTTTTTATATCTTTTGGGAAAACTCGTTGTTTATGGAACTTTGACTTATATTTGATTTATTGGGAAATGTACGCCTATTGAGGTGATTTTTATTGAGTTTAATATTTTACTCTGATATATGTGAATATTTTGCCATTTAATTGTGGGGTAGAAAAGGGTGTTACATTAGTGATATAAGAGCTTGTCGGTCCGTCCGACCAAGTTTTTATGTTGTTAGTCCCCTGTCAATCAATAGTGTGAAAACACTATTGGATGAGTTGTTTTCCTCTAACCTTATTGGTGGTTACAGATGGCTGGAAGAAATGATCGTGATATTGCTGATGCGTTGGAATCACTTGCCCAAGTGATGGCCTAGAATGGTGAACCTCTAGATGAGTTTCGTGCTTTGGGAAAGTTCCAGAGGAACAATCCGCTGACTTTTATGGGCACTCATGATCCTGATGGTGCGCAGAAGTGGCTGAAAGTGATTGAGAAGATTTTCCAAGTTATGGCGTGTGCTGATGCTCAGCAGGTGCAGTTTGGTACGTATATGCTAGCAGAGGAAGCTGAGGACTGGTGGGATAATACTCGTCAGAGATTGGGAGGTGCTGGCATTGCAATAACTTGGGTTGTGTTTAAGGAAGAATTTTTGAGGAAGTATGTTCCTGAAGATGTTCGGGGCAAGAAAGAGGTGGAATTCCTTGAGCTGAAACAAGGGAATATGACCGTGGCTAAGTATGCGGCATTTTGAGTCTTTAGTAAAGTTTTGTCCGCATTACAATCATGCTGACGTAGAGATGTCAAAGTGTCTCAAGTTTGAGAATGGATTGAGACCAGAGATTAAGCAAGGACTTGGGTATCAGCAGATTCGTCAGTTTGTGGAACTGGTGTACAAGAGCAGAATTTATGATGAGGATAGTCGAGCTCGATCTTCTCACTACAAGCAGCTAAGTGAGAAGAAAGAGAAAAGTCAGTATAGAGGGAAACCGTATGTGGCTTATGGTGATAGAGGGAAGCAGAAGGCTTCAGATGGGAAAAAGTCAAGTGGGGGAGCAACTACTACTCTAGGCAAGTGTTATAAGTGTGGCGAGCAAGGTCACCGTGCTGAGGTTTATAGGTCGCTGAGATGTCATCGTTGGGGAAAGAGAGGTCATAGAGCTACTGACTTTAAAGACGAAGCTCTAACTTGCTTCAACTGTGGAGAGAAGGGTCATATCAGTACCCAGTGTCAACAGCCAAAGAAGACTGTTACTGTTGCTCAGACAAATGGAAGAGTGTTTGCTTTGAGCAGTGCAGAAGAATCCAAGACAGATAACTTGATCAGAGGTACTTATTTTATTAATGATTTTGAATTGATTGCTATGATTGATATCAGTTCTACTCATTCATTTATTTCGCTTGAATGTGCTAAGAGGTTGAATTTGAAATTATCTTCTATGATTGGGAGTATGGTTATTGATACCTCGGCTAATGGTTCTGTGACTACTGTATTAGTCTGTTTGAGCTGCCCTTTGACCATTTATGATAAGAATTTTGTGATGGACTTGTTCTGTCTACATTTGCATCAAATCGA
This sequence comes from Lathyrus sativus, assembly GCA_963859935.3. Lineage (NCBI taxonomy): Eukaryota > Viridiplantae > Streptophyta > Magnoliopsida > Fabales > Fabaceae > Lathyrus > Lathyrus sativus. The sequence continues at coordinate 286,307,843 of OZ012736.1, read as the reverse complement.
TGTTATTCTTGGAATGAACTGTTTGGAGTACAACTACGTTCATATCGATTGCTACAGCAAGACTGTGAGGTTCCCAGAGTTTGGTGATGGTGGAGAGCGGATGTATGTATCTGCCAAGCAAGTAGAAGAAATCTTGGAAGATGAGGCTCAGATGTTTGCATTATTTGCATCACTTCAAGTTGATTACAAAGCAGTGAGCGTGGAGCTTCCAACTATTCAGGAATTTTCAGAAGTGTTTCCAGACGACGTGAGTGACTTACCTCCTGAGCGTGAGGTGGAGTTTACTGTTGATGTGATATCAGGCACTAGCCCTGTGTCGATGGCTCCTTATCGAATGTCTGCATCTAAGTTAGGAGAATTGAAGAAACAGTTAGAAGAGCTACTTGAGAAGAAGTTTATTCGACCGAGTGTTTCTCCGTGGGGTGCTCCTGTGCTGTTGGTGAAGAAGAAAGATGGTAGCATGAGATTGTGTGTGGATTATCAGCAATTGAATAAAGTAACAATCAAGAATAAGTATCCACTTCTGAGGATTGATGATTTGATGGATCAATTGGTGGGTGCTTGTGTGTTTAGCAAGATTGATTTGAGGTCTGGTTATCATCATATTCGCGTTAAGCCTGATGATATTCTGAAGACAGCTTTCAGGACAAGGTATAGACACTATGAATATACTGTGATGTCGTTTGGTGTATCTAATGCACCCATTGTATTCATGGAGTATATGAATAGGATTTTTCATCCTTATTTGAATCAGTTTGTGGTAGTGTTCATTGACGATATCTTGATATATTCTAAGTCCGAGGAAGAGCATGTGTAACATCTAAGAGTGGTATTGCAGGTTTTGAGAGACAAGAAGCTTTATGCCAAGTTGTCCAAGTGTGAGTTTTGGTTGAAGGAAGTGAGTTTCCTTGGCCATGTGACTTCTAGTGGAGGAATTGTCGTTGATCTGTCGAAAGCTGATGTTGTGTTGCAGTGGGAGACTCCAAAGTCTGCTACTGAGGTTCGAAGTTTCCTTGGGTTGACTAGTTATTATTGCAGATTTATAGAAGGATTTTCAAAGTTGGCACTTCCATTGACTCAGTTAACCCGAAAGGGTCAAGCTTATGTGTGGGATGCTACTTGTGTGAAGAGTTTTGTAGAACTCAAGAAGAAGTTCACGACTGCTCTAGTGTTGAGTTTGCCAAATCCGAGTGAGTCTTTTGTAGTGTATTGTGATGCATCGAAGATGGGTCTTGGAGGCGTATTTATGAAGAATGGTCAGGTTGTTGCTTATGCTTCCAAACAACTGAAGGTTCATGAAAGGAATTATCCTACGCATGACTTAGAGTTAACGGCCATGGTGTTTGTGTTGAAAGTTTGGAGACATTATCTTTTTAGGTCTAGGTTCAAAGTGTTCAGCAATCACAAGATCCTAAAGTATTTGTTTGATCAGAAGGACTTGAACATGAGGCAGAGAAGATGGCTTGAACTTCTGAAGGATTATGATTTTGAACTGAGTTACCATCCTGGTAAGGATAATGTTATGCTGATGCGTTAGGTAGGAAGTCATTGCATATGTTGATGCTTATGGTTCGGGAGTTAGGACTGATTGAGCAATTCAGAGATATGAGCTTGATTTATGAAGAGACTCCTAATAGTGTGAAGTTGGGTATGTTGAATTTGACTGGTGGTATTCTCCAAGAAATCAGAGAAGGTCAAAAATCTGATTTGAGTTTAGTGGATCGTCTCACGTTAGTCAATCAAGGTAACGGAGGTGATTTTCGGATCGATGAGAATGATGTGATGAGGTTCAAAGATAGAGTGTGTGTTCCTGATGTGCCAGAAATCAAGAAGAGCATTCTTGAGAAAGGTCACAGAAGCGGGTTAAGTATTCATCCTGGTGCCACAAATATGTATCAAGATTTGAAGAAGTTGTTTTGGTGGCCAGGTATGAAGAAGGGAATTACAGAGTTTGTGTATGCTTGTTTAACTTGTCAGAAGTCAAAGATTGAACATCAGAGACCGTCGGGTCTGATGCAACTGTTGGATATTCCAGAATGGAAATGGTATAGCATTTCTATGAATTTTGTAACCGGTTTACCGAATACTTTGAAGGGATATGATTCGATTTGGGTGATTGTGGATAGATTGACCAAATCGACTCATTTTATACCGATGAGGATCAATTATTCATTGCAGAAGCCTGCCAAATTATATATTGATCAGATTATGAAACTGCATGGTATTCCTTCAAGTATTGTGTCTGATAGAGATCCGAGATTTACATCGAGTTTCTGGGAAAGTTTGCAGACAGCTTTGGGTACTAAGTTGGGGTTGAGTTCTGCCTATCATCCGCAGACGGATGGACAGACAGAGAGAACTATCCAGTCTTTAGAAGATTTGCGGAGAGCTTGTCTGTTGGATCAAGGTGGATCATGGGATAGCCATTTTCCGTTGATTGAGTTTACCTACAATAACAGTTATCATTCTAGTATTAGAATGGCACCGTATGAGGCTTTGTATGGTAGAAGGTGTAAGACTTGTAACAGCCCAATTTTCAATAATTAATTATTCGTATTAATTAATTCATTTATTTAGATTATTTTAATTATTGGAATTATTGGTAGATATTTGAGAGAAGAAATATAATGGAAGGAAATAGAATAGAAATACATATAAGGAAAAGTGGAAGAAAGAGGAAAGAATAGAAACACAAGAGAAAGAAAGAGGAAGAGGAGAAAAAGAAAAGGAAAAGGGGAAAAAGCTTGGAAAGCTCAAGAGCAACTCCTAGATTTGATTTAATCAAGGTAAGGGTGTGAAATATCATTATCTTGTTGTTGTACCCCAAAATTTGCCCAACTTTTCTTTACCTAGCTTGTGTTTCATTTCATTCACATTAGCATTATCATTTGCATTTCATTGACATGTGTGCAGGAGATCAAGAGGTATGATTACCAATCAAGGATTATGCAAGACTATGAAGCTAGATAAGAATCTTATTCAAGTGTTCAAAGGTTGATATCCTTGTCAGAGAAGTTAAAAGATCCTCAGAGAGAGTGGTTGAAACCAAGAGAGTGTGCCTCCTAACTTGAGAGTTGTGGGAGCTCCTCAGATGATTCTGAAGCCATGAATGTGGACTTGAAGCCTTGAGAGAGCTTATGAGATGTCTTGAAAGCCATCATGAAGCCTAGACAGGTCATTGTGCAAGATTAAGAAGACTCAGCCATGAATGGTGTAATTAGGGTTTGACTGGGTCAATCCTAGGTCAACTGATGATTTGAACAAGGTTGAGACCTAATCCAAGAGCCATGTGATCATGGATTGATACATTGAGATGTTATAAGGATGATTCCAAGGTCAACTCATCATGATTGAAGAGTTTGAGAGGCTTCAAGCTAGGGTTTCTAAGGCTTGACATTGTAAAATCCCCTAGTTTGACCCTTATCTTCAAGGCAATTTAGCTTAAGATGTGGTTGTCATCTCATCTTGCCCCCAACATTAATGTTGTAGAGCATTCTCTTAGCTTTAATTTGAGTACTAGAAGTCCTTGATAGGATTTGTAGAACTCAAGTTATGACTTTGACAAGTTACAGGTCATCTGAGGTATGTGAATTTGGGGGCTTGAAAGTTACCCAACTTGCATCAAACTTTTGCCCTAGAAGGATGATTCCTATGGACTCTTGGTCAACATGAATGTTTTTCCTTATACTCTTAGGTTTCTAGAGAGTACTAGAAGTCCTTGATAGGATTTGTGGAGCTCAAGTTATGGCTTTGACAAGTCAAGGGTATTTTGGTCATTTGGAGATTACAGGTCATTTCAACCATAAGGCCATAACTCCTATTTCCAAGCTTCAAATGGGAAAATGTTCAACATCAAACTTGTTCAAAATGATGTTTTAAGTCTGGTAAATAGGCCATGAGATGATGGAAATGCTTGTATCTCAAAGTTGCAAAAATGACCTAAAATAAGGGTATAAGTTAAATAAACCAAAGTTGGAAATTGATATTTTCAATCTACACATCCAAAACAAGGCATGTAATATATCATTTTGACTCTAAAAAACATTTTAAGAACATTGGTTTAGCCACATTTTTGATTTGAGGTCTAATTTATGGACTTGCTTTGAAAAGTAGTTACTTACATCATAAGTAACATGTGCAAAACCTAGAATCAAGGCATAACCAAAGCCCCTTGCAAGCTAAACACTTTCAAAATGTCATTAGGGGAGAAATTGGAAGAGAATGGGGTTGGTTTCAAGCTGTTTGCAGAACTATGCACACCATGGCATATGGTTGAAATTCTCATGTCATGAGAGATTGAAACTCTCATTAGAAGGATCTAGAGGGTTCTAGATCATCCATACATCATCTATATATTGAGTAGAGGTGATCCAATGCAAAGGTTGGTGATGATTGAAGGAGAGAGCAGCGATTGAGATTGAAATTGCATAGCTTGCAACTGAATTCGGTTTCACCAATTTCTTCACTTTCCATCCATTTTCTTTATTGCAACTTCTTCCATGGATGCTAGGGATTGATTCCAGATCATAATCCAAGGGAATTCGTGGCTGATTGGTGTTCTTGAGCTCAGATTTTTCCACCTGCAACTCACCATCGGGTTTCAAGTTTCAGGAGTTTTCAACCAGTTCTATTGCATACAGAAGCAAGGAAATGATCCATTGATCGTGTCTGGAAGGTTGGAGAGCTTGATTTGAAGATTTAGCGCATCTGTTCATCAAGAAGTTTCAGGTTAGTAACTTTCTTCCTCCAGCATGAATTAGGTAGAATCAAGATGAATTAGGGTGTTAGATGCATTGTAGAACGGTGTAGGAAGGTTTTCAGATAGTTAATTTGAGAATTAGTGACCAATCTAGGATGTTACCATTTTCGGTTGAGAATTGGTTATGGTGAATCTTGAGGTTTCAGAGAGAATTAAGGGCATGAATGAATTCGTGAGGGAATTTGGGACATGTTTCATTAAGGGATCGTGGCCTATGGTGGACTCTATGCTGAACTAGGGTTGTGGAATGGTGACCGGAGAAAGTCACCGGCGGTGACTATGGCGCGCAGGTGACCTGAGTTTCAGGGATTCAAATTGGAGAAGATGACTTGATAGCCATCAGATCTTGGTTGGACTTTGACTGAAGACATGATCCAACGGCCACGCGTGCATGAAATTTGTGAAGCATTTTTGAACTAGATGAAACGATGCGTTTCATTAATCAGTTGTGGTTTTGGGCTTAAGTTCAAATTGTTATCCCCACCCCCCTGATGGCCCAATTGTCATAATGAACTGAGCGTGTTTACTATCTGCACCATGGTTTTGTTATTTTATTATGATTTTCTTTATTTTTTCATTTTGTTCATGGTTCTTGAAAAAATCATATAAAATTGAAAAATGATCCAATTAATCCCATTCTTTTTGCATTATATTCATGATTGAGTCTAGTATTTTTTTAGCAAAAAAATATCTTTATTCCATGCATTTTCTGATTTTAGGGGAATTTTCACATTTTAATTGATATTAAAATGGTTATGTTTAATACTTAATTTTGTGGGATTTTGTGTGATCATGTGGTGATGATTTTGATCCTGATTTTTTGTGAGTAGTTAGCATAGACATGCATGCTCCCCATAGAATTTTTCTCACATTTTTGTGATGACCATAGGTGGTAGTTTAGGTTGAAACCTTTAGAAGCTCCATTTTTAGGGTTTATGGTTGATACCTTAGGATTTAGGACTTAATTCTAGGACTTAATAGATGATTTAGTCCCTGGTTTTTGTATGAGGCATTCTTAATTGAATTAGGATCCCTTAGTTATTTTTTTAGGATTTTACAATTGGTTTTAGTATTTTAGTTAGGATTAACTTTAGTACTAGGTTTTAGGTGATCCTAACTTACTAACCCAACTAGATTAACTTCTTTAGTTCCCTTAGATTAGGGTTTTGCTTTGTTTGCCTTTGGTTGAGATTGAAGACAAGTTGAAGACAAGGTGAGGATGATTGAAGTTGCTTGAAGTTGCTTGGAGCTTGGAATTGCTTGTGCCTGAAGGTGTCTGATGAAGATTAGGAGGTAGGAGACATAGGGAGAGCCTTACAATTAGAATGACTTCTTTCACAAATATGGAAAGCATATTGTGCTTCCATTCCTCCCAATGACTAAAAGTCCTTCTAAGATATTCACATCCCTCCTTTGGAGGGATGAGTGGCTTTATCTGGGAAGTAGAACTTTGAGGGAACCAGTCTCTCATAATGATGAACCCTTACAGGCTTCCTTTGGTTGTCAATAAGTTGTTTATCATTTCCACTCATTCTGTTAAATCAATTGTCTTCTGGTTTGAGTATCTTGAAAGATGTTGGACTTGAGTTTGAAGATGAGGACTTCATTGAAGAGTGTGGAAGAGGATGATTCCTTGAGCATTGCCATTGCAGCTGAAGCTTGAAGATCCAATGGAGATTGAGTGAAGAGCTAAGGCTTAAAGAATTGAAGGATGAAGTTGACACTTCCATGTGATTGAAGATTACTCTGAGAAGCTGAAGCTTGCAGATGAAGAAGACCAAATTGATACTGGTAGAGAGGAGAGAGCTGAAGCTTGAAGACTAAGTTGATACTTATGAAGAGGATTCAATTGAGATTGAGTGTAGAGCTGAGGCTTGAGGAATAAAGGATGAGTTGATACTTACATTGATGATTGGAGAGCCTGAAGGAATCAAGTTGATACTTGTGGTTAGGAGTGAAGCCTGAGGGTGGAATTGACTGAAGAGCTGAAGCTTGGAGAAAAGAGAACAAGTTGAAACTTATGTTGATGGGCTGAAACCCTGGAGAAGCAAGTTGATACTTGTCATGGTGGATGATAGCCTTGAAGGGTGGTTGAAGTCTGAAGACTGGATTGCTGTCAGAAGAGCTGAAGCTTGAAATGGAAAGAGGGAGTTGTTGATCTGCTTTCTTTCTTGTCTGTTTTCTTTTCTGTGTTGATGTGCCTTGTTTGATTTGCTTGATGCATTAGAATAAGTTCATATCTAGACTGACTTCAAGCTAGGAGCATGATTGCACTAGAGGTTGAGTTGCTCCCTCTGCTTGTATTTTTACTGTATGGCTTTGCTTGCGGGTATTCGGTAGAGCCCAGCTCCCTTGCCTATGTGGTTTATTTTGCTTGATAGCATTCTATTTTATTTCTTCTGTATGATTGCAGTTCATCCTATTTTGCTTGATAGCATGTTATTTCCTCTGTATGATTACAGTTATTCATATCTGGCTTGAGGTTGAGATGAGCTTGTGGAGGCTGCTGCCCCACACATATTTCCTCCCTCACTTGCATTGCATGCATTTTACAGTCGTTTACTGTTTACTGTTTAAGCTGATGCTTTATCTGTTTCTGTTTACCATTGACATGATCCCTTAGGAATCTCACTTCTTTTGATAAGGAAGTAATGACAGAACTTTAGGTTGAAACCTATGCATGACAACTTCTAGGAGTTCCCTGTTTCAAACTTCAACCACAGGATGAATCCTTGGCATGACAACAGTAGGACTGGGTAGTCTCCCCGTTAGTTGAGCCCCTTCTCTTCTCATCTCAAAACAGCTTAAGATACAGTAATCATGAATGATTTCTTTCGTACGTTACGAGCCTTAAGCTATCTGAGAAAGGATTGTTGGAGAGTTCCTTTTCAACAGTCTGGATGTTTAGTATGGCACCCTTTGGGTGACATGCGACGCATTCACTCTCAGGTCATAGTCTTTAGTGCGATTGAAATTGCAAACACAATAAAAAACACTTCTTTCGTAAAAGACAGAAACAAACTTCAAACCTTTTTGCCCCGTGGGCCCGTAATTCAAAGGAAGCTTTTCTGAAGAAAAGAGTGTCGTTAAACGTCAGCGCCACCGCAAACAGGCTTTGTCCCTAACTGCTGGAACTGCTGTTTAACCCTACTAGATAAAATAGATGAATCCGAATTCCCGTAATCCGTATTATCCTAAACTACGTAAGCTCTGATCTCTCGTACCTGTTGAGAGTAAGTAGGCACAATACTGATGTATTGGCGAGCCACCTCCCCCGTAACCCGTAGTTAGGCGAACTACGTTGACTCTGATTTCTCATTCTCTAATGAGAATACGTAGGCATAAAGCGCGACGCTTTGCCGAGTCATTTTTCTTTTCTTTTTGAGCCAACCTTGATAGGTAGATAGATAAACCAACTCGTCCAGTAAACACAAAAGCGTGGATCCCGTCGAGTACGACGGACGTGAGGGGTGCTAATACCTTCCCCTTGCGTAACCGACTCCCGAACCCAGACAATGGTTGCGATGACCTTGTCTTATACCTTTTCGTCAGGTTTCTCCGATCGTTTCCTTTCCTATTCTGAGGGATAAATAACGAAAGGTGGCGACTCTTCTGTTTTGCCGGCACCTTATTTTCGCGGAAGCGCCACTTGTCAATATGTATGATTATGTATGGATTGTTTGGATTGTTTGGATGTTTTTCTCCATTTTCCATTCTAGGGCAGAAATGATTTAATCGGTAAAATCGATGTTCTAACAGTTAAAATCTGGAATTTATGGTGTAATTTAGTCGAGGAATGTTAGGCTAAGACTACTGGAACTTGTCGGAATTGAATAGGGTGATTTTGGGAGTTTCTGAGGTTTTTGGACAGTTGGGGTTTTGAACATCGCAGACGTTCGCTAGCACCTTCGCTAGGCGAGCAGGTCGCGAGTGTTCGCTGTAGCGAGCTAGTAACGAATGGCCCCAGACTTAGACAGAATGTAATTGACCCTCTTCGCTGGTAGTGAGCAAGGTAGCGAGGGGTTCGCTAGGCGAAGCCCCGGCGAGTAGGTAGCGAAGTCTTACAGTAGCTTCTGTTTGCCTTTGCGAGCTTGTTTGCTAGGCGAACAGGTAGCGAGTGTTCGCTAGGAACTCGCTAGGCGAGCAAGCTAGCGAGTGTGACAACGTTTTCATTTCCTTGTGTTTCATCCAATGTTTATTGTTTGGTTCGATTGTGTTCAATCCTTATCGGAAATGAATAGTTTATGTGTTGTTGTGTGATATGTTGTGGGTAGCCGTATGGCGTGAATCCTAGATTGTGGAATCGATTGTGAAATGCGGTCTTTTGACTAATATATGCATTATTTAAATTAATTAAAAGCGCATGATGAATGTGATTGAGTTCGTTGTCGTTGGCACGATATTGTGAATGCATAATAATTGTATACGGTTGTATGTGAAGAATGCATGAGAACATATTGTGAATATGTGTGCATTGCTTGATAAATGGGGTGTTGGTGTTGAAAGTATGAATACTTTGATTATTATGAAATGTGTTGTATGTGAAATCATGTTATAATTCTTATGTGATGAATTACTTGAGAATGCATGAGATTAAGATGCGAGAACGGTCTTAAGTGCATTTGGTTGTTGATTGCATACGCATCATTTGGTCAAGAGGCAATGCTTGCTAGTTTCGTGGAGACTAGTAACTTGTCCAAGCCTAGAAGAGTGGGTTTGAAAGCTTAGAGGATGGGCTTTTATTGTTATCGGTCTAGAGGGCAGACTCAGTTTAAATGTAAAAATCGAAAAATGATAACAAGTGTTGGTACCATATGGCATGAGTTGCATTGAGTTGCATTGAGTCACATGGCATAGAGATAAATGTTGTGTGAATGTATGCATATGTGTATGTTATGTGGATTGATGAGAATTATGGATGTGTGCATGATAAATATGCTTGGTGATTATTCCATATTTGTTTATATATACATATATTGTGATGTAGATGATGATGATAATGAATTGTGGTGAGAAATGTGGAATATGTGTATTCTATGCTTGTGTGTGTGTGTGTGTGTGTGTGTGTATATATATATATATATATATATATATATATATATATATATATATATATATATATATATATATATATATATATATATATATATATATATATATATATATATATATATATATATAAAATTATATGCATTGATTATTATGATAATATTTCTCACCCTTCTGCTGTTTTATAATGCTTTATGAGGCATTGCAGATTAGGTTTGCTGGAGGTCTTTTGTGAAGTATAGCTTCATTATTTTGGTTGGTTAGCTCTGATATGTAGCACCGGGTAGTTAGGATTGTATAGCATTTTTTTGTGATACATTTGTATATGTATCTGCTGACAAATGTTTTTGTAAACATGAATGATGTGGTGAATCAAACTGGATGAAATGTATTTATATGATTATATGTTTAAAATGATTCAATTCTTAGATTTTTCCGCTTTTAATTCTAAATATTGAGATGTGAGTGTAAGGACTAAGTTCCTACGTTGAAGGCTACCCCACTGTTGCATGTCTTCTATAGAGCAGGTGTTGTATGTTTCAATTTCGTGTATGATGTAACATGCCTCTTTTATACCATGTTTTAATTTTACTCTGATGAAATTTTATTATGTGCTTAAATGATTTATTTGATTTCTTGGGGGTTTAGAAGGGGGTGTTACATTAAGTGGTATCAGAGCAGGTCAGTCAGTTGGCCAAGTTGTTAATGTGTTATTTCCCTATATATATATATATATATATATATATATATATATATATATATATATATATATATATATATATATATATATATATATATATATATATATATATATATATATATATATATATATATATATATATATATATATATATATATATATATATATATATATATATATATATATATATATATATATATATATATATATATATATATATATATATATATATATATATATATATATATATATATATATATATATATATATATATATATCTGATTGTGTGTATGACACTATCGATATTGTTTGATCTTATGAAGTTTTGTTGTTGGGATTCAGAACGATGGTCGCCGGTAGGAATGATGAAGCGATTATTAAGGCTTTGACGAGGTTGGCTGGGGCGATTGGACAGAATCCTCAAGCCAATGTGAATGCTGGAAACAACGCTGATGATGAGTTTTGTGCTTTGGGAAGGTTTCAAAGGAACAGTCCGCCAATTTTTAAGGGAACCCATGAACCTGACAAAGCACGGGTATGGATGAAAGCAATTGAGAAGATCTTTCGAGTCATGAACTGTTCGGATGCGCAGATGGTGCAGTTTGGCACTCATATGCTTGAAGAGGAAGTTGAGGACTGGTGGGGTAATACTCGCCAAAGGTTTGAAGAGGATGAGATTGTGGTTAGTTGGGATGTTTTTAGAGTGGCATTTCTGGAGAAGTATTTTCCAGAAGATATGCGTGGTAAGAAGGAAATTGAATTCCTTGAGCTGAAGCAGGGTAACTCAACTGTAGCCGAGTATGCAGCAAGGTTTGAGGAATTGATTAAGTTTTGTCCTCATTACAACACTGCTAATGCTGAGAGATCCAAGTGCCTTAAGTTTGTGAATGGTTTGAGGCCTGAAATCAAGCAAGTCGTTGGTTATCAGGAAATTAGACGATTTTCTGAGTTGGTGAACAAGAGTAGAATTTATGATGAAGATAGTAGGGCTCGGTCTAGTCACTACAAGAGTTTAAATGATAAGAAGGGAAAACGTCAATTCAGAGGAAAGTTGTATGTGACTCCTGCTGATAAGGGGTAACAGAAAGCTGGTTACGGCAAGAAGCCGAGTGGGGGAGGAGTTTCCACTCCGGTGAGATGTTATAATTGTCGTGGAGCAGGACATCATGCTCCTGAGTGCAAGAGCGTTGAGCTGAAGTGTTTCAAGTGTGGCAAGCCAGGCCATAAAGCTCTTGAGTGCAGAAGCGGTGCGAATGTGACTTGCTACAACTGTTGTGAGCAAGGGCACATTAGTACCAAGTGTGACAAGCCAAAGAAGACTCAAGAGAATGGGAAAGTGTTTGCTCTATCAGGATTGGAGACTGCTAGTGAAGATCGTTTGATCCGAGGTACGTGCTTCATTAATGGTATACCTTTGATCGCTATAATTGATACTGGAGCTACACATTCATTTCTTTCTTTTGATTGTGTTAAGAGGTTGGACCTTGAGTTGTCAATTATGAGTAGTGGTATGGTTATTGATACTCCTGCTATGGGTTCAGTAACTACCCCGTATGTGTGTTTGAATTGTCCGTTGAGTATTTTTGGTAAAGACTTTGGAGTTGATTTAGTGTGTCTTCACTTAGATCAACTTGATGTTATTCTTGGGATGAATTGGTTGGAATTCAATCGTGTCTATATTAACTGTTTTGACAAAACGGTTATTTTTCCTGAACCTGATGATGAAAGAGATTTGTTTATGACTGCTAAGCAAGTGAAGGAATCGGTGCAAGATGGTGTGAAGCTATTCATGTTGATGGAAACTTTGAGCATTGGTGAAAGTGGAACAATTGATGCTTTACCAATTGTCCGTGATTTTCTGGAAGTTTTTCCTGATGAGATAAGAAATTTGTCGCCGGAACAAGAAGTGGAGTTAATGATTGACTTAATTCCTGGAACTAGTCCGATATCAATGGCTTCATATCGTATGTCCGCATCGGAATTGAAAGAGTTGAAGAGTCAACTTGAAGATTTACTTGAGAAGAGGTTTATTCGTCCGAGTGTGTCACCATGGGGTGCACCAGTGTTGTTGGTTAAGAAGAAAGAAGGTTCTATGAGACTTTGTGTAGACTACAGACAACTGAACAAGATGACCATCAAGAATAAGTATCCACTTCCGAGGATTGATGATTTGATGGATCAGTTGGTTGGTGCGAGTGTGTTCAGTAAGATAGATTTGAGATCTGGGTATCATCAGATTCGCGTGAAGGCTGATGATATTCAGAAGAATGCTTTTAGAACGAGGTATGGACACTATGAGTATTCTGTGATGCCATTTGGTGTGACTAATGCACCAGGTGTATTTATGGAGTATATGAATAGGATTTTCCATCCTTATTTGGACAAGTTTGTGGTTGTGTTCATTGATGATATTTTGATTTATTCAAAGAGTGAAGAAGAACATGTCGAGCATCTGAGGATTGTGCTATCTGTGTTGAAAGAGAAGCAGTTGTATGCTAAACTTTCTAAGTGTGAAATTTGGTTGAAGGAAGCGAGTTTCCTTGGTCACGTGATTTCGAGTAGAGGTATTGCAGTTGATCCGTCGAAGGTTGAAGCGGTATCGCAATGGGAGACTCCGAAATCAGTTTTTGAGATTAGAAGTTTTCTTGGTTTGGCAGGATATTATCGGAAATTCATTGAAGAATTTGCCAAGTTATCATTGTCGTTGACGCAGTTGACTAGGAAAGGTCAAGCTTTTGTTTGGGATGCAAAGTGTGAAGGAAGTTTTCAAGAGCTTAAGAGAAGATTGACGAGAGCTCCTGATTTGATTTTGCCAAATCCGACAGAAATGTTTGTTGTGTATTGTGATGCTTCCTTGATGGGTTTGGGAGGTGTGTTGATGCAAAATAAACAAGTTGTAGCTTATGCTTCGAGGCAACTCAAAGTGCATGAGAGGAATTATCCGACACATGACTTAGAGTTGGCCGCCGTTGTATTTGTATTGAAACTTTGGAGGCATTATTTGTTTGGTTCGAGATTTGAGGTATTTAGTGATCATAAGAGTTTGAAGTATCTCTTTGATAAGAAAGAATTGAATGCAAGGTAGAGGAGATGGTTAGAACTTCTGAAGGATTATGATTTTGGTTTGAATTACCATCCGGGTAAAGCAAATGTGGTACCTGATGCATTGAGTAGGAAATTGTTGCATATGTCGATGATGATGGTGAAAGAGTTGGAATTGATTGAGCAATTTCGCGATTTGAGCTTGGTATGTGAGAAGACTTCTTATGGAGTTAAACTTGGTATGTTAAAGCTTACTAGTGGTATTCTTGACGAGATTCGAGAAGGACAGAAATCTGATTTGAGTTTAGTTGATCGGTTGACTTTGAACAATCAAGGTCAAGGTGGTGATTTTCGGATTGATGAAAATGGTATCATGAGATGTCGTGATAGAGTTTGTATTCCTGATATTGTTGAGTTGAAGAAGAGTATTCTTGAAGAAGGACATCGTAGTGGATTGAGTATTCATCCGGGTGCTACTAAGATGTATCAAGATTTGAGGAAAGTATTTTGGTGGCCTCGTATGAAGAAGGGTATTGTCGAGTTTATGTATTCTTGTTTGACTTGTCAAAAGTCAAAGATTAAGCATCAGAAATCGTCAGGCTTGATGCAACCGTTGTATATCCTGAGTGGAAATGGGATAGCATATCTATGGATTTTGTGTCTGGGTTACCTAGGACGCCGACTAACTTTGAAGCTATTTGGGTTATTGTGGATAGATTGACCAAATCTGCTCAGTTTATTCCTATGTGAATGAATTACCCGTTAGAGAGGTTGGCAAAACTGTACATTGAAAGGATTGTCAGTTTGCATGGTATTCCGTCTAGCATTGTGTCAGATAGAGATCCGAGGTTTACTTCGAGATTTTTGGAGAGTTTGCAGAGTGCTTTGGGTATGAAGTTGCGTTTGAGTTCAGCTTATCATCCACAGACCGATGGTCATACTGAGAGGACGATTCAGTCACTTGAGGATATTTTGAGAGCTTGTGTATTGGAGAAGGGGGGAGCTTGGGATAGCTACTTACCTTTGATTGAATTTACTTACAACAACAGTTTTCATTCGAGTATTAGTATGGCACCGTTTGAAGCATTGTACGGTAGACGGTGTAGGACGCCATTGTGTTAGTATGAGTCAGGAGAGAGTTCTGTGGTTGGACCCGAGATAGTCCAGTAAACTACCGATAAGATTAAGATGATTCAAGAGAAGATGAAGATTTCTCAGAGTCGTCAAAAGAGTTATCATGACAAGAGGAGAAAAACACTTGAATTTCAGGAGGTGGATCACGTGTTTCTTCGAGTTACTCCTATGACTGGTGTTGGTAGGGCATTGAAGTCGCGTAAGTTGACGCCGCGTTTTATTGGTCCTTATCAGATTTTGCAGAAGATAGGAGAGGTAGCCTATCGTGTTGCTTTACCGTCGTCGCTTGCTGATCTCCATGACGTGTTCCATGTATCTCAGTTGAGGAAATACATTGCGGATCCGTCTCATGTAGTCCAAGTAGATGATGTGCAGGTGAGAGATAACCTGACTGTGGAGACATCACCTATGCGGATAGAGGATCAGGAGTTGAAGCAACTTCGAGACAAAGAGATTGCTTTGGTGAGGGTTGCTTGGGGAGGACCGGCTGGTGGAAATGTGACTTGGGAACTTGAGGGTCAGATGAGGGAGTATTATCCAGAGTTGTTTGAAACAAGTAACATTTTCGAGGACGAAAATTCCTAAAGTGGGGGAGGGTTGTAACAGCCCAATTTTCAATAATTAATTATTCGTATTAAATAATTGATTTATTTGGATTATTTTAATTATTGGAATTATTGGTAGATATTTGAGAGAAGAAATATAATGGAAGGAAATAGAATAGAAAGACATATAAGAAAAAATGGAAGAAAGAGGAAAGAATAGAAACACAAGAGAAAGAGAAGAGAAAGAAAGAGGAAGAGGAGAAAAAGAGAAGGAAAAGGGGAAAAAGCTTGGAAAGCTCAAGAACAACTTTTAGCTTCAATTTAATCAAGGTAAGGGTGTGAAATATCATTATCTTGTTAATGTGTATGATTATGTATGGATTGTTTGGATTGTTTGGATGTTTTTCTCCATTTTCCATTCTAGGGCAGAAATGATTTAATCGGTAGAAATCGATGTTCTAACAGTTAAAATCTGGAATTTATGGTGTAGTTTAGTCGAGGAATGTTAGGCTAAGACTACTGGAACTTGTCGGAATTGAATCGGGTGATTTTGGGAGTTTCTAAAGTTTTTGGACAGTTGGGGTTTTGAACATCGCAGACGTTCGCTAGCACCTTCGCTAGGCAAGCAGGCCGCGAGTGTTCGCTGTAGCGAGCTAGTAGCGAATGGCCCCAGACTTGGACTGAATGTAATTGAACCTCTTCGCTGGTAGCGAGCAAGGTAGTGAGGGGTTTGCTAGGCGAAGCCCCAGCGAGTAGGTAGCGAAGTCTTACAGTAGCTTTTGTTTGCCTTCGCGAGCTTGTTTGCTAGGCGAACAGGTAGCGAGTGTTCGCTAGGAACTCGCTAGGCGAGCAAGCTAGCGAGTGTGACAGTGTTTTCATTTCCTTTTGTTTCATCCAATGTTGATTGTTTGGTTCAATTGTGTTCAATCCTTATCGGAAATGAATAATTTATGTGTTGTGTGATATGTTGTGGGTAGCCGTATGGTGTGAATCCTAGATTATGGAATCGATTGTGGAATGCGGTCTTTTGACCAATATATTCATTGTTTAAATTAATTAAAAGTGCATGATGAATGTGATTGAGTTTGTTGTCGTTGGCACGATATTGTGAATGCATAATAATTGTATGCGATTGTATGTGAAGAATGCATGAGAACATATTGTGAATATGTGTGCATTGCTTGATAAATGGGGTGTTGGTGTTGAAAGTATGAATACTTTGATTATTATGAAATGTGTTGTGTGTGCAATCATGTTATAATTCTTATGTGATGAATTACTTGAGAATGCATGAGATTAAGATGCGAGAACGGTCTTAAGTGCATTTGGTTGTTGATTGCATACACATCATTTGGTCAAGAGGCAATGCTTTCTAGTTTCGTGGAGACTAGTGACTTGTCCCAGGCCTAGAAGAGTGGGTTTGAAAGCTTAAAGGACGGGCTTTTGTTGTTATCGGTCTAGAGGACGGATCCGATTTAAATGTAAAAACCGAAAAATGATAACAAGTGTTGGTACCACATGGCATGAGTTGCATTGAATCACATGGCATAGAGATAAATGTTGTGTAAATGTATGCATATGTGTATGTTATGTGGATTGATGAGAATTATGGATGCGTGCATGATAAATATGCTTGGTGATTATTCCATATTTGTTTATATATACATATATTGTGATGTAGATGATGATGATAATGAATTATGGTGAGAAATGTGGAATATGTGTATTCTATGCTTGTATATATATATATATATATATATATATATATATATATATATATATATATATATATATATATATATATATATATATATATATATATATATATATATATATATATATATATATATATATATATATATATATATATATATATATATATATATATATATATATATATATATATATATATATATATATATATATATATATATATATATATATATATATATATATATATATATATATATATATATATATATATATATATATATATATATATATATATATATATATATATATATATATATAATTATATGCATTGATTATTATGATAATATTTCTCACCCTTCTGCTGTTTTATAATGCTTTATGAGGCATTGCAGATTAGGTTTGCTAGAGGTCTTTTGTGAAGTATAGCTTCATTCTTTTGGTCGGTTAGCTATAATATGTAGCACCGGGTAGTTAGGATTGTATAGCATTCTTTTGTGATACATTTGTATATGTATCTGCTGACAAATGTTTATGTAAACATGAATGATGTGGTGAATCAAACTGGATGAAATGTATTTATATGATTATATGTTTAAAATGATTCAATGCTTAGATTTTCCGCTTTTAATTCTAAATATTGAGATGTGAGTGTAAGGACTAAGTTCCTAGGTTGAAGGTTACCCCACTGTTGCATGTCTTCTATAGAGCAGGTGTTGTATGTTTCAATTTCGTGTATGATGTGACATACCTCTTTTATACCATGTTTTAATTTTACTCTGATGAAATTCTATTATGTGCTTAAATGATTTATTTGATTTCTTGGGGGTTTAGAAGGGGGTGTTACAGGACTCCTTTCTGTTGGTACGAGTCAGGCGAGAGTGCTGTTCCCGAACCTGAGATTGTGCAAGGGACGACTGAAAAGATCAAGATGATCCAAGAAAATATGAAAGCGTCGCAGATTCGTCAGAAAAGTTACCATGATAAGAGGAGGAAAGCACTTGAATACCAAGAGGGAGATCACGTGTTTTTGAGAGTTACGTCGGTAACTAGTGTTGGCTGAACTTTAAAGTCTCGAAAGCTCATATCACGTTTTATTGGTCCGTATCAAATTTCGCAAAGGATGGGGGAATTAGCATATCGGATTGCTTTACCACCGCCGCTTATGAATTTATATGATGTGTTTCATGTGTCTCAGTTGAGGAAGTACATTCCAGATCCGTCGCATGTGATTCAGATGGATGATGTATAAGTGAGAGATAACTTGACTGTTGAGGCATTGTCGGTTCGTATTGATGAACAAGAAGTGAAGCAGCTGCGAGGTAAAGAGATTGTCTTGGTGAAGGTAGTTTGGGGAGGACTAGATAGAGAAAGTTGGACTTGGGAGCGTGAAGATCAGATAAGGGAGTCGTATCCGACTCTGTTTCCATTAGGTAATTTTCGAGGGAGAAAATTCTTTTAAGTGGGGGAGAGTTGTAACACCCCAAATTTATTGGAATATTTATTTAATTTATTTAAATAAGAATATTCGCATTTCGGTGATTTTCGGTGGTTGTTGTGGAATATTGAGAATTATGGAATTTGGGTTATTTATTTAAATAATAGTGTGTGTGTGTGTGTATATATATATATATATATATATATATATATATATATATATATATATATATATATATATATATATATATATATATATATATATATATATATATATATATATATATATATATATATATATATATATATATATATATATATATATATATATATATATATATATATATATATATATATATATATATATATATATATATATATATATATATATATATATATATATATATTAGTATTATTATTAATTTAAATAAATATAAGTTAACTAAGGGCAAATTGGACAATTGAGGAGGAGTTAGTGAGGGTAATATTGGAAAGCCCAATTTTAAAGCCCAATGTTAGGTTTAACAAAAAGGGAATTGTGATGGGATTAGGATTCATTTTGTTAGACCGTGAAAAGAATTGAGGCCAGAGCTCTGAGGAAGAGGTTTGAGGCAAAAGCTTCGAAAGGTTTTCTGAAAGATTTGAGAAGGCTTAGAGTCGGCAATTAAGGTATGGGGAGTATTGCCTTCATTGTTTTCAATGTGTAATTTCAATGTATTTAAGGTCGGTTTAAGGGTTTAAAGGGTTTGAGGCTGATTATGGGATAAAGGGAATTTGGCCTTCGTGGCCTAAATCTATTATTGAGATTTTAACCGTAGGGATTTATTTGGGTTAAAGGAAATTAGGCCTTCGTGGCCAAAGCTCTGATTTGACATTTGTAGGAAATCGGATAGTGAGAAACTCTAATGATTGTGGTGTAGTTGTAAGGATTTATGGGATTTAGAGTGTGAATATGATACAGAATTGGCCTAGTAAGTCGTAGATTTTGTGCCTTTATCATCGTAAGACCTTAGGGATGATTTAGGGATGTTTTTGGGTTATTGGGGAAGTGAGTCGTGGGACGTTTGGGTTGATTTTAGGTTCTGGTGCGTAATAGTATTTTGCTGTCATCGCATGTTCGCATAGCGAAGAATCCTTCGCACAGAGAACAAAACTCGTCCCTGACTCGCACTGCGAAGAATCCTTCGCACATCGAAGAAACTCGCCCCAGACTCGCACAGCAAACTTGCTAGTGAACGTAGCAGAGTTTCGCGAATTCTAATTTTGTGCAGTGATGCCTTGATGTTTGGATGCTGTGATTGCTTTGACAAATGAACATGAGTATGGCAGTGAATTCTATGTGATTTTTACATGATTATATGATGATTCCTAATGATTGATGAACTATGATGATATTTCCATGAGTTTTGATGATTCTATGATGACATGATTTTTGATGATGATGATTATGATGAATGATGATGCACCTATGATGTTATTATAGGATGATTATTGACATTTGCATCATGCATTCATGTGCATCCGGACTTCGGTTCAGGACCTTGATTTCTTTGGCTTCAATCCCATTGTACAGATGTGAGGTATTTTGATGTGCTCCGGCTCTCGAGTAGAATCGATACTATTGATGGGCATCTATGGAGGGTTGATGGCCCAGTGTCCATCGAGTTGTGATGATTGGTACCACATGCATTGAGTCTTGTTGCATTTGTATTTATGAGATGATCTTGAGTAATTTATAATGTTGTGGCCGTTGATGTTCCTTGACGAATATGATGATGTTAAATATGAAAATGACGCCATTTTATATGTTGATTTCCTACATTGATTATTATGAATCGTTTTACTCACCCTGTCTATTTGAATGTTGCCTCCACGTGGATAACGTGCAGATAACCAGGTTTAGCCGTGGATGTCGTCGAGGGTTTTTGAAGTTTAGAGTCGTTGGCCATGGTGGTTGACTTAGAAGGTCATGCTCTGATAGTGTAACATCGGGTTGGGGTCTTTGAGTCAAACCTTATTTTATTTTATTTTGTTATTTTGCTTATTTTCCCATATAAGGAAAGCTTTGGATTATGCCTTTTTGAGTTCCACTGCAATTTTTTATATCTTTTGGGAAAACTCGTTGTTTAGGGAACTTTGACTTATATTTGATTTATTGGGAAATGTACGCCCTTTGAGGTGATTTTTATTGAGTTTAATATTTTACTCTGGTATATGTGAATATTTTGCCATTTAATTGTGGGGTAGAAAAGGGTGTTACAAGAAAGGTCCTACACCCGGATTTAAGTGTACTTATGATAAGAAGGTGATATATTTGAGACGGCTTATAGGGAGTTGATTCCCGACCAAACTGACTTGAGAATCACCATCCTGTTGAGGCCCTCTTGAAAATAGTGTTGTTGAACGAGTATTCGTGAAAACACTTACTATTTTCGACCTAGAAGCCTGTGATATTGGGAACCTTTAGTTACCTTTAACTCAACTTGGCCTTTCTTAGGACGTAGCGCGATGAGTATGAGGGAGTAGTCCCAAAATAGTTAATATGCGAGGCTATACTCAAAAGAGGTTCTCTTGAGAATATTATTAACTACCAAGTGTTTTGGAAATTAATAATATCCGAAAGATGGACTGATGACTTTAGGAACGTTTAGAACCTTTGTTTTGTAGGTACATTCAACCCTTAATCCATACCATTTGGGGATGGGTAGACCCTTACTCCATGCTCGTTGTCTTTCAAACCTAGGTTTTCTGTTTATTTGAATATATATGCATATTTGTGTTTCTTTGTTTACCGGTGTTTGTGCATCCTTGCATTCATAAGCATCATTTGGCATTGGTTTCATGAAATTCAGATTTTTATTTATAAACATCGCAGGACCATTATGGATCGCAAAAGAAAAAGTACTTTGAAATACACTTTCAAGAGTCTTAAATTGGATGACCTAAGGAAGTTAGGAGCTCTGGTTGAAGATCAAGAAAAGTTCAAAGACAAGTATGGAAAGCTATTATCATTATTGAAGATTCAGGTGGACAATGGCCTTCTTTCTACCTTGCTCTAGTTATATGGTCCAAATTATCATTACTTTACTTTCCCAGACTATCAGCTTGTGCCTACCTTAGAAGAGTATTCCTAGTTGGTTGGTTTGCCTGTTCTGATTAAGTCTCCTTTCCCTTTTTTGGAAAAGGACCCTAAAGAGCATAACATTACTAAGGCTATATGTATGAAATTATCTAATATCAAGGCTAATATGACTACTAAAGGTGGAGTTTTTGGATTAACCACGAATTTTCTAATCAAGAAAGCTCAATATTATGCTGATCATATGAGCATGAACGCATTTGAGGCTATCCTCGATTTACTTATATATGGAGTGTTCCTTTTCCCAAGCTTTGAAGGATTTGTTGACCTTAATGCTATTAAGGCTTTCATGAAGAATAATCCAGTACCAACTTTGCTAGCTGATGTTTATCATTTGGTTCATCTCAGAAACTTTCATAGGGGAGGAATGTGTTGTAATGAGAATCAGATATGAAGCTATTAATTAACTTGAATCACAAATCATGAAGTTCACCACCGAGCTTTGATTTATCCAAATGAAAGGGTAACGGTCGAAGAAAACCCTAAGTGCGCTATGTAATAACACACCTAAGATATCTAAGGTTCGAGGGTTGGTTATACCTAGGGAAGGTGTTAGCATCATAAGTATCTGTAATACTCTACAGGAACCTCTTGTTAGTATTTGTGTTATGCTAAAGTTTGCTTGCTAAGGGAAAGGTGCCAAGGTAAAGACCTTGGGGTTTATACACTAAGTATGCTTTCCAAGATGTTGCATCCCGTGCCTACGTATCCTAACTAGGATGGAATTAGAGCAAGCGTAGTTCACCTAACTAAGGATGAGGAACTCTTAATAACGATCAGGATTTCAAGGGGAGTAAGTATCCATAACCATGATACTTACACAGAGTTAACCAACTTGTTAGACGATGGCTTGGATCTAGAAGGGGGGTTGAATAGATCCCAATTAAAAATCAGTCGGCGCTTACCAATTAAAAATTGGATTTAAAGATATTTGTTTTTACGGAAGCGGCCGTGGAAAAATTATCGTCTAAAACGAACTGTTATTAGAAGATCGGATATGCGTCTAGCCTTATGGAAGTGATAATGAGCAAAAATTAGATTCAACATGAAGGTGTGAAAAATACACAAGAAAGGGGGGGTTTGAATTTGGTATTTGCTCAATTAATACTTTTTCTCTTTTCTTCACTTGTTGCTTTCTATAGAGTTCTTTAAGATGCATTGCGGAAGCATATATAATAAAGCATAACGCAAGTAAAGAACACATGATATATCCTAGTTCACTTGAGCAACTCTCAAGCTAATCCAGTCCACCCTTCCAAGGTGATTTCGCCTTACTCAAGCAAGGACTTAATCCACTATAACCAAATTGATTACAGTTGCACAAGCTAACTGCAGGTGACTAACAAATAGACAATGACACATTCAGGGATCCCTTAGGATATAACGTTCATTGACACCTAATAGAATCTGATCAATTAAGATCTCCTATTAGTTACCACAAATGACAACTGTCACTTGTCATCTCAAGTATTCTGATCTTCACAAGATCACTTGAGGAGCCACTAGATCTAAAATGAATTTGTGTTGCCGGAGATTATATGAGTGCTTATTGTCAAGCAGATTACTCCTAATTAAATACATAGCAAGTATTGAGCAACAACTCCATGCTTCATAATACAGAAACTAATCTAAGGATAAATCTCTAAGAGATTATTAGAACAGTAGTTTCCATATTGCTTAAAAGCTTTCCTTGTTAATCAACTATGTTGCTAACTTCACTCGTCAGCATCATTGCTTCGTAACAAGATGGCTTGCTTTGTAATGAGCTTTCTTACTGTGTAATTAGCTAACATTTGAATGAATCAAATATTCTTCCTTTATAGAGCAACTTTGTGAGGGTAGAAGTGTCATCTCTTAATTCCAACGGTTATATCCCAACGGATAGAATAAGCTCACGTGTTAGACAGTGACCTTTGCTTGTAGCTTTAATATCTCAACATTGGAAACCACGCTTATGAATAGTACCAATGTCTTTGTCATAGTGAAATGTTTGCATGCATTGTACTGTAGTCTTCTTGACTTGGTTCTTCTGATGATTCATCTGATGAGTAGTTCATCAACTACTTTGGTATGACAGCTTCAGCATCAGAGTTTTTTAAGCACATGTTTATCAGATTTAATAGCAGCAGCTTATCTGATGAGTAATACGCCTCTGTCTGGGTGAATCTTCTTCTGACACAACCTTCAACTTCAGAATCCAGTCTTCAGCATTCCAAGATCTAAGTTTCCTCTGAAACAGTCTTGAGAATTTTTGTGACTGATTCTTCAGAAATCATGTCTTCAGAATCTTCAGAGTCTTGATCTTTAGAACACGTCTTCAGAGTCTTTCTGCACTTGGTCTTCAGAGCCTTCAACCTTCAGAACTTCAAGTCATCAGAGTCTTCAAAGTAGTTCTTCAGAGGACTATATCTTCAGAGTCTTCAAAGTCTTGATCTTCAGAACACGTCTTCAGAGTCTTTCTGCACTTGGTCTTCAAAGCCTTCAGCCTTCAGAACTTCAAGTCATCAGAGTCTTCAGAGGACTATATCTTCAGAGTCTTCAGAGTCTTGATCTTCAGAACCCTTAAATCTTCAGAGTCTTTCTGCACTTGGTCTTCAGAGCCTTCAGCCTTCAGAACTTCAAGTCATCAGAGTCTTCAGCACTTAGTTCTTCAGAGGACTCACTCTTTAGAGATGCTTGTTAGCTTCCAGATCAGATGCATTTCTCATAACAGAATCCACATGAGCATTGCTACTGTAATATCCAGCATCCTTGGATCTTTCTGATCGTGACCAGATACAGATGCATACTTGCTTCTTCAATATGCTTTGTTTGCTTTCAGATCAGATGCACTATTCAAAGCAGAATCCATGGGAGCATTGCAACTGCAATATCTAGCATCCTTGGATCTCTCTGATCGTGATCAGATGCATAAGCAAACTAGCTTCTCCCATAAGCGCTTTATGATACGTCACACATAGTAACTCTCATATTGTATTAGCTGCACACGTTAATGTTGTTTGTTTGATCTTATATATTTAATTATCATGATCTGCACATAACAAACATTAGAACATAAAATGGTTCTTTCACAAATACTTAATTGTTATCATCAAAACATAGAGATAATCCTGTAGAGACAAATCTTGCTCTTACAATCTCCCCCTTTTTGATGATGACAAAAACATGTATTTTGATAGAACATTTTATACAGGGTAGTCACCAAGCATTAACATATTCAGAGTTTCAAGCAACAACTCCCCATGAATGTGTTAACCTTAAAAATTCTTTTTATGCTTGTTCAGAGACTTTCTCTAATCCCAAGACTCACAAAATAGAAGTATTTAAAAACACAAATCAAATAGAAGATTAGGCATACTTCACTACGATATAAGAGAGTATAAGTCTTCAGTATCTGGACTAGTTCAACAGAACTTCCATCTTCAAATCTTTAGAACTTGTTTTCTATAAACATCGTATCAGAGCCATATAACTTCAGAGTCTTCTGAAGCATTTTCTACTGTTCATCAGAACATCTGTAGCATAGCAGCTTGACAATTCTTTTCTGAAGCAGAACTAGTCTTTCAGATGAGAAACTCCCCCTGAGTTTCATACTGGGTGAATATCAAATATTCTGACTTGTGAACCTTTCTGGGAGAACTCCCCCTGGCTACAATAGGTCAGATATTTAGATCTTCATAACTTTATACAGTCTTGATCCTTGGTCTCTTGAAGCTAATTGATTCTGAGTCTGATATCAATTAATTTAATACTGAGTCTGATATCAATTAGTTTAATACTGAGTTTGATACTAATTCTTGCTTCTATGAACAACCAGTTCATTTGAACTTATAGTTCATTCATTTGACCTGTCTTTAGAATGCCTAGTGAACTTGTTCAGAGTTCCTCGGTAAAACATCAAACATACAGTTAGTGATAAACACAGTTTATATCAGAATTGATGTTTTGCATTCTCTTTACATATTCTATTTCTCCAGATCATATCAAAATCATATTCTCTTTCTCCCCCTTTTTGACATCATCAAAAAGGTGAGTTTTCATTAAAAACAAGGTTTAAAATATATTCTGTTTCTCCCTCTTTTATATCCGAATAAAAAATAAAATTAAGAGAGTCAAGAAATAAAACCTGAGTGCCTAATTCTTATAGATTGACATCTTTTCCAGAATTTGTTGAAGCATGCACAGAAGAGAGTTGTTGACAAGTTTCTGCTTAGCAAAGCTTTCTCTGAAAACATGTTGTTCTTTCTTCATAGCTTGTTGATCTTCTTGAATCTCCCTAACGTTACGTTCTCAACGTATAATAGTAGTTTCATAAGAAGAACCAACTATAGCAACTTGCTTAGCCTTTTCAGCATCTACAGCTTCTTGCTTCAATCTGACAGTTTCTTTTCTGGAATCTTTCTATGCTAAACTTTCTCGCTTCTTCAGCAGCTCTTTCTTCAGCTTCTTTTTGCTTTTAAGAAGTTTGAAGTTTCTTATCCTTTCTAGCTTGTCTTCTCTTTCCTTAACCAATTGAACTTCAGCTTCTTGTGACTTGAAAAGCGTCCAGATTCAAGGTTCAACCACTTCTGAGAGCCGTTTCAGAAAGTCTCAAACTCCAGAGGATGAAGGTTTATTGAGTGTGAGGAGAGGTTTCAGAAACATGAACATACTCAGAGAAATGAATAGTGCTCAGAGGTGATGTGGTGAAAGGACAAAGGAAAAGGTTCAGAGTGATTTGCATCATCTGGTTGCTTTGAAGAGGGACCTGTGGGTTATGGGCCCACCACGCTTCCAACTGAAGGTGTGAATGGTGAAGTGGTGAGAGGACTTCATCAGAGTTGGTTTCCTGAGGAATACTAATTGAAGGAGGTGTCGAAAATTTTTGAAACCATTTTCCCTTTTAATGGAGTAGATGCAAATGGAGAGGAGCTTTCAGAATCAAGACTTTCACTTTTCAGAAAGCTCATATATCTTTGAGATTCTGAGATCTTTAGAGTTATTCTTGCTCTGAGTGCTTTCCATTCTGACTTTTATCTTTCTTCATCTTGTTTCTTTAACATCAAAACACTATACTTTAGAAGTATCAGAGTTTGATTTGACAGAACTTCTTCTAATTGAATCTTTATCTGGATCTCTAGATAAACCAAATCTTTAGATGATCTACGACTTCAGATTTACTCAGATCTTTAGAAGAGCATCTTTGACACCAATAAAAAGTAATGTGCAAAAAATGCGTTTTGATTCTTCAGTCTTATGCACATGATAGTTCTCCAGCTGATTCTTTATCCAGAGCATCTGATACTTCAACAAGCAGCAACAACATATTTTTCTTCTGTAGTAGAGAGTGCTATTTTCAGTTGCTTCTTGCTGTAACAAGGATCAGATTGTCTGACAGCTTCCAGAGGTGCTCTTGCATTCAACTATGTCTCCAGCAAAATCATTATTACATAAACCTTACTAAATTATATTCAGCTAATTTTCTGTAACACAGAGCCATATTAGTAGTACCTTTCAGATACCTCAGAAATCTCTTAACAACTGTTAAGTGAGATTCTCTAGGATCTAATTGGAATCAAGCACATAAACATATATTGGAAAGAATGTCAGGTCTAGGAGTAGTAAAATACATAAGAGAGCAATTCATACCTATGTTCAGCTTTACATCTACCTTTTTACTAACCTCTTCTTTCCCCAGGGTGTACGTTGAATGTATAAGAGTCTTAGCTGGCTACTCTCTGACAGATTGGTCTTCTTTCAGCTATATTCTTCTTTTGAATCATAATGACTTCTTCAACTTCCTTTCTTTTGAATAGAAACATATCTCCTCTGATGTTTGTATCATCTTAAACAATAGTTATGAATTCCAGATTCTTCCTTTGGTCTTCATCTTCTGATCATCCATCTTCTTATACCAATGATCACGCCTTTTTATCTTCTTCTAGACAACTTGTTTTCTGATGAATGCTAGTTTCTCAAAAAAAGCATAAGCTTCAAGGAAGTTTATGAGCTGAGGAAACTTGCTGACATCTTGCATCATAAGAACTTATCCTATGAATATATGTAGTTAATCATCACAAACTATCATCAACCCAAGATGTATTTCTAGCATCTGTTTGAATGACAATCTTGCTCTTTATCAACCAGCATCAGATCATCTGATGGTGACTTCTTCTGCTAGAATTCTTGTACCAATGAAGGTGTGAGAGCTTCTGCTAATCCACCTTTGGTTTCTGATTCCAAGCTTGTTATCAAATCAATCATGACTTGAGTCTTAGTAACAGTGCTTTAATTTTGAGTCCTTGATACCAATTTGGATTTCCAGAATAGTTTCTTCAGACTATGAAGTTGCAATTCTACTTATCTTGATTGGCATCTATTGAGTGAGCAAACATGGAAATGTTTCCTTGCATTAGATCCTCTGATGAAGTTATATCTCTCCCCTTACATGGAAATGTTTCTGCTAATCCACCTGTGGTCGACTCAAAGCCTGCAAATCTATAAAAATGCATATATTTATGATTTTAATACATTTAAACATAACCAGTGAGGAATTGCACTGCTTCATGCGCTGACCCTATGGTCGACCATAAGTCAGTGTGCGCCGACTAGTGGGAGTTTGTACTGCTTCATGCGTCGACCTGTGGTCGACTCAAAGCCTGCAAATCTGTAAAAATGCATATATTTATGATTTTAATACATTTAAACATAACCAATGATCTTCCACATATATTGAATTGAATATGCCAAGTTAGAAGGATATAAGAAGGATACGAGAGATGAAATATTGCAATTGTCTTATATATGTAGAGCCGATAAGACCGATTCATCCATGGTTGCGTTTTGTCATCATCGAAACTCAATACCATATGTTACATGAGGGTTTGTCCTCACACAACTCTCTAAATCTAAGTTAAAAATCTAACCTAACTAGGGTTGACTTTAACCAAAGTCAAAGGGGAAAGTAAGTATCGATAACCATGATACTCACATAGAGTTTAGCAACTCTAACCTAATCCTAAGTTGCAAGACCAATTGGTTCTAACCAGACCAAAAGGAAGGAGATAACAGTTAGTTGTTAGTGCTTAGAGGGCTCGACAAGATATTGCATCTTGTGCCTATGTATCCTGACTAGGAAAGGGGAATCAGAGCCTCCGTAGTTTTGCCTACTAGGGATGAGGAACTCTTGATAACAATCAGGGTTCCAGAAGGGAATAAGTATTCATAACCATGATACTTACACTGAGTGCGATGACTCCAAACCTAAACTAGATTAAACAAGACAAGACTCTCACAAGGTCTCGAGGGGAAAGATGGACAAGGTTATCCTAAATGACATGGCAGTCAACAGGGGGTTCCTTTCCTTTGGAATTAAGACAACAATGATGCTTAGATGTAGCAACAACTCAACAGTTAGATCAAAGACTAAAACATGTGTCAAATATCGAGTGCCCAGCCAAGCAAAAAATTAATGAACTAGGTAAAGAAATTCATAATAAATGGCTAACAAAACCTTATTTTGTTGTATTAAGAAAAGGAATAGGATTAAAAAAAACAAATTCTAAATATTTAACTAAATCTAAAATTATTTTAAAAGAAGAAATTGATTTATCTTTTAACTAATAACCATGAGTTCTAATCTACTTAACAAAATTATCATTAAAAAAATTGCTTAAAAAACAAAATGGGCCCAAAAGAAAGAATGGGCCATGGATGAGTAAGGTGAACTTCTTGTCGTTGTTTTATATTTGTCCCACTTTAATTCTCTACTTCTCCTTCTTTTAAGTTTTGAATCTTGTTTGTTGTACCGTTGTGTTGTCTCTCTCAATGCAGGTTTGGGCAGGTATAGTTTTGGAGGGTAGTAGATGGTTTCTTGTGCAAGTTATTGTCACAGGGTTGATGCAGGCTGTTTGTTGTAGCATTGTGTAAGTTTTGTCAAGTCAGGGGTGAGGCTTTGTTGTATGGTGGGGCGTGGCAAAATCTGTGGGATTAAGGGTAGCAGGGTTTTGGACAATATTGTGTACGACTTTGGAGTCTTGCGGGAATTGGCATGTTTTGTAGAGTTGTTTTGGCAATTTTACTACTTCTTTGATTGTGTAGAGTTGTATTTCTTTGTGTAACGGAGTTTTCTGTGAAATGTGATATCGGCTTCAAAATGGTAATGGGTCTCTTGTATTTTTGATATAATGGAATTTTCTTGGTGGACCTCATAATCCAATACACCTCCCTTTATTTTGCATAAAACTTGCAAACAATTTGTGACCTAAAATAATGAATCTCGAATTGAAATAGAAATGATAAGAATTCAAAATGAGATTTTGGAAATGTGTTTAGAATTTGAGAAAAGAAATTGGCAATCATGGACCTGATTTGAAATAGGAATGAAATTGTATATCAATTGACAATTATGTAAAATTGAAAATTTTTTGCAAGAAAAGAAAGAAAATTGAATTGAAGTTTTAATTTTGCATGGGCTTTTATTGACTTTGTGTATGGATGGAAAACCTATTGTGAATGGGCCTTTATTAAGAAAAATATGGACATTTGAGAGTGATGAGATGAAATTAAAATATGGTTTGGAATTGGATTTGGAATAAAAATTGACATTGAATGGAATGAAACTTGGGGGTTGAAATCTTGAAATGAATCTGAATGGATTTGTAAATGGATATTGAAAATGAATACGAGAATGGATATGGGTTTTGTAACGTGCCACCACAACATTTGAAAACTTGGTAGCAGAATTTGAATGCTACTAATCTTGAACGACATCCCAATCCTAAATCTACCTTAACAAAGATCTTGAGTTGAAAAACAAACCTAATGAATCCTCAGACTAATGATGAAAACTTAAACCACACAATTAACATTAGCAAACAAACTTGAAAGGTACCCATTGTCTCGACCTCTTTGAAATGGCTCTATAACCTGACTAACCTGCTGAGTTCAGGAGAAACTCAACATGAACGACACTTGTCGATTATAAACACACAGGGTGATAAACCCTACTTTTCTTGCCTTGAGTGTATGCTTATTAAAAAAAAGAACCAAAAACCTTGATTTAAAATCATTCCAGCCAAACCATTGATGAAACCCTAAGAAATGACTCCTTGTGGCAATTCATAGAAATTGATATCGTGCCTTGATAAAACTCTAATAGGCACTGCTCATGATAATTGAAAGCTCAACACTTTTACCTCAACTTGAGTATAATAACTGAAACAAAAAAAATTTGACCAAAGGAAATCCACCTCATCAGACAACCTCATTTTCAAAACCCTAACTCAACCACCCTTGAAGCTTCTGAAGTCCAATCCCTGATTCATAAGTGAAACAAAACAAACAAAGCTGATGAACTAGTTAGTTATGCAAGAATGATCGACCTAGAATGATATGTAAAAGATTAAAGAATTTGAGGGTAAAATTTAGGGTATGACAGAATGATTATGTGTTGTGTACCCTTATTGTACAAGTGGTTTATTTCGCACTTGCCCAAGTCTGGTTTCTT
Source organism: Lathyrus sativus (assembly GCA_963859935.3). Classification (NCBI taxonomy): domain Eukaryota; kingdom Viridiplantae; phylum Streptophyta; class Magnoliopsida; order Fabales; family Fabaceae; genus Lathyrus; species Lathyrus sativus. The sequence continues at coordinate 286,276,841 of OZ012736.1, read as the reverse complement.
TTGGGATCTCAATAAAAGTTGTTTATCATAGAAGATTATGGCTCTTACCCACTCGGATATTGATTAGTACAACCGCATCTATGATGGGATACTGACCATCGACAGTTATGGAGATTTCACTAATGTGCCTCTCCTTAGTACAAACAGAGGAATTAGTTACAATCATGTCCTAGCTCGCCGTCAGTTAGGATACCTGATCGCGAATTTCTATGTCTAATACAACCTAACTGCAAGTGCACAGTCTATCGCGTAGTAATAATAGATATCGATCCTACAGGGACTCGTAATCAAACTAGTGTTCTCGGGAGTTACTATGTTTAGCTAGGTAGAATATGTTTAAGGGAATAAGATTGTCACTAATAGGGAACTAAGAATGCTACTTAGATTATAAATGATTGAATCGATATGCAGTAATTGTGTTCTTCGGGGATTTGACAAGTTACTGGTGTATGAAATAATTTTCAAAGTTTATTTAAGCAAAAAAATGGTGATTTGAAGACTCTCGCCTCACGATGGTTATTGACGCTAATCATAATTCTAAGGGCCAAACGTACACTTTTGTATCCTATTCGGGGTTAAAATTATTTTTTGGAAATCTCTAAGTTCTAATTCATTTTAAAGTGCTTTCGCTGTTATTAAAATGAATGACTAGTGTTTACTATCTGACCTTACCGCAGCTTTCGCTTGTTGGTTCGTATCTTAATTAATTTCCCACTTTCGTGGCAAAACTACTTTTAAATAATTTCTCGCTTTCGCGACGAAGATTATTCAGTAAATTAATTTTAAACACTCGGACCATAAATTACTTTTGAAAAGAAAGTTTTTCAACCAGTTGTTATCAAATCTCATTCGAATTATTACCACATATCGATTACTTAAGTTTAGCTAGACATGGATTTGGGAAAGATAAAACATAAATAACAATAATAAATAATGATTTGCATTATAATAAAACTGGAAATACGATTGAAATGAGAAACCTGTAAATATTCCAATTGGCCTTTGGGCAGATCCTCCACAGATGTTGGCAGGATTCTGGTCTCTATGCCAATTTGATCGTACAATGAAAGTAGAAATTACAGAAGAATGAAAATGGAATACAGAAGAAGTAAAGAGAAACAAATAAGAATATTAAACTGGAAAATATGCTCTGGAAATAAATTTGGCAGCACTTCGTTGTATGAATGCGGCTCCCTTTCTGAGGTCCCCTTCTTCCCCTTTTATAGAAGTGGAATTCTAACGGTTATCATTGAAGATGATAGACTTTGAGGCAGATAATTCAGGGAGTAGTGGTCCACTCTGTGGGAATTGGAACTGCTTCTGTTACGTGAAATTGAAGTGGGGCGTTTTTGCCTGCATGACGGTCGTCACAAGGTGTGACGGTCGTCACCCGTGTGACGTTCGTCATGGAGCTGTGACGGTCGTCACATCAGCAAAAACAGCTTCCTGCGCTTTTCATGATGTTTTCACTCTTTTTTCGTCCATATTTCATCTGAGATTGCTTCTTTTCTTCATGTTGCCTTGTTTAGACGTGATCGTTGAATACCTGCAAAACATCAGACAAATAACACGGAAGTAACCCGAAATCGGATCGAAAACGGTTAAACTTTAGTTGAATTATGCATCAAAATATATATACGATTTCGTGTTATCAAACTCCCCTAAGCTTGAATCTTTCTCTTGTCCTCAAGTAAAACATGAAAAAGTCGGCAAGCACGAGGCAGCTTCTTCGTTCGCAGAGTTGGGAAAAACCGGGATTCTTAGTAGGAACAAGACGAGTATCATGAAGACACTAGACTACAAGTCTTCGGAGGTCTCCTTTTTATGCAAATCGGTCCCAGTCATGCTACTGTAGCTTGGTGTCAAGGTTCTCGCGGCAAGTTCACCCTGTTTGTTCTAGCGCAATCACATTAAGCCCGTTGTCCGTACACTTTCATGGCAAGTCGACCTGTTAGTGAATATGATCTCATTTCTGTTTTTGATCTTCTTCGTTGATCATAAGCTTATGTCATTGATTTTTCAATGAGTTTTCGTGCCGTTGGGCTAAATGCTCGGGTGAGGAGCACCTAACTTAGAAGGAAACGTGTCTTATATTTTTGGGTTGTTTAGCTCTCTTTTCATGATTTTTCATCTTTTTGGAGATCATACACTTATCTGCATCGGTCGCTTGCTTAGAAGTGTTTTAGGATGGTGCTGACTGCTAGTATAAACTACTTGGGGCTGAGTTTGCGTAGACACTTGAGACTTTGGTACACGTAGGTAGTGAAACCGACTCGCATAAACCGGAGATCTAAGGTGTCAGGACGGTACTGGTTTTGTTAGAACTATCGTTTCCTTGGAGTTTCAAAACTTGTTTTGAACTCGGGTGCATTCTCGTGGTGCTTTTGCTTTTGAGGAACGAACGAAAATTTTTGTTTACGTTGAATAATGTGGGGATGTTTGCGTAACGGGAAACAGATATATAATAAACGAGCTTTATTTGCTAAAAATAGAAAAATGTTTAAATAGAAATTACGAAATTCAAAGTACAGTGGAATGGAAATAAAGGCTCCGCTCCCACACTATCTCAATCAGTGTCCCCACTGATTTTTGAAGCATGCGAGAGGGAGATACAACTGAAATGAAAGTACAAATAAACTGGAAATATAGTAAACAAATAAGGAAAGATGGATGACTAATCACGTCCACTGCCTCGGTCACGGCCACGCTGGCATCCTCTGGCTCTGGCAAGGGCTACTCGGTCCACATAACTCATGGCTCCTGTGTGGTAGACAGTGTCCCGGAGTCCTTCGACCGGCAAAGTCAGATTCGCCAGGTTCTCAGTGATGGTAGCTTGGCCGGTTTGAAGTTGTTGCATTTGAGTCCGGTGCCAAGCTTCGAACTGGTCTTCTCGCTGATTCTGCTGCTGCAGCATAGCGAGTATCTGTGCCTGTTGGTCTAGAGAGCGGCGGAGGTCCTCTTCTGTGTAGTCTGGCACTAGATGATGGCGGCGGCGGCGAGAGGATGTACCTTCGGGAGGAGGAGGCTGCGATGCCTCTGGCTGCTCGGACCTGTCCAACTCAGCTTGGATGTCATCGTCAGAACCTTGGGTGTGGTCCTGAGTAGGAACGGCGGCAGCAGGAGGGGCAGTGAGGTCAAATAACCAGTTGGTACGATCCTCTGGGTGTGTGCGGGTGCAGGACGGAAGGATGATGCTTCGGACGATCTTGCCATGCACTACCGGATGGTACTTACCGTCAGCTTTGGAGCGGATAAGATGAGAGGCTCTGCAGTGGTCGGTGTCAAAGAACATCGAGGGGATGGAATGGAGGTGCTGGAGGCGGTCGCCAAGGTTCAGCCCAAGTGCAATGGCAGTGACAATCCCGCCAAAGTAGAATGGCTTGGAGCCACGGTTGCAATTGGCCTGAATGTGAGCCAGCAGAAACGGAGCGGCGTTGACAGGCTCGTTGTTGAAGACACAGTGGAGGAAGAAGAGCTCTTTCGAGTTCACCTTATGGTTGTTGTCTCTGGCGAAAATTGTGTTGCTCAACGCTCTGTGAAAGTACCGGATGGTTGGGTTATGGATATGTGTTGCGTGCAGAGAGTCCCAACCATCGACATTGATGCCGGTCAACTGATACCACAACGCGAAAGCTTCGTGCTGGAACTGATCGGTGATGCGGCGGTGGGCATTGTCACCTCGAGGTAGCTGTAGGATGCTGGCAATCTGATTTTGGTTCACCTGATAGTTGGTGTCGAACATTCGGAAGCATGCGGCACCTAAGTGCTGGCTAAGGTCGCCGCTGGATGTGACGTAAGTAAACGAACTCAAGAACTCGAGAGTGAGTTGTTCGTATGTTGGCAGTGGGTTGGTGCAGAGGTTCCAGATGCCTGCTCTTTGAAGCATCCAGGTTATGCCTTCAAGGAGTCCGAGCTCCGTAAGCGATGGAATGTGTGGATAATGAGTCGGCTGGAGCGACCTCTGATGGAATGCGATGTAGTTTGCTCGCTGTCTCTCGCCTAAGTCACCTTCGCTGAAGATAATGTTGCTGATATCTGGGGTTTCTGCATTTCTTGCCATTGTTGGAGATTGAGAGGGTTCTGCAGATTGGGGTTTTTCTGCAGAGTGGAAAGAATTGACAGAAGTGTGGTTGGAAGTTGAGAATGGAGTTGAAATATATGGTGCAATGTGGGGAGGACGAAAATTTGTAGTGGGGTAAGAGTTCTGATGATTGGAAGTTGAAATGAGGGTAGTGGGAGAGAACACGCACCCTGTTATATCAGATAGCAGTTTTTAAATTCGTGACGGTCGTCACGTATGTGTGACGGTCGTCTCCCGCGTGACGCTCGTCAGGGTCCTGTGACGGTCGTCACAGCAGCAAAATCTGCAGAATGCAGAGTTTTGCTCTGAGGGCGTTCTCGTAGTGACTTTAAGGCTTAGTATTGATACGGCAATGTAATATAGCAGCCAACAAACAATGAATAATGTAAAAACAGAATAATTGAATAAAAACTAGAATTGAAATAACATAAAATTGAAATGATTGTATGTAGTACATAAAGAAAACTAACAATGCGAAAAATCCAAATGATTAAACGAAACTAAACTAGACTAAACTAAACTGAATCTACTGCTAAGAACTAGTATCTAGTCTTTTCGTGTCTTCAACTCATCGAATTTCCGTGCGTAGTAGTCGAGTTGGTCGCAGACTAAATCCATGAAGCCTACCAGTTCGCTGTGCATGCCTACGATGTCAGCTTTTACATTGGTCAGAGCTACATCAACGTCGTCCAATCGGAGTAAAACGGTATCCATTTTGTCGGTGGTCTCCTCAGGGATAGGCTCGGGATAGGTGTTGTAGTTCGGAGGAGTCATAGGGTCTACTTCAGCTTCGGATACAACATCCTCATAGTACATATAGTCGTGTGCCTCAGAGATGTGGTCACTGTCATACATATAGTTCTGTGGTGTTGACTGTGGTGAAGGAGGTCCCATAGGCTCATCCAATTCATAGAGCCAGTTGTCCTTGTTGTGGATACTTGTCATAAGATGATCAGGCAGTGTGAATAGTTGTACTGGTTTTTCGTTAATGAGGTACTCATACGGTCCAGGTCCCATAGTTCCTAAAATGCGCCTGTTAAAGCAGAATTGTGTGTTCATGGGTCGGATGGTGCCAAAACGAGTGCTTGCATTTAAGTGGAATCTAAGGCCAAGCTCGTAGGCAATCATTGTCATGAGGCCTCCTATAAGAATAGGTGTCTGTGGTTCCTGCGTGAGGCGTTTGAAAGATCTCATCATGAAAGGCACTGCATTTACTGTACGTCCCTGAGAAGCACAGAACATGATGAATAACTCCTCTTTAGATACTGTAGTAATATTTTCTTCTTTTCCAAACAAGGTGTGAGCTAGTATCTTATGGAAGTATCTGAAGGTTGGGTTATGAATATCATCATTGTACATTCTGTCTGGTTCAGGGTGATAGTTGCCTGTGATTCTACCCCAGAATTGATCGAGTTGAAAATCAATATCGTCATCTTCTGCACTGATGAACACATGCGGTCCGCTAGGAAATCCTAGGAGGTTAGCTAGTGACATCCGGCTATGGGTTTGGTCCATTCCAAACATTCGGAAGGTAATCAGCTCTGTGTTGGATCCAAAACCATAGTTGGGTATGTATCTGAAAGAACTAAGGAATTCATAGGTAAGATCCTTATAGGTAGCAAAACGTGTTTTCAGAGCAGTGTTCTCCCAACCCAGTTGATTGAACAGGTATTGAATGCTATCTGTGATTCCTAGTTTATCCATGGTAGCCTTATCATAATACAGCGTTAAGGCGAATTCTCTTTCGGTTAGTGCTGCAAATCTTGCCTTTTGAGCTAGTCCTCGAAAGTGAACCTTTGTGAAGTCGTATTCGGCCATACTCGCAGGTAATTCGGAGAAAACAGAAGGAAATGTTTTGAAGACTTTAAAAATCCTGAAAAGTTTAAAACAGGAGTTTGAAGTCAGGATTTTTAGAAACGAAAAGCGGTAGAAACAAAAGACAAAAGAGAAAAATAAAATAGAAATAGAAATATGAAAACAAACGAAAGTAGAAAGCAGTAGTAATTATAAGTTTAGAATTTTTGTTGGATTTTCAAAGTAAAATTTTAAAGAAAAATGAAATACGATAACGAGGGAAATTGGGTTGCCTCCCAGTAAGCGTTGTTTTTAACGTCTAAAGCCTGACGATAGCTTGGCAAGAAGCTATTCGGGTGTTTGAGCTGGAAGCTTAAGCAATGCTATACTGCTGATTTGAGAACTGTTGTCGTTCTTATTATAATGTTTTAGACGTTGCCCGTTTACGATAAACGGTGCATTCATCTTATCGGTAATTTCTACAGCTCCACTCTGAAGTACTTTAGTCACTTCATAAGGTCCGGACCACCTAGATTTTAGTTTACCTGGGAAGAGTTTTAATCTTGAATTAAATAGCAATACGATGTCTCCCACACTGAATTGTTTCCTGACTGAACGTTTATCATGCCACTTTTTAGTTCGTTCTTTGTAGATACGGGCGTTTTCGTAAGCGTCTAATCGAAGTTCTTCCAACTCGTGTAAGTTCAAGATTCGCTTTTCTCCTGCCTCGGTGTAGTTGAAGTTGAGTGTCTTAATGGCCCAGAAGGCCTTATGCTCTAATTCTACAGGGAGATGGCAGGATTTACCGTAAACTAATTTGTAGGGTGTAGTACCTATTGGTGTCTTAAAAGCGGTCCTATAAGCCCATAAAGCTTCTTGTAGCTTTGACGACCAATCTTTCCTTGAGGTAGCGACAGTCTTTTCCAATATCTGTTTTATTTCTCTGTCCGAGACCTCTACTTGTCCGCTAGTTTGCGGATGATAAGGTGTAGCTACTCGGTGTCGGACTCCATATTTAGAGAGAAGTTTATCGAATATTCGCGATATGAAGTGAGATCCGCCGTCACTAATGATGAGTCTGGGTACACCGAATCTAGGAAAGATTGTGTTTTTGAAGAGTTTGATTACTACTCGTGTGTCGTTTGTTGGAGCAGCAATGACTTCTATCTATTTAGACACGTAGTCTACAGCGACGAGTATGTAGTTATTACCAAAAGAAGATGGGAATGGTCCCATGAAATCTATTCCCCAGACGTCGAAGATTTCTACCTCTAAGATTCCTTTCTGAGGCATTTCATCGCGTCGTGAGATGTTGCCAGTTCGTTGGCATCGATCGCACTTTTGCACAGCGATGTGAACGTCTTTCCAGAGGTTAGGCCAGAATAAGTCGGCTTGAAGAATCTTAGCGCATGTCTTGGATGTGCTAGCATGACCACCGCATGGTGCTGAATGGCATTAGGAAATGATATTTTCTATTTCTTCCTCTGGGACACAGCGACGGTATATGTTGTCGGCCCCTCTCTTGAAGAGTAGAGGTTCGTCCCAATAATAGTGTTTCAGTTCGTGGAAGAATTTCTTCTTTTGCTGATAAGTGAGATCCGGTGGAAGCACGCCTGCAGCGAGGTAATTAACGATGTCAGCATACCAAGGTAATGTGACTTGGGCATAGACGGCTTCTACGGCTTTTTCAAATTCTGGATCTTCCGAGATTGAGTTGGGTGTGTCACTTTCTAATTTGGCTATCAAACGTTCGTACGGGAAATCGTCGTTTATCGGTACTGGTTCATGTTTGATGCCTTCTATTCGGGATAAGTGATCTGCAACAACGTTCTCGGTTCCTTTCTTATCTTTGATTTCTAAGTCAAACTCTTGTAATAATAGGATCCATCTCAATAGTCTTGGTTTGGCATCCTTTTTGCTTATTAGGTACCTTATGGCAGCGTGGTTTGTGTATATGATAATTTTTGCTCCTACTAAGTAAGAACGGAATTTGTCAAGCGCAAATATAACTGCTAGAAGTTCCTTTTCTGTGGTAGCGTAGTTCATTTGGGCAGGATCTAAGGTTCTACTGGCATAGTAGATGGCATGGAGTTTCTTGTCCTTCCTTTGTCCTAGAACTACGCCTACGGCATAATCACTCGCATCGCACATGATTTCAAACGGTAGTCGCCAATCGGGTGGTTGCATGATTGGTGCGGTGATAAGGGCTGATTTTAATGTCTCGAATGCTTTTAAACAGTCGTCGTCGAAGACGAACTCAACATCTTTCATCAACAGGCCGGTCAGAGGTTTTGTGATTTTCGAAAAATCTTTTATAAATCTTCTGTTGAAACCGGCATGTCCTAGAAAACTCCGTATTTCTCGCACGGATTTTGGAGGTTGGAGATCTTTTATAATCTCTATTTTAGCTTTGTCTACCTCAATTCCTCTATCTGATATGACATGTCCTAGAACTATTCCTTGTCGGACCATAAAATGGCATTTTTCCCAATTTAGGACGAGGTTCACTTTTACACAACATTCTAATATCATTTCTAAGTTTTGTAGGCATCCTTCGAAACTTTGTCCACATACCGAGAAATCGTCCATAAATACTTCAATGATGTTGTCTATGAAATCTGCGAAGATTGCCATCATGCATCTTTGGAAGGTTGTTGGAGCATTACAGAGTCCGAACGGCATTCGGCGGTAAGTAAAAGTACCATAAGGACAGGTGAATGTAGTCTTTTCTTGGTCATCAGGATGGATGGGAATTTGGAAAAATCCTGAGTAACCATCTAGATAGCAGAAGTATGAATGTTTGGCTAATCTTTCCAACATTTGGTCTATGAAGGGTAACAGGAAGTGATCTTTGCGTGTAGCCTTGTTAAGCTTTCTATAATCAATGCACATCCTACTTCCAGTCACGACTCTTTTTGTTATTGATTCGCCTTTTTCGTTTTTAACTACTGTGACTCCTCCTTTCTTCGGTACGATATGAACTGGGTTGACCCATTCACTATCGGAGATCGGATAGATGATTCCTGCATCTAGCAATTTCTTTACTTCATCTCTGACTACAGTGCTCAGGATGGGGTTCAGTCTCCTCTGATGCTCTCGAGAGGTTTTAGAGTCTTCCTCTATTGTAATTCGATGCATACAGATCGAAGGGCTTATACCTTTTAGATCGCTTATGTTATAGCCTAACGCGGTGGGGTACTTCTTTAGGACTTCTAATAGCTTTTCGGTTTCTGGTTGTCCTAAGTCGGCGTTGACTATCACTGGTCTTTTTAGTTCATCGTCTAGAAATTCATATCTAAGGTTTTTGGGTAGTGTTTTAAGTTCTAAAGATGGGTTCTTCGGACCTGGCATATGGTTTAGAGTCAGTGCTAAGCTTTCGCTTAGGCTGTCGTCTTTATACGGTTTACGCCAATCATCGTCTTCAGAAATATCGGGTATTTGAATCTTTATTATTTCTGAATACGTGGTCTCTTCATTTTCAAGTTCTCTTATGCATTCGTCAATTTCGTCTACTAAATAGCAGGTATCGTCTATGGCTGGTGCTTGTAAGAACTTGGTGAGAATGAACTCTATCTTTTCTTCTCCTACTTCGAATGTTAGCCTTCCTTTCTTCACGTCTATAATAGCTCCAGCTGTAGCTAGGAATGGTCTTCCTAGGATAATTGGGGTAACAGTGTCCTCCTTGATGTCCATGATTATGAAGTCGGTTGGAATGTAGAATTGTCCTATGCGCACTGGAACGTTTTCCAGTATTCTGACGGGGTATTTTACTGATCGGTCAGCTAATTGTACGGACATCTTGGTTGGTCTGAGGTCTCCCATATTCAGCTTTTTGCATATAGATAAAGGCATAACACTGATACTGGCTCCTAAATCGCATAGAGCTTTGTCTATTACAAACTTTCCTATGACGCAGGGTATGGAGAAACTACCTGGATCTTTTAATTTAGGAGGCATGCGGTTTTGAATAATAGCGCTACACTCTGCAGTAAGTGTAACTATTTCATTATCCTCGATCTTTCTCTTATTTGACAGGATTTCTTTGAGAAATTTAGCGTATGACGGCATTTGAGTTATCGCTTCTGTAAAAGGAATAGTAATATTCAGCTGTTTAAGGAGCTCTACAAATTTCTTAAACTGTCCTGAAGTTTTGGAGTTTATTAGTCTTTGAGGGTAAGGAATAGGTGGTTTATATGGCGCTGGAGGTGCTTGAGTTTTTTCACTTGCGGTATCCTCCTTCTCGTTGTCTTCCTTCTTCTCTAACTCGGATTCCTTTTCTGCTTGTTCAGTTGGTTTTTGTTGCATGGCTGAGTTTTCGGTCCTCGGATCGATCGGTTCGTCCAATTCTTTTCCACTTCTTAGTATTACAGCATTTGCTTGGCCTTTTGGATTCTGTTCGGGTTGTCCAGGAAATGTACCAGCAGGTGCGGCAGCAGAGGCTTGCTGTTGAGCCACTTGTGATATCTGTGTTTCTAACATTTTGTTGTGGGTGGCTAAAGCGTCTACTTTTCCTGTCAACTGTTTAATTTGCTCGCTAGTGTGTATGTTTTGATTCAGGAATTCTTTGTTTATTTGAGCTTGAGTAGCTATGAATTTTTCCATCATCAACTCGAGGTTTGATTTCCTAGGTGCATTCTGAGCAGCTGGTTTTTGATATCCTGGTGGAGCAGTAGGCATTTGCAATGCATTTTCGCTTTTGTAAGAAAAGTTTGGATGATTTCGCCAACCTGGGTTATAGGTATTTGCATAGGGATTTCCTTGAGCATAATTTACTTGGTCTGGCGGGATTCCGGCTAGCAATGGGCATTCGGGCGCATTATGAGTGGTGTTTCCGCATAACTCGCAATTTGGAGTTACTGCAGCGACAGTTACAGTGGGGTTAACGGTCAGACTATCAATCTTCTGTGCTAGAGCATCTACTTTAGCGTTGAACTTTTCAAGGCTGCTGATCTCGTACATCCCACCTTTCGCTGTGGTTTTCTCTGTTGGAGTGCGTTCACCTCCCCATTGGCAATGGTTTTGTGACATGTTTTCGATTAGTTGATAGGCTTCATCGTATGGCTTATCCATAAGTGCACCGCCCGCGGCAACGTCTATTGTCAATCTAGTATTGTATAGAAGCCCATTATAGAAAGTATGGATTGTCACCCAGTCTTCTAGACCGTGGTGAGGACATGTTCTCATCATATCTTTGAATCGTTCCCATGCTTCGTAAAGAGATTTAGTATCTTTCTGTCGAAATCCGTTGATTTGAGCTCTAAGCATAGCAGTTTTGCTTGGCGGAAAATATCTCACTAAGAAGACGTTCTTCAATTGCTCCCATGTCGTAACGGAGTTGGATGGTAACGATTGTAACCATGTCCACGCTCTGTCTCTAAGAGAGAATGGGAAAAGACGAAGTCTTATCGCGTCTGGAGTTACTCCATTTGCTTTCACTGTGTCTGCGTATTGTACAAACTTCGTTAGATGTTCGTTCGGATCCTAAGTTGCGTTTCCTGAGAATTGGTTTTGTTGTACAGCTGACAGCAATTATGGTTTCAGCTCAAAATCATTTCGGGTAATAGTTGGGGCAGCAATGCTACTTCTAGGCTCCATCTGAGAGGGTGTAGCGTATGCCTTCAACGGTTTGTTTGGGGGTCCTTCAGCCATCGTTGGTTCTTCTTCTTCTGATTTGGGAATGGGAGTGAGAGGTTCGGGAATGTTATGTTTGAGTTGTTTTTGTTGGTACTCAATGATTTGACTTCTTAAATGTAAGAAGCGCTCTAGTTCTGCGACTGAAGGTTTTACGATATCGCCTTGCGGGCGATTACTTGGCATACAATCGAAAGAACTAGTAAAGGAAAAATGAAAATTGTTAACCTAGTCTATACGGCGTAACATAAGGTTACACTATTGACTAAACAGGTCCCCGGCAACGGCGCCAAAAACTTGATCGCGACTTTCTATGTCTAATACAACCTAACTGCAAGTGCACAGTCTATCGCGTAGTAATAATAGATATCGATCCCACAGGGACTCGTAATCAAACTAGTGTTCTCGGGAGTTACTATGTTTAGCTAGGTAGAATATGTTTAAGGGAATAAGATTGTCACTAATAGGGAACTAAGAATGCTACTTAGATTATAAATGATTGAATCGATATGCAGTAATTGTGTTCTTCAGGGATTTGACAAGTTACTGGTGTATGAAATAATTTTCAAAGTTTATTTAAGCAGAAAAATGGTGATTTGAAGACTCTCGCCTCACGATGGTTATTGACGCTAATCATAATTCTAAGGGCCAAACGTACACTTTCGTATCCCATTCGGGGTTAAAATTATTTTTTGGAAATCTCTAAGTTCTAATTCATTTTAAAGTGCTTTCGCTGTTATTAAAATGAATGACTAGTGTTTACTATCTGACCTTACCGCAGCTTTCGCTTGTTGGTTCGTATCTTAATTAATTTCCCACTTTCGTGGCAAAACTACTTTTAAATAAGTTCTCGCTTTCGCGACGAAGATTATTCAGTAAATTAATTTTAAACACTCAGACCATAAATTACTTTTGAAAAGAAAGTTTTTCAATCAGTTGTTATCAAATCCCATTCGAATTATTACCACATATCGATTACTTAAGTTTAGCTAGACATGGATTTGGGAAAGATAAAACATAAATAACAATAATAAATAATGATTTGCATTATAATAAAACTGGAAATACGATTGAAATGAGAAACCTGTAAATATTCCAAATGGCCTTTGGGCAGATCCTCCACAGATGTTGGCAGGATTCTGGTCTCTATGCCAATTTGATCGTACAATGAAAGTAGAAATTACAGAAGAATGAAAATGGAATACAGAAGAAGTAAAGAGAAACAAATAAGAATATTAAACTGGAAAATATGCTCTGGAAATAAATTTGGCAGCACTTCGTTGTATGAATGCGGCTCCCTTTCTGAGGTCCCCTTCTTCCCCTTTTATAGAAGTGGAATTCTAATGGTTATCATTGAAGATGATGGACTTTGAGGCAGATAATTCAGAGAGTAGTGGTCCACTCTGTGGGAATTGGAACTGCTTCTGTTACGTGAAATTGAAGTGGGGCGTTTTTGCCTGCATGACGGTCGTTACAAGGTGTGACGGTCGTCACCCGTGTGACGCTCGTCATGAAGCTGTGACGGTCGTCACATCAGCAAAAACAGCTTCCTGCACTTTTCATGATGTTTTCACTCTTTTTTCGTTCATATTTCATTTGAGATTGCTTCTTTTCTTCATGTTGCCTTGTTTAGACGTGATCGTTGAATACCTGCAAAACATCAGACAGATAACACGGAAGTAACCCGAAATCGGATCGAAAACGGTTAAACTTTAGTTGAATTATGCATCAAAATATATATACGATTTCGTGTTATCAATACCCTCTGAAATACAAACCCAAGAGTGCTCACGTGGAAAATATTTTCTTCAAAGATAACAAAGAACTTCAGGAGAAGATTCTGGTTGCATGGTGTCATCTACACAAAAGAGGAAAAGAGAGTTTGGGGAAACCTAACTATGTTTCTTTGGAACCTTATCTCCAATGGGTCCGAGATAGGGCTATCCAGCTGAAGATGCCTTATCCCCGACAAGAGCCCATACCTCGAAAGAGAGAACCTGTTCTAATTTTCATGTTTGAAGCATAAGAATTAAAGATTGCTCTGAGCAAAGCACAACAAGAAGGAAATGCTTAGAAGAATAAGTATCAAGTGGTTGTTGAAGAGAATGTTGAACTATAGAGACAACTACAACTGAATAGTGAAGAAGTACTTTCTTGGAAAAAGAGAAAAGTGCATGAGGATTTATTTTCCTCTAGCCCTCAGACTACTCCTTGGAAGTTGATCGTAGACAAGCTTATCTTCAAGAAGACCCAATTCGAGGAGCAGATTAAGGAGCATAATACAAGACTTACTTAGGACTTTATTAGCTTTTATTTAGCTGTTATTTTTAAGATTCTTTTAAAATGTATTTTTTTTGTAATTCTTTATTAAATAATAAATGAGTTTCTTCTAGTATCCTATGACGTTTGTAAATACTCGAATTCCATGAAACCTTTCACATTCGCATTTTTGCATTTTGTTTTTCTCTAACCCTTCAAGGAACCCAAATTGTTTTGCAGATATCGTGAAAATGGATTTCGGAAGAAGAGAAACACTAAAGTACACCTTCAAGAGTCCAAAGCTTGAAAGCCTAAGGGAACTAGGGAATCTAATCGATAATCGTTTGACCTTCTCATATGAATATGGAGGAGTATTTCCACTATTAAGGCTCGGATGATTAACGGATTGCTAGACACGCTCGTCCAGTTCTACGATCCTCTTTACCACTATTTCACTTTTCCCGATTACCAGTTGATGCCTACTTTGGAGGAATATTCTGCTTTGTTGGGATTAACTATCACGTCTCGACCTCTGTTCTCTGGATCAGAAGACACACCATGTGATCAAGATATTGCAAATGCTACGGTTGTTCGATATTCAAACTCACATGACTACTAAAGAAGGATTCCTTGGATTATCAACTGAATTCTTGATAGAGAAGATTCATTATCATGCTGATAAGAAGAACATTGAAGTGCTCGAAGCCAGCTTCGCGCTATTAGCATATGGGATTTTCTTGTTTCCAAGCATTGATGACTTTGTCGACATGGACGCCATCAAGATCTTCATACTCAAGAATCCTTTTCCAACTTTGCTAGCTGACACCTATTATTCCATTCACTAAAGGATTTCTGAAGATGGGGGTTAGATAACATGTTGCACTGCTCTTCTTTACAAGTGGTTTATTTCTCGCTTGTCAAGATTTACAACTATCTGGGATCTGAAGGATGTGCCTTGCTGGTCAAAAATAGTCATGTCTCTTACCCATTCTAACATTGTGTGGTATGACCCTATGTATGGTGGAGTAGGAATGATTAATAGCTGCAGAGATTTCCCCATTGCACCTCTTATTGGAACGAAAGGATGTATAAGTTATAATCATATTCTGGCACGTAGACTTCGGACATCCGATGAAAGAGAAACCGGATCAGACCCTTCTAGAAGGATTTTTTCTCAAGGAATGAGAAAATTCAAAACTCAAATCTAGGATTATGCAGGCCTGGTGTCACATTTGTAAAAAAAGGATAATTGCGTTAGGGTATCCTGACTGTACTGTCTCAGAAATTGTCTGCAATACATATGAGAAAGGGCTTTTGAGCTGAAAATGTCTTTTCCTCATCACAAACCCATACTGCTAACTTTTCAGGATTTCTCCTGGACTGTTACAAGTGAGGAAGGGAAACTGAAAAGTGCTTTGGATGAGGCTGAGAAGGAAAAGAATGCTTGGAAGAACAAGTACTACATCCTCAGTCTGGAGAATGAAAAACTGCAGAGGCTGCAACAACAAAGAAAGGAAGAAGAATCTTCGAAGAAAAGGAAAGTACAAGAGGATTTATTTTCCTCTCGTGCATCGTCAGGTTCAACTACTAGCTCAGGTCTTCCTCCAACATCGATGGCTTGGAAACAGTATGTGGGCAAGTTCATCCTCGAAAAGGCGAAGATGCAAGAGCATATTAACCAGCTTGTGGAGGAACTTTATGGAAAGAAGGGGCCGTAATCAAGAGGACTAAACTCCTAGTTTCCTTTGCTTTGTTTTTTGTTACTTTTGATGTATTGGCTCTTGGAGGAGTACCCTTCTCTTTGTAATAACTCTTCAATTTGATTAATAAAATAATCTTTTCGATTATCTTGAAGTCCTGTTATTACAATATTTACAAATATACTTTTTTGAGTTTCTTGAAGTTTCATTTGTATTTTTGCATGTGCATATGCATTAGCATGGCATCCTTTGCATTCCAAGTTCTTACTCTTGCTTCATCTTGACAGATAAGTTGAATCACCGATATAACACTCGAGCCAACCAACATCAAAGAATGGATCAACTAGAGCAAGAGAACCGAATGCTCCGTGATGAGGTCACCACTTTGAAAGAGAGTTTGGAAAGGCTTAATGGATTGGTTGAAGCATTGACGACTGCTCTGAATCATTCGTCGCGTAATTCTTAAGAGAACCCTCAGAGGATTGGTATTTCTAAAATCGTATCAATATTGATCCCAGTGGTGTCTGCAATTGTTGAACCTCCGTACAGCATGCCGTCGGGCTTCCCATAGGGGATGCCTCCTTTTTTCACTCTAGCTGGATACCGTCCGTCAGCCCCTGAAGTTCCTGTTGTAACTACCGTGACCACCATCCTTGTTGTGACTACAATTTCTACCACTACTGTTGTGATATTTATGCCACCACCGTATGTAAATGTTATTCCCTATGTCTTGGAAGAACCAGTGTACCATGGTGTGCCTAGCGAAACTGTAGGATTTGATGAAAGAATGGACGAATTTCAGGATAAATTCTCAGAAATCCAGAAGGAACTGAAATCTCTCCGTGGAAAAGAATTGTTCAGGAAACGTGCTTATGACCTTTGTTTGGTCCCAAATGTAAAGGTCCCTCCAAAATTCAAGGTTCCATATTTTGAAAAGTACTAAGGTAACACTTGTCTGTAGAGTCATCTCGTTATGTACGCCCGAAAGATGTCGGCACAAACAGATAATGACTAGTTTCTCATCCACTATATTTAAGACAGTTTGACTGGTGGAGTCCTGAAATGGTATATGGGGTTGGACGGCATGAAGATTCATACATTCAACGACCTCTGTGAAGCTTTTATCAAGCAGTATAAATATAATGTTGACATGGTGCCTGATCGAGATCAACTAAGGGCCATGACTCAAAGAGATAAGGAAAATTTCAAAGAGTACGCCTAGCGCTGGCGTGAGTTAGCCGCTCAAGTTACACCACCGTTGGAAGAAAAAGAAATAACCAAGATCTTTTTGAAAACACTGGTTTCATTTTTCTATGAGAGAATGGTAGCTAGCGCGCCTAGTAACTTTAGTGAAATGGTGAATATGGGTATGCGTTTAGAGGAAGGAGTCCGTGAAGGAAGATTAGCTAAGGAAGGAAATACTCCTAACAGTGCGAAAAAATATGGAAGTAACTTTGTAAAGAAGAAGGAACAAGATGTGAGTGTCGTACATCAGGGACGACCAAGAAGGAGATACCAACAACCTCAACATGTCGTTGTCGTAACACCGGTAATCAATACTCCGGCCTACCATTGTTTAATAGTAAAGTTGGGGGTGTTTAATCATATCCACAGAGATTGTATGCGAGATATGTTGATGCTAGTCGTTCAATAGTTTAACGTCCTAAGTAAGAGTTTTCAAAAGATCATTCGGTTTTGTAACATAAGTTGGTTGCAAAAGGTAAATTAGGGCAAAGAAGTTTTGTTTCATAGAAAAACATGTCAAGATTAGATTTTGTTAATCCTTTTTAAACATATCCGATTAATCAAGCATGTGAACCTAGTTTCGATCAATACAATCGTGTATCCTCGTGAATCCGTTCATCTCTAAAGCGGGTCCGTGAATATTATTGTTTTAATCGCTAGATGATTTCTCTAAATAACAACCAAAACAATAAACATAAAGATCAATACAAAGCGAATATTAACTTCCAAATATATGGCTAGAGTTTGTTGGTTAATAGATGAAGAAATTAGATCAAGACTTGGAAAATCTATGTCTAGAGTGATTCAAACCATAAATACATCATTAAAAGCAAATATCTTCATCATCTATTGATCATGACCTTGTTCACATACAAAAGATCAAAAGAAATACATAAAAGCAAGATTAACCACCTCTAATCTTGAAACAAAAGGGGTTTAGCTACCCATCACCATGGTAGCTTGATCGATAAGTAAGAAAAGAAGCTTTACTAGCATCAAAGTCGAAGAATCGAGGATTGATGCTCCAAAGATATTTTCTGTACTTCTCCAAGAGTTTCTAAAGTTTTTGACCTAGAAAATCTTTTCTCCTTTGCTCAAATGCTGAAAAATGTGTAGAAAGTGAAAAGTACAAAGTTGGTGAAAATATCTCCCAAAAGAGATATTTATAGACAAGGTCACTTACTGCAGTAATTGGCACCATGCTAAGTGGCCTCAGCGGCGCGCTAAGCGTGGTCAGAATAACACAGCAAGAAAATCCAAGAACAGCGCTAAGTGCGGTAGGAGCCCACTTAGCGCGTTTTGGGCCTTTAGCTACTGGAAAATACATGAGCGCATTGGTCTAGCGCTGAAAAGCTCGCTTTGCCGGTACGAAAACTTCAAAACTTGCTTTTTCAGTCCTCCTTTCCTTCACCAATTGTTTCTATCATAAAAAATGAGCAAGAAGAACTGTCAAGGAACATCAAAATGCTCAGTATTCACAATATTTACGACAAAAATAGAAATTAACATAAATACACTTAAACTACTAGAATTTAAACTATACTGCCAAGAAAACTAATTGAAATGGCCATCAAATTAAGTCAAAATTAAGCATAATTTGGCCCTTAACAACTCTCCCCAACTTATTATTTTGTTTGTCCTCAAACAAAAGTGTCTTGAACTTAGAACATGAACTTGAGAACCTGCACAAGAAATCAAAACCAACTTGAAAGCATACTGATAATTTTCATGGTTCAAAAAGCAAGAGTAAAAACAAGGCGTCTTATCAAACTCTAAACTCCTCATGAAGATGAAACTAAAACAAAGTGTTAAAAACACACTTAAAAACTTCTTGAGCAATACAAGTTCATAACTAAATCATACCTAGGCACACATTCATCAATGGATGAAAACAAATAAGGTTTTATCACTCACCAAACAATCATGCAGACATACGGAACCAATTATGAATTTAACACATAACATGCATCAATGAGTGAAAAACAAGGAATCACAAGGTCTTTTAGGGTTGTAACTTGACTTGGATACAAGGAAGGGTCATTTATTGAAGTCATTGAAACAAAATTGCCTACTCCTAGAGAGCATTCCAATGTCAAAATTAAAACTCTACAAAACCTTAACTTTCTTGTTTTCTTTCTTTAGAGACATCATTACAACCTTGATCTATTTTTTTTATATGGAAATTCATGCCCAAATTCCTATCTTTCCACTTGCTTCTTTCTTTTAAGCTCTTTCATCATCAAAACCACCTTATTATTTTTTCTCTCTTTTTTATGATTCCGCAATCCACCTTTTCCTCTTCAACTTTGAATCACAACCAAACATGATCATTCAGAATGCTCTCACACATAAGATTAGGTTCAAAAATTTTCACAACAAAATTCCAAGATCCATTCCAAAAATTTTCTTCTGTGCACAATATTTACACATTCTACTTATTCACATGGATCTTGAAATGAAGGCTCAAAAAAGGGGGATCGAATACTCACTCACTCGCATGATAGATTGATCATTAATATTTGGTCAAGTGGTTTTTCTCAAAGTGCACAAAAATTTCCATGATCTTTTTCTTTCTTTTCCAAAAATTAACACCAATGCATGATTTCAACATAATAAGGACGAGTCAACAATGAATATCGGTATCCTACAAATATTCTACCATGAAAGCTTCCTCATAAAGGAAATGGTCTAAATGATTCAAAAATGAACAAGTTTTTCAAAAGAAGTCATGTTTACAAATACTCACACTCATTAAAAGTTTCATTTCCATGCTTAATTTAGAAAGCGATAAAAATGTACCTTGCATGGTACCTTTACTTGATCATATCATTACCACTCAAACGCCTATTGGTTCATCAATCTTGTCAAAAGTTCAAAAGTTCCTTCAAGTTTCAACTTAGGACAAAAAAAACAACAAATTCCATAAAAACCATAAATAACTTTTAAAAAAACAAAAACTACTCAAAACCAACAATAGTATATTACCAAAAATTGTGACATCCATAATAATGGTGTCGCTAATGCGTTCCTCGTCCTCTCAAGGATTGTGCGAAATGAATTCGGAAAAACAACAATAAAACCAATATAATATCTGGCCGCATCAAACATGTAAATAACCCATAATCAGCTAATAGTCGGAGCTGGACTCTGACTCATCCTCCTAAATGGTCTCTCCACTGTCATCGCCGTAATCATCTCCCACGCCCTCTGCAACAACATCACCAGTATCACCTGCAACCTCATTGGCCATATCCTCCTCAGGTTGTGGAACCTGATCTGGCACCTTCCCCCTCGAAAAATGAAAAGGCCTGTCCACAGGCCAAGCTACATGTGCATCATAATCCTCCTACGAAGGAAAAGGGTGGTCCACCTGCGGCTCTCGCACCTGCAAATGTAAGGCTCGCATAGATGAATGTAAAAATGAAAATGCTCTCTGATGAGTCATGTGAGTGTCCCAAGTATACATGCAGTGTGGTGGCTACTCTGGTGACTGTTGCGGTGGCTGGTGTGATGGCTGGTCATCGGCACGGACTAGTGGTGGTGGTGGTTGGTCAACTCTAGGCATGCAATGGCTTCGGATCCAAGTATCTTTCACAACCCCTTTTATGGTCTTATGGACCACAACCGAGATCAGGACACCTACTCTCTGACATAACCCCATAATTAAACCAGGAAAGACCAAAATAGCGGGTACCTTGGTTCCCAACTGGTGCCCACTAGCAGCCATAGAGCAGATCTCATCATATATGATCCTCGCCACATCGATCTGTCTCTCCTCCATAATATAATAAAGCATGCAAGAAATGTCAACTGGTATAGAAGAGGTATGACTTCTTGGCCCGATGTTGTGCAGGACAAGAGTCATGAGGACTTAAGCTGTTGTGTTCATGTCTCCTCTTTTTAGAATCTTTGGCCTCCCTGCCGCATTAAGCTCAAACCCACGGCCCAGGTGTGCCAAAGCCAAGCAAACATTCTCCAAGTTCCAATTCCTACGAGCTACCCACCTATAATATGTGCACCGCTCACCTTCAGCTAAAACCAGCGGGTTTCCCAAGTATTCATTTATAGCATCTCTTGAAAAAGAAACCTCCATCCCCTTGACAAAAGATCTGAAGGTATACAACTGCCCTTCATTAGGAATGGCGTTTGCGTAAAACTCGCGCATAATTTCGAAGTTCAGTAATGTTAGAGGGGTTAGGAGGTTTTGCCATCCGTGACTCTCAATAATGCTCTGACAGACTCGGAATTCCCCGAGCGAGTTAATTCGGAAGATATGTTTTGTTCATATGCTTCTGCGGGTTAACTCTAAATATCTGCCCTATTGCTCTGCTCCTAGGAATCTATGTCTATCAAACTCTACTAAGGGGTGCCTCTGCTAAGAGGTTTGACCAACACTGAATCGAGCACGCTTCAGAGCCATCTATAATCAAATAAAACCAGACCAAAACAACAACGAAAAATCAAACCACCAGTCAGCAAATTCTAGAAAAATCAATAGAAACACTAGATCAATATTAAACAGTCACGCAAGTGCCGCAACTACGAAAAATAAACATTATGGTCCCGGGGTGCGTGCTTAGCGAGTCCAGAGCCCGCTTAGCACACTCAGGAAAACTGGCCAGGGAGAAAATAAGAGGGGCGTGCTTAGCACGGGCATGAGCCTGCTTAGCGCGCCTGTAAAGACTGAGAAAAAAACTAATGTGCCCGAGGTCAATCCGTCCAAAAATCGAAACAATCACACACCCATCAAATCATTCACATGCAATTAAACACAAATCAGCAACCCTAGCCTTGGGCATTAACAGAAACAGGTTCTCTAAATCCTAACCAATCTAACTTAAAAGTGCCAAATCACAATCTAACCAATCTACAATATTCCAACTATTCACAAAATCTCAAACTAAATCTAAACATGCATTGTTCAGACGAAAATAAAAAAAAAATGCACAAAATATCCAAACCTGGAGATGAGATGAGAGGAGATGATGTGAAATTGGACGAGATTCGCGAAGGTAGAACACCAGAATTTAAGGGAGCAATAGGGAATATGGAATGGTGAACACAGCTGCTGAGAGGGGGAAGTGAGGGTTTTCAGAATCCCTCCTTCGTTTTTTGTAAGTTGACCTGGAGGCCCATCACCCCGCTCAGGCCCAACTTGTCTGGGCTGATTTTTGCGACCGCGCTGAGCGGCCACAGAGGTGCGCTAAGCGTGCTCAGTAAATCATAGCCAGACAAGTTTGTTTCAACCAGCATTCTCTGACTATCTGCCCGATTAAATTAAGAAACAACAAATACCAAAAATTAACACATAAAATACTTACAATGTTGGGGTGCCTCCCAACCAGCGCTTTGTTTAATGTTGTTTTAGCTTGACGGTCCAATGCAACCTCAAGGATTGCAGAAGGACACTATAGTGGTATTCCGCTCGAAATCAACACCGAGATAAATCTCCAATCGCTGACCATTTACAGTCCAACTCTCATTTGACTGCATGCTTTCGATGATAATTGCCCCATTGCTCTTGATTTCACGAATCTGAAACAGACCAGGCCACTTTGACTTTAGCTTTCCAGGGAACAATTTTAATCGAGAATTGGAAAGTATTTCACTGCATTCACATTAGCATTATCATTTGTATTTCATTGACATGTGTGTAGGAGATCAAGAGGTATGATTACTAATCAAGAGCTATACAAGACTATGAAGCTAGCTGAAAGGCTTATCCAGGGGTTCAAGGGTTGATATCCTTATCAGAGAAGTCTAAGATCCTCAGAGAGAAGGGCTGAAGCCAAGTGTGGGTCTCCTAACTTGAGAGTTGTGGGAAGATCATCAGATGATTCTGAAGCCATGAAGTTGGACTTGAGGTCTTGAGATAGCTCATGAGAAATGTTGAAGTTCATTTGGGAGCTCAGACAAGTCCTTATGCAAGATTAAGAAGCCTTAGCCATGGTTGGTGCAGCTAGGGTTTGACTGGGTCAAACCTAAGTCAAATGATGATTTGAGGAAGTTTGAGACCTAATTCAAGAGCCATGTGATCATGGATTGATGCATTGAGATGTTCTAAGGATAATTCCAAGGTTAACTCATTATGATTGAAGAGTTTAAGAAGTTTTAGGCTAGGTTTTCTAAGGCTTGACAGCGTAAAATCCCCTAGCTTGACCCCTGACTTCAAGACCACTTAACTCAAAATGTGATTTCCATCTCATCTTGACCCCAACATGATTGTTGTAGGGCATGATCTTAGCTTTAATTTGAGTGCTATAAGTCCTTGATAAGGTTTATAGAACTCAAGTTATGAGCCAGACAAGTTACAGGTCATCTGAGGCATGTGAATTTGGAGCTTGAAAGTTACCCAACTTGCATGACACTTTTACCTTGGGAGGATGATTCCTATGAACTTTTGGTCAACATGAATGTTGTTCCTTATTCTCTTAGCTTTCTAAATAGTACTAGAAATCCATGATTGGATTTGTAGAACTCAAGTTATGGCTTTGACAAGTCAAGGGTATTTTGGGTATTTGGACATTACAAGTCATTTTGAATTATGGGTCCATTTCACTATCTTGCAAGCCTCAAATGGAGTTTTGTTCAAATTGAAAGTTGCTCAAAATGATGTTTTTAGCTCAGCCAAGTATCAAGAGTCCATTGATATGGATTAGAGCAAGCATTGGTTGAAGAAATTTCTCAAAAAGGCCATTTTCTATTGAGAATCAGTTAGAGCAAGTGTTAGAAGAAGCTTGGAGTTTGATTTTTGAATTTGGAAGAGATTGGTTTTCTATTAAGTTCCCATTTTACAAATTGGCCTTAGTTTAGATGATCCTAACTAGGTTAAGTGCATAGATTAGGCTTGTAAATGACCTTTAGATGATTCTAGGTCTCGTTTCCTTTCTTGATAGATTGGTAATTAGATAGATGCTTCTTTTAAAGTCCTTGAATCCTTTAGGATAGTTGTCCTTATAAGGAAATCTTTGTGGTACTTTAGAAGCTTAAATAGGTGGATGATTCTTCCCATAGGGGTAGTTTCCTCCTTAATTTCCCTTGCTTGATTGGAATCCCCCTTGCTTTTCATCTCCATTATCCTAATATTTTCTCATTCCTTTTTTCTTAGGAACCTTCTTGGGGTAGCATAGTCCCTCCTGTGGGGGGAATGTTGCATATCTCTTGAAGGAGCCAAACCTTTAGGATTCCCCCAAACCTCTTTTAGTTGGTTGAGTTCCTGGGATAAGTTCCTGTGGACCTTACCCTTGCCTCCCAACACCCAATTTCCTTCCTTAGGATAGAAGCCTTGTATGATTACTTGTGGAATGAATCCATTATTTGTAATAAGTCTTTTTCCTCATTCATGATTGAGTGGTGTGTTGCATTAGGATAGTTCATGTTTAGGACAGTTTAAGTGTAGATGCATGACTGCATTAAGGGGTTGAGTGGGTCTCCCTCTGCTTGTTTGCCTTAAGAGTTTAGGTGATCCTCCCCTTGCTTGTGTGTTGTTTTTCTTTTTCTAATTGACGTATTTGCATAATAGAGGTTGAGTGAGCTCCCTCTGCTTGTCTATTTTGACTGTTTTTCTTTGCTTGATTGCTAAGAGGTTGAGTGAGTCTCCCTCTGCTTGTATTGCTGCATTGCATGTGCATCTTTACTGTTTATCTGTATGTCTGTTTATCTGTTTAAGCTGATGCTTTATCTGTTTCCGTATACCATTGCCATGATCCCCTAGGAATCTCACTTCCTTTGATAAGGAAGTGATGATTAGAACTTTAGGTTGAAACCTATGCATGATAACTTCTAGGAGTTCCCTGTTTCGAACCTCAACCATAGGATGAATCCTTGGCATGACAACATTAGGACTTGACAGTCTCCCCATAGAGTTCGTTCTCTTCTCTCTCCAAAAACAACAGTAAAAAACGTAATAAAGGCAAGTTAGTACAAGCGCGTTACGTGTAACACCCATTTTATTTATTTAGTCATTTTTGTGTTAATTTAATTATTTTATGTTGGTGTGCCCTTAGGTGGGGCGTGTTGGTATATGGTTGGTGAGTACCCTTGATATGTAAGGACCATTGGTGGTGTGGAGATAATAATATAATAGTTAATAGTAACATTGGTGGTATTATTATTACTATTATTATTACTATTATTATTATTATTCTTATTATTATTATGATTATTATCATTAGTATGAATATTATTATTGGTGGGTGTCCCTGATATGGGAGGATTATTGGTGGCGAATTGGTGTAGATATAATAATATAATAACTAATGGTAATATTGGTGGTATTTTGGTGTGAATATGATAATATAATGAATAATAGTAATATTGGTGGGGTATTATTATTATTATTATTATTATATTTATTATATTTATTATTATTATTATTATTATTTTGGTGAGATAATAATAATATTATTATTATTATTATTATTATTGTTATTATTATTAATAGTATTATTATGATTAGTATTATTAATATTAGTAATATTATTATATTATTTTATTAATAATTGAGATTAAAATAAAAGGGAATATGAAGGGGTAGTAAGGAGATATTAGAAAAGTTGGAATAGAGAGAAAAGGGATTACGATAGATCGTGAGAATTGGGAAAGCTGGAAGAAAGGGAACGAGGGACAGAAGAGAAAGGAGAAAGCCAAGAGACCAAATCTTGGAAGATTATTCATCGATCAAACCAATTGATAAGGTAAGGGGGGAGAAACTTGATTGGGATGGTATATACATGTATAGGGTAGAGGGGATTCCTTAACCCCGTAGGAATATATTGATATATGCAATTTTATATTGGCATGTTGTTGAGTGTTGATTGATGTTGTTAATTGGTGTTAGTATGTGGTGATTGTTTAACTGACATATGTTGATTGTTGATGAATTGTTGTTTTTGGTTAATTTGGCGTATAGGCTGGGTTTACGGTTTTTAGGGAGATTCTGTGTGACCTTTTGAGGCATCGGTAGAATGTTTAAGCGATGATTTTGGGAATAAGATTTAGGAACCAATTTGGTTACGGTAATGTACAAGGTTGGTACTGAGGTAGGCTGAGATTTAGAGTTGAGATGATAGGATTGATTTGGCGTAGAAAGCACTACAGAACTGTGAGAAAAATTGGTGAATCGCAGCATTCGCTGGGCTTCGCCTGGCGAGTGTTGGCGAAGCTTCGCCTGGCAAATGGGGGCGAGTGTTCGCCTGGCGAGCTGTGGCGAGTGGTAGCGAATAATTCTGAATTAAGTCCCAGACCTAAAGAGTAGAAACTTCGCCTGGCGAGTGTGGCCAGCGAAGGTTCGCCTGGCGAATGATCTCTTCGCCTGACGAATGCACGATAGTAGAATGAGGGCTTTGCCAGCAGGTCCGCCTGGCGAATGCCAGCGAAGGTTCGTTATGCTTCGCCTGGCGAATGCCAGCGAACGTAGCAGAATGTGACTCTTGAGGTGTTTTGTCTGGAGCTTTAGTCTTGTAGGATCCCTTGATCACGATGAGTGTAGGGATGATTATTGAATGATGTATGGTGCATACTTGGTGATAGGAAGTGATTTTCCTGATAATTAATTTAAAGTAAATGGTTAATTGGTGTATGGTGTATACGAGTGTAGAACGAGATGATCAGTAGGATCATGTGCATTCGGTGTATTGGAGTATGAGGTACTTGGTGATAGTACGAGGTTCCCGTAATATTTTAAGAGGATGATTAGTTGGTGTGTGAATCATGCAGAGCATGGTGCAACGATCAGTAGGATCGTGTATTCCCGAGTGTTGGGATGTGATTATATATGGTGTTAGAGTGTGAACTCGTTTAATATCTAATTTAATTAAAATGAATAATGGGTGTATCATGTATATATTTATGGTGCAGTGATCAGTAGGATCGTGTATCCCCGAGTGGTGGGATGTGTTTATATCTGGTGTTATAGTATGAATTTGTCTACTATCTGATTGATTTATATGGTGTTGATGTAATATATCTATACATATATGCGTTGATGTATGATGATATGATCAGGAGGATCGTGTGCACTTAGTTTGCCTGAATATAATAGTTATGCATTGGTGTGTGCATATCATGGTGTTTTGGTGGGATGAATCATGTCTCAGAAGGAGCGTAAGTGATTCATCCGTACTCCTTTGTGGAGAATGGTGGGGGATAGATCATGTCTCAGGAGGAGCGTAAGTGATCTATCCAGGTTCGATTAAATGAACCAATGAGTCGGTACCGCATGTATAGTGTTGAGTTGCATATTTGTATTATAATATGTTATATTGTAATTTGAACAGTAGGTTCGTTATATGGTGTTGATGGGGTGAATATTGGTGTGTTGATGTGTTTTACTACCTTGTTTACATGTATTACATTACCAATATATTTTGATCATGATTTCTCACCCCCTTTGCTGTTGTTGTGTCTGTGCTCCTCCGGAAGTACAGACAATCCAGGTACTTAGATAGCTTGGATGGTGGTGTGTCAGTCGAGTCTAGAACGCTCTGATACGTAGCACGGGACTTGGGTGTTTTTGTTGTGTCTATGTTGAACTTATTTCTTTTCCTGTGACGTATCATGAATTTGATGTATTTTACTTTATGAAACAAATTCCGCTGTATTATTTCGAAAATAATGAATAAAGTATTTTTATAAAATTTGGAGATGTGATATCCTACTTTTTGGTGAAAACTCTGATTATTATTTAATATTCATATTTTATTTAATTTGGGAAAGTGGGGTGTTACAATTGCTATCAGAGCAGGTCGGTCCGTCCGGCCAATGTTGTCTAGTGTTGTTGTTCCCTGGTATGCGACATGTGTGTAAAAACACTGTCGGTACATGTTGTTGGTTAAGTTTGTCGGTAGAAGAGGAATGATTCTTGTGGGAGAGAAGTTGTATTTCTCCTGAATGCTACAGTGTGGTGGCTTAGTGTGTTGGGGAATGATATCATAGTTTGGTAAAGATGGTTTGTACCCCATCATGATTTCGGCTGTCTATTAACAAATTGAGGAACTGATCACCCTTAATCTCTTGTTAATAGTGGACGGGATTGTGTTGGATGGGATAGACGTGTCTAGCAAGCTTGGGTGGCGTGAGCAGTGATTAGTCTTGAGTTAAGCTAAGTGCTTAAGGGATTATTTTGAGGAATCGGCGCATGACGGTGTCGAGGTGTTTAATTGGACGGAAACTTTGAATGAGAAGGAAAGTGAAAAAAAAAATTGGGAGTTGCCCGATATTAGTGATTGTCCGGAGTTTTCCTACAGAGATAAGTGATTTACTACCAGGAATGTGAAGTGGAGCTTACAATCGAGTTAGTTTTTTTGGAACTAGTCCGATATTGGTGACTATCAAGGATAGGTGTTCGCTTCTAAGAGTTAATGATTTGCTGGGACAATTGATCGAAGGATGTGAGTTTCCTTGGTCATGTGATCTCGAGTAGAGTTATTGTGGTGGATGGGACGAAGGTCGAAAGTTGTATCGTATTAGGAGGCTCAAAGCTCTGCTGTTGAGATTGGAAGCCATTGGGTTTTAAAATATTCCAAGAGTTGTAGATGAGTTGAATGGCCTCCTAGATATGAAATTGTTGTTGTACGTGGAATTGCGAGATCGCAGCTTTTTACGGAATCGAAATCGGGCACTCGGAAGTCGGGTAACGGTCGAAAAGAGGATTTTGGGACTGTCATGTTCGCCTGGCGAGCATACTGGTGAACGTCCATATTCGCTGCGGTGTTCGCCTGGCGAAGGAGTCCTGGGCAGAAAATGTTATTCTGGTGTTTTTGTCGTAACAGAGAATCGTAACTCGGAATGACGCGCGGTTCGAAGCGTTGGAAAGCTATTGAAATTATCTATGAGATGGTGAAGTATTAACATGGAATTAAGTTAGTTATGGAGGAAGTGTGTTTGAAGTTGTGGTAAGGACGGAGGGTACGGTTCGTGTTTCTGCCAGAACTCACCACTTGTTTGTCCCTTTGGCATGGAATCTTTTTTTTAATTATTTCTATAAGGCAATGGTTGTGTTAATAAGTGATATTTTAAGGTATTCGAAGAGTATATAGGATTATGTTGAGCATAAGGAACTTGAGTTATCAGTGTTGGAAAAAGAGCGATGATATAATTCCGTAAGGAAAGTTCTGTCGAATCCGACAGAACTAATTGTGGTGTTTGTGATGCTTGTTGATATAATTGGGGAAATTGCTAAAGACAACTTCAGCGAGTTTCAATTATGCAAAAGGAGACTTGAAGTATATAAGAGAAATCATCCGACCAGTGATTTAGAGTTGGTTACTATTGTGGTTGTACCGGAGTCGGAGGCTTTGAAAGTTCAGACTGAGATCAGAGATGTTTGGTGATCTTAAGAGTTTAAGGTGTTTGTTTAATTTGAATAAGATGAATATGAGGCATAGGAAATACTTGGGACTTCGGAAGGAGTACGACTTCGAGTTGAATTACCATTCAGGTAAATTGCATGTGGTAGATGATGCGGAGAGTTGGAAATGTCTGCGTATACCGAAGATGATGGTGAGAAGAGTTAGAATTGACTGAGAAATTTTATAATATGAGTTTGGTGGGTGAATAGACCTCTTATGGAGTTAAGCTTTCACTATTAGACCTGACTAGCGGTATTCTTGAGAAGAATCGAGAAAGTTAGAAATCTGGGTTGAGTAGTGAATTAGTTGAAATTGATAAATTAGAGTCGAAGAGTGAATTGTCGGGTTTGTGGAAATAGTACCATGATATGTTATGATAGAGTATATGTACCAGACGTTGTTGAGGGGAGTAGGAGTATTCATGAAGAAATACATTGAGGTAGATGGAGTATCCATCCCGGTACTATGAGGAAGTAATCGAATTTAAGTAGATTGTTTTGGTGACCATGGATGAGGAGAGGAGTGGTTGAGGTTGAATGTGCCGGCTAGAATTACCGAAAGTCGGAGGTTAAATATCGGAGACTGTTGAATCTGATGCAGTCGTTAAATATTCTAGAGTGGAAATCAGGTAGTATTTTCACGAAATTGGTGTTGAGATTTCCAAAGAAATTGTAAAGACATAATTTTAATTTGGGTTATTGCGAGTGGATTAACTATTCCGTGTTGAGGATATATGAGATGCATATTGAGGAAGTGGTGAAGTTGGATGAGATACTGACGAATATTGTGTCAGATGGAAATTTGAGGTTTATATTGAGATTTTGGATGGGCTTACAAGAAGCTTCGGGTACTAAGTTGAAGTTGAGTTCGACTTACCACCCGCAAACTGATGGTCATTCAGAAAGGACTATCGAGTTTGTAGAGAATTGATGAGAGCTTGGGTGTTGGATCAAGGTGGATCATGGTATGATTAATTACCGTTGATTGAGTTACCTATAATAACGGTTACCATCCTAGTGTCGGAACGGCACTATATGTGGCTTGGCGAAATAGGGAGTGTAGGACTCTCCTGTGTTGGAATGGGTTGAGTGAGAATGTTGTGCTCAGACCTGAAAATTATGTTTGAGATGGCTGAGAAGATCAAGAGGATCCAAGGAAATATGTGTTTTGAGAGTCACGCCGGTGACCGGTGTGGGTCGAGTTCCGAAATCTCGGAAGTTCGCACCGTGTTCTGTGGTTGTATCAGAGTGGCGCAGCAGAGGCATGGGAGGAGTAACATGTTAGACCATTTTGCCGCTGTCGTCGTGAATTGGCATGACGTGTTTCATGTGTCTTGTTGAGAAAGTACGTTGAATCAGGTGGATGATGTACTAGTGAAAAATAATTTGGGTGTTGAGGCATTGTCGGTTCGCTTTGACGAGCGGAAGTCAACTCCGAGGGGAGGAGACATCTTTGGTGGAAATGGTTTGGGGAAGTGCTGCAAAAGGCAGTGTGACCTAGGAATTGGAATGAAGGATGCGGGAAGCGTATCCGGAATTGTTCCATCAGGCAATTTTCGAGGACGAAAATAATTAAAGTGGGGGAGAGTTGTAACACCCATTTTATTTATTTAGTCATTTTTGTGTTAATTTAAATATTTTATGGTGGTGTACCCTTAGGTGGGGCGTGTTGGTATATGATTGGTGAGTACCCTTGATATGTAAGGACCATTGGTGGTGTGGAGATAATAATATAATAGTTAATAGTAACATTGGTGGTATTATTATTACTATTATTATTATTATTATTATTCTTATTATTATTATGATTATTATCATTAGTATGAATATTATTATTGGTGGGTGTAACACCCCACTTCCCAAAATCATCTAAATTAATAAACATTATAAATAAACAAAATCAGAGTTCCAATTCTCCCAAGTGGGATATCACATAAAAACAACGTTTCCTTATAAAAAGGTTTTTCTCCAAATACAGCGGAATGTTAAATAATAAAATTCAATAAAAGTTTGATACGTTCACAGGGAAATAAAATATAAGTTCAACATAAAACAAATAAAAACGCCCAAGTCCCGTGCTACGTATCAGAGCATCCTAGACTCGACAATCACACCAATATCCAAGCTAGCTAAGCACCTGGATTATCTGTACTTCCGAAGAAGCACAGACCACGACAACAACAAAGGGGTGAGAAAACATGATCAAAAATATAATGGTAATGTAATACATGTAAATAAGGTAGTACAACACACCAACACACCAAGATTCACCCCTAACAACACCATATGACGAACCTACTGTTCAAATTACAATATAACATATTATAATGCAAAATGCAACTCAACACCATGCATGCGGTACCGACTCGTTGGTTCATTCAATCGAACCTGGATAGATCACTTACGCTCCTCCTGAGACATGATCTGTCCCCCACCATTCTCCACAAAGGAGTACGGATGAATCACTTACGCTCCTCCTGAGACATGATTCATCCCACCAAAACACCATGATATGCACACACCAATGCATAACTAATATATTTAGGCACTCAACGTGCACACGATCCTCCTGATCATATCATCATACATCAATGCATATATGTACAGATATAACATACACCAACACCATATAAATCAACCAGATAGTAAACAAGTTCATACTTTAACACCAAGATATAAACATATCCCACCACTCGGGGGTACATGATCCTACTGATCACTACATACATATACCTCAACTAATTGTCCATCGACAATATCAAGGGAAACACGTACTATCACCAGTACGCAAGTTAAATCCCACACTCACCAACCTTACAGTGCATCAAGGCCAAAACAACACAAAAATCACATTCTGATTCTGCGACGTTCGCTGGCATTCGCCAGGCGAACCGGGGCGAACCTTCGCTGGCATTCGCCAGGCGAACCTGCTGGCGAAGCCCCCTTTCCAACTATCGTGCATTCGCCATGCGAAGCATTCACTCGCCAGGCGAACCTTCGTTGGCATTCGCCAGGCGAAGTTCCTACCCTTTAGGTCTGGGACTTAGTTCTGAATTATTCGCTGCCACTCGCCTCAGCTCGCCAGGCGAACACTCGCCTCCACTCGCCAGGCGAAGCTTCGCCAACACTCGCCAGGCAAAGCCCAGCAAATTCTGCGATTTCACCAATTTCTCACAGTTCTGCAGAGTGCTTTCTAAGCCAAATGGGTTAAACCTCCTACTTCCAATTCACCTCTTAACATCAGTACTAACAACATAGATATCACAACTTATCGGTTTCTAGACTACATTCCCAATTCAACTCTTAGGCATTCTATCGATATCCCAAAAGGTCACAGAATTTTCCCTAAAACCCGTAAACTCAACCTATCCGCCAAATTAACCAAAAACCACAATTCATCAACAATCAACATCCAATTATCAGGAATAGTCAACAATCACAACATATCAATATGTAATATCATATATCGATCAATCTCCTACGGGGTTAAGGACTCCCCACTACCCTATACATGTATAAACCATTCCCAATCAGGTTTCTCCCCCCTTACCTTGTTAATCGGTTGATCGATGAAAGAACCCTCCAAGGTTTGGCCAATTCTGATTTTCCCACGTTCCTTCGTTCTTCGCTCCCTTTTTCCGTTCTTCTCACTTCTCTCCTTTCTATCGTTCTTTTTCCACTTTCTCTAACTTCTCACAATGTATCGTAAAAACTACTAACCCCTCACATTCTCTATTTTAATTCTCTAATCCCAATAATAATAATAACTTAATAATAATAATAATAACTTAATAAAATAATAATAACTTAATAAAATAATAATAATAATAATAATAATAATAATATTATCTCACCAAAATAATAATAATATTAATAACAATAGTAACTATAATAAATATAATAATAATAATAATAATATTCCCACCAATATTAATATTATACACTATATTATTATATTCACCAAAACACCACCAATAATCCTCCCACATTAGGGACACCCACCAAACATCACCAAATACACCCCCACCAAAGGGTACACCAACACATAATATTTAAAATAATAATAAAATGACTAAATAATTAAAATGGGTGTTACAACTCTCCCCCACTTTAATTATTTTCGTCCTCGAAAATTACCTGATGGAAATAGCTCCGGATACGCTTCTCGCATCCTGCTTTCCAACTCCCAGGTCACACTGCCTCCTGCAGCACCTCCCCAAGCTACCTTCACCAAAGGTATCTCTTTCCCTCGGAGCTGTTTCATCTTACGGTCCTCGATCCTCAACGGCATCGTCTCAACAGTAAGATTCTCCCGAATCTGAACATCATCTCTCTGAATCACATGAGATGGATCAGAAACATACTTTCGCAATTGCGACACATGAAACACATCATGTAAGTTTGACAACTCAGGCGGCAACGCCACCTTATAAGCCACATCACCAATTCTCTGCAAAATCTCATAAGGTCCAATGAACTTAGGATCCAGCTTCTTGGACTTCAATGCACGACCCACACCAGTCATCGGATTAACTCTTAGGAATACATGATCACCTACACAGAATTCCAACTGTTTCCTCCGATTATCATGATAGCTTTTCTGCCTACTCTGAGACACTTTTAATTTCTCACGAATCATTTGAATTGTCTCAGTAGTCTGCTGTACAATTTCTGGCCCAAGCACCATATTCTCACCAGTTTCATACCAACACAGAGGAGTCCTACACCTCCTCCCATACAAAGCTTCAAACGGTGCCATTTCGATACTAGAATGGTAACTGTTATTGTACGTGAACTCAATCAATGGTAAATGAGTATCCCACGCACCACCCTTTTCTAACACACAAGCTCTCAACAAATCTTCAAGCGACTGAATAGTCCTCTCCAACTGACCATCAGTTTGCGGATGATAAGCTGAACTCAATTTCAATTTAGTTCCCAAAGCTTCCTGCAAGCTCTTCCAAAATTCCGAAGTAAACCGTGGATCTCTATCCGACACAATACTGGACGGAACACCATGCAACTTCACAATTACCCGAATGTAAATATCCGCCAGCTTCGTTAACGGAAAACTAATATTGAGCGACACAAAGTGTGCAGACTTCGTCAATCGATCCACAATCACCCATATAGCATCAAAACTTCTCGCCGTATTCGGCAAACCTGTCACAAAATCCATAGTAATGCAATCCCATTTCCAAACCGGAATCTCTAATGGTTGCATAAATCCATAAGG
Source organism: Lathyrus sativus (assembly GCA_963859935.3). Lineage (NCBI taxonomy): Eukaryota > Viridiplantae > Streptophyta > Magnoliopsida > Fabales > Fabaceae > Lathyrus > Lathyrus sativus. The sequence goes on along the minus strand of OZ012736.1, from coordinate 286,242,546 downwards.
TCTCTGGTGTTCCACCTTCGACTTCTGACATGTTAAACAGGCATACACAAATTGAGCTATGTCTCTTTTCATACCAGACCACCAAAATAATTTCTTCAAATCATGATACATTTTCGTAGCTCCCGGATGAATACTCAGGCTACTACGATGTCCTTCGCTCAAAATTGACTTTTTCAATTCTTCATCATCTGGTACACAAATCCTGCCTCTAAATCTCAACACACTTGTACTATCCAATTTAAAGTCACTATCGGAGTCACTCCCTACTCCAGGCATCAAATCTACCAATTTCACATCCAACTTCTGATTTTCTCTAATCATATCCAAGAAGTCATTATTTACCTGCAACATACCCAACATTACACTATCTGCAGTAGTCTCACAAACCATGCTCAAATCTCTAAACTGTTCAATTAACTCAATTTCTTTCACCATCAGAGCTGCCATATGAATTGCTTTCCTACTCAAAGCATCTGCCACTACATTGGCCTTTCCTGGATGATAACTCAAACTGAAGTCATAATCCTTCAAAAATTCCAACCATCTTCTCTGCCTCATATTCAGCTCTTTCTGATCAAACAGGTATCTCAGACTCTTATGATCACTAAACACTTCAAATCTTGAACCATATAAATAGTGTCTCCAAATTTTCAACACAAAAACAACCGCAGCTAATTCAAGATCATGAGTCGGATAATTTCGCTCATGCACTCTCAATTGCCGTGATGCATATGCTACTACTTTACCATTCTGCATCAGAACCCCGCCTAATCCCATCTTAGACGCATCACAGTACACCACAAACGGTTCACTCGGAGTCGGTAACACTAACACCGGTGCCGTAGTCAATCTCTTTTTCAACTCTTCAAAACTTTCTTCACAAGCAGCATCCCATACAAAAACTTGGTTCTTTCTCGTCAACTGAGTTAATGGCAACGCCAAATTAGATAACCCTTCAATAAACCTGCGGTAATAACCGGCTAACCCCAAAAAGCTTCTAATCTTTGTCGCTGTCTTCGGCGGTTCCCACTGCAATACTGCACTTACTTTTGACGGATCCACCGCTATTCCATCTTCAGATATTACATGCCCCAAGAAACTTACTTTCTTCAACCAAAAGTCACACTTTGACAGTTTAGCAAATAATTTATTTTCCTTTAACACTTGCAAGGCAATTCTCAGATGTCCTGCATGCTCTTCATCAGATTTAGAATAAATTAATATATCATCAATAAACACTACAATGAACTGATCCAAGTAAGAATGGAAAATTCTGTTCATATACTCCATAAATACTCCCGGTGCATTAGTCACTCCAAACGGCATTACAGCATATTCGTAATGTCCATATCGAGTCCTAAAGGCAGTCTTCTGAATATCACCTTCTTTTACTCTCATCTGATGATAACCCGATCTTAAGTCGATCTTACTAAATACACGAGCTCCCACCAGCTGGTCCATCAAATCATCAATCCTAGGTAAAGGATACTTATTCTTAATAGTCACTTTATTCAATTGACGGTAATCGATGCACAGACGCATACTACCATCCTTCTTCTTCACCAACAACACTGGAGCTCCCCACGACGATACACTTGGTCTAATAAACTTTCTATCCAACAATTCTCCAATCTGAGACTTCAACTCAGCCAATTCCACTGCAGACATCCTGTACGGCGCCATAGAAATAGGTCTCGTACCAGGAACAAGATCAATACCAAATTCTACTTCTCGCGTCGGAGGAAATTCCGTAATGTCGTCAGGAAACACTTCTGGAAATTCATTCACCACTGCTAATTCCTCCATTGGCACTTTGTTATCCATCGATAAAGTTGCAAATAAAGCAAACACTCTAGTTTCATCTTCCAACAAGGCCCTCAATTCTTTATTAGACAAAGAACTTGCCACAACTTCCTCTTCAGGGGTCAGGAACAACAATTCCTTCCGAAAACAATCGATGTAGACTCGGTTGAACTCTAACCAGTTCATACCCAGAATAACATCCAACTTACCAAGTGGTAGACAAATCAGATCCACTCCAAATTCTCTACCGAAAATAGTCAGCGGACACTTCAGGCATACCAAAGAAGTAGTCACTGAACCTATAGAGGGTGTCTCAATAGTCATCTGTATCTCCAGAGTGGACGACACCAAACCTATCCTCTCCACACAATCTACAGAAATAAACGAGTGTGTTGCACCCGTATCAATAATAGCAATCAAAGGAATATTATTGATAATACAAGTACCTCTGATCACACGCTCATCACTGGCAGCTTGAGTTCCTGCCAAGGCAAACACTTTTCCACCAGCCGGAGACGTTTGAGGCTTCTTCGGCTTCTCACAATGTGTACTGATATGACCCTTCTCACCACAGTTATAACAGGTTGGCATAGTTGCTCTGCAATCAGCTATCACATGACCTGGTTTCCCACACTTAAAACATTTCTTGGCCTCATTAGGACAATCATTAGCACTGTGTCCCATACCACCGCACCGAAAACATTTCCCTTCAGCAGATGCTCTCCCATCTCTAGGCTTCTTATCAACAACAGCTTTACGTTTTCCCTTATCAGCAGCAACACTATAAGGAGTACCACTAAACCTCTGCTTACCCTTACGGTCATTAACAGCTTTGTAGTGCACAATCCTTGCTCGGTTATCATTATCATAGATTCTGCTCCTGCCTACCAGCTCAGGATAGCTCCTGATCTTCTGACAAGCAATCCCCAACTTAATCTCTGGACGCAGTCCATTCTCAAACTTTAAGCACTTAGAGGTCATTGCCCCTTCCATATTATAGTGGGGACAATACTGCACCAGCTCCTCAAACTTGGCAGCATATTCTGCTACAGTCATGCTACCCTGTTTCAGCTCTAAGAATTCGATTTCCTTAGCGCTTCGGATATCTTCCGGGAAATACTTCTCCAGAAAACCTTTCCGAACCACCTCCCAAGTAATGGTAGTTCCAGCAGCTTCCAACCTTTGGCGACTATTGTCCCACCAGGCTTCAGCCTCACCCTCCAGCATGTGAGTACCAAACCTCACCTTTTGTTCATCGCTACATTCCATAGTCCTGGAGATCTTTTCAATTGCCTTCAGCCACTTCTGAGCAACTTCAGGGTCCAGAATTCCTCCTTCAAATGTTGGCGGCTTGTTGCTCCGAAACTGCGCCAAACTCCTGAATTGGGCATCTGCAGTTTGATTCTGATTAGCAACCGCCTGCGCCATTGCTTGCATAGCAGCAGCCAATGCAGCATCGTTCCTTCCTGCCATACTTCTCAAAAAGAACAACACCAGGTTAAAAGATATTCAACTACATCATAAAGGACAAACTCAACTCGACTCACAACACTGGCCGGACGGACCGACCTGCTCTGATACCAATTGTAACACCCCACTTCCCAAAATCATCTAAATTAATAAACATTATAAATAAACAAAATCAGAGTTCCAATTCTCCCAAGTGGGATATCACATAAAAACAACGTTTCCTTATAAAAAGGTTTTTCTCCAAATACAGCGGAATGTTAAATAATAAAATTCAATAAAAGTTTGATACGTTCACAAGGAAATAAAATATAAGTTCAACAAAAAACAAATAAAAACGCCCAAGTCCCGTGCTACGTATCAGAGCATCCTAGACTCGACAATCACACCAATATCCAAGCTAGCTAAGCACCTGGATTATCTGTACTTACGAAGAAGCACAGACCACAACAACAACAAAGGGGTGAGAAAACATGATCAAAAATATAATGGTAATGTAATACATGTAAATAAGGTAGTACAACACACCAACACACCAAGATTCACCCCTAACAACACCATATGACGAACCTACTGTTCAAATTACAATATAACATATTATAATGCAAAATGCAACTCAACACCATGCATGCGGTACCGACTCGTTGGTTCATTCAATCGAACCCGGATAGATCACTTACGCTCCTCTTGAGACATGATCTGTCCCCCACCATTCTCCACAAAGGAGTACGGATGAATCACTTACGCTCCTCCTGAGACATGATTCATCCCACCAAAACACCATGATATGCACACACCAATGCATAACTAATATATTTAGGCACTCAACGTGCACACGATCCTCCTGATCATATCATCATACATCAATGCATATATGTACAGATATAACATACACCAACACCATATAAATCAACCAGATAGTAAACAAGTTCATACTTTAACACCAAGATATAAACATATCCCACCACTCGGGGGTACACGATCCTACTGATCACTACATACATATACCTCAACTAATTGTCCACCGACAATATCAAGGGAAACACGTACTATCACCAGTACGCAAGTTAAATCCCACACTCACCAACCTTACAGTGCATCAAGGCCAAAACATCACAAAAATCACATTCTGGTTCTGCGACGTTCGCTGGCATTCGCCAGGCGAACCGGGGCGAACCTTCGCTGGCATTCGCCAGGCGAACCGGGGCGAACCTTCGCTGGCATTCGCCAGGCGAACCTGCTGGCGAAGCCCCCTTTCCAACTATCATGCATTCGCCAGGCGAAGCATTCACTCGCCAGGCGAACCTTCGTTGGCATTCTCCAGGCGAAGTTCCTACCCTTTAGGTCTGGGACTTAGTTCTGAATTATTCGCTGCCACTCGCCTCAGCTCGCCAAGCGAACACTCGCCTCCACTCGCCAGGCGAAGCTTCGCCAACACTCGCCAGGCGAAGCCCAGCGAATTCTGCGATTTCACCAATTTCTCACAGTTCTGCAGAGTGCTTTCTAAGCCAAATGGGTTAAACTTCCTACTTCTAATTCACCTCTTAACATCAGTACTAACAACATAGATATCATAACTTATCGGTTTCTAGACTACATTCCCAATTCAACTCTTAGGCATTCTATCGATATCCCAAAAGGTCACACAGAATTTTCCCTAAAACCCGTAAACTCAACCTATCCGCCAAATTAACCAAAAACCACAATTCATCAACAATCAACATCCAATTATCAGCAATAGTCAACAATCACAACATATCAATATGTAATATCATATATCGATCAATCTCCTACGGGGTTAAGTACTCCCCACTACCCTATACATGTATAAACCATTCCCAATCAGGTTTCTCCCCCCTTACCTTGTTAATCGGTTGATCGATGAAAGAACCCTCCAAGGTTTGGCCAATTCTGATTTTCCCACGTTCCTTCGTTCTTCGCTCCCTTTTTCCGTTCTTCTCACTTCTCTCCTTTCTATCGTTCTTTTTCCACTTTCTCTAACTTCTCACAATGTATCGTAAAAACTACTAACCCCTCACATTCTCTATTTTAATTCTCTAATCCCAATAATAATAATAACGTAATAATAATAATAATAACTTAATAAAATAATAATAATAATAATAATAATAATATTATCTCACCAAAATAATAATAATAATATTAATAACAATAGTAACTATAATAAATATAATAATAATAATAATATTCCCACCAATATTAATATTATACACTATATTATTATATTCACCAAAACACCACCAATAATCCTCCCACATTAGGGACACCCACCAAACATCACCAAATACACCCCCACCAAAGGGCACACCAACACATAATATTTAAAATAATAATAAAATGACTAAATAATTAAAATGGGTGTTACAGTGGGTGTCCCTGATATGGGAGGATTATTGGTGGCGAATTGGTGTAGATATAATAATATAATAACTAATGGTAATATTGGTGGTGTTTTGGTGTGAATATGATAATATAATGAATAATAGTAATATTGGTGGGGGTATTATTATTATTATTATATTTATTATATTTATTATTATTATTATTTTGGTGAGATAATAATAATATTATTATTATTATTATTGTTATTATTATTAATAGTATTATTATGATTAGTATTATTAATATTAGTAATATTATTATATTATTTTATTAATAATTGAGATTAAAATAAAAGGGAATATGAAGGGGTAGTAAGGAGATATTAGAAAAGTTGGAATAGAGAGAAAAGGGATTACGATATATCGTGAGAATTGGGAAAGCTGGAAGAAAGGGAACGAGGGACAGAAGAGAAAGGAGAAAGCCAAGAGACCAAATCTTGGAAGATTATTCATCGATCAAACCAATTGATAAGGTAAGGGGGGAGAAACTTGATTGGGATGGTATATACATGTATAGGGTAGAGGGGATTCCTTAACCTCGTAGGAATATATTGATATATGCAATTTTATATTGGCATGCTGTTGAGTGTTGATTGATGTTGTTAATTGGTGTTAGTATGTGGTGATTGTTTAACTGACATATGTTGATTGTTGATGAATTGCTGTTTTTGGTTAATTTGGCGTATAGGCTGGGTTTACGGTTTTTAGGGAGATTCTGTGTGACCTTTTGAGGCATCGGTAGAATGTTTAAGCGATGATTTTGGGAATAAGATTTAGGAACCAATTTGGTTACGGTAATGTACAAGGTTGGTACTGAGGTAGGCTGAGATTTAGAGTTGAGATGATAGGCTTGATTTGGCGTAGAAAGCACTACAGAACTGTGAGAAAAATTGGTGAATCGCAGCATTCGCTGGGCTTCGCCTGGCGAGTGTTGGCGAAGCTTTGCCTGGCGAATGGGGGCGAGTGTTCGCCTGGCGAGCTGTGGCGAGTGGTAGCGAATAATTCTGAATTAAGTCCCAGACCTAAAGAGTAGAAACTTCGCCTGGCGAGTGTGGCCAGCGAAGGTTCGCTTGGCGAATGATCTCTTCGCCTGGCGAATGCACGATAGTAGAATGAGGGCTTTGCCAGCAGGTCCTCCTGGCGAATGCCAGCGAAGGTTCGTTATGCTTCGCCTGGCGAATGCCAGCGAACGTAGCAGAATGTGACTCTTGAGGTGTTTTGTCTGGAGCTTTAGTCTTGTAGGATCCCTTGATCACGATGAGTGTAGGGATTATTATTGAATGATGTATGGTGCATACTTGGTTATAGGAAGTGATTTTCCTGATAATTAATTTAAAGTAAATGGTTAATTGGTGTATGGTGTATACGAGTGTAGAACGAGATGATCAGTAGGATCATGTGCATTCGGTGTATTGGAGTATGAGGTACTTGGTGATAGTACGAGGTTCCCGTAATATTTTAAGAGGATGATTAGTTGGTGTGTGAATCATGCAGAGCATGGTGCAACGATCAGTAGGATCGTGTATTCCCGAGTGTTGGGATGTGATTATATATGGTGTTAGAGTGTGAACTCGTTTAATATCTAATTTAATTAAAATGAATAATGGGTGTATCATGTATATGATTATGGTGCCGTGATCAGTAGGATCGTGTATCCCCGAGTGGTGGGATGTGTTTATATCTGGTGTTATAGTATGAATTTGTCTACTATCTGATTGATTTATATGGTGTTGATGTAATATATCTATACATATATGCATTGATGTATGATGATATGATCAGGAGGATCGTGTGCACTTAGTGTGCCTGAATATAATAGTTATGCATTGGTGTGTGCATATCATGGTGTTTTGGTGGGATGAATCATGTCTCAGGAGGAGCGTAAGTGATTCATCCGTACTCCTTTGTGGAGAATGGTGGGGGATAGATCATGTCTCAGGAGGAGTGTAAGTGATCTATCCAGGTTCGATTAAATGAACCAATGAGTCGGTACCGCATGCATAGTGTTGAGTTGCATATTTGTATTATAATATGTTATATTGTAATTTGAACAGTAGGTTCGTTATATGGTGTTGATGGGGTGAATATTGATGTGTTGATGTGTTTTACTACCTTGTTTACATGTATTACATTACCAATATATTTTGATCATGATTTCTCACCCCCTTTACTGTTGTTGTGTTTGTGCTCCTCCGGAAGTACAGACAATCCAGATACTTAGATAGCTTGGATGGTGGTGTGCCAGTCGAGTCTAGAACGCTCTGATACGTAGCACGGGACTTGGGTGTTTTCGTTGTGTCTATGTTGAACTTATTTCTTTTCCTGTGACGTATCATGAATTTGATGTATTTTACTTTATGAAACAAATTCCGCTGTATTATTTCGAAAATAATGAATAAAGTATTTTTATAAAATTTGGAGATGTGATATCCTACTTTTTGGTGAAAACTCTTATTACTATTTTAATATTCATATTTTATTTAATTTGGGAAAGTGGGGTGTTACATTACGAGCCTTAAGCTACTTGGGAAGTGATGATTGAGCGGTCTCCTCTCAATCGTCTAGGGTGTTTAATATATGTCCTTTGGACGCTATACGATTCATTCGCTAAGCGCGGTAAATGGAACTTAGTACAGTAAGTGGCACCACGTTAAGCGGCCTCAGCAGTGCGCTAAGCGCGATCGGAAAAACACAACAAGAAAATCCAAGAAGCGCGCTAAGCGTGGTAGGAGCCCGCTTAGCGCGTTTTGGGCCTTTAGCTATTGGAAACTACATGAGCGCGCTAGTCTCGCATTGAAAAGCTCGCTTTGCACGCGTTGCCGACACGAAAACTTCAAAACTTGCTTTTCAGTCATTCTTTCCTTCACCAATTGTTCCTATCATCAAAAATGGGCAAGAATAACTATCAAGGAACATCAAAATGCCCAGTATTCATAATATTTATAGCAAAAACAAAAATTAACATAAATACAATTAAACTACTAGAATTTAAATTATACTTCTAACACCCTTTTCTATCCCCCAATTAAAAGACACATTTATTCACATCTATCAGAGTAAATTATTAAATTCAATAAAAGCCACCAAAAAAAGGGCGTACATTTCTCAATAACTCAAAACAAGTCAATGCTCTGTGTACAACGGGTTTTCCCAAAATATATCAAAAATTGCTCAAAGGCAACGAAACTCAAAAGGTATAATCCAAGGTTTTCCTTATACGGAAAGATAATCAAAATAATTCAATTAAAACATAGTTTAACTTAAAAGACCCCAACTCGATGTTACATATCAGATCAAGACCCTCTAAGTTAACCAAAAGGCTAACAACTCAAAGACTTCAAAAATATCCTCGACGGTGTCCACGGCTAAACCTGGTCATCTGCACGTTACCCACGTGGAGGTAACATTCAAACAGGCAGGGTGAGTAAAACGATTCATAATAATCAATGTATAAAAATCAACATATAAAACAGCGTCATATTCCTATTCAACACATTGATATCCTTCAATAGACCTCAAAGACCACAACATCATAAATTATTCCAAATGACTCATAAATGCAAATGCAACAAGACTCAATGCATGTGGTACCAATCATCACAGCGCGATGGACACTGGGCCATCAACCCTCCATAGATCCCCATCAATAGGATCGATTCTACTAGAGAACCGGAGCACATCAAAACACTTCACATCCACACAATGGGATTGAAGCCAAAGTAATCGAGGTCCTGAACCGAAGTTCGGATGCACATGAATGCATGATGCACACGACACAAATCATCCTCATAATAACATCATAGGTTCATCATCATTCATCATATTCATCATCATCAAACGTCATAGCTCATCATCATAGCTCATCATCATAATCATCATCATACAACATGTCATCATAGCTCATCATAATAATCATCATCATACATCATGTCATCATAGCTCATCATAATAATCATCATCATACATCATAGAAATCATCATATAATCATGTACAAATCACATAGCGCTCACAGTCATACTCATATTAATTCATCATATTATCACATATTATCACATATTAATTCATGAATATACTCGCGGTAATCCTCATACTATCGCCTATTAATCACATAAACTTCACAGTCCAACTCATGTTAATTCGTCAAAGAAATCACATAATCAAACATCAAAGCATCACTGCACACGATCAACATTCGTGAAACTCTGCTACATTTGCTGGCATGTTCGCTAGGCGAGTCTAGGGCGAGTTTCTTTGCTCTGCGAAGGATTCTTTGCTAGTCGAGTCTGGGAACACAATTGTTCGCTAGGCGAACAACCCGATGACAACAAATCTCAGCTACGCACCAGAACCCAAAATCACTCAAAAAGCTCTACGTTTCACTTTCCCACTGCCCCCAAAACATCCCTAAATCATCCCTAAGGTCTTACAACGCTAAAGGCACAAAACCTACGGTTCATTAGGCCAATCCCACATCATATTCACGCCCTAAATCACAAATTTCCCTACAATTACCCATACTCATTAGAATTACTCAATATCTAATATTCATATCCCTTCAATGTTAGACAAATAACAATCCATGGTTTTTGGCCACGAAGGCTAAAGACCACTATTTCTCATATCTACCCTCAAACTCTCGGGAATACTTACCACTACACCACAATCATCAGAGTTCTCACTATCAAATTTCCCTACAGGGTTAGACCAATGTCAAATCAGAGTTTTGGCCACAAAGGGCTAAGGTTCCTTTTTTCACAATCAACCCCAAAATTCCTTAAACCTTAAGTCGACCTTAAATACGTTGAATGTACACATAGAAAATCATGAAAGGCAATACTCCCCATACCTTAATTGTCGATCAAAGCCTTCTCAAATATTTCCGGGAACCTTCTGAAGCTTTTGCCTCCAATCTTCCTTCTCAGAGCTCTGGCCTCAATTATCTTCACGGTCTAACAAATGAATTCTAATCTCTTCACAATTTTCTTTTTGGTAAACCTAAACTTGGGCCTCATAATTGGGTTTTTCCCATATTATCCTCACTAACTTCTCTTAATGGTCTAATTTGCCCTTATTTCACTTACATTTATTTTCATTAATAATAATATTAATATATTCATATTATATATTATTATTCAAAATAAATAACCCAAATTTTATTAATTCCCAATATTCCACAAAACCACCGAAAATCACCGAAATGCGAATATTCTTATTTAAATAAATTAAATAAATATTCCAATAAAATTTGGGGTGTTACAACTCTCCCCCGCTTAAAAGAATTTTTGCCCTCGAAAATTACCTCAAGAAAACAGAGTCGGGTACGACTCCTTCATCTAATTCACACGCTCCCAAGTCCAACCTTCTCCAGCTGGTCCTCCCAAAACTACCTTTTCCAAGGAAATTTCTGTACCTCGAAGTTGTTTCTCGTTCATCAATCCGAACTAGCAATGCCTCAACAGTCAAATCACCTCTCACTTGTACATCATCCATCTGAATCACATGCGACGGATCTAAAATGTACTTCCTGGACTGAAACTCATGAAACACATCATGCAATTTCACAAGCGACATCGGTAAAACAGCCTAATATGCTACTTCTCCCACGCTTCCGCTGCGCCATTCTGATACAGACCAACAAAACGTGATGTGAGCTTTCGATACTTCAAAGCTCGGCCAACACCAGTTACCGACATAACTCTCAAAAACACGTGACCTCCCTCTTGGAATTCAAGTTCTTTCTTCCTCTTATCATTGTAACTCTTCTGACGACTTGCGACGCTTTCATCTTTCCTTGGATCATCTTGATCTTTTCAGTTGTCCCTTGCACAATCTCAGGTCCGAGTACATCACTCTCGCCTGACTCATACCAACACAACGGAGTCCTACACCTTCTACCATACAAAGCCTCATACGGTGCCATTCCGATACTAGAATGGTAATTGTTATTGTAGGTAAACTTAACCAACGACAAATGACTATCCCACGATCCACCTTGATCCAACACACAAGCTCTCAGCATATCCTATAAAAACTGGATAGTTCTCTCTGTCTGTCTATCCGTCTGCGGATGATAAGCAGAACTCAATCTCAACATGGTACCCAAAGCGTCTGCAAACTCTCTTAAAACCTCGATGAAGATCTCAAATCTCTATCAGACACAATACTCGACGGTATCTTAAACAACTTTGCAACTTCCTCAATATACATCTCAGCTAGCTTCAGCATAGAATGATTAATCCTCATTGGTAAGAAATGAGCTGATCTAGTCAATCTATCCACAATCACCCAAATCCAATCAGATTCCTCTCACAGTCTTTGGAAAAGACGATACAAAATCCATGGAAATACTATCCCATTTCCACTCTAAAATATTCAACGGTTGCATCAGACCTAACGGTCTCTGATGTTTAATCTTCGACTTCTGACAAGTCTAACCATCATATACAAACTCAACCACTTCTTTCTTCATTCCTGGCCACCAAAACAATTTCCTCAAATCCTGGTACCTCTTCATAGTACCGGTATGGATACTCAATCCACTTAAATGTCCTTCCTCAAGAATTACTCTTTTTCAACTCAACAATATCTGAAACGCAAACTCTATCACTACGTCTCATGATACCATTCCCATTAATCTGGAAATCAGCTCTTCGACTTTGATTCATCAAATTCAACTGATCTACCAACTCAAATCAGATTTTCGACCTCCTCGAATCTCATCAAGAATACCACTAGTAAGCCTCAACATACAAAGCTTAACTCCATAAGAAGTCTCTTCACAAACCAAACTCATATCAAGAAATTGTTCAACCAGTTCTAACTCTTTTACCATCATCATCAGTATATGCAAAGATTTCCAAATCGATGCATCAGCTACCACGTTTGCTTTATCCGAATGGTAATTCAAACCAAAACCATAATCCTTTTAGAAGTCCCAATCATCTCCTTTGCCTCATATTCAACTCTTTCTAATCAACCAAATACTTTAAGCCCTTATGATCACTAAACATCTCAATTTCAAACCAAAGAAATAATGCCTCCAAAGCTTCGACACAAACATAACAACCACCAGCTCTAAATCATGTGTCATATAATTCCTCTCATGCACTTTAAGTTGCCTTGAAGCATAAGCTAAAACTTGTTGATGTTTCATTAACACACCTCCCAACCCCATCAGCGAAGCATCACAATATACAACAAATGGTTCTGCCGGATTCGGCAAAATCAAAACATGAGCTGTTGACAGCCTTCTCAAAAGCCCTTGAAACTTTCTTCACACTTTGCATCCAAAACAAAAGCTTGAACCTTCCTAGTCCACTACGTCAATGGCAAAGATAACTTGGAAAAATCCTTCAATGAATTTTCAATAATATCTACCAACCCAAGAAAACTTCTAATCTCAAAAATAGGTTTTGGAGCTTCCTATTGCGATACAGCTTCAACCTTCGACATATCAATCACAATAACTCTACTCGAGATCACGTGACCAAGGAACTCACTTCCTTCAACCAAAACTCACACTTTGACAGTTTTGCATACAACTGCTCCTTTTTCAACGCTGATAACACAATTTTCAGATGCTCAATACGATCCTCTTTACTCTTCGAATATATCAAAATATCGTCAATTAACACAACCACAAACTTGCTCAAATAAGGATGGAAAATCCCATTCATATACTCCACAAATACACATGGTGCATTAGTCACACCAAATGGCCTCACGAAATACTCATAATGTCCATACCTTGTTTTAAAAGCAGTCTCGTGAATATCTTCAGCCTTCACACGAATCTGATGATACCTAGATCTCAAATCTATCTTACTAAACACACTTGAAACAACCAACTGATCCATCAAATCATCAATCCTTGGAAGTGGACACTTATTCTTGATATTCACCTTGTTCAGTTGTCTATAATCCACCCAAAGCCTCACATGTCCTTCTTTCTTCTTAATCAACAAAACTGGTGCACCCCACTGTGACACACTCGCACGAAAGAATCTCTTCTCAAGTAATCCTTCAAGTTGACTTTTTAACTCTTTCAATCCTAATGCAGACATATGATATGGAGCCATTTCTACCAAACTAGTTCCAGGAACTAAGTCGATCATAAACTCCAGTTCACATTCCGGCTATAAATCACTTATCTCATTAGAAAACTTCCGAAAAATCACAATTAATTGGCAACCCGCCAACTTCCACACTTCTATTAACACTCAAAGTTTCCATCAAAATAAACATCTCAGCACCAACCTACACTGACTCATCAAAACAATTCATAAGCCCTTAGCTTAATTCAAAATAATTCACTGCACACACCATCTAAGCTTGCAAGACACGTTTATCCCCACAAACATGACACCGTCCACTATCAACAAGAGATTAAGGGTGATCAGTTCCTCAATTTGTCAATAGACATCCGAAAATCATGATGGGGCATAAACCATCTTTACCAAACTATAAGAGCGTTCATCTACATATTAAGCCACCACTCCACACTTGAATCATCCTGGAGAAGCACAAGCTTCTCCCCCACTTGTTTCATTCCCACTTTTGCAGACAAAGGTTAGAAAACAAACGTGTACCGACAATGTTTTTACACATATGTCGCATACTAGGGAACAAATAACATTAGACAACTTGGCCGGACGGACCGACCTGTTTTTATGTTGCACGACTATCGTACCTCAGTGCGAACTTCACAGGGGCAACTCCCTACTCATTAGTTTATGGTATGAAAGCAATTCTTCCAATAGAGGTCAAAATTCCATCATTTAGAGTTCTATTGGAAGCTTAACTTGAGGAAGCAGAGTGCGTGAAGACAATATTTGATAAGCTCAATCTTATTGAAGAGAAATGTTTGGCAGCCATATGTCATGGTCAACTCTATCAGAGACGCGTGAAGGGAGCCTTTGAAAAAAAGGTGCATCCTCAGACGTTCCAGGAAGGTGACTTAGTGCTCAAAAGGATTATGACTATGTATAATGAATCCAGGGGCAAGTGGGCACCGAACTATGAAGGCCCATATGTTGTAATAGAGAAATTTTCTGGTGGTGCCTTGAAACTCGCAACTATGGATGGTGATGAATTACCATACCTGGTAAACGCAGACTCCGTCAAACGATACTAAGCTTAAAAAAATGGAATAATAAAGTCGCTAAGTCAAAAACCTGAAAAGGCGGCTTAGGAAAAAATGGCTATCCTGATGGTCTAAAAACCCGAAAGGGCAGTCCAGGCAGAAGTTTGGGATAAAACAAAAAATAGGCCTGCTGAATTGAAAACTCGAAAGGGTGGCTCTGGAAAAAAAAAGGGCATCCCGGTGGATTGAAAACCCGAAAGGGCGATCCAGGAAAAAATTAGGGACAAATTCCAAGGCAAATTGTCCAGTCTGCATGTCCACTTGATCTTAATGTGCCACTGAAGAGAGGAATTAATCCAGCCGTCTTTCTACGAAACAAGGTGTTGAAGTCTTCTAAGTCATAGGGACCATATCAGTGTCGAAACTCAATGGAACCTCAATAACTTGTATTGCCATTATACTTATTTGCACCGCAATTACCTCATTAAGGAATTGCATCCATGTATGTAGTTGCCCATTTAAGGGTCAAATCAATATAAAGAGAGATTTCTCACCAAATTGCGCTCACTTTTTACTTTATCTGATTGTTTGCAAATTAATTTCATTATTGATGAATTGTCTTTTGAAACATTTGTTAATAAAAACAACATTTGACAAGCAATAAAATTTGTTTTGGTGTTGATAGATCTTGGAGGAAATTAGATGGTCTCCAAAGAAACTTCAACCCATGAAAACATCAAATCAGTTGTCAACCGCCTCGGCTCTTCATCATAAGTAATATAACCTCTCAGGGATTTGCTCAATGTAATCCCCAACAGTGATTCCTAAGCCTACCAAGGGCAATCAGATCCCCTAGTCATTCATAATGTCTCCAAGTTTGGGATGTCGAGTAGTAAAATCCTCTGACTGTCCCCATAAAACCTGAAAGTCCAATATTTTGTTTGGCAACTACATAAAAGTCCACTTTCGTTGGCGCTCTCAAATTTACCCTTTAAAGTCCAGTTTTCATTGACAACAATTAAAAGTCCACTCTTGTTGGCTTCCTCACAAAATTAAAGTCCAATTTCACTTGGAAAATACCAAACAACCAAAGTCCAATTTCATTTGGCACTTATTCAAATCCAGTTCCTGGGGATGCTTCCAACAGGAAACTAATCCCTAGCATACCTGGTCTTTTTCATTATCATCAGCATAACATACAGGATAGTATCATAATCATTAGCATATCTGATGCATTCATGCATGCATTGGAATTCCCTATTGGTTTCATCTTAGTATGCATACATGTGCATCATGCAATGCATGGCATTTTTGTCCTCACTGGAATATCATAACAGGATCCAAGATTGATTCGCAAGTCATTATTCAACCATGCAGTTGATAATGATAATCCTCAGCAGCTGTTGCTTTTGATGCTCCCCTAAGCAGGAGTTGTCTTAAAAAGTTTCTTGAAAGCTTTTACCCTGTAGAACTTGGATAGCATATTTCCTTCGACAGGAATCCTGCTCAACTACTTCCCCCGTCAAATTTATCGCTCGAGATGCTAGTTTGGTATCATCGAAGAACCTTAATGGATAAGATACTGCTTCGAACACCTGAAGAATCTCATATGCCTTCAGAGATACTATTTTGGTATCATCGAAGAACCTTAATGGATAAGGTACTGCTTTGACAACCCGAAGAATCTCAAGTTGTATTTAGAGATACTGCTTTGGTATCATCGAAGAACCTTAATGGATAAGATACTGCTTCGACAACCCGAAGAATCTCATATGCCTTTAGAGATATTGCTTTGGTATTATCCAAGAACCTTAATGGATAAGGTACTGCTTTGACAACCCGAAGAATCTCAAGTTGTATTCAGAGATACCAATTTGGTATCATCGGAGAACCTTAATGGATAAGGTACTACTTTAACAACCCGAGGAATCTCATATTTGTCCAGAGATACTACTTTGGTATCATCGAAGAACCTTAACAGATAAGGTACTGCTTCGACCACCCGAAGAATCTCAAGTTGCCCTACATTTTATTCTTTTATCGGACAAATTTTGGGGTCTTCTTGTATCTAATTGCCTTCTACCCTAAAATGAACACCATGCAACAGTTCACTCTCTCAGGTTCAAGACAATTAAATAGGGGCATCTGTAATATCTCAAACTTATCCTATCATTTCAACTTTATTATACCAATCATTGTGGTGTTTCATGATTTTCTTTTAGATGATCATTTGGCCTTTGTCCATGATCCTCTAAAACTCAGGTCTTGAGTATCTTGTGTGTTTTGGTGATTGCAAGCGCTTGTTAGGATGCTTAACTTCAAGAGGAAATGAAGGAAAAATATACCTTTATCCCCAAGGTCAAACTTCAAGGCAAGATCATTTACCCAAGCATTATGACTGGTATGTTTCAAGGATGGATCAATTGGCTTCCAGTGGCTGTAGGACATATTTCCAAATGAGCTCAAGCTACACTCCAAGAGAATTTTAAGGGTCATGCTTAGACTTGTTTAGTTCAAGTTTGTTTTGGTTCAAAAGGAAGTGGTGATTTTAGGGCATATGTAAGTTAGGTTTCAAGAATCTCATGTCATAATCATTGTGTGATTAAAAGAGAATGTTCAATCCAAGTCTTGTTTGAAATTATACCAAGGCATGATATGAGTTTATTGCAAGTGAAGATCCAATTCTCATGTTGTCTCAAAATCATATTTAAATGGTTTCAAGCTTAAGGCATATTTTTTTCTCAAGTTAGGATGCCAATTAGTTCAAAGCTACGACTAGGATACATGCTAAACATGATTAGGTCATTTACAAGTCATGTTTGGAGAAGGATTTTAAGCTTGGCTTCATCCAGGTGATTACTCCTTTCTAAAGGCAAGATCACCATTTTTCTTGGAAGTTTAGCCATGAATGAGACGCAAAGGCAATATAACTCATAACTAATTGCAAGACAATTACATGATAGAATTCTAAATGACAAGTCAAAATTCCAGGGATAATATAATATGGACTACTTAAAGAGCGAGGATGGATTACAAGAGAAATACATTGCAATTTTAAATCCTATTTCTACAAATTATAAGTCTAAGGGGTTACAGACATAATTAAATTTCGTGTTTCATGAGCAATGCCACAAGTTGCTTCTTGCCTAAGAGTCTTCATACCAAATGAATAACTTCTTCTTTGTGTCCACGTTGTACTTGTGCCCAGACGCCCAGGTCTACAAATCTAAGCTATATGGTTCAGTTTGTTTGAGCTATTTCATGGCATTTCAAATTGGTTTTAAGTTATATGATCAAACAGTCTTTGAGCCAAGACGTGATTGATTTGCTGCAAGTTATGGTTAAGTTGTTATAAGTTGCATAAGTGATTTACGCTAAGGATACTTTACATGACAATAATACAGTTCTAATTAAATTCCCTAAATCAATTATTAAAGGTAATCACAATATCAACACAATGATGGAATATAAGTTCAAGTAATCGAATTACAATGGTAAAGGGATTACATTCAACTATAGACAGTTACAAAATATTACAATGCATAAATTTACCAATGGTTACAATTCAGAATAAGACAAAAGGGGAAAATATATGAGAATTACATCTTGAAAACAACTTGGACACGTCCTTGATTCCTCCCCAAAATGCCATAAAATCAAGTACTCTAACAAACTTGATTCCCTCACACAAGTCCTCAAATCAAATTCCTTTCTTTTGGGACGTAGGGGGTGAATATAAAGAGTGACTTTCATTTTCTTGCGCATACAGAGAACCCTGCAAGAAAATATTACACTCAGAATTATAACACACTAAAGCTATAAAAAAATATAGAACACACTTAGAATTTTTCATTGAAATTCTAACTGTTGTGAGCTCAGCCCTAAAGCATACTACAAAATATCAACAGCAAGCACAGAGGATCAAAGAAGAATTCCAAGAAACTAAGTCAAGCACAAAAAGAGAAGTGGAAATACCTGAACGTTTTAGAAGCTTATTCTTTAAGAGGTAGATTTTGTTCCCTCTTTTCCTTCAATCTGAACTTATTCGCTTGAGATCTTGTTGTTGAGCGAATCCCATGAGTAGGTAGGTGCTTGTTCTTGTTTAATTTACTTTTTTTTCTTAATTTTGAACTAGGTTTTGGTTTTGGGAAATATTTTGATTTGTTTGATTGGTTAGGTTTTAGAGAAATCTGTGGTTGGATTTGGATAGAGGACGTAATTTAAGGTAGGGTTCATGTTTTTGGTTTAGGGTTTTTGTTCGATCTCGCCAGAGAAGACGGTGGCGGCCGCCGTTGGCTAGCGTCTTCTCCAGCTGCGTTTAGGTTTCTGGTGACTCTTATTAGTTGTAGAGGAAAATTGAATTGAGAGCATAGAGATGCTGGAGAGAGAGAGAGAGAGAGAGAGAGAGAGAGAGAGAGAGAGAGAGAGAGAGAGAGAGAGAGAGAGAGAGAGAGAGAGAGAGAGAGAGTGAAGTATTCAAATGGCTCGTTTTTCCCCCCTTGTTTTATCTCATCTCTTTTTTGACGTGGAGGGGTGGCGCAATGGGAGGATGACACTTGTCTCTCCCTGTGACAAGTGTCATTAGAAGGGATCCCTTCCTTGTAATTCTAAGCGAGTATTCCTCAAGTCTCCACCGTGCACCCTCGTTTCTCATCTTTGGATTAGATTAAATGATGAATCTCCATCTAATCACGCGCTCAGATATCCTCTTGAGGTCAATCTGTTGACCAGGTCCATGATGGACCCTAATTAGCGCATGGGATGTCAGACTTTAGGCCTGGGGGGAATCATTAGCCACACCCCCATTCTGAACTGTAACTGGCCAACTTCTGTTTTTATATTTTATTTTTAGTTTTTATGTTTATTTGTTAAATATATATTAAAAATTCAAGAAAACATTAGTTTTTTTTAAAGAATAATCTTGATTATTTTTCTTAATTAATTTTCAATAATTTTATTAAAATCCTTTATTTAATATTAACTAATCAATAAAATGATTAGTTTTATTAAATATTCAATTTTAATTTAATTAATCATTTTAAGTTAATTTCCTTAATAAAAAAAACCAAAAACATTTTATTTCAACTTTCATTTGCTTCTATTTTAATGTTTTTATTTAATATTTTTTCTATTAAAAAATTTAATTTAATTATTTAAGTTTAATTACTCACCTTTTCCTTAAATTTCAAAAAATCAAAGAAATCCTTTTAATTAATTCATAAACTTTGTTTTGTTAGACAATTCTTAATTAATTCTATTAAACCATTTTATTTAGTAATAATTAATTTTAATAGTTAATTTTATTAAATATTTTAGTTTAATTTAATTAATTATTTAGGTTTTTATTTCACTTATTTCATTTCTAAAAATATAAAGAAACATTAGTTTGTATTTTCCTTTTAATATTGGGTAATTAAATTACTATTTAGTCTTAGGTAATTAATTTGTTAATCAATTAAGTTGGTGTGTTTGATTTGATTGACACTTTTGCGCTTTTTCCTAATTTATTGTTGTTTTTGTGATGCTTATACATTATCCTCTTATGCTTGATATCATGTCTTGATTATTTTATATTATTCCCCACATGTTTGTGCAAGCCAATCATTTTCTCGATCGCCATCAACCCCACATAGCCTCCTCTTGGGCTTTATACAACAATACTTGTTGCACATTTCACATTCTCGTTTGCATGCATATGTATGATTGGTTTATTTTAATTATGGCTCGATATTATCCCTACTTGAGAAAATGTACCCATTTCCCATGAGATGTAATGTTTGTTTTTACTTATGTAGTTTTAACACAAGATCAAAATCAACCTCTTTCAAAAGGGTAAATAAGCTTGATCCAACATCAAGCATTTCCAAAACAAATTTAATTAATCACCAACTCATTCTCAAGCATACTTGATCCACATATCAAGTTTTACAACCTCTTGTAAGTCGAGCACTTTTGCCTCGCCATCGACCTTACCTTATACCAATAGGACCTCCCTTTCGCCAGTTCGAACCTTAATCGTTTCGCCCGCAAATTCAAACCTTGATAAACTTTGAGCATTTTATTAAAGTAACCTAATAAACTTAAATATACTTAGACCACATGTCATTAAAGATGAAAAGGGAGTTCGAGTGGAGTCTTTGATTCCTCTCCTCAATTGTTTGGGCCCAAGGAGCCTTTCTTTAGTTTGAACGATTGTCTTCTCTAAAAACCTTTATAACCCGATTCTATATCAAACTATTTTTATGATAAACAAAATCAAACCTATTTTATCAATAATAAGATGAAAGAGAGAGAGAGAGAGAGAGAGAGAGAGAGAGAGAGAGAGAGAGAGAGAGAGAGAGAGAGAGAGAGAGAGAGAGAGAGAGAGAGAGAGAGAGAGAGAGAGAGAGAGAGTCAAGTCTTTGACTTATTCTCTCGATTACTTGGGCCCGAGGAGCCTTTCTTAAGCTTCGAGTAATCGTCATTCATAAGATACTCTAACTATATCAAAATTCTTTCCTGTTTAAGGGTGAAAAGAGAGATAGTTAGATCTTCAATTCACTTTCCCGATTACTTGGGTCCGAGGAGCCTTTCTTAAGCTTCGAGTGATCGTCATCCAATCAAAATACCAACACATTCATTCAACATCTCGCCGTCGTGCGATTAAAGCTCTTTTAAAAAAGAACAGTGTTTAGTCCCCTCTAAACACTTGTTTAATAAAACAAACCAACCAACCTAGTCCGACGAACTATGATGCTCTGACTTTTCCATTGCACGGGGGAGTACGTAGGTACAAGGGCTCAAATCTTTGGCGAGCACCCTAACAAAGACCACCCATTTTCCATTAGAAATGAATCCCTTAGAAGATAACAAACAACCTAGCTAACTTCTCTCACGAATCGAACTAAGAGGTTCACGTTGAGTATAACGGACGTAGAGGGTTCTAATACCTTCCTTCTTGCGTAATCGACTCCCGAACTTAAAATTTGGTTAAGATGACCATGTTCTTATCTCTTTAAAGGTTTTACCGATATTTTCCTATTCCTTACTTGGAATGAATAAAGTTTGATGGTGACTCTGTTCGAACGTTTTTCTAGATCCATCGCGAGGATCGTATTTTTCAAGGTACGACAACCGAAATTGACTAACAAATATTTGATGTGTTTAGTATGATTAGACAAGTAAGGTCGAGTTTTGGAAGTCCCCCAAATATTTTGTTTTTCCTGTTTGTATCGCAAGGCTCCATGTTATGCTAGATGATTGATATTCATGACAATGATCTATTCAATGGTTTTGAAAGGTTCACCAGGTGCTCCGATTACGGGGATGAGAGATTTAGGGCTAGGATGAAGATGTAATTCTCTGACACATCCTCCAGGCTCACCAGTTGTTGATGCACCACTGCTCTGCCCCAGTTGCAAGTTACGGAGTGATCTTATCGCAGGATGATCTAGATTCAAATTGCCCCAGTGTCTTAAAACTGCATACCTTTGATTAACCGCTTCTTAGAGAGGTCGACTTCTTGTTCTCTTGGGTGACCTTCCCCAGTATGAGCCTTGAAGTGATTTTTCCCTTGGATGACCGATCTTTGTAGGAATTTACCTAACTAACTAATCTTTGATAGGTTTGTCGAATCAGATGGATTGAATCCTATACTGGGTTTCCCTTTTGCTCAACAAAGTTCCTCGGGTGTTTTGCCCTTTGAGGCGATCAAACTTCCCATTGTGGAAACTTTTTGATGCCAAGTGTTGTTCATAGCTAAAAATGTTCATTTTGAAAATGATAACACTAATTCCATGCATATGTCAATTTTGAAATCTAAGTATGTTCACTAAGATGATGAAATATAGCCATGTCAATACCAACACAAATGATAAGCAAATCTTCAGAAGTCGGCTTCAACATGATCCCACTATAGTATGCTTTTGAAATCAACCCAGATTTAGTTAGGTATTTTAAGGGTTGTAACGTGGTCTGATTCATGGTTTAAGAAAGAAAGGATATAAGGCTCAAAATTCATTTTAACCCACCCATTCTCCTTGATGTTCTCCAAACCTACATTAAGCTAATTTGACACAAGCTTTCATATTTCAAGAGGATTTTGAATGATGGAAGTGATGGTAAAGGATTCAGCGAGGTTTTTGGAGCGATAATTATTCACCTTTTGTTTTGTTTGTTTGTAGTCACATGAGCTTGTTTTTGCTGATTTTTTCCTTTTGACTTTTTTTTTTGTTTTTGTTTCTTTGTTTTCCCTAATTTTTGCATAGAATGATTATTTTGAATTTGCAATCTACTGGGATGCCCTAATTTTTTCCTAAATCATTTGTTTTTGACTTAGCAGGCTTTTTTTTTCTTGCTTTTGTGATTTTGATTTTTTTTTGGACAAAATAGTGTGACAAGTATTCATTTGATTTGCTGAATGAATTATGATTGCCTTGTTCTTTTGGTCGGTGAGGGACAACCAATGTGGATTTATGATTTTCCGACCTCTTGCAAGGGATAGGATGTGGTTGATCCACAAATGTGGTACTCCTCTTTTGAAATTCGAACACATGGTCAAACTAACTGAAGACTACCCTGCCCCTAGTTAAGATTGAGGGTTTGTGTATACAGAAAGAAACTCCTACTTCCAGGCCCAACGGGGTTGTCTAGGGATTATCTTCCTTATAACTCTGGTGTTTGGGAATAAAACAATGCCTTACATTGTCAGCAAGGTTTTATTCAAAGCATATAGACAGTAATCTCGTGTCTTTTTTATTTCATCATTCTCTTTTAATTTTGCTTGATCAAATGTGTGATACAGATAAATAGTATAAGTGAACACGAATGAATTTATTCAAAACATGCATATTTATTTCATTATTATCATTCAAAAACACAAGTTTTACAAGTGAACAATGCTTGACAAACAAAAAGATTACAAATGGAAATGATGGAATGACATAATGGTTGCTAATGTTGAGGAGGTGCTCTCAGGCTTCATCAGTTATTTCAAGGGGATTTCCGTTCACCCACAGTTTCTCATCTTGAAGAGTTAAGTACTTATTGTCAATCAACTGTTGGACTCTAGCTTTAAAAGCATTGCAATCCTCAATAGAATGCCCAGTCGACCCAACATGATATTCACATTTCACATTGGGATGATACCCAGGTGGGAATGGTTCTAGTGTGAGCTTCAGAGCCTTACGAACCACCAGCGTGTTCTGAATCAGATATGGGAGAAATTGATTGTATGTCACAAGAATCAGATCTAAAGGAGCACTCATTCATTCTAGATTTTTCCGGGGTTTGTGCTGGTTCTGACGCTCTTGGCCTTGGGCTTGCTGATTATGAGCCTGAGGAGGTTGTTGATATGGTGGTTGTTGGTACTGGGCAACAACAACATATGGGTACAGATAGTATGGCATAAGAGCCATGAGAGTTTGCGCTTGAAGGTGGACATTTTCCATGATACCATTTGTTTCCTATTCCTTTTCTTTAAAGAACCCACCTTGTGGCTTATCGACCCCTGATTGTTGATTCACAGTGCCAAAAAATTTCCCTGTTTTGAGCCCATTCTCAATGCGTTCCCCAATGGTCACAACAACAACAGAATTGGAGGATGAGATACCAACCATCTTCTCATAGTACAAACCCTAAAGAATGCCCATGAATATGTCAATCAACTCTGTATCAGATAGAGCAGGCCGAACTCGTGAAGCTATCTCACGCCACCTCTGGGCGTATTCTCTGAATGATTCACCATCTTTTTGAGCTTGATTTTACAGCTGCAACCTGGTGGGAGCCATATCCAAGTTGTACTTGTAATGTTTCAAGAATGCTTCGGATAGATCTTTCCAGGTTCTGATCTTACCTTGCTCAAGGTTCATGTACCAACCCAGGGAAGCCCCAGATAGGCTATCACGGAAATAGTGGATAAGCATAAGATCATTATTTATTAAGGAAACCATTTTTCTGCAATGCATTATGATGTGACTTCGTGGACAACTCAACCCCTTGTACTTAGGCAAATCAGACACCTTGAATTTTTGGGGTAACACAACATTTGGAACCAAGCAAAAGTTTATGGATTTGGAAGTTGTGATGCATCTAGAGCAGACATTATAGGAGAAGCAAATTGAGACGGATACACCAACCCAGAATTTACCATCTGATCAACATTCTAACCCATCTGAAAACCATACTGATAACCAGGAGGATGTACCACAACGGCTGAGGATGGCCCAGGATAAGGCAATCCCGAATGAACATTCTGAACAACAGTTTGAGATAAAACTGGAACATTAACCAGAGGACCTCTGTGCACACTCTCATCCTCATCAGGGGTCTCAACATTAATCGACGCAGGAGTCTGACCAATTTGTGCTTGAGGAATCTCATGATCATCATGGTTCACCACAAGAGGTGGAAGCGAAGTAGGCATGCCCCATGGGTAGGCAGCAGAGTTCCCATTGGGCACGGGCACAACAAAATTTTGATATGGAATAAAGGCACCGTGGTTAGCATTATGAGGAGTGAAATTCAGTGGCATTCCCCAAGGATAGGCAGCATCAGTAGAAGTAATACCTGGAGAAGAAGTAACAACAGGAGCAGAAGTGACAACTAGAGTGACAACAGTTGCATCAGTAGTGGTTGCAACAACAGTAGTAGCAGAAGTGACAACTAGAGTGACAATAATTGCATCAGTAGTAGTTGCAACAATAGTAGTAGCAGAAGTGGTGGCATCCTTCTGAGCGCGAAGGAGCTCCATGATAACATCCATGTTGGTTTGGAACTAATCCATCCATGAAACTGAGCCAAGGTTTCCTTGTAGGCAGCATTCTCTTGTAAATTAGCCATTATTTTAGACTTGCTTGAACGAGTGAAATAGCAATGTCGAGTCTTCTTCTTACTATAAGGTGGAGATGGGCGGTATAAGCAACTTTATCTCTGGATGAAGGGCATGCATATAGGTGTATGAATGCATGCAATTCATGCAAAAAAAATAATTTTTAATGCATATGCTAAAACTGATTGGACATGATGAAATGATATGCAAGAAGCCAACCCAAGTATGAATAATCTGGATAATCTGCATATAGTTATGCTCAGATGCAAAAGTATGACATGGTGAGAGAGAAAACGGTGTGAAGAGTCTCGGTTTCATGCAGAAAAACCCAATATCCCCCTCACAGGTGTGATATAGTCATGAACAAGGGTTCCTGATGGTCCTCAGCTTTTCAGGCTCTCAGGTCGAGAAGTAATAATATGTTCACCATTTCTGGTTTGTCATTATTACCCCCTCAAGGAGGTCTCTAGTAATTTCTAATGACCGGTCTCCATAGTCATAGGCCTTCAAGGAAAGTACCCTGGCTACTGCATAAACATGCAGGACAGAACATCTCTAAGAAAACCTTGTTTGGATGTGGGCTCGTGCCAATATACATATCAAAGGATATGTATGCCAACACGATTCCACTCTAGTCCTATATGTATCCTCAAGCCTGGGTAAGGGGCTTACCACTCAAGTAACACCCTGCCGCAACTGCGAAAAACACCCGGCGGAAAAACAGAAGAGTTGCCATTGAATGTTATTTATCCATACGGGGGAAAGGAAACGGTTGAAGAAAACCTCAAAGAAGGGAGAATACATGGTATCGCAACCAAATCCTGGGTTCAGGAGTCGATTACACGAGAGGAAGGTATTAGCACCCCCTCGTGTATATTGTACTCAACGGGATCCATGCTTGTTGTTCTAATTAAAGGGTGTGTCATCTAAAGCTCTACTGCTAAACGGAAACGAGAACAGAAAAGAAAAAAGGAGACTTGATAGGAATTTTCTGCCCTATGCCTACGTATTCCTTCGTGCAATGGGAAATTCGAAGTCAACGTGTTTCAGAAAACTATGGGTGAAAGGGGAGGTTGCTCGCCATAACTTCACCCTCTTGTGCCTATGTATCTTCAGTCAGACGAGAATGAGGAAGTTAGAGCAGTCGCAATTCGACGTACGAGTCGATGTGTGTTTTTTATGAGCGACTTTAAGTCCTCATACCGGCAGTTAGAGTCGATGCCTATTTGTGGTAGAACGGAAAAATAATGTACTCTTTTTGAAAATAATTTGACAAACAATCCCGAAGAATGAAAATGATTTGAATTTGTTTATGAGTTTTAGAGAAGTGAATTGACTTTATTTGGAATATGAATCACACTAAAGTCTATGACATAGGATCGAATACTTTGCACTAACGATCCAAATGTCTCATGCGCAAATTATTCTAAGATGAGTTTAGAAATGCATCCGCTCATCTTTTCCCATGTTCTTAAGGCTCGTGGCGCACAATGCACATCATATTTATTAAGCGTTTTGATTTTTTTTAGAGAGAAGAAGAGAAAGACGCACGAAAGGTCTAAGGGGAAACTCGGTCCTAACGTTGTCATGCAAAATGGCCTTAAGGTTGGGATGTGAGAGGAAATTATATCCTGATGTTAGCATGCAAAAGTGGACTTAAGGTTGAGGTTAAAAGGGACTAACTTAATGCTATCATGCATGGATTAACTCCTAATGTCTATCATACCCTAAATTTAATAAAAATTAAGTGGACTAGGAGGCCTTAAGGAAGCGTGCAGGAATAAAATGAAGCAAGGAAAACAAAATGAAAACAGCAGCTACAATAGTGCTTCAGCTTCAGAACAGCAAATAAACAACTCATGTTTCAGCATATAACAGGTGTAACAGGCAGCAGACGTAATAGATGCTTAACTAATAACATGTTAAAATCTAGCACAACAGGTATGGAAAGTTGGGAAGCATGTGGCATCAACATTGCAACGAAAGCATATGACATGGTAAGGATCAATCATGAACATGCATTAACAATCATGCACAAAACAAGTTTGATGCATAATTAAACATTTGACGAGAACATCATGGATATCCAACACCAATTACTCAATTAAAACGATCAAGCAATTATAGAATTAGAAACAAATAATGAGTATGTGACATAAATCCAGCAAGATAGTCATCAAGAATCAACAATCATCATCATGCAAATGAATATGCAACATGGTCAACACACCAAGAATACAATACAATAATCATAAACATTCATCAACAGAAAATCAAAAAGTCACGAGTTGAAGAAACTCAAGAATGCTATCAAGAACGATGCAGTATGTCAAAAACAATCCACACATATGCATCATATCAATCCATGAGGTTTAAAGATGAAAAGGAACTCAAACAAGCTTGAAAATGCAAGAAAAATGCACCCTATCTTAGTGGTAATTAATTACCAATATGTGGGTGTTGCAACTGCGAAAAAGGCCTGCGGAAAACAAACAGAAGAGTCGCCACCGAATGTTATTTATCCTAAAGAGAGGGAAAGGAAATGATCAAAGAAAACCTAAATGAACAGGAAAATACATGTTCATCGCAACCAAATCTTGGGTTCGGGAGTCGGTTACGCAAGGGGAAGGTATTAGCACCCCTCACGTCCATTGTACTCAACGAGATCAACGCTTGTTGTCTACAAAAGGGGTAAGTTATCTAAAAACTATTGCTAAACAGGGGGAAAGAAAAGAAAATACTCGATAGGACATTGTCGCCTTATGCCTACGTATTCCCTCGTGCAATGGGAAAGTCAGTGTCAACGTAGTTCGGAAAACTATGGGTGATGGAGGAAAGGTTGCTCGCCAAGACATCCACGTCTTGTGCCTACCTATCCTCATCTGGTATGAGAAATTAGAGCAAACGTAGTTATGGCTAACTAGACTACTAGTTGGTTAAGTGTTTTTTATGAGTGACATTAAGCTTCCATTCCAGCAGTTAGGGACGATGCCTGTTTGCGGTAGAACGGAAAAACAACGTACTCTTTCTGAAAATGACTTAAAGAATAATCCCGAAGGATAAAAAGGTTTGAATTTGGTTTTTTAGTTTTAGTGAAGTGGATTGAATTAGTTCGAGACTCACGTTGCACTAAAGACTATGACATAGGAGCGAATGCGTCGCATATCGCCCAAGGGGCATACGCTAAACACTCTAGACAAGTGAGGAGACACCCCCACTCATCATTTCTCATGCACTTAAGGCTCGTAGCATACAATGTTTGTCGTTCTTTATTAAGTGTCTTAAAGAAGTTTGAGATGAGAAGAGAAGGCACAGAGGGACACTAATGGGAATCTGAAAACCCTAATGTTATCATGCAAAATGGTCCTAAGGTTGAGATAAAAGGGAAATCTACCTACTATTATCATACAGATGATGGACCTAGAGTTGAGATGAGAGGGACTATCCTACTTGTTATCATGCAAAGGATTGAAAGCCTAGTGTCTCTCCTACTCCCATCTTAAACAGAGGGACTAAGAATCCTAAGGGATCATGTGAGCAAGCACAAGTACACAATATCCAATTCAATCACAAATGAAAACAAAGATAAAAGAAGTCTCAAAGAGAGAGAGAAGAAGAAGATGAAGAAGAAAGATGCATAAAGAACAACAAAAGGTCAAACCCAAACAAGATGGACAAGTACACCTCAAGTCAACATATCATAGGTGCACCTCAAATCCAAAGCAAATCCAAAATGTGCAGACAAACGCCAAAGGTAAAGAAAACCACATAATGCCCAATCAAATGAACCAAACAAGAAGCAAAGCATCAAGCAATCAAATGAACCAAGAGGCAAAGTGGGGCATCAATTAACAAGGTCAAAGGGTACACATCCAATCATGAGTGCACAAGAGGGTCACTTAAGTTTGACAATCAAGGTCAAACTCCAAAGTGAATCAACCATGATATGCACTAACTTTTGAGAATTAGGCATTTCCTTCAAAATTCCTGAAACAACTTTGTTAACTTTTGGAATATTAATTCTTTTGTGACTCAAAGAAAGTAATCTGCCTTATAATTACAAGAATGGCAGAATTTGATACATGCATATAAAATAAACGAGACTGATATGAAATAAATGAGAAATAAGAAATGGAATTAAGTAGAAGGGGCACCACACTCTTTCTAATCCAAGAGAGAATGATAAGCCTATGGATGAGGATCACCACAAGAAAAGGATTTCTTGATAAGATCAATTTTGGTCCAATCCAGAACCTAAGAGCAAATACTCTCACTTACACAATGTGTAAACTTGACAAAATTCATTGATTAAAAAAGAAGATACATGCCTCCTTTATATAGGAATGGCTTAAGATGATGAAATAAGTAAACATTAACTCCTAAGAAAACAAAAGGATTTCAGCCACTAATTATCATGATAGTGGGTTGAGTTATTACAAAGAAAGTGCAAATAAAGAAGAGATAGCGGGGTTCTTGAAAGGGCATAATAGTGACAATTCTTTATTTACCACTTCTCTTGCAATTTTCGTCCATTATAGTGTGGTTATTGGTATTTCCTTTATTTTTATTTATTTATGCATTATTGGGCCTTTTATCACATGCTTGGATGATAAGAATAAACTTGGGCTCTTTTTCTTCAATCTGGCCCATGCATTCTATTGACTTGATCATGAAGTGAACTAAAGCATCATTGACTCTTCTTGCATGTGCCCTTGTCATAGGACCTCCCAAGCTTTGCATTGTATCATTTATGTCTTGGATTACGTCCTCATCAAACCATCATCAGCAACCACAAATGAAAAAACCAAAGTAAAAATCAAAGACCCAAATGGAATGAGGAGAAGTTAACAGAATCACCTCATGATGGATCAAAATCATTTGTTCACCCAAAAAAATAAATAAATCCAAAAATAAAACAAATAAAAAAGAATGAAAAAAAACCTAAAAAGAGAAAGCGGATATCAAGGCATGAGCGAAGACTCAAAGGCATCACCATAGGTCTAGGACCATCATAGGATCATGTGAAAATTTCCTGAACATTTTTAAATGCTCAAACATAATTTTAAACTAATTAAAATCAACTAAATAAATCAAAAATACATGAAAATATCCAAAATAGAAAAAAAAAATCCAAGAAAATCACCATAGGTTCAGAACCATCATAGGATCATATGAAAATAATTTCATAATTTTAAATGGCTCAAAAGTATTTTTAAACCAATTAAAATCATGCAAAACAAACAAAAATCATGAAAAATATAAAAATGCAAAATAAAAATGCACAAAAATATAAATCAGAAAGATAAAAATAAAAGAGAATTTTAGAAAATGTTTTGGTATTTTTCTGAAGAAAAAAAATGAATTTATTATGAACTTCTGAAAATAAAAAGGAATTAAAAACAATTTAGAAAAAAGAATATAAAAGCAGAAAAACACAGCGCGTTGGATCTCAACTCATTAAATGACGTGGCAGATCTAAAGATCAGAATGCGCGCATCCACAATGGACATTATTCAGCTCATGCACACGAATCCATTTAAAGTCAAAAGCATGAGATTAAAACAGGTGGCATGATGGACGATGAGATCATCATCTTCAACCTCCAGCCACCTGAAACTACCAAGGATTTGCAGAAAATCATGGATCCTTCAAACCATAACTAATGGAGTTCATAGTGGTTTCATTTGATGCGTCTTTTCAAGACGATCTCAACCATATCATCGCACCATATTTCTTTAAATCACAACTTACTCGATTTGAAAAAAAACCAGAACAAGATTCAAACACAAATTTGAAAGTTCAACAATAAAACTCAATTATAACTAAAAACTAACTATACAAACAACATCAGCATGTCAAGGGCTACATTTTAGCAACAAATTTGGATCAAATTGGTTGAGAATTATACCTGTTGAAGTTCAACCTTGAAGCTCTGAAAATGGAGTTCCCTAGCTTGATTCAGGCCACGATTCTTCAAGTTCTTGATCTGGTTAGCTTCACTAAATGTTGGTGAAGCTAACTGAGTGAAGAATTTGAGTGTTTAAGGTGTGGAAATGGAAATTCGAAGTTCAAGCTCAAGAGTTCAAATGGGATCTTGGCATAATGGTTTTGGATATCAAAAGCTTGTGGAAATGGGTGGAAATGACTCCCTATTTATAGGAGAAGCTATATGAATCAAAATGGAGGGTGAATGAGGCAATTTGGATGGAAATCATGCACACTTGCAGCATGAGCAAAGTGTGACTTGAAATCTGTCAAAACTCACTCAAAACATGCGTTTCAAGGCTCTAATCACTTCAAGAAAGTTGCTTAATCATGTTTAGATTGAATTTATGGCTTAATTTAGTGGTTAGAGGCCAATTCAAACAATTTCAATTCTGACTTGGAGAGAAACTTCAGCTTTGAAATTCAAAATTTGCAACCATGATGCTCACGATGTAGGAGGCTTTTTGAGATGATTCTTCTTGCATTAGATAGAGAGAGATACAATCTTTGCAATGTGAAAATAAAGTATTGATTTGGAAGCTTGAGTTGAGAGATATGGTCTTTCAAAGTAGCCTCCATGAAAGAAATGAAAATCATAAAACACTTGGAAAAAATTCAAGTCTTTTAGGGACCAAAAAAAGACCTATAATGTTTTAGTGAAACCCAAGACCTTCCATGGGTTTTTAGCTCTTCCATGTTGAATCAAAGTTGTAGGGGACATCTTCAAGTTCATTCTAGAAAAATAATGGACTCTAAATGATAAAAATTGACCAAGTTATTCCCTTTTGAAGTTGGCTAAGAAATCCTTCCAAAACTCAAAAAGACATATCATGTCTTCACACTTTTGATGACCTTCCGAGCATAATTTGATATTTCCTTACAAAAAGAACTTGTTAGGGATGATGAAGAGATTTCATTAGAAAAAGAACCACCTTAAGATGTTGAAAATTGAAAGAGTTATTCTCATTTGATCATAGCATCCACAAATTGTTATACTAGGTCAAACACCTTGCACCAAACTTGAATCTCTTGATGATTTCTTGCATAATAAGCCATGATGAAACACATGTGATGTTGGAATGATGTTGCCTTGAACCATATTTGTTGAGGAACTTCTAGGTTTGAGAAATCCACAAAGTCATAGAGAACACCTTGCTTGAACTTGAAGAAACACAACCTTCTTGCTTGGGAAACAAACCATGATACCTTGACGCCCTGCCAAGAACAAATGCTATGCAACCATGAATATGAAAATGCAAAGAAACATAAGCCAAGAACACAAGACAAGATGAGAAAATTTTGGGGGTGCTATAGTGGGTAATCGAATACCCACTTAAAAATGTCAAAAAAACACGTGGAAAAGGCAGAGTAACCGATTACCACTGAGACAATCGCAGATTTTAAACTTTCAAAAAGCACTTTTAGCAGAAAATGACTTATCCAACCATCCAAATGAAAAAGCAATCAATTATGCACGAAAATCATGTCAAATCACAATAATCAAACACCAATTGCATCAATCAAACAACAATATCAAAGATCAAAGAAAGCAATAGATAAAAGATTACCAAGAAACCAAGGATCTACATTGTAACATACAAGATTAAGAAAAATCAGAGCTAGATCTAGAATTTACCAACCTACAGAGCTGAGATTTGCTTTGGTGAGTGTTGTTAAGCTACAATTAACAAATCCAAGTAAGAAATCCAAGGATCTATGAAGCTCTAGCAAGAAAACTTGAAGATCCAAGCAATAATCCACAAATAAGCAAAAGTTCTTCCAAAAGTGAATCCAACAACTTAATTCAAGATCCAAATGAACTACGAAACAATAATTGAACCAAGGATGATGATGCAATTGAGGTTTATCTCAAGAATTCAAAAACTGCAATGTGCAACTTATGAAGCTTTTGGCTATGGAGCTTTTGTGAGGGTTTTGGAATGAGAGAAAAGTTGAGAGAATTGAAGTGAGATACGTATAAAATTCAGAAAATGAGTGAAAGTTATGAGAGGTTTAGAGTGAAATTTTTTAAATAATCCCTAGATTAGGAATTAAAATGTGGTTTGGAGTGTGTGTTAGTGTTTGGAATGGAAATTAGGAGTGGAATTAGGAATGGAAATGTTTGAAAATTAGAGGGAATTTGAATTAATTTATGAAAATGAATCAAATTTAAACCAATTATAGATCCTTCTACTGATGCACATGGAAATCACATGATCAAAATGCAAACCAAGTGTTGTAGTGCTAAAAAATGAACAATCAGGGCTTTCAATTGAGGTAATTGATTACCCTGATTGTGGTAATCGATTACCACATTCAAAAATTCAAAATTTGGCGCCACAAGGAGTGAAACTTGGAGAATCGCCTGTTGTCATCAATTGCCACAAGGAGGGAAACTTAGAGAATATCCTGCTAAAAATATAATGCGGTACCCGACTGCTAAACTAAATAAAGGCTGAAGCCTCTAAAGCTTGCTGCTTAAAACTTGCAATAAAAGAAAACCCTGAGCCATAAAAACAACTTGATCCAATGTCCCAAGAACCAATGCCATGATATGCACAGTGATAATGCAAAAAAGAGCAAAGCATAAGTCAGTTAAGAAGGAAAATTTTGGGGTGTTAGAGCTGCCCCTATTCAATCAGCTTAAATCTGAAGGCATGAAGAGTGACGCCTCTCAGACATTCAAAATAGAAGGGGATTGAATACCAAAAATAACCAAGAAATTTAAAACCTGTAAAAGGGAGACACAACTCCGTTGGGGAATAAATCAAAAAGGTTATGACCCAAATCTGCCAGGAAAAGGCGTCAACACAAATGAGTGATGGCTTCAACCGGGAAGGACACAGACGAGTGTCAACGAATAAACACGACGAGTGCCAAAGACAATACAGACGAGTATTGGAACAAGGGATGTGAACAAACACGAGCGCTAAATACGCTGCGGGTAGACACAGATGAGTGTCGAAGGTTAACACAAATGAGTATTGAAAAGCAATGCAACAAACACGGGCGAGTGTTGAAAGCACGCATGAACGAGTGCTAGGATTAATACAGACGAGTATTGACGATGCTGAAACAAACACGGACGAGTGTTGAAGGTCAATATGGACGAGTATTGAAATGAAACTAAATGGACACGGGCGAGTGTAGAGGATCAATATGGACGAGTATTGAAAAGCGATAAAACAAACATGGATGAGTGTTTAAATCAATACAAACGAGTATTCAAACGGATACAAAGGCAGCACAGACTAGTGCCTAAATCAATATAGACAAGTATTGAAATAAAATGAAGTAAACATAGAAGAGTGTTAAAAATAACACGACGAGTGTCAAAGGTCAATACGAACGAGTATTGGTGAAACCCGAAGCAAACACAGATGAGTGTTGAAAAGAACACGGACGAGTGTCCAAAATCACTACGGACAAGTATAAAAGCAAACACGAACGACTGTTAAGAATCAATACGAACGAGTATTGACATGAGTGTTGCACCTCGAAAATTCATTCAAATATACGACCCCTCGCGCTAAAGGCGCGGATACGCGGTTTGACAGAGTCGCCACCGAACTTTATTTATCTTGAATAAACGGAGAGGAAAATATCGAGAAAACCTCTTAAAGCGAAAGGAACACGGTCGTCTCAATTTGATGTTCCGGGTTTGAGAGTCAGTTATACAAGGGGAAGGTATTATACCCTTCACGTCTATTGTACTCAACGGGAACCTCTTAATTCGAATTATGATGAATGTTAGCTAAGCATAGTTGTTTTTTTCTTCTCAATAATAAATGATAAAACGATACTATAAAGGGATAAAAATGATATGGGGAAATGGGTGGTTATAGGATAGGGTGCTCGCCAAGGATTAGGGCCCTTGTGCCTACATATGCTCATCCGGACGAGAATGAGAAATTAGAGCGTTGTAGTTCGACTACGGGAAAGGATGGGGGAAACGAAAAATGAAGGGGAGGTAGAAGTATGGACGAAATAACGAAGAAATATGGAAATGTGCTCACCAAGATCATCATAATCTCGTGCCTACGTATCTTACATTCAGACGAGAATGAAGAATCAGAGCAGTCGTAGTTCGTGGTAACAACCACGAAAAGGAACAGGATTGAATTGGTTTTAAGTGGGTCGGATGACAATTACTTAAAGCTTAAGAAAGGCTCCTCGGGCCCAAGTAATTGGGAGAAAGAGTCAAAGACTTGGCTCTCTCTCTTTTTCATCTAAAAGAAGAGTGTGTTTGAAAGGTGAGGTTGGGATCGGATGACGATTACTCGAAACGTAAGAAAGACTCATCGGGCCCAAGTAATTGGGAGAAAGAGTCAAAGACTTGGCTCTCTCTCTTTTTCATCGCGAAAAGAAATTATGTTGAATGTTGTTTGAAAGTATGAGTATTTGGACAATGGTTGAATGTTGTCAAATTGTTAATGTTATTTAAAGGCGTCAATTGCTCGCACACAAGTAAGATAACTCGCATCCAAACGAATGAAACAGAGATTAAAGACTTAACCCCCCTCTTTACACCTTGAAAATGAGTTAGATAGTTGTTAGTTGATAGATGGTTTGTTATGAAAATCCGCTTGACGTTGGATCAAGGGTTTGACTTATATTCGCGTGCAAAACGTGTGGGAAAGGAAATGGTTTGAGAAAATGGCTCGACAATGAGTCGAGGGTTAGAAAATGGAACCGACATGACAATGAGTCAAGGGTTAAGTTGTGAGAGACGATACTAGTCCCTGAGGGTGCTCCCAATATCTAAACCACGATGAAGTGTGTGCAATAGGTTGATGGTGAATGTGGACGAGCACTCGACTTACGAGGGGTGTTTGAAAATGGCTCAATGACGAATCGAGAATTAGTTTGAAAATAGTTTGATCTACGCTAGTCCTTATGGGTGCTCCTAGAAGATAAACTGATAATAACATAAATACGAAACATACATCAAAATATGAGAGGGGCATATGTAAGTTACACGAGATTGCACGAAATAAAGGGTCTCATTGTCAGGTAGCCCAAGAGAAATTCGTGTGTGTGCAATGTGTCCTAAACTAAGCCTTGAGCGAAATTCGGGCACAATTCCATGTTAAGGTTCTTGCAAATGACCAATGATCCAACAATCCACCAATTTATACTTTTAGCATTTTGATCAATTATTTAGTGTTTTCGAATATGGGTGAATGAGAATTAACAATATGATTATGAATATGGCAATATGAATAACATACAATAATATCCACAATAATATTTGACTGAATTTAAAGTAGTTAATATGTGGCTGAAAGTAAAACAGTTGATATTTAATAGAAAGTAAAAGTTAGTGGTTAGTTTGTTATTAAATTGAATCGGGGAAAAATGTAACACTAAACCGTTGTAGCTTGACTTATAATGAAAGTAGAACTATAGGAGTTTGTGTAAATTGATATTTGTACTAAAAACAAGATAGAGAAATGATATTGAGAACCATTCTCCAATTTAATCATGTCACACGGACAAAAGAAAAGGTGGGATCTCGTCTTAATCTTAAACATCATGTCGATTAATCGAAGGTAGCCTCTCATGATCCCAAAGTAAAGAAAATGACCCAAATGGTCATTTTCCATAGATTTGAAATTGTGAAGGTTATCAACTTCGATAACTCGATGCTTACGAATCGAAAGACATCATAGATCGAGGAAAATTAATTAAAAATGGCAATGAAGAAAAAATTGAAACATAAAATAAAGTAGTCTCAGATAAAGTGTCATCTATCAATAGTTTGACCGATAACAACTTATGAAATTCCGTCATTGACCGAAAAACGATATAAAGAATAAAAATGAATAAAAATTGAAAATCAAAATGAAAAGAAAAATTGGTCTCGAATTTGTTGCTATTCATCAATAATTTGACGAACAACAACTTTGAGGTCTATTTATCGAGCCAAAATGAAATGAATAGAATTGAAAAAAGATAATCAAAATGATTCATAGAAAATTTGACAAAACTTAGCAAAATATTAATAAAATAAAACCATCCATTTACAAGAAGAAAATAAAAATTTAACAAGATTTCTACTTATAAACTTTAACATATTGGTAGATTAAAAACATAAAACTTAAAACACAAAGGGGTGTCAAACCAAAGGGAAGGTGGAAAGTGGGATCATGTGGGCTTTTTAGGCCCATCACCCACATCTTAACATGGGGTTCGGTTGGAAAGTAAAAAAAGAAGTGGGTGAACAGCAAACTGAAAACACACGCGGGCCATTTGGCCCACAATCTATTTCACAAAAAGACCTCAACAGGTCTGAAACCACCAAAGCTTTCCACCATCTTCAACTGAAACGTGAAGAGTGGTCAAACCGCGGCGCCGAATAAAGGAGAAAATGGAGGAACGACTTGAAATGACAACCGATCAAAACCTTTTTTTTGTCTAAATACGTCTTCTTCTCCAGGTTCGAACTTCCTCTGTAAAAAGGTTTCCAAGCATCTTTCCCTTTCTTCTTCTATTTTTCAATTTTGTTCGCCTTTATTTCTCTCTGATTAGTTCTCTCTGATTAGGTTTTTGTGAAAGGTGTGCGTCGCGGTTAAATGGATCTATTATTGAGGAATTTTTGAAGGTTTGGGTTTGTTGCGGTAGATTTGAGGTTTGGGATCTGAAAGTTGATGGAAGATGCGTTGAAGAAGATGACCTAGGATGAAGATTTTTCAGAGATTTCATGGCTTCCTCTGACTCTATCTCATATTCTTCATCTCTATTCAGTTTTTTTTGTTTCTGATTTGTGATTAAATGGGCTAATGGGTTGAATTTGTGAGGTTAAAGGAGTTTGAAGGTTATTGCGGTTGTAGGGGTTTTATGGTGGAGATTTCAGAAGAGGGATTTGAGGGATTTGGAGGTTGAAGGTTGGATGGGTGATAACGATGAAGAAGGAGAAGGGGTTTCGGAAGGGAGGTCATGGTTTTGATGGTTTAAAAGAAAAAGAAGAAGACCGGTGTTTCTTGAGTTGAAGACGCATGTCGGTTTGTTGTTTTCAGTGAGCTGGGCCAAGGTTGATGGTGGTACGAAAGGTTGAAGGAGAGGTATTTTGAAGGGTTTTTCTAAGTTTCTCTTAGAGTTTTCTTTTTCGTGATCTTCTGCCTCAAGAACAAAAGGTCTTTTCTTCTTTGCTGTCAAAGCCCCCCATTTTTGTTGATATTGTTGCGTTTTTATATAGGAATGTGAGAGTTTAGTTATTGAGGAATTGTTGTGAATTTCAATTCGTTCCGTTTGGTTGTTGTACGGTTTGTGATGGGGTCGGGACAATATGCAGGAAATGGTGGGTGAATCTTGTGTTGAAAAATATCGTGGTGTGCTGAAAGTAGCGCCTTCGTTGCTTTGCTCGTGTGGGGAAAGTTTTTGCGAATACCTACTGTGATTCGTACGGGTTTGTCTTTATTGTAGATGGTTATGGTATGGAAAATACACAAAGCTGGTGTATTGGCGCGTGTTCTGCTGTACGGGAAATTTGCGAAAATATTGCAGGTACAAAGTTTGTATAATGGCAAGCTGTCCTTATTGCAGAATTTTTGGACTGTTATGGAGTTCACATATTGAAGGAAAGTGGTGCTGATGCTTGCTGCTGATGCAGGTCGGTGGGCCAGCTTGGGGATTTGAAGGAAACTATTTTTTTTCAATTTTTATGCTGTTCATTTTGTTAGATGGATTTGTAAAAATTAAAAAAAAAATGAAATGGGCTTGCAAATGTAATGGGCAATTGAAATTATTGATTCTTTGATTGTAATTGGTAATAAGAATGGATTTGTTTTGTACTTTTATAATGAGTTTATGGACATGGTAAACTTGAAAAGTGAATGAATTTAAAAAATATAATTCACGATCATTGGAAAAATGAAATATGGAGTGTATGGAAATTGGATTAAATGGATTATATAGAAACAAATGGGAATTGGAAATGATCTAGGATTGGATATAAATGATGAAATGGTTAGAATATTGGACACTAAAAATTGGTATGGAAGTGAATGGATCGCCCCTTGAGAAAATTAGTAAATCAATTTCAGCATCAGAAGCTCTCAATCATAAATTAGTCTTAATGAACTTCACTATGAACACTCTTGGATCCTGCCCTTGAAAATTAGAAGATCAAAACTTGAAATACGAACTCCACTACATAAAACCCTAATTGCAAATATATTCAGCTCTGACGGTCTTCAACCTTAAACCAAATAGCCTATCAACTTGATCCACATCCAGACAACTTGAAACAATACAGAAACCTTATGAACCCTCAGTCACATATCACCTGAATCATTACAAACCCTGACCTGACTAATAGACTAAGTGAACGAACCAAAGAGAACCTCAACACATATTTCACTTACTCCTGACTTGATAAATCTCAAATTAAACCCGATGCAATTCAATTCATCTTTTAAAATAGAAACAACATACTATCTTTTTTTGAATTTTCTGAGTAATGGTTGATGACGGGATGCATAGGTGAAAATATGTACATGTAGGACAAATTTGGGGTATGACAATGAGTGAAAGGAATAAACACAGATGAGTGTTTAAAATCAATACGGACGAGTATCGAAGAGAAATGAAACAAACACGGACGAGCATTGAAGAGAATAAACACGAACGAGTGTTAGAAATCAATAGAGATGAACACGTATGAGTGTTAAGATCAATATGGACGAGTATTGATGAGACTGAAACAAACATGACACGGCGAATGTGTCGCACCTCGAAAAATTCATTCGAACATACGACCCTCGCGCAAAAGGCGCGGAAATGCGGTTCGACAGAGTCGCCACCGAACTTTATTCTTCCCGAATGAACGGGAGAGGAGAATATCGAGAAAACCTCATAAAACGGAAGGAACACGGTCGTCGCAACCTGATGTTCCTGGGTTCGGGAGTCGGTTACGCAAGGGGAAGGTATTAACACCCCTCACGTCCGTTGTACTCAACGGGAACCTCTTAATTCGAGTTGTGATGAAAGTTAGCTAAGCTTAATTCTTCTCTTCTCAATACTAAATACTAAAACGATACTATAAAGGCTAAAGACGCTAGGGGAAAGGGGATGGTTAGAGGATAGGGTGCTCGCCAAGGATTGAGGCCCTTGTGCCTACGTATGCTCATTCAGACGAGAATGAGAAATCAGAGCTCTCGTAGTTCGACTACGGGAAAGGATGAGGGGAAACGGAAGATGGAGGGGATTGTGCTCGCCAAGATCATCGCAATCTTGTGCCTACGTATCTTGTATTCAAGAATGAATAAAGAATCAGAGCATTTGTAGTTCGTGGTAACAACCACGAAGAGGAAGCGAGATTGAATGAGTTGAAAGGGGTACAGATGACGATTACTTAAAGCTTAAGAAAGACTTCTC
The DNA here is from genome assembly GCA_963859935.3 of Lathyrus sativus. Classification (NCBI taxonomy): domain Eukaryota; kingdom Viridiplantae; phylum Streptophyta; class Magnoliopsida; order Fabales; family Fabaceae; genus Lathyrus; species Lathyrus sativus. The sequence continues at coordinate 286,201,621 of OZ012736.1, read as the reverse complement.
AGACCCAAGTAATCGGGAGAGTGAACCAAAGACTTGGAGCTCTCTCTTTTTCATATTGAAGATAAGTTTATGTTTGAAAGGGTGAGTTTGATCAGATGACGACTACTTGAAGCTTAAGAAAGGCTTCTCGGACCCAAGTAGTCGGGAGAGTGAACCAAAGACTTGGAACCCTCTCTTTTTCATCGTGAAAAGAAAGTTGTTAAAGTTTGAAATGGAGTTTGGAAGGATGAGTAGTTGGAGATGGTTGAATGTTGTCGAGTTGTTAATGTTATTTAAAGGCGTTAACTGCTCACACACGAATAAGATAACTCGCATCCAAACAACCAAAAGCAAGATCAAAGACTTCAACCTACTCTTTACACATTGAAAAGAATTAGATAGTTTTTAATTGATTAATGGTTTATTACGAAAATCCGCTTGATGTTGGATCAAGGTTTTGACTTATTACCGCGTGCAAAGCGTGTAGTGGACATGGATTGAGAAACGGAACCGACTTGACTTACGCATCAAGGGTCGAGTTGTGCAATAGATTGATGGCGAATGCGTATGAGCACTCGACTTACAAGGTGTTTGAAAATGGCTCGATGACGAATCAAGAATTAGTTTGAAAATAGTTTGATCTGCTCTAGTCCCTATGGGTGCTCCTAGGAGATAAATTAATAATCAAAGAAATACGAAACATACATCGAAATGGGAGAGGGGTACATGTAAGTTACACAGGATTGCACGAAATAAAGGGGTCTCATTGTCAGGTAGCCCAAGAGAAAGCCGTGTGTGTGCATTGTGTCCTAAACTACGCCTTGAGCAATGTCGGGCACGACTCAAAATTAGGGTTCCTACAAATAACCAATGATGCAACAGTCCACCAAATCGGCCTTTAGGATTTCGATAGTTTATCATGTGTTTTCGATTATATGGGTGAATAAGATAAGATGAATAATGAGAATATGAATATGGCAATATAATATTACAATAATATCCACAATAATATTTGACAGAAATTAAAGTTAGTGGCTAGTTTGATTACGAATTAAATCGGGACAAATGTAACGCTAAACCATCGTAGCTCGACTTATAATGAAAGTTGATCTATAGGAGGTCGCGTGAGTTGATATGCGTGCTATGAACAAGATGGAGAAATGACATTGAGAATCATTCACCAATTAAATCGTGTCGCACGGACGGAAGGTGGGATCTCGTCTTAATCGCAAACAAAATGTCGATTAATCGAAGGTATCCTATCACGATCCCAAAGTAGGGAAAATGACCCAAATGGTCATTCTCCATTGATTTGAAATCGAGAAGGTTATCGACTTCGATACACGACGCTTACGAATCGGAAGACATCATCGATCGGAAAAATGAATAAAAATGGAAATGAAATAGAAAATGAAATAGTCTCGAATAAATTATCATCTATCAATAGTTTGACCGATAATAATTTGTAAATATTGTCATTGACCAAAAATGAATAAAAATGAGTAAAAATCGATAAAAATCGAAAATGAAAAGTTTGAAAGAGAGAAAGAAGGTGGTCTCAGATCCAACGTTATTTATCAATAGTTTGACCAATAACGGTTTACGGAAGTCTCGTCATCGACCCAAAAATGAGAATGAAGTTAAGATAGAAATGAAATGGAAATAAATAAAAAAAAACAATATGAATAAAATCAGTTGAGAAAACATAAAATAAAATGTATTGAAGACCAACAATTTTAAGAGATTCTTTTATTTCTATTAATAAAGAAAATATTAAAAACTAACAAAATTAATAAAAAGAAACACACTGAGAGAGGGGGGCAGAACAAGATCCGGGGGTATGATTCATGAAGATCATTTGGGCTGTCAAAGCCCATCACATCCTTTAGAAATTAAGACAAAAAAAAGAAAAGAAAAGCAACAGCAAGAAAAGCAAAACGGGCCCGAGCCCCAACCATTTCAGTCAAAAGCTGAAAATCAAACAACAAAAGTCCCGTTTGCTTAAAAGAATCCTAAAAGACCCAACCAACAGCTACGAAACTCCCATTTCCCAAATTGAAACGAAAAGAACAGCGCACCATCGATTACATTAGAAAGACGAAAATCAGAAACAACCCTTCCCAACCTTTCCTCGCGTTGCTCTCATTCGTCACGGAAGCACTCCAAGTTTAATCTCGTTTTCAAATTCGGCTCACTTTGTTCTGATGTTTTCAATCTCCCTCCGTCTCATTATTTTCTCTAATTTTGAGTGGGTTATGAAAATGAGTCAGATTTGGGTTGATTTTGTGATGTATTTGGGTTGAAGTTTGGGTTTGTTGTTGATGTTGAAGAAGATGAGGGGTTTAGGTTGTTTAGTGATTTTGAGTGAGGTTTTGTTGTAAAGTGAAAGTTAGGGAAGCTCCAGGTTTATGAAAGGTTGAAGGGTTGAAGAGGATTTGGAGATGAGATGGAAAATGGGTATGTTGTTTTATGGAAGAGAGAAGGTTTGCGGAAGAGAGTATGGTGATGGAGGTTCAGAGTTGTTTTTGAGACGATGGTGATTGGGTTTTGTTGAGTAGGTTGATGAAGAAGAGGCCGGATTTTTCGAAGAAGATGAAGAGAGGAGTTGGGAGGGAGAGAATGAAGGCTAGGGTTTTTTAAGTCGATGAAGGAAGCGGCAGCCTTTCAGAATAGGGTTTTTCCCCCTCTTTCAATCTGAAGCTTTTATATCTAAGGTGAATTACTGATCTCTTGTCATTTTCCTTTCAACTCTGCGTTTTGCAACTTTGTATATTGGTGTTCTTGTCGGTTCGTACAAAGGGATGATTCGTACATTTTTCTTTTTGCAATTGGCGATGCGTGTTTCATGGTTTGTTTTTATGCCGCCGTACATCAGCTGGATGTGCGTTTTTGGAATCAAATTTGTGATCTAATTGTGACCGTTTGATGGTGATTTTTAGGTTTTAACAAAACTATCTAAACTCCCTTGTATTTTTACGGGACCTTTTGAGTAAGGTGATAATTTTAAAACTCACTGCAATACATCTTTATTTTTACCGCTGCGAACCTTGTTGTCACCTGTTGTCATACTCAGCTTATTACACACACTGCCCTATCATGTATCTGTACATCATTTTTCTTCAGGTTCATAGCCTTGCGGAGCAGCAACAAAGGTTTGTGAAATTCGTGATGAATCGGCCTGCGATCAATAATTGGAACCGGATTGTTGTGTTGCTAACAAGGTTGTTGTGAAAATCAGCATGGGGTAAATTGTTCTTCCATTACCTCTTCATAATTCTACTCCCAAGTTCTTTTCTTCTGTTCCTTCTTGTTGTCCTGACTTCATCTGCTGTAGGTGTAGCAGATTATTGGTGTTTCAAAGCGTAGGACCTGACTATGGGTGGTATGAAATCTTCAAAATTGGAACAGTATACCTCGTATTTTTTGTGAATCAGTGAAGCCCAATTACTCAAGGTCTTGGTTGATGGCTTGTTTGATTTCCATAAAATATGCATCAGGTAGTCACTTGTTACAAGCATGCTAACAATGTTGTTCTTTGCTTGAAATGGTGCAGATTTGGCTCAAGTGTGGTGATGTTGGGGTGCGATGACTGAGCGAGTCGAAGGCTTGCAGAAAAAGACGTCATATTACATATGGTTGGGCATTGTTTGGTGCGTACATGTATGCTTGCGATTCGGTGTGCCACAGCCTTCATCGTACCAGTTGTACGACTTGCTTTTTGGCGCATCCAAAATAAGTTTGTGGCAAATTTTTACTCAAGTATCTTGGTGAACCGGTTAAATGCAGGTGGAGCCCTCAACCTCTGCTTGAGAATCCTCTTCTTCTTCTGAATTTGGTTTTGTAAAACATCACGGCGTGTTGTGGCTTTGTGAGCAAATTCACTGACAATTTGCAGGGTGATGACCGTTTTTTCGCGAAGGTCTTTGACAGGTTAGTGTATGAATGATGTTACGGTTTTGAAGTTGTGGCCACGACGTGAGAGTCGTAACAACTTGCTGGCTTTGCGAATTACCTCCACATCTTGTTTGTTGCAGGACCCATCCGCAAGTGGTTGCACATTGTTTTTTGAAGCTCGGTTCCGTATTTGAGATTGTACGGGGTCGGTCTGCAAAATACTTGCGACACGCTGCTTTGTTTTCCCTCTTTCAGAATTTGAGTTGTTTAGTGGTTTGTTGCATTTCACAGGTTATGATTCATGAATCACACGCTGGTGCTACCAGCTTTGCGTAGTAGGATGATTAATGACCGCTACGGCGAAGTACGACCTGTGTTTATCAGAACAAACCTGCAATAATTCTGTAACAGTTTTGTGATTGCTGGTATTATTCATTCAACTTACATTCTCATTATTGATATGCATCTCATCCTTGAAAATATCTTATTGACCTATATTTTTGTGTCTGGCTTTACAGATCATGCTGCCGTCATCGTAGCATTGAGAGACTGCCTTGCCTTTGAAAATCGACAATTTCGCCAAGGTCGAATATCGATGGTGACTGTCCTCATAAAACTTTCGTTTAGAATGACAAAAATGGAGAAGAAATTTTCTCGTTCAGGTGTTTGTTCCTAATATGTCTACGACTCATGGGATTCTTCAACAAGAACTAGCTTACTCCAACTCTTATCATATCTCTTTTTTTTTGTAATTGATAGATTCTAGGCTATAGTTATCATCTTATCTTGTTTGTAAGAATTGTTTGTAAGAAGGTCTTGGAACCTTAATCTCAAAACAACCATTACTGTCATATCAACTAATGCTTTTTTTGTGAAATTTATTCTCCCTTTGAATATGTGTTGTCAACATGGTGAACATAGGTGTACGAGGGATACTGACTTATCCAAGAGCCTGGGTCCACTGCCGGTATACTGGAAAAATAAGGCCTTGCATGATAAACTGCGGGATTTAGTGACTCTCTTCTTTTTGAAGTTTAATCTATGGAACATTATTAAATTTCCCAACAAAACTTTGCTAGCTTTATTAGTCTCCAATTATGAGACTTGCACATACCTTAATCCACCTTAACATAACACGAAAACAAGCATAACAAAAAGGTTGTTTTAGATCCATGAATTCGTTTGTCATCAAGCTCTTCTCTAAAAATAAAATGATATCACCTCTCCCTGTCATTTGGAACAAACTCCTTACACGGCCAGACTTTCTCACATGAATTGATGATAATACCACCTTAATATCCATTTCTAAGTGCAACTCAAGGACATCTAATAATGGTCTTGAACTATTCTTGAACAAATTTTTGAAGTACGGACGAAATTAGATCAAACTCTGAAATCTTCTTGCACCATGGCTTGCTTTGAAAATCGGAGAACTAGAATTTGAAATATGAGCCTCAGTTTAATGTCCAAAATCTTAACTAAGAAATGTATTGGATTCTGATAATTTTCAACCATAAAGCCTTATGAATTGATTTATATGCAGATGATTTGAATTAGCACAAAATCAATTATTTAGAACCTCAAACGCACACCATTCAAAATCATGCAAACCCTGACCTGATCATGAACAAACATTCTTCTGACCAAAAATCAATCAGAACCGGTTGAGCTTCAATCATGCCACACACATTTTTGACAAATGAAAAGTATATACATGTAGGACAAATTTGGGGTATGACAGATGCCCCTATCTAATTGGCTTAGACCGAGTAAGATGAACGGCTATGGCGCTCATTCTTTCAAGGTAGAAGACAATTAGATATGAAGAAGACCCTGAATTTGTCTGAAAAGAAAAGGAATGCTTGGAAATTGAAATACTGGATGAGGTAAACCTCTAAGTAAACAAAGAAAGACTAGAAAAAGGTCGCCATCACCAAAAGGATGATGGGACGAAACACACACGGCTACTACCACCAAAAGGATGGTAGAGCAAAAACACTATCGCACAATCTGACATTAATGACTATGACAGACCCCTTACTAAAAGGATGACGGAGCGAAACTCACACCGGCCACTACCACCAAAAAGATGATAAGACAAACACCATCGCACAATCTGACACCAATTACGATGACAGACCCCCCCACCAAAAGGATGACGGAGCGAAACTCACACCGGCCACTACCACCAAAAGGATGATAGGAGAAACACCATCGCACAATATGACATCAATCCAGATGACAGACCCCCCACCAAAAGGATGAGGAGCGAAACTTACACCGGCCACTATCACCAAAAGGATGATAGGACAAACACTACCGCACAATCTGACATCAGACTAGATGACAGACCCCCCACCAAAAGGATGACAGAGCGAAACTCACATCGGCCACTATCACCAAAAGGATGATAGGACAAATACTATCACACAATCTGACACCAATTACGATGACAGACCCCCCACCAAAAGGATGACTGAGCGAAACTCACATCGGCCACTACCACCAAAAGGATGATAGGACAAACACCATCGCACAATCTGACATCAATCCAGATGACAGACCCCCCACCAAAAGGATGACGGAGCGAAACTTACACCGGCCACTATCGCCAAAAGGATGATAGGACAAACACTATCGCACAATCTGACATCAGACTAGATGACAAACCCCCCACCAAAAGGATGATGAAACGAAACTCACACCGGCCACTATCACCAAAAGGATGATAGGACAAACACCATCGCATAATCTGACATTAATGACTATAACATACCCCCCACCAAAAGGATGACGGAGCGAAACTCACACCAAACACTATCGCACAATCTATCATTAATGACTATGACAGACCCCCCACCAAAAGGATGACGGAGCGAAACTCACACCAAACACTATCGCACAATCTATCATTAATGACTGTGACAGACCCCCCACCAAAAGGATGACGGAGCGAAACTCACACCAAACACTATCGCACAATCTATCATTAATGACTATGACAAACCCCCCACCAAAAGGATGACGGAGCAAAACTCACACCAAACACTATCGCACAATCTATCATTAATGACTATCACAGACCCCCCCACTAAAAGGATGACGGAGCGAAACTCACACACATGCCACTACCACCCAAAAGAATGATAGTGAGGCAATTGACAACGATCACGCTTGCTGGACACAATTTATTGGGGAACACCGAAGAGGAAGATTGGATTGAAATGAATCAACGGGGTACGCCCACCGTCCTGCTTGGAGATCATAATTTTGTTGAAATGATTTCATGGTTACGCCCATGAATTTTAAAGAGGATGCCCCTGGCTGGGCTGAGTTTGTCTTTGAATTTTTGTCTTGTCTTGGCTTGATCAACAAAAGGTTGAACAACTTCGTGAGGAACGCTCACGGCTTTGCTGAAGATGCCCTTATCTGGGCTGAATCTTGCACTGAAACTCTTGAATTTGCCCAACAAAAGGTTGAACAACTTCGTGGGGAGCGCCCACGGTCTTGGATGATATGCCCCTGACTGGGCTAAATGTTGATTTAAAGATCTGATCAACCACCAGGTTGAAATACGTCATGGGGAAACACCCATGGTCTTGAAAAGATGCCCCTGACTGGGCTAAATCTTGCTTTAAATTTTGTGGGAGAAACCCACAGTCTTGCAAAAAATGCCCCTGACTGGGCTGATGGTTGCTTTGAAGCTCTTGAATTTCATGGGAAAAAGCCACGGTCTTGTGGAAGATTCCCCTGACTGGGCTGATGATGGTCTTGGAAATCTTCAAAATTGATCCTGAACCTTGACTTGCATATGCTAATGCTGGATGTAAATGAGATTCCATAACGAATGGAAGTGCAAATGCAAATGCAAATGCTGACACGCGGAGATGCAAGATCTGGGAAGTATGATATGATTGGTATGCATATGATGCAAAATGCTTATGAGGTCGAATGCTATGCGTATGATGCACATGATTGCAGACGAGTGATTGGAAATGTAGGTGGAATGCGCCAGCTTGGTGGACTTTTGGTAGTTGCCAATGCGGATTGGACATCGGGTGGTGGGAGGGATTGACTTCCTTGACACGCATTTTATTGAAGACGCTATGATTGAAGCAGAAGATGTCCTTGATGCCCCAAGTCTAAGTACTTGGTGGTTTATTGTGAATTTGCTTCAGAGAAGGTTGTAACTCTACTTGATGGTCAGGATGACATGGTCCTGCCCTAGTCTGTACATGGTAATGGTCTGCCCCTGATTAACCATTTCTAGAGTTGAAGCTGAATCTTGATGACTTGCCCTTGCTCGAGATGTTGAATGAACTGCCTCATCCTGTGGGTTTTGAGGTAGCCTTGCTTTGTGTTAGCCACTAAAAGTCAAGTTCCTCCTTGATTTCCCCTTGTTGAAGTGTCTTTGAATACCTAGCACTGATTTGCAATTAAAATTGTACACCCACAAATGGTAATATTAATGCAAGGCTCAATGCAAGTTTTGAAAAAATGTCGTTTATTGAGTGTCGTGATAGTGTGAGACGAATGGACCATTAGCCCAGACGTTGTGCTGATTTTGATTGGTGTAAAAGATATAGCAAAGAGAATGACACCAATGCTAATGATTAGTAATCAAGTAAGGAGTCAGGTTATGCAACCTTGTGATAGCATGCTTTCAGAATAAACCTCGCCTCAATTAGGTCTTTCGAGGGTTGTAACATGGTCTGGTTCACGGTTATGAAACAAAGGATATTAGGCTCAAAGTATGATTTGTACCCACCCCTTCTTCTTAATGATCTCCAGTCCTACGTTCAGTTAATTATGCACGTGTCTTGACGGTATAAACTTGATGGTTCAAGGTTTGCTCGACGTGGCAGTCACCTTATTTTGACGGATGTCAGTGACCCTTTGATTTGGGTGGCCACTGAATCTTATTTTGCTTTTGTTGAGGGTTTCAAGGGCCTCTTTTAATTTTGTTTTTTGATCCCTAACTTTTGCATGGACTGACTTTGCTTGTCAGATCCATCGGGATTGCCTTGATTTTGCCTAAGTCCCCTCTAAGGTGTTTGGCTTAGCAGGCTTATGATTTTTTGATTTTTGTTGGAAGATAGTGACTGCCATGTCATGAGTTGTTGATTAACAACCGTCTTCTGGATTTTTCTTTGTTAATTCGAGTGCGGGATTAGATTAACTGAACACTACCCTGCCCCAGGTTGAGTGTAAGGGTTTGAATATCCGAAGGAAACTGCCACTTCTAGGCTCGAAGTGGTTTACTAGGGGTTAACTCCTTATATCTCTAGTGTTTGGGGTATTGAAACAAGGCATGTACATCATTGACGAGATTCTGTCTAAAAGCATACGGTTTGCAATTATGGGTATCTCGTTTTCATCATCCTCCTTCAAATCATGCTAAACAACAGTGGATAGAGTGAAGTGAATAAATGTATCGGTGTTAAGTGAAAATGAGTGAATACGACATAACTAATTCAAAACATGCATAAACGATACATTAATGAAAAACCAAATACGAATGGCAATTGTTCAAAGCATATACTACTTAAACAAACAAAGACAAAATATAAGAAATGCGAAAGATTAAATGGCAGCGTGACGACCTTCTTAGGGATATGAACTTGACTGGACTTGATTTGATCTGATGCTAGCACTAGCTGGCTGATGGCATCGGGTTGTTGATGACATTTGGAGACTCCCCATTGAAATTGATAGCATCCTTGTCAATCATGTCTTGAACCTTGTGCTTGAAAGCCCTGCAGTTCTCAATGGTGTGACCTGGAGCGCCGTTATGAAACTCACAATGAGCATTTGCATCGTAGTCGGCAGGAATGACAGTTGGGGGAGCCAAATCTCTTGGAACCACAACCTTCTTCTCCATCAACTGAGCAAAGATACTAGCATATGTCATTGGCAGGCGATCAAATACTCTATCAGGCTTCCATGTCCTCTGCTGACGCTGTTGGCGAGCACCTTGTTGTTGTTGAGCAGCTTGTAGTTGTTGTTGCTGAGGAGGATATTGGTATCCTTGTTGGTTGTAAGCTTGTTGCTGAGGAGCCTGTTGCTGTGGCATCTGAGCTTGCACTGCTTGAACAGCTGGCTGATAAGGCATTGAAGCATATTGTGCAGTAGCAACATATGGATACGAATAGTAGGGGATTTGATAAGGCATAGGAGCCAGAGCTTGTTGGGAAGCTTGCCCTTTTTGCACAGATATTGCATTTGCTTCGCCCTCTTTCTTTTTATATCCATTGAAAGGCTTCTTGGCATTGGCTTGGCTGTTAGAACCTCCTGTGATCTTTCCACTCTTCATCCCTTCTTCAATTCTCTCACCGACGATCACCAGGTCAGAGAATCCAACAGAGACACTACCGATCAGCTTTTCATAGTATTGGCCTTGCAATGTACCCATGAATATGTCTATTAGCTCATGGTCGACAAAAGGTGGATGCACCCTTGCGGCTAGCTCTCTCCATCGTTGCGCGTACTCCTTGAAGGACTCGTTGTCCTTCTGGGTCATACTCTGAAGTTGAGTACAATTAAGAGCAAGGTCTGTGTTGTATTTGTACTGTTTGACAAAAGCATCAGCTAGCTCGGCCCAAGTGCGCACACTATTACGTTCTAGCTGCATATACCATTCAAGTGATGCCCCAGACAAGCTGTCTAGGAAGTAATGAATCATGAGCTTTTCGTCTCTGGCATAGACAGCCATCTTGCGACAGTACATCTTTAGATAAATATTCGGGCAGCTGAGACCTTTGTACTTCGAGAATTCAGGCACCTTAAACTTGGGAGGAATGACAACGTCAGGTACCAAGCACATTTCCAAAGCACTTAGAGGATTTGAGTTGTGCCCCTCCATAACTCAGAGTTTTTCAGTTAAATCTCGACACATCTTCATAGCTTCTGAATCCTGGGCAGCAACAGGACTGGCAATGGGAATAACATCATGATAGTTTTGAACATCATCGTACTGGTTTATCAGATTATCTTCGGTTTGAGGAACAGGGATCTGAACAACAGTGGGCTGAGCTTGCGGGACAACCCCAATAGTAACTCCAAGCGCAGGGATTGGTTGAGAAGTGGTTCCTTCAGCTGCGGTAGCAAAGTTCGTTGGCATCCCATAAGGGTTAGGAATAGGAACTGAAAGTCTGGTGGTAGACCCTTATCCCTGGCCATTGTTGTAGGCGGCGGTAGCTTCACGCATCTCTTCTTCCTTTCGGGCTGTAATGATGGCCTCGAGGATCTGGTCAATCTTTCCTTTGAGAGAATCCAACTCTTCCCTGAAGGCGGCTTGCTCTTGCTGAATCTGCTCCATCATTCGTCTTGTATTTGCTCTAGTTGCGTACTGGTGTCGAGGAATCAGCTTGATTTATTGGAGAGGAGGGAAAGGAAACACGAGAAACCACCAAAGGAAAGAAAATGCAAGATGCACAACAAATGAGATGCAATGCAAATGATATGCAATGCAAGATGCAAAATCCAGGATCACAGGATCAAAAATTCAAACAGTTTTGAGATTAGCCGGGTGAACGGTTCAAGAATCACAGTCACTGCTCAAAGAAACCCCACGGGTAGGATTCTAAAACGGGTAGGTGCCTAGAGTCATGGATATCTTTCAAAGATATTACAACCATGACAAAGCTTCATCACGACAATAATATTCTCAAAAGAATCTCTTCTAGGTGAGGTTTTCATATCTTCTAGGTGAGGTTTTCGTATCTTCCACGCGAGAAAGACTTCTCGGAGGCGTCACTACACAACCATCGACACACAGGTTCTAGAAAAGGTTCTCAGAGTCATAGATCGAGGTTGAAAATATTACTGTAAGGAAGTAATACGTTCAAGGGATCTCATCTGATTGGGGCGTTCGTATTAATACACAAGGAATCAACACTACCAACCACCATGGATAAAACAGGTTAATGGTCGTTGGGATCAACGATTCAGGCTCGAAAACGTTATTGCTATGGCAAAGACTCACCACAACAACAACATCTCCAAGAGAATCTACTCCAAGCGGGGTTTTCGCTTCAACTCAACGTGAAAGACTCCACACAAGTCTCCACTATACAACCACCATCCTAATCCTAGGGTTATACTCGGACTCGGGTGTAGAGCCATCTCACAAAATGCCCAAAAGCATAGCAACCCAATAATGCCACAAGCACAAGCCACAAAGATAAGGATACAAATAAAAAATTAGAAGAATATAAAAAACAACAAGCTAACAACTCGAACTAAGATAGGCTCGACTCTCTCTTGCATGAAGCAATAGTTCCTCAGCAGAGTCGCCAACTGTCGCACCTCGAAAAATTCATTCGAACATACGACCCTCGCGCAAAAGGCGCGGAAATGCGGTTCGACAGAGTCGCCACCGAACTTTATTCTTCCCGAATGAACGAGAGAGGAGAATATCGAGAAAACCTCATAAAACGGAAGGAACACGTCCGTCGCAACCTGATGTTCCTGGGTTCGGGAGTCGGTTACACAAGGGGAAGGTATTAGCACCCCTCACGTCCATTGTACTCAACGGGAACCTCTTAATTCGAGTTGTGATGAAAGTTAGCTAAGCTTAATTCTTCTCTTCCCAATACTAAATACTAAAACAATACTATAAAGGCTAAAGACGCTAGGGGAAAGGGGATGGTTAGAGGATAGGGTGCTTGCCAAGGATTGGGGCCCTTGTGCCTACGTATGCTCATTCAAACGAGAATGAGAAATCAGAGCTCTCGTAGTTCGACTACGGGAAAGGATGATGGGAAACGGAAGATGAAGGGGATTGTGCTCGCCAAGATCATCACAATCTTGTGCCTACGTATCTTGTATTCAAGAATGAATAAAGAATCAGAGCATTCGTAGTTCGTGGTAACAACCACGAAGAGGAAACGAGATTGAATGAGTTGAAAGGGGTACGGATGACGATTACTTGAAGCTTAAGAAAGACTTCTCGGACCCAAGTAATCGGGAGAGTGAACCAAAGACTTGGAGCTCTCTCTTTTTCATCTTGAAGATAAGGTTATGTTTGAAAGGGTGAGTTTGATCGGATGACGACTACTTGAAGCTTAAGAAAGGCTTCTCGGACCCAAGTAGTCGGGAGAGTGAACCAAAGACTTGGAACCCTCTCTTTTTCGTCGTGAAAATAAAGTTGTTAAAGTTTGAAATGGAGTTTGGAAGGATGAGTAGTTGGAGATGGTTGAATGTTGTCGAGTTCTTAATGTTATTTAAAGGCGACAATTGCTCACACACGAATAAGATAACTCGCATCCAAATAACCAAAAGCAAGATCAAAGACTTCAACCTACTCTTTACACCTTGAAAAGAATTAGATAGTTGTTAATTGATTAATGGTTTATTACGAAAATACGCTTGACGTTGGATCAAGGGTTTGACTTATTATCGTGTGCAAAGCGTGTAGTGGATATGGTTTGAGAAACGGAACCGACTTGACTTACGCGTCAAGGGTCGAGTTGTGCAATAGGTTGATGGCGAATGCGTATGAGCACTCGACTTACAGGGTGTTTGAAAATGGCTCAATGACAAATCGAGAATTAGTTTGAAAATAGTTTGATCCGCTCTAGTCCCTATGGGTGCTCCTAGGAGATAAACTAATAATCAAAGAAATACGAAACATACATCGGAATGGGAGAGGGGTACATGTAAGTTACACGGGATTGCACGAAATAAAGGGGTCTCATTGTCAGGTAGCCCAAGAGAAAGCCGTGTGTGTGCATTGTGTCCTAAACTACGCCTTGAGCAAAGTCGGGCACGACTCAAAATTAGGGTTCCTGCAAATAACCAATGATGCAACAGTCCACCAATTCGGCTTTTAGGATTTCGATAGTTTATCATGTGTTTTCGATTATATGGGTGAATAAGATAAGATGAATAATGAGAATATGAATATGGCAATATAATATAACAATAATATCCACAATAATATTTGACAGAAATTAAAGTTAGTGGCTAGTTTGATTACAAATTAAATCGGGATAAATGTAACGCTAAACCATCGTAGCTCGACTTATAATGAAAGTCGATCTATAGGAGGTCGCGTGAGTTGATATCCGTGCTATGAACAAGATGGAGAAATGACATTGAGAATCATTCACCAATTAAATCGTGTCGCACGGACGGAAGGTGGGATCTCGTCTTAATAGCAAACAAAATGTCGATTAATCGAAGGTAGCCTATCACGATCCCAAAGTAGGGAAAATGACCCAAATGGTCATTCTCCATAGATTTGAAATCGAGAAGGTTATCGACTTCGATACACGACGCTTACGAATCGGAAGACATCATCGATCGGAAAAATGAATAAAAATGGAAATGAAATAGAAAATGAAATAGTCTCGAATAAATTATCATCTATCAATAGTTTGACCGATAATAATTTGTAAATATTGTCATTGACCAAAAATGAATAAAAATGAGTAAAAATCGATAAAAATCGAAAATGAAAAGTTTGAAAGAGAGAAAGAAGGTGGTCTCAGATCCAACGTTATTTATCAATAGTTTGACCAATAACGGTTTACGGAGGTCTCGTCATCGACCCAAAAATGAGAATGAAGTTAAGATAGAAATGAAATGGAAATAAATAAAAAAAACAATATGAATAAAATCAATTGAGAAAACATAAAATAAAATGTATTGAAGACCAACAATTTTAAGAGATTCTTTCATTTCTATTAATAAAGAAAATATTAAAAACTAACAAAATTAATAAAAAGAAACACAATGAGAGAGGGGGGCAGAACAAGATCCGGGGGTATGATTCATGAAGATCATTTGGGCTGTCAAAGCCCATCACATCCTTTAGAAATTAAGACAAAAAAAAGCAACAACAAGAAGATGAAGAGAGGAGTTGGGAGGGAGAAAATGGAGGCTAGGGTTTTTTAAGTCGATGAAGGAAGCGGCGACCTTTCAAAATAGGGTTTTTTCCCCCTCTTTCAATCTGAAGCTTTTATATCTAAGGTGAATTGCTGATCTCTTGTCATTTTCCTTTCAACTCTGCGTTTTGCAACTTTGTATATTGGTGTTCTTGTCGGTTCGTACAAAGGGATGATTCGTACATTTTTCTTTTTACAATTGGCGATGCGTGTTTCATGGTTTGTTTTTATGCCGCCGTACATCAGCTGGATGTGCGTTTTTGGAATCAAATTTGTGATCTAATTGTGACCGTTTGATGGTGATTTTTCAGGTTTTAACAAAACTATCCAAACTCCCTTGTATTTTTACGAGACCTTTTGAGTAAGGTGATAATTTTAAAACTTACTACAGTACATCTTTATTTTAACCGCTGTGAACCTTGTTGTCACCTGTTGTCATACTCACCTTATTACACACACTGCCCTGTCATGTATTTGTACATCATTTTTCTTCAGGTTCATAGCCTTGCGGAGCAGCAACAAAGGAAAGGCAAAATTAAATTGGAAAATGATGATAAAATTAAACTAAAAATTTGTAAAATTGGATCACATGTCAAAGTATGCAAAAATATTTTTCTATGATTTTTTGGATGCATTAAAGTATTTTTTTCATGAATTAAATTGAAACAGAATTAAAATGAAAAAATAAAAGAAAAAGAAATGAAAATGAATAAAGCTGTGGTGAGAATAGCAATCCACATGCGTTGGTTTCCTTGGGCTTACTCAGAAGGGGGTATGAATAGCATAGGCCCAAATCCACATCAGAGGCCACTAAGTGTTACGCACTATTTCATTAAAAGAGAGTCAACTCTCTGAAACGAAAACTTGGCCATGCGTTACGGATGTGGTCAAGTGATCTTAGGGATATTATGATGCCATGCCATCATATGAAGTTCAACACAAATAGACTACAAATCGTGGCCTTTGGATACAAGACTGGTCCACTAATCTGAGGGACGGGAACAAGACACACAGGCACCTGAGAATTTAAACATTGAAAGGGAGGGAGAAACCAAACGGTGGAGCACGACGGCTCCGGTCGTCTTCTCTGGTAAGGGATACACTGTAGCACTCCTCAAAACTCCACGAAACTCAAAATCTCTTGCATCAATTGATTTGTCTCACTACGTGGATCAATATTCCATGGTTTGTTTTCATGATAGGTCTCTAAACAACCCTAACCGTAAGCATCTAAAACTAAGGTGTCATCAAGAATCATCATGAACATGCCTTAAATCAATCCTAAATTCATCTAAGAAGTATAAGGATCACAAATACATGAATATGGCGTGCAAATTCTTCCTAAACAGAGAGGAATGTTGAAGAGAAACTTACCTAGTGGAGAGCTTCCACTGAGCCTTCAAATGTTGTGAATTCTTGATGGAAATGATCCAGAAACAATCCTTGATCCTTCCTAGAGATGTTTGAATGCTCAATTTGGCTTGAATCTTGAGGAAAATGAAAAACATAATTTCCACTCTTCTCTCACTTTTTCCAACTGTTTTCTCTCTCAATCTTGATCCAAATTCTGTTATGATGGATTTTACATGATCCTGGTGTTATATATGATGGATATTGATCATTTAGGAGCCCAATTAAAGTCCATAGAAGCCCAATCAAAATCCAAATTTCCTTCACTTGAAACTTTATAATTCATGTAAAACAGAGCTTGCACAGCTTCAATCTTGCTTCAGGTAGCTTATACATGGTGTGAATTGATCCAATGGCCTAGAATTACTCCTTGTTTTGATCCTATGGCATGATTTGCATATGTACCTTAAGCTTGAAGTAATCTTGAAAATGGCATGGTAAAAGAGCTCAATTTGCAATTCTATTTTTACCATCATGTTTAGAATGTCTTTTGCACTCAAAATATGCACCAACTTGGTAAAAATTGATCCAACATGAATTAATTTGATTTTTGTACTTTTAATGCCTTTTCCATGGATTTTCCTTCATAAATCCTTCTATACAAGTCAATTCAATGACACCTCAATGTTTGATTATGCAAATGGCCCCATTTGGAGAAAGTTTGAAGTTGGAAAGATTTCCATTTGAGTTGTGCAAAGTGGTGAAATTGGCCTATAATGAAAAGTGGCCCATAATCTTAGTTTCCCAAAATACCCCTACCTTGCAAGCTTCATATCTTGAGCTTCACAATTCAGCTTGAGGACTTCTAGGACTTTTTGGAAAGCAAAGATCATAAGGAACAACTTTCATGTTTGGGTCAAGGTGAGGAGAGACATCCTTCTAGGTCAAAAATGTCTTAGAAGTTGGTTGACTCTCATAGACCAAAATCACATTCATCTGATGACCTGTAACTTGCAAGCTTCATATCTTGAGTTCTAGAAATCCGATGGAAGACTTATTATACTTAAAAGAAATCTAGAAACATGCTCTACAAGTCTCATGTTGGAGTCAAGATGAGATGAGAGTTTTATCTTGAGTTATGTGGTCTTGAAGTTAGGCACTAAACAAGGGGATTTTACACTGTCAAGCTTAGAAACCCTAGCTTAGCAACTTCTCACACTCTTGAGTATTGATGAATTGATCTTGGAACAATCTCTTAGGTGTCTCAACATAACATTCCATGATCATGGTTGCTTGGAATTGAGTCTCAAACTCCTCCAATTAAACAGTTGACTTAGGGTTGACCAGATGAAAACCCTAACTGCAGCACCTTTGGCTGTGGCTTTTAGCACTTTGAATAATGACTTGAATAAGCTCCACAATGACCCTTAAGGTATTTCATAAGATTTAATAATAGATTCTATCCATAACCATGGACTCAACATCATCAGATGACTTTCAATGACCCCCAAGATAGGAGGTACACCAATCTTAACCATCCACTCCTTCAATGAGCTTTAACTTCTTTTTTATGATAATAAGATATTGTTAGCTTGAATAAAACCCCTTGATTAGGCTTGGAAACTTGACAACCCTCTCTTGATAAACACATATCTCTCAATCCTCTGCAAATGAACTATGCAATGCATATGCTAATGCTATGAAACATAAGCTAGGTAAAGAAAAAGGTTAGACAAATTTTGGGGTGCAGCAGCTGCCCCTATTCAAACGGCTTGGACCTGATTGGATGATAAGCGAACGACTCTCAAACAATCAAGGTGGAAGACGGTTGAATACCAACAAACCCAGAAATTTGCCAACCGTAGAAATAAACTGCACTCTAATTGGTGCTAGATCTCCGGAAACTGAAATGATAGTTGCACGGAAACTCGCTGGTGAATTACTAATTCAAATCTTTGACACTACGCCTGAAAGATTATGTGACACTGCCGTCAGGCTTCAATGTCAAATTGGGAAGAAACCACTGATTATTCAATCATTGATAAAGGATAGCTGATTTTGCCGTCAGGCACTCTCCATCAAACTGGAAGAATTTTTTGACATCTCTGCCGGACTTCGTCATCAAGTCGGAGAAACATTTCTGTCGAACTTCGTCATCAAGTTGGGAAGAAAATTTCTGTTGAACTTCGTTATCAAGTCTAGAAGAAAATTTATGTTGAACTTCATCATCAAGTCTAGAAGAAAATTTCTGTTGAACTTCGTCATCAAGTCTGGAAGAAAATTTCTGTTGAACTTCATCGGACTTCGTCATCAAGTTGTTGTTGGACTTCATCATCAAGTATATAAGAAAATTTTTGACATCGCTGTCAGACTTCGTCATCAAGTCGTTGTTGAACTTCATCATCAAGTCTGTAAGAACGTTTGGCATCACTGCCGGACTTCGTCATCAAGTTGAAAGGAAAATTTGGCTTCGTTGCCGGACTTCGTCATCAAGTCTGAGAAACATTTGTGGCGTCGCTGCCGGACTTCATCATCAAGTCAGTAAGAAAATCGTTGTCGTTGTCGGACTTTGTCATCAAGTCTGTAAGAAATACATTTGACGTCGCTGCCCGAAACCTGCTAGGGATAGAACTTCCTGACATCTCTGTCTGACTTCCTCATCAAGTCTAAGCGAAATTTCGGATTCCGCTGGGGATTCTGGAGAACTTCCTCAAGTAACTCCGTCAAGTATAGACCTCAAGTCGAAGGGACCCATCTGACATCACCGTCAAGTATCGACCTCAAGTCGAAGGGAAACATCTGACGTCACCGTCAATCCTTTGTTGGGGATAATGTTCCTGACCTCGTCACCAGGTTTCTACTAAGTTGATAACAACTACTGACATCACCGCCAAATAAAACACGAAGCTGATGAACCACTGGCCTTGCCGTCGAGCAAACCATCACCCAATAACATCCTGACATCACCGCCAAGTAAATGGAGAACCACAATCTTGGTAAATGTTTGACATCATCGTCATAACTCCATCGATAACATTCCAACCTCACCACTGGATAAACACACTACCAAGAACACGTCTGACCTCACCGTCATGTCTTCCAAACTGGGGGACGTCTAACATCGTCGTCAAACAAACAAACTGATAAATGTCTAATATCACCGTCCGACCAACAAAAAGCTGATAGACACCTGACGTCGCTGCCAAATACTCATAGGATTGTCGAACACCCTAGATATCTGACACACGTCTGACATTGCCGCCGAACCCACATAGTTGTACCACGTTGATACACCCCTAACATCGCCGTCGGGCAAACCCTGTGGAGAAACTATTGATATCGCCATCAGACAAACATGAGTTGGGAACCTCCTGACCTCACTGTTATACCTCGCTAAATGTAATCAACCAATCCAAGAACCGGATGGGTTAGGAGCTGATAATAGACCCGACATCGCCGTCAAGCACTCACCAAACGGATAACCATCTGACCTCACCGTCAGACAATCCATAAAGCTGATAGGTGTCTAACATCACCGTCTGACAGTCATAACTTATCTGACATTATCATCGGAAACAATCAAAAGAGTCTTCCATGATGATAAATGTCTGGCATAACCTCCCGGCCAACCATGGGATACATGCGTCTAACTTCACCGTCAAACCTTCGCTAAATAAAAGTGAACTGCATACCTGAAGATAGACACGTCGTCTGAATGAGTAACTACTAACATCGCCGTCAGGCACTCGCAATGAGAAGCTTTAACTAAGAAAATCTGAGGAGGGATGAAGACAAATTTAACCCAATAACTCTGCTGAGGATTCCGGCAAACTTAACCGAGTAACTCCGTTGGAGAAACACCTGCACACAAGAACGGTATCCACCTAGCTCATGTTTCATGTGCACATGTTCGACAATGGCGTAATGCTCCATACAAAATGGAAATGCTACACGTTTAAGGTAGATGCTATGTGTAACACCCCACTCTAAACTATCGCGGAAAAATAAGATAAACAACATAAACAATTCAGAGTGCAGCAAATAAAGTCTCATGACGACTGTCATGGATGTCACGACCGTCACGGTCATGACGAGCGTCAAGGAGCTGTGACAACCGTCACACCCCCAAAATCTGAGACGCATCAGAGGTGTCACATTTCAACTCTTAACCAAAACACATACACATGCAAAAGATCATTTACTAACATACGTAGCACGAAATTCAGATGAACAAACAACTATAATTTGTTTAACATTTTAATCATAAAACGACATGTTATAATACACTTCCAACGATTCGTAATAATTAAATTCCATTAAAATTCAGCAAGTAATTATCTTGCATCAATTCACTAAAACAACTATGCATCCAAGCAACATTTGGCATTATCAGAAACAACCAATCTATTTTCCATAGTACTTAATAAAATTCAGCAACAAGGAATTCAATTAAAACAATAACATTAATCGTTCATTCTCCCCCCAGAGTGCTACGTATCAGAGCTACCAACGACCTTAAACATAAAGCGACACTTTCTTCCGAGTTACCTGCAAATTACCACCAACGGAGGTAATATACAACGTAAATTGTGAGATATCAACAATATAACATAAGGCATGATAAAAGTCATGTTAGAATATTATCACAGCATTATAATTCCAGCAGTTCGCATAAATATTGGTAATAATGAACTACAACCACCCTTTATTCATAACCACAACAATTATCATCATATCTCAGCAACTCATCAAAACAACTCAACAACGCAACTCAACAATGCGACTCAACAATGTAACTCAACTGTGCATATGCATGTGGTACCATTTTGGGAGACAACACTCCACAATAATTCGGGAGACAACACTCCGCAATAATTCGGGAGACAACACTCCACAATAATTCGGGAGACAACTCTCCACAATCATTCGGGAGACAACTCTCCACAATCATTTTATTTTGTCATTAAAGACACAACCGTCGCCAATCCAGGCCAAATGATATGCTATGAGATGCAACTATTATTGACTATAACACAACAACAACAACTGTGCAACAACCGTGCAACAAGGCATCACGCCTACAACCAATTATCCATAACAGAAACATCACATTTTGCATATATTATGGACTCACCATTTCAATCTGTTCATATCATAGAATTACCAACAATATCGTTCCTACGAATAAGACTCTAACACACGTTCGCAAAGAACAATTAAAAACAACCTCGTCTCTACAATTGAGAATTCAACAACATTTTCATGTCAGAGAACAACTGACAACATCATTACTACAAATAAGAACTCAACACATTTTCATATACCTTCATACGGGTAATATAACTACGACTTATCCACATAATCCAAGGAGAATATTATAATAACATTTTCTCAACAAATGGGAAATTAGCGCGTGTCGGCGCCGATTCCCAACATTACTACATAAACTAATGACATAACCATTAATGCAGGCGTAGACAAACATTAACCCTTAATATTTCTCAACCTACGGGAACATTTACCCTTAATATTCTCTTAATATTTCTCAATCTACGGGAACATTTACCCTTAATATTCCCTTAATATTTCTCAACCTAAGGAAACATTTACCCTTAATATTCCCTTAATATTTCTCAACCTACGTGAACATTACTACGAGAACGTTACTACGGTAACATCACTACGGGAACATTAATCCTTAATATTTCTTCAACTTACGGGAACATTTCTTCAACTTTCGGGAACATTACTACGGTAACGTTACTACGGGAATATTACTACGGGAACACTACTACGGTAACGTTACTACGGGGACATTACTACGTATTTTCCCCATTAGGGAAACCTTAGAGCATCGTATATAACACATTCATTTCTACATGTTTGCCCCATTAGGGAAACCTTAGAGCATCGTATATAACACATTCATTTCTACATGTTTGCCCCATTAGGGAAACCTTAGAGCATCGTACTACTAACGATATAACACATTCATTTTTACATAGAAAAACCTCGTCCCTAACATTTATCGATTAACGGAAGTTATACCTATGAATCGATTCCCTACATGAAGTCGATCATACCCACGATTATAGAATTGAACCCCACCCTTACCTTAGAATAGAGACCAATTCCAAGCTTCCGGTTCTGGTTCTGCTCTCCGGCGACTTTTCTGCAACTATCTTCCAAGTCCCTGATGGATGTTTCTCTGCTCTCCATTTCTCTCAACAGCCATGTTCCTTTTTCTTCTTCTCCTCCACCTTTTTCCTAAATTTTGGTTTTATGAGCCGTTTATCGTTCTTTTTTTTTTCTCCCACAACTTCTCTAATAACTCCCTCATTCCCATTATTCCATCCACTAATAATAATAATAATAATAATAATAATAATAATAATAATAGTAATAATAATAATAATAATAATAGTAATAATAATAATAATTATAATAATAATAATAATAATAATAATAATAGTATTACTACTAGTTATTAAATTATCATCATTATTAATTATATTATATTATTATCAAACTCAATGATTTATTAAATGGTTTCCTATACTTTAAGGACACCCACCAACACTCTCAGACACACTCCCACATAAAGGCACCCCATCAATTCATAAATAATTTAATTAAAATGAACGGGCGTTACAACTCTCCCATACTTAAAAGAATTTCGTCCTCGAAATTATCTTAATCAAACAGCTCCCAACCAGACCACTTTCACCAAAGCAATCTCTTCACCTCGAAGTTGCTTCTCGTTCATCCACCTGAACTAGCAACGCCTCAATAGTCAAATTACCTTTCACTTATACACCATCCATCCGAATCAATGTACTTCTTCAACTTAGGCACATGCCACATCATGTAAATTCCCACGAGTGACAGTGGTAAAACAGTCTAACCTGCTATTTTTCCCACGCTTCCGCTGCGCCACTCTGGTACTGATCACAAAACACAGTGTGATTCCGAGACCCCAAGCTCGATCAACACCAGTTACTATAGTAACTCTCAAAACACGTCTTTCTTGGATCCTTTGGATCTATTCATTCGTCTCTTGCACAATCTCAGCTAGCTTCAACATAGAATGATTAATCTCACTTGTTAGGAAAAGAGCCAAATTAGTCATTCTATCCAAAATCACCCAAGTAAAATCATATCCCTCAAATTCTCCGGAAAACCCAACACAAAATCCATGGGAATACTGTCCGATCTCCACTCTGGAATATTCAACGGTTGCATCGGACCCAACGGTCTCTGGCGTTTATTCTTTGACTTCCAACAAGTCTAATCAGCACATACAAACTCAACCACTTAATTCTTCAACTATGGCCCTCAAAATAATTTCCTCAAATCCGGTTACATCCTCATAGCACTGTGATGGATACTTCATCTACCTCAATACTCTTATTCCACTTAATAATATCTGGGACACAACTCTATCACGACATCTCGTGATACTATTTCCATTAATCTGAAAATCATACCTTCGACTTTAATTCCTCGGATTCAACCAATCTACCAACTCAAACCAGAGTTCTGACCATATCGAATCTCGTCAAGAATACCACTAGTAAGGTCCAACATACTAAGCTTAACTCCATAAGAAGTCTCTTCACAAACCAACTCATACCACAAAATTGCTCAATCAGTTCTAACTCTTTCCACCATCATCATCGGTATATGCAAAGATTTCCAAATCAATGCATAAGCTACCACGTTCGCTTCACCCGAATGGTGATTCAACACAAAACCATAACCCTTCAGGAGTTCCAATTATTCTCTACCTCGTATTCAACTCTTCCAACTCAAGCAAATACCTTAGGCTCTTGAGATCACCAAACATTCCAAGTCTCACACTAACTAATTGAAGCCTCCAACTCCGGTACAACCACAACAACAACCAAGTCTAAATCACTTGTCAGGTGATTCCTTTATGTACTTCAAGTTGCCTTAAAGCATAACCAAAACTCGCTGAAGTTTCACTTAACATATCTCCAAATCATGTTAACAAAGCATCACAAAACACAACAAATGGTCCTGTCGGGTTCGGCAAAAATCAGCACATGATACGTTTTCAATTTTCTGCTATAATTGAACCAGGTACAGGCCTCAAAACAATTTTTCCTAGAAAGAGCATCTCGTTAGCTTTCTAACGCTTCGAACGGGGACTAAAACCGACTTACGGATCAAGAGATATGAATTTTCGAAGTTTCTCCAAAACATAATTTTTCTGCATAAAGGCTGCTACGGGTTTGAGCATTTTCGCCCGAAAATCCGACCGATTCAATTATTTTCTTTGAAACAACCACATACTCATTCATACCAAACATGTATTAGTGGTTTAGAACCATCAAACGTGAATTCTACGACTTTCAATTTCAATCCGAATCTTAAATCCTCAAATCTCCAAAAATGCAAAAACTTACAAAAATCCATCAAATTCGATAAAACAAGCATACTCGATCACAACCTAACATTACCCGACACAACGGTGTAATCTATTCCAACTTTCGTCCGTAAAAACATTGATTCTGCAAAAAGCTGCGATCTCGGAATTCGACGTACGACAACAATTTCACACTCTGTGGCCTTAGCACACACACCAGACACAAGTCTCAAAGCTACTCAATCAATTTAGTTCTTTGACCATCCAACAGACATATAATATGGAGCTCTCAATATCGAATTAGTTTCTGCAACTAAGTCGATCACAACTCCATTTCACTTCTTGGTTGTATATCACTATCTCGCCGGGAAAGTTTCCGGGCAACCACAATTAATTGGTAAACCACCAACTTCTCCACTTTCATCAACACTCACAGTTTCCATCAAAATTAAACATCTCGGCATCATCCTACACCGACTCATCAAAATAATTCTTAAGCACTTAGCTTAACTCAAGACAATTCGTTACTCACGCCATCTAAGCCTGCAAGACACGTCTATCCCATCCAACACAATCCCAACTACTATCAACAAGAGATTAAGGCTGATCATTCCTTAATTTGTCAATAGCCAGCCGAAAATCATGATGGGGTATAAACCATCTCTACCAAACTGTAAGAGCATTCAACCACACACTGAGCTACAACTCCGCACTTGCAGCATCCTGGAGAAGCACAATCTTCTCCCCCAATTGAATCATCCTCACTCCTGCAGACAAAGGTTCTACAACAAAACAAGTACCGACACTGTTTTCACACACATGTTGCATACCAAGGAATACACAACATTAGACAACCTGGCCGGACGGACCGACCTGCTTTGATACCACTTGTAACACCCCACTCTAAACTATCGTGGAAAAATAAGATAAACAACATAAACAATTTAGAGTGCAGCAAATAAAGTCTCATGACGACCGTCATGGATGTCACGACCGTCACGGTCATGACGAGCGTCAAGGAGCTGTGACGACCGTCACACCCCCAAAATCTGAGACGCATCAGAGGTGTCACATTTCAACTCTTAACCAAAACACATACACCTGCAAAAGATCATTTACTAACATACGTAGCACGAAATTCAAATGAACAAACAACTATAATTTGTTTAACATTTTAATCATAAAACGACATGTTATAATACACTTCCAACGATTCGTAATAATTAAATTCCATTAAAATTCAGCAAGTAATTATCTTGCATCAATTCACTAAAACAACTATGCATCCAAGCAACAATTGGCATTATCAGAAACAACCAATCTATTTGCCATAGTACTTAATAAAATTCAGCAACAAGGAATTCAATTAAAACAATAACATTAATCGTTCATTCCCCCCCAGAGTGCTACGTATCAGAGCGACCAACGACCTTAAACATAAAGCGACACTTTCTTCCGAGTTACCTGCAAATTACCACCAACGGAGGTAACATACAACGTAAAGGGTGAGATATCAACAATATAACATAAGGCATGATAAAAGTCATGTCAGAATATTATCACAGCATTATAATTCCAGCAGTTCGCATAAATATTGGTAATAATGAACTACAACCTCCCTCTATTCATAACAACAACAATTATCATCATATCTCAGCAACTCATCAAAACAACTCAACAACGCAACTCAACAACGCGACTCAACAATGCAACTCAACTGTGCATATGCATGTGGTACCATTTTGGGAGACAACACTCTACAATAATTCGGGAGACAACACTCCGCAATAATTCGGGAGACAACACTCCACAATAATTCGGGAGACAACTCTCCACAATCATTCGGGAGACAACTCTCCAAAATCATTTTATTTTGTCATTAAAGACACAACCGTCGCCAATCCAGGCCAAATGATATGCTATGAGATGCAACTATTATTGACTATAACACAACAACAACAACTGTGCAACAACCGTGCAACAAGGCATCACGCCTACAACCAATTATCCATAACAGAAACATCACATTTTGCATATATTATGGACTCACCATTTCAATCTGTTCATATCAGAGAACTACCAACAGTATCGTTCCTACGAATAAGACTCTAACACATGTTCGCATAGAACAATTAAAAACAACCTCGTCTCTATAATTGAGAACTCAACAGTATTTTCATTTCAGAGAACAACTGACAACATTATTACTACAAATAAGAACTCAACACATTTTCATATACCTTCATACGGGTAATATAACTACGACTTATCCACATAATCCAAGGAGAATATTATAATAACATTTTCTCAACAAATGGGAAATTAGCGCGTGTCAGCGCCGATTCCCAACATTACTACATAAACTAATGACATAACCATTAATGCAGGCGTAGACAAACATTAACCCTTAATATTTCTCAACCTAAGGGAACATTTACCCTTAATATTCTCTTAATATTTCTCAACCTATGGGAACATTTACCCTTAATATTCCCTTAATATTTCTCAACCTACGGGAACATTTACCCTTAATATTCCCTTAATATTTCTCAACGTACGGGAACATTACTACGAGAACGTTACTACAGTAACATCACTACGAGAACATTAATCCTTAATATTTCTTCAACTTACGGGAACATTTCTTCAACTTACGGGAACATTACTACGGTAACGTTACTACGGGGACATTACTACGTATTTGCCCCATTAGGGAAACCTTAGAGCATCGTATATAACACATTCATTTCTACATGTTTGCCCCATTAGGGAAACCTTATAGCATCGTACTACTAACGATATAACACATTCATTTTTACATAGAAAAACCTCGTCCCTAACATTTATCGATTAATGGAAGTTATACCTATGAATCGATTCCCTACATGAAGTCGATCATACCCACGGTTATAGAATTGAACCCCACCCTTACCTTAGAATAGAGGCCAATTCCAAGCTTCTGGTTCTGGTTCTGCTCTCCGGCGACTTTTCTGCAACTATCTTCCAATTCTCTGATGGATGATTCTCTGCTCTCCATTTCTCTCAACAGCCACATTCCTTTTTCCTCTTTTCCTCCACCTTTTTCCTAAATTTTGGTTTTCTGAGCCGTTTATCGTTCTTTTTTTTTCCTCCCACAACTTCTCTAATAACTCCCTCATTCCCATTATTCCATCCACTAATAATAATAATAATAATAATAATAGTAATAATAATAATAATAATAATAATAATAATAATAATAATAATAATATTACTACTAGTTATTAAATTATCATCATTATTAATTATATTATATTATTATCAAACTCAATGATTTATTAAATGGTTTCCTATACTTTAAGGACACCCACCAACACTCTCAGACACACTCCCACATAAAAGCACCCCAACAATTCATAAATAATTTAATTAAAATGAACGGGCGTTACAACTCTCCCCTACTTAAAAGAATTTCGTCCTCGAAATTATCTCAATCAAACAGCTCCCAACCAGACCACTTTCACCAAAGCAATCTCTTCACCTCGAAGTTGCTTCTCGTTCATCCACCTGAACTAGCAACGCCTCAATAGTCAAATTACCTTTCACTTGTACACCATCCATCCGAATCAATGTACTTCTTCAACTTAGGCACATGCCACATCATGTAAATTCCCACGAGTGACAGCGGTAAAATAGTCTAACCTGTTATTTTTCCCACGCTTCCGCTGCGCACTCTGGTACAGATCACAAAACACAGTGTGCTTCCGAGACCCCAAGCTCGATCAACACCAGTTACTATAGTAACTATCAAAACATGTCTTTCTTGGATCCTTTGGATCTATTCATTCGTCTCTTGCACAATCTCAGCTAGCTTCAACATAGAATGATTAATCTCACTTGTTAGGAAAAGAGCCAAATTAGTCATTCTATCCAAAATCACCCAAGTAAAATCATATCCCTCAAATTCTCCGAAAAACCCAACACAAAATCCATGGGAATACTATCCGATCTCCACTATGGAATATTCAACGGTTGCATCGGACCCAACGGTCTCTGGCGTTTATTCTTCGACTTCCAACAAGTCTAATCAGCATATACAAACTCAACCACTTATCTCTTCAACTATGGCCCTCAAAATAATTTCCTCAAATCCGGTTACATCCTCATAGCACCGGGATGGATACTCCATCTACCTCAATACTCTTATTCCACTTAAAAATATCTGGGACACAACTCTATCACGACATCTCGTGATACTATTTCCATTAATTTGAAAATCATCCCTTCGACTTTAATTCCTCGGATTCAACTAATCTACCAACTCAAACCAGAGTTCTGACCATATCGAATCTCGTCAAGAATACCACTAGTAAGGTCCAACATACTAAGCTTAACTCCATAAGAAGTCTCTTCACAAATCAACTCATACCACAAAATTGCTCAATCAGTTCTAACTCTTTCCACCATCATCATCGGTATATGCAAAGATTTCCAAATCAATGCATAAGCTACCACGTTCGCTTCACCCGAATGGTGATTCAACACAAAACCATATCCCTTCAGGAGTTCCAATTATTCTCTACCTCGTATTCAACTCTTCCAACTCAAGCAAATACCTTAGGCTCTTGAGATCACCAAACATTCCAAGTCTCACACTAACTAATTGAAGCCTCCAACTCCGGTACAACCACAACAGCAACCAAGTCTAAATCACTTGTCAGGTGATTCCTTTATGTACTTCAATTTGCATTAAAGTATAACCAAAACTCGCTGAAGTTTCACTTAACATATCTCCCAATCATGTCAACAAAGCATCACAAAACACAACAAATGGTCCTGTCGGGTTCGACAAAAATTAGCACACGTACGTTTTCAATTTTCTGCTATAATTGAACCAGGTACATGCCTCAAAACAATTTTTCCTAGAAAGAGCATCTTGTTAGCTTTCCAACGCTTCAAACGGGAACTAAAACCGACTTACGGATCAAGAGATATGAATTTTCGAAGTTTCTCCAAAACAGAATTTTTCTGCATAAAGGCTGCTACGAGTTTGAGCATTTTTGCCCGAAAATCCGACCGATTCAATTATTTTCTTTGAAACAACCACATACTCATTCATATCAAACATATATTAGTGGTTTAGAACCATCAAACGTGAATTCTACGACTTTCAATTTCAATCCGAATCTTAAATCCTCAAATCTCCAAAACTGCAAAAACTTACAAAAATCCATCAAATTCGATAAAACAAGCATACTCGATCACGACCTAACATTACCCGACAAAACGGTGTAATCTATTCCAACTTTCGTCCGTAAAAACATTGATTCCGTAAAAAGCTACGATCTCGGAATTCGACGTACGACAATAATTTCACACTCTGTGGCCTTAGCACACACACCAGACACAAGTCTTAAAGCTACTCAATCAATTTAGTTCTTTGACCATCCAACAGACATATAATATGGAGCTCTCAATATCGAATTAGTTTCCGCAACTAAGTCGATCACAACTCCACTTCACTTCTTGGTTGTATATCGCTATCTCGCCAAGAAAGTTTCCGGGCAACCACAATTAATTGGTAAACCACCAACTTCTCCACTTTCATCAACACTCACAGTTTCCATCAAAATTAAACATCTCGGCATCATCCTACACCGACTCATCAAAACAATTCTTAAGCACTTAGCTTAACTCAAGACAATTCGTTGCTCACGCCATCTAAGCCAGCAAGACACGTCTATCCCATCCAACACAATCCCAACTACTATCAACAAGAGATTAAGGCTGATCAGTTCCTTAATTTGTCAATAGCCAGCCGAAAATCATGATGGGGTATAAATCATCTCTACCAAACTGTAAGAGCGTTCAACCACACACTGAGCTACAACTCCGCACTTGCAGCATCCTGGAGAAGCACAATCTTCTCCCCCAATTGAATCATCCTCACTCCTGCAGACAAAGGTTCTACAACAAAACATGTACCGACACTGTTTTCATACACATGTCGCATACCAGGGAATACACAACATTAGACAACCTGGCCGGACGGACCGACCTGCTCTGATACCACTTGTAACACCCCACTCTAAACTATCGCGGAAAAATAAGATAAACAACATAAACAATTCAGAGTGCAGCAAATAAAGTCTCATGACGACCGTCATGGATGTCACGACCGTCACGGTCATGACGAGCGTCAAGGAGCTGTGACGACCGTCACACCCCCAAAATCTGAGACGCATCAGAGGTGTCACATTTCAACTCTTAACCAAAACACATACACCTGCAAAAGATCATTTACTAACATACGTAGCACGAAATTCGGATGAACAAACAACTATAATTTGTTTAACATTTTAATCATAAAACGACATGTTATAATACACTTCCAACGATTCGTAATAATTAAATTCCATTAAAATTCAGCAAGTAATTATCTTGCATCAATTCACTAAAACAACTATGCATCCAAGCAACAATTGGCATTATCAGAAACAACCAATCTATTTGCCATAGTACTTAATAAAATTCAGCAACAAGGAATTCAATTAAAACAATAACATTAATCGTTCATTCCCCCCCAGAGTGCTACGTATCAGAGCGACCAACAATCTTAAACATAAAGCGACACTTTCTTCCGAGTTACCTGCAAATTACCACCAACGGAGGTAACATACAACGTAAAGGGTGAGATATCAACAATGTAACATAAGGCATGATAAAAGTCATGTCAAAATATTATCACAGCATTATAATTCCAGCAGTTCGCATAAATATTGGTAATAATGAACTACAACCACCCTTTATTCATAACCACAACAATTATCATCATATCTCAGCAACTCATTAAAACAACTCAACAACGCAACTCAACAATGCGACTCAACAATGCAACTCAACTGTGCATATGCATGTGGTACCATTTTGGGAGACAACACTCAACAATAATTCGAGAGACAACACTCCGGAATAATTCAGGAGACAACACTCCACAATAATTCGGGAGACAACTCTCCACAATCATTCGGGAGACAACTCTCCACAATCATTTTATTTTGTCATTAAAGACACAACCGTCGCCAATCCAGGCCAAATGATATGCTATGAGATGCAACTATTATTGACTATAACACAACAACAACAACTGTGCAACAAGGCATCACGCCTACAACCAATTATCCATAACAGAAACATCACATTTTGCATATATTATGGACTCACCATTTCAATCTGTTCATATCAGAGAACTACCAACAATATCGTTCCTACGAATAAGACTCTAACACATGTTCGCAGAGAACAGTTAAAAACAACCTCGTCTCTACAATTGAGGACTCAACAGCACTTTCATGTCAGAGAACAACTGACAACATCATTACTACAAATAAGAACTCAACACATTTTCATATACCTTCATACGGGTAATATAACTACGACTTATCCACATAATCCAAGGAGAATATTATAATAACATTTTCTCAACAAATGGGAAATTAGCGCGTGTCGGAGCTGATTCCCAACATTACTACATAAACTAATGACATAACCATTAATGCAAGCGTAGACAAACATTAACCCTTAATATTTCTCAACCTACGAGAACATTTACCCTTAATATTCTCTTAATATTTCTCAACCTACGGGAACATTTACCCTTAATATTCCCTTAATATTTCTCAACCTACGGGAACATTACTACGAGAACGTTACTACGGTAACATCACTACGGGAACATTAATCCTTAATATTTCTTCAACTTACGGGAACATTTCTTCAACTTACGAGAACATTACTACGGTAACGTTACTACGGGAATATTACTACGGGAACATTATTACGGTAACGTTACTACGGGGACATTACTACGTATTTGCCCCATTAGGGAAACCTTAGAGCATCGTATATAACACATTCATTTCTACATGTTTGCCCCATTAGGGAAACCTTATAGCATCATACTACTAACGATATAACACATTCATTTTTACATAGAAAAACCTCGTCCCTAACATTTATCGATTAACGGAAGTTATACCTATGAATCGATTCCCTACATGAAGTCGATCATACCCACGGTTATAGAATTGAACCCCACCCTTACCTTAGAATAGAGGCCAATTCCAAGCTTCCGGTTCTGGTTCTGCTCTCCGGCGACTTTTCTGCAACTATCTTCCAATTCCCTGATGGATGATTCTCTGCTCTCCATTTCTCTCAACAACCACGTTCTTTTTTCCTCTTCTCCTCCACCTTTTTCCTAAATTTTGGTTTTATGAGCCGTTTATCGTTCTTTTTTTTTCCTCCCACAACTTCTCTAATAACTCCCTCATTCCCATTATTCCATCCACTAATAATAATAATAATAATAATAATAATAATAGTAATAATAATAATAATAATAATAATAATAATAATAATAATAATAATAGTAATAATAATAATAATAATAATAATAATAATAATAATAATAATATTACTACTAGTTATTAAATTATCATCATTATTAATTATATTATATTATTATCAAACTCAATGATTTATTAAATGGTTTCCTATACTTTAAGGACACCCACCAACACTCTCAGACACACTCCCACATAAAGGCACCCCAATAATTCATAAATAATTTAATTAAAATGAACGGGCGTTACACTATGCATGCATGCAAAAATGCTACGGAACCAAATCAGCAAAATAAATGCTGAAGGGAGAACCACCCTGTCGGGGAGAAGGAATCATCCTGTTGGGGAGGTGAAACACGCCAATTTCAATTGGACTTAACCTGGGGAAACAAGCCTCGGAAGGCTTTTCCACTAGGAAACAAAGTTCTACGAGAACCTGTACCTGCTCAACAGGGTATACGAACCACAAATTGATGAGGAAAAGATGCCATGCACGACCTTCGCTGATAGAACTTTCCTGGAGATACGGACTCCAATGGGGAAATATAGCAACAACTATTCAACTACTCTCACCTGCTGGAGAAGGCAAACAATGGCCTGAGCGGCCTTCCAAGATTCAGCTCTCTTGGGGAACAACAAACTCGGCCGAGGAAAGACCGCCAGACCACTGGAATCAAACTTACCTGCCGGGGGACTAACAACTTTGCAGGTAAATCAACTCTGCTGGAAAGCTTGGTCTGAACTTCTGAGAGCTAAAAATTCACAGACAATCTGTTGAAGAAAACTGCGTGCTAACCCACTGCTGGGGAAGATACCACACCTACCTGGTAGAAGGAAACCTGATCTCGACTCGCTGGGGAGTAAACATATACCTGCAATCTGCGGGGATTAACGATGCACCGACCAAATGCTGGGGACAAGGAGCACGCACTTAATTGCTCTTGTTAACCTGCATATAACTCTACTGGAGATAGAGACGTGAACTCCCATCCCTAGGGAATGGACTCTGGTTAGGGAGAATCTATCTCTGCTTGGGAAGATAAATCGATGCTCACAGTCCAATGCTCTATTTTGTGGGGAACCGCAACTGAATCTGCTGAGGAGACTCCACCTCTGCTGGGTGGAAAGAAATCCAATTCTGACCTGCTAGGAAGTGGGCCTAATACTCTGCATATGCTTCTGCTGAAGATATGATGAGGATATATTTCTGACAGATGCCATAAGGGTTATGACCTTGCAAAATGATCTTTGGGACATTTTATCCTGAGCAGAAAAAGTTTGCCCTGAAACGAACTCGAGATGGCTTGCCCTAGAATCTGTAACAAATTTTGATGAACTCTGCAGATATGGAGAGGAACGATTCCTTCGTTTCCAATTTTGCCCCAGCCTGTGGGATCTTCGTCACATATTCCTCGTAAGGGACCCTGAAATCTCTGTACTCTGGCGGTTTGATATGAACGACCTCAGCATTTTGAACCTCACAGAGGTGCTCTGCATTAATTACTCTCTGGTCGAGAATGGCTTTCGCGCTCCTAGGGTGGTTTGCCCCAGCCTTGCAATGACTTTGCCCCTAATTGGAAGATTTATGGAGCAGTACCCTTGGCTGCGAGAGATTTATCAAATCTCGACCCGATTGGCCCAAATTAGCTGACTTTTGGATGGATGGCTCCCATGATACGATCGTTTAATATAGCTTGCCCCGGTTCACCGGAGTATTCAGGCATTCTGCATTTTATCCTGATCAAACTTTCCATTGTGGAAACTTTCCTGCTGTCAAGCGCTTACTCGCAAGTAAAACAAATTGTTCTGTATAAAAGATATATTAAATGCAATGCATATGACCGTTTTTGAAATCCAATTCTATTAACTGGAAAAAAATTTGTGACATAAAGTGTATGAATTACAATGTCAACATTAATACCAACGTGGTAAGAGGAATCCTTTTTAGGAGTCAGTTTCGATGCGATCTTTACCGAAGTATGCTTTCGAAATAAACCTGCTTCAATTAGGACTTTTTCAGGTTGTAACATGGTCAGGTTCACGGTTTAAAAGGAAGGATAAAGGCTCAAAATTTATTTTAACCCACCCATTCTCCTTGATGTTCTCCGATCCTACATTCAACTAACTCGACACGAGCGCTTGTTTTTCAACGGTTGAACGACATGAGTGATGGCTTAGGAAATCACACGTTTTTGGAGCGACAGTCACTCGTTATTGGTCTTTGGTGCCTGGAACCACACGACTTGCTTGTTCGAGGATTTTTCTTTTTGTAATCCTTTTCGCTTTTCGTTTTTTTGTTTTCCCCTAATTTTTGCCTGGACTAACTCTTTTGAGTTTCTGCTTTTGAAGTCCAGCGGGATGCCCTAATTTTTGCCTAAGTCGCTTGTTTTCAAGATTCGACTTAGCGGGCATTTTATCCTGATTCCTTTTTTCTCCTCTTTTTTTTGAACAAATCGTGTGACACCGACTTGCCTGGCTTTTTCGAAAAGAGATTGTGACTGTTTCACTCCTTGGTCGATAATGGACAACCATTGCGGTTTTTTTAGGCACGACCTATAGAGGTGTGATTTATCCTCAAACGGAAACACTCCTTTTGTAATTTGGACGCTTGGTTAAATTAACTGACACCTACCCTGCCCCGGGTTATGATTGAGGGTTTTTTCGTTTTCAGAAAGAAACTCCTACTACTATGCTCAAAGGGGTTAACAAGGGATTATCTTCCTTATATCTCCAGTGTTTAGGAATTTGAAATAATGCATGTACATCATCAGCAGGTTTTTATTCAAAAGCATACATTCGGAAGCTTGCGCGTCTTATGATTTCGTCATCCTCCCCTAGATTCCGCTTAAACAAGCGTTTGACATAAATGACAGTATATAGTGAACATGAATGGATTAAATCAAAACATGCATATTCGTTTCATTATTCATATTAATTGAAAACAATACAAGTTTTACAAACAAAATTTGCATATAACAGGAAAGAAACTACAAATGCAAAGAAATAACATGATAAAACACAGATTTCCAGTTTCTAGAAACTGGGCTTTCAGCCTTGATTTGCAACTGAGGCAGCCATCTTCAGAATTGCTCATCGAAGTTGGTCTGAAATGCTTCTGAACCTTCGTTCTCGGTGAACTCTTCCATAGCATGAACTGATATGCCCACCTGGCTGGATGAAGGAAGATCGTTAATCTGAATACCCTGAGGTGTGATCGAGAACCTGTTGGCATCCAATAGAGTCTGGACCTGGCTCTTAAGCACCTTACAATTTTCAGTTGAATGCCCCTGTGCCCCAGCATGGTACTCACAGCGGGCTTTGACATTAAAACCTGGTGGATATGGCGGAATCACCGGGAAAATCTCCTTTGGCACTATCAGACCACCCCTGATAAAATATGGCAATATCTGACTGTATGACATGGGCAACCGAGCGGACTACCTTTCTGGCTTCTTTGGTCTTTGACTAACGTGCTGACGCAGCGGACAACGGTATGACTGTTGACTCCGGAAGGGAAATGATGTCTGATGCATGGACCCCAGGGGTTATTGACTCTGAACGGTCGAGAAATCCAGAGATTGAGTCTGAGATACCAAGGACTCCTTTTGTTCAGATGCCCTCATCCTCAGGTTTAGCCCTGGAATCAGCAATAGTTGCGGGCACGAAGATTTAGAGGTCATAAATTGCAAGGCATCCTTTGGGTCCAATGCAGTTTTTGGGATGAAAGCAGAAGTGTCCACCTTTTCTGTAATGCCTGGAATGAGATCCTCTGCTATACTTGTGCTGCCCGACGCGAACTTAACGACCTTTGAATTGATCAAATCCTGAACTATGTGCTTAAAAGCTTTGTAGTTCTTAACGTGGTGCCCGGGTGCCCCAACATGGAAATCACAATGGGCCCTTACATCATAGCCTGGTGGTGGCTCAAAAGTTAGTGGAGATAACTTCCGTAGTTCGACCAACCGAAGCTAAAGCAAGACTTGCAGCAACTGAGTATAAGTCATAGGGACCTGGTCAAAGATTCTGTCGGGCTGCTTCAGCCTCGAAGCATACCTCCTAGTCTTAAGATTGTCTTGGGGAGCAAGAGGTAGCTGTTGACGTGGAAAATCTGGGATCTCAGGTCGTGCAGCAGGTCTTCGAGGTACATCACGCCTTGGGATAGGTTCCATGGACAAAAGTGGAACGAGCATCTCTACTGCAGCTTTAGGCACCTGGTCACCTTCTTTTATGAGCACCTTCCTTACCACTTCCATGATCAAGCCTACCTGAGTCTTCAACTGCTGGTTTTCCTCTCTAAGCATTTCCTGATCCAGGTGCAACGCTTGCATGTCCCCCATAACCTGCCTCATCCGACTCTGCATTTCCCTCAGCTCTGCTTGAACTCACTCCATATCCAACTTCTTGATGTCTGAAATTCTGAAGAGAAAACCAGATCAGGATAACACAACCCATCCTTGAACACCTGTTATGCAAATGAAATGTGAATGTCATGTTCGAGTATTTCTGAGGAACCTGTCTGCTCCGATTCATGTTTTACACAAACGAACCACAAGGAAAAGATTTAACGTTCAGCAGCGAGTTTCGAAGTCAAGATCCTTGGAAATACCAGAACACGTATGTCAAAATGAAAACATGCTATGATGATGCAAATACAAATGCAAAGATGCAACAAGGGATCAAGATTGTTATGCTGTCGACTGAAGGACCAAAGTTCTGCTTCGGCAAGAACATAACACAACTATGATAATAGGAACCCTCTGGTACCAAGAATACTGATTCATACTATCAAGAAAAACCAGGTTGTTTGAAAGTCAAGGTTTTCTGCATAACCCAATCCCTCTCACAGGTATGGACCTATCCACTGATAAGGTTCGGCATCCTATGCGTTCATCAGCGTCACAGACTTTCAAGAAACGATGATACGTTTACCATTTCTAGTTTAGCATCATCATCCCCTAAAGAGGCCTCACTTAGATGAATAAAAAACGATAGGTTCCCAGAGTCGACAACCCTCAGATCTGAAACCCTTTCAACGGCCCACAAGGCTGGAAAGAAAGTCATCAAAGAGAATCTCGTCTGAGCGCAAATTTCGTGGGAACTAGTGCATGCCTAACATACAGGTTCACCACTACTTTCCGCTTCTAATGCTATGTTTATATTCAAGCCTTGGTCTGGCTTACCTCTCAGTATCATTCCCCTCCCAACAACAACACAACAATAATGGTATAATGCTGAAAATAAATGTGGGAAGGTAAAGTACAATAAATAAATGCACAACCAAGAGATAAACAAACAAATGCTAGGATTGACTCGCATAGGGGATATGCCACTCCCCAGCAGAGTCGCCAGCTATCGCTACTGCGAAAAAAGGTGCCGGCAATGACAGAAGAGTTGCCACCTATCGTTATTTATCCCAAAGGAGGGAAAGGAAACGATCAAGAAAAAACCTAGCGAAAAGGGTTAAGATCGGTCATCGCAACCAAATCTCTGGGTTCGGGAGTCGGTTATGCAAGGGAAAGGTATTAGCACCCCTCACATCCGTTGTACTCAACGGGATCCACGCTTGTTTGCTTATCTAAGGGTTGTGTTACTATCTAACTAAAGGTCTGGGACAAAATAAAGAGATAAGTGACTCGACAGAGCATCGCTGCTTAGGGCCTACGTATTCCCTCGTGCAATGGGAATGTCAAAGTCAACGTAGTTTGACTAACTACGGATAACAGATGGGGGAAGGTTGCTCGCCAAGATATCGCATCTTGTGCCTACGTACTCTCAACAAGTATGAGAGATCAGAGCTTACGTAGTTCGGGATAAAGAGAACACAAGTTTGTTCGTCTGTTTTATCCGAGTAAGGTTAACAGGTAGTTCTAGCAGTTTGGTGCATGCAGCTCGCTCGTTGGAGACTTAGGCGTTACCGTTTGCGGTAGAACTAAGAGTTAACAACAAGCTTTTATCTGAAAAGATTTTCTTGATTAATAGGCAAAAAGAGGTTTGAATGTTTGTGTTGATGTCTTTTATTAGAGAAGTGTTTTGAATGAATATTTGTAATTCATATTGCACTAGAGACTATGACTTAGGAACGAATGCGTCGCATACCGCCCAAAGAACGTACACTAAACACTCTAGATGATTGAGAGGAGACCGCTCAATTATCATTTCCCAAGTAGCTTAAGGCTCGTAACGTACAATACTCATTAGCCTTTATTAGGTGTTTTATTATTGTTTGAAGATGAGAAGAGTGAGAGGACTCTAAGGGAACTAACCAAAACCCTACTGTTATCATGTAAGATGGTCCTAAGATTGAGTTTAGAAAGGGAATTGTATCCTACTTGTTATCATGCAAAGGATCAACCCTAATGTCTATCATCACCATCCTTGAACAAGGATGTGAGAATCCTAAGGGAACATGTCAATGGAAAGAAGAAACAGAATGCTAAAGTCATTAAGCAGATGAAATATAAGTGTGAATGGATGCACATGCAATGTAATAGTACAAGCAAAGCGAGGACACCTCAACCTTTAAAGCACACAAGCAAACACAAAGGGAAAATAAACAATCAAGCAAAGGGAGGAAACCTTAACCTTTAATGCAAGCACAGACTTAACAGAAAGAATGCCTACACATGCACTTTTATCCTAATGCACCAAATCAAATAACATGCAGGGGAGGGGATAAACAAGATTATGGGAAAGTAAAAGGAGAACTAAACTCATCAAGTTCAATGTGTAAGGACACAGGAGTCCGCAAAGGTTCAACTTCTTTATGGAATGCCCTTAGTTCTACCAAAGGAAAAAACTGGGCTCTCACAAGAAGGACCCTAAGATTGTAGGACAAAGAAGGAGAATATGTGTGTAAACAGAAGAGTCCATCAAAGGCTCAACTTCTTATGGAATGCACTTGGTTCCTCCACAAGAGGAACTAGGCTCTCACAAGAAGGATCCTAAGATTATAGGAGAATGAGGAATTAGAAGAGAAGCACAATGAGAACCAAAGGAACCTACTATGTTCAATGTGTATCAACACAAGAGTCCATCAAAGGCTCAACTTCTTATGGAATGCACTTGGTTCCTCCACAGGAAGAACTAGGCTCTCACAAGAAGGATCCTAAGATTATAGGACATGGAGGGATTAGAAGGAGGAGATGTGGAAAAAGAATAAGCAAAAGAATCATGTAAAGATGGAAGTTATTCAAGAGTAACTTAAACAAGCTAGGAACATGATTAGGGCCTCAAAATCAACATACAAATGGTTCAACATGTATACAATATGGATATGCAAGAGTTGGATGCACAAGCATTGCACCAAGTTCACACAAAATGCAAACTAGGCAAGTAGTAGAGTTGGAAACCACACAAGGATAGGCCAGAATGGAAAGTGCCTTAAAAATAGTAAAATTAACCAAAAAAAATCTAAGAAAATTCCTATGAGACCTCTCTAGTATTAGGAACCAGGGGTCTAAATTTAAGGGCAAAATTCTAATCCTAGTTATGCCAACAGAAGGCAAAGTCCTAGGGGTGTCCTATGAACTATGCAAGAGAGAAGGTTCTAAAGATTCAACCTAAACCCTAACCAAAAGGCCTAAAAAATCAGAGATAAAAATATCCTAAAATCAATTAAGATATCAACAATATACACAAAAAAATGCAGGAATTTATTTGAAGTTTTGATCAAGAAATAAAATCAAGAAAGAGTAGTATGCAATTTTCTTATCTACAATGAACACTTAAAAAGAAAAGGCAAAATTAAATTGGAAAATGATGAAAAAATTAAACTAAAAATTTGTAAAATTGGATCACATGTCAAAGTATGCAAAAATATTTTTCTATGATTTTTTTGGATGCATTAAAGTATTTTTTTCATGAATTAAATTGAAACAGAATTAAAATGAAAAAATAAAAGAAAAAGAAATGAAAATGAATAAAGTTGTGGTGAGAATAGCAATCCACATGTGTTGGTTTCCTTGGGCTTACTCAGAAGGGGGTGTGAATAGCATAGGCCCAAATCCAAATCAGAGGCCACTAAGTGCTACACACCGTTTCATTAAAAGAGAGTCAACTTTCTGAAATGAAATCCTGGCCATGCGTTACGGATGTGGTCAAGTGATCTTAAGGCTATTATGATGCCACACCATCATCTGAAGTTCAACACAAATAGACTACAAATCGTGGCCTTTAGATACAAGACTGGTCCACTAATCTGAGGGACGGGAACAAGACACGCAGGCACCTGAGAATTTAAACATTGAAAGGGAGGGAGAAACCAGACGGCGGAGTAGGACGACTCCAGTCGTCTTCTCCGGTAAGGGATACACTGTAGCACTCCTCAAAATTCCACGAAACTCAAAATCTCTTGCATCAATCGATTCGTCTCACTACGTGGATCAATATTCCATGGTTTGTTTTCATGATAGGTCTCTAAAAAGCCCTAACCATAAGCATCTAAAACTAAGGTGTCATCAAGAATCATCATGAACAGGCCTTAAATCAATCCTAAATTCATCTAAGAAGTATAAGAATCACAAATACATGAATATGGCATGCAAATTCTTCCTAAACAGAGAGGAATGTTGAAGAGAAACTTACCTAGTGGAGAGCTTCCACTGAGCCTTCAAATGTTGTGAATTCTTGATGGAAATGATCCAGAAACGATCCTTGATCCTTCCTAGAGCTGTTTGAATGCTTAATTTGGCTTGAATCTTGAGGAAAATGAAAACACGATTTTCACTCTTCTCTCACTTTTTCCAACTGTTTTCTCTCTCAATCTTGATCCAAATTCTGTTATGATGGATTTTACATGATCTTGGTGTTATATATGATGGATATTGATCATTTTGGAGCCCAATTAAAGTCCATAGAAGCCCAATCAAAATCCAAATTTACTTCACTTGAAACTTTACAATTCGTGTAAAATAGAGCTTGCACAACTTCAATCTTGCTTCAGGTAGCTTATACATGGTGTGAATTGATCCAATGGCCCAGAATTACTCCTTGTTTTGATCCTATGGCATGATTTGCATATGTACCTTAAGCTTGAAGTAATCTTGAAAATGGCATGTTAAAAGAGCTCAATTTGCAATTCTGGTTTTGCCATCCTGTTTAGAATGTCTTTTGCACTCAAAATATGCACCAACTTGGTAAAAATTGATCCAACATGAATTAATTTGATTTTTGTACTTTTAATGCCTTTTCCATGGATTTTCCTTCATCAATCCTTCCATACAAGTTAATTCAATGACACCTTGATGTTTGATTATACAAATGACCCCATTTGGAGCAATTTTGAAGTTGGAAAGGTTTCCATTTGAGTTGTGCAAAGTGGTGAAATTGGCCTATAATGAAAAGTGGCCCATAATCTTAGTTTCCGAAAATACCCCTGCCTTGCAAGCTTCATATCTTGAGCTTCACAACTTAGGTTGAAGACTTCTATGACTTTTTGGAAATCTAAGATCATAAGGAACAACTTCCATGTTTGGGTCAAGGTGAGGAGAGACATCCTTCTAGGTAAACAATGTCTTAGGAGTTGGTTGACTTTCATGGACCAAAATCACATTCATTTGATGATCTGTAACTTGCAAGCTTCATATCTTGAGTTCTAGAAATCATATGGAAGACTTCTAGTAC
The DNA here is from genome assembly GCA_963859935.3 of Lathyrus sativus. Classification (NCBI taxonomy): domain Eukaryota; kingdom Viridiplantae; phylum Streptophyta; class Magnoliopsida; order Fabales; family Fabaceae; genus Lathyrus; species Lathyrus sativus. The sequence goes on along the minus strand of OZ012736.1, from coordinate 286,159,118 downwards.
TCAAAAGAAATATAGAAACATGCTCTACAAGTCTCGTGTTGGAGTCAAGATGAGATGAGACTTTTATCTTGAGTTATGTGGTCTTGAAGTTTGGCACTAAACAAGGGGATTTTACACTGTCAAGCTTAGAAACCCTAGCTTAGCAACTTCTCACACTCTTGATTATTGATGAATTAATCTTGGAACAATCTCTTAGGTGTCTCAACACAGCATTCCATGATCATGGTTGCTTGGAATTGAGTCTCAAACGCTTCTAATTGAACAGTTGAGTTAGGGTTGACCAGATGTAAACTCTAATTGCACCACCTTTGGTTGTGGCTTCTAGAACTTTGAATAATGACTTGAATAAGCTCCACAATGACCCTCAAGGTATTTCATGAGCTTTCATAATAGATTCTATCCATAACCATGGACTCAACATCATCAGATGACGTTCAATGACCCCCAAGATAGGAGGTACACCAATCTTAACCATCCACTCCTTCAATGAGCTTTGACTTCTTTTTAATGATAATAAGCACTTGTTAGCTTGAATACAAACCCTTGATTAGGCTTGGCAACTTGACAACCCTCTCTTGATAAGCACATCTCTCTCAATCCCCTGCAAATGAACTATGCAATGCATATGCTAATGCTATGAAACATAGGCTAGGTAAAGAAAAAGGTTAGGCAAATTTTGGGGTGCAACACTGTGCTATAAATAATCTGCTGAATAAAATAAAATCAGGCACTCGATTGCTGGGAAAAATAAATGCCGAAACCTTTGATGCTTGCTTCTTAAAACCTTGCAATAAAAGAGAACATTGAGCCATAAACACCTTGATCCCATGTCTCAAGAACCAATGCCATGATATGCAAAAAAAATCCAAAACGCAGAAAAACATAGGCCAGTAGATAAAAAAAATAAGGCAAATTTTGGGGTGCTACATTTTGCATTGGCAACTTTGATTCAATGACCTTTAGAAAAGACCCTTTGTTGTGAACCTAACCAATCTACAACCTTAAATGCCCTTTGTTATCTTTTTGCTTCCATGTTTTCATTTTTGATTGTTAGATGAATGTATGAATTGAATTGTTATTAGCATTGTTCGTCAGATGAGTGGAATTGTGTCGCGATTGCAAACGCGTTAATTTCTTCATCATTATTTTGAAGAGGAGTGTTAAAGTGATTCAAGCACAAGAATTTAGTCATTATTTGAAACATTTCATCATATTTGTTTAAGAACTAAATTCTTTATCATTGTTCAATCCTATAAAGTGGTGAACACTTCTTGTGCGCATTCTCATGCTGGAGTAAATCTTCTTGTTTAAGCAAATCTCTTTTGTTTGAAATTGAACCGTTAACCCATTCTTAGTTGAATCTTATGCTTCAGGAAATCCTCATATTTTCATGAGGAGCATACTTTGCTTGAGGACAAGCAAAAATCTAGTTGGGGAGAGTTTGTTGAATGCCAAATATGCCTTATTTTGAACCATTATTCTTGGCATTTTTCAACTCATTTCTCATGTTTTAATGGATTCATTTCTTGTCCTTGTGTGATTCTTCAACATATTGCAAATACCTTTGGATTCCTTGATATGTGTGTTATTGTGCAGGATTTAGGCATAAAACATCAAAATTAAGACACAAGTGAATTGACAAGGAAGCCAAAGAAGAGAAGAGGAATTAGCATGTTTGTAGTGCGAACACTAGCGAGGTGAAAGAGAATGCTCGTTGTGCGAGCTCCTAGAAAAGCCCCAGTGAACCATCTCAGATTAGCGGCTGTAGGAAATGGACCCTAAGTTTGTTGTGCAAACTTGTAGCGAAGAAGTTTGTTGTGCAAACTTGTAGCGAAGAAGTTTGTTGTACAAAAAAGTGTTCGCACTGCGAACTTAGATATTTCCTCAGGGGCGGTTTAACTATTCAGAGGCACTTTATGTGCCTAAACAGGGTCTTCGCTGTGTGAAGAAGGTGTTCGCCAGGCGAACAGAACAAATTTGTGTACTTCTATATAAGTACTTTCTTGTACTTTTTATCAATAACTTTTATAACATATATTTTTAGTATCAGAACTTTATCTCTCTTCATTCCAAACATATTATAGAGAGATAACTACAAACCCTAAGAGGGAGAAGCACAAATTGAAGCAATGTGGAGCTTGATCTTCGTGTAAGTGCTTCGATCTCTTGTTGGGTTTGAATCTAATCTATTAATACCTTATGTATTTCATCTAATATATGTATTCTGAACTAGTTTTGATTCAATATTCATGTTGTTTTTGATTTCTTATTTGTGGGTCTTGACAAAACCTTTTCAAATATTAGATATAAGATATTAATCTATCAATGAGCAAACTTTTGACATAGTCTTGTAAGTTGATGTTCATTAGTATCTTTTATTTTATTGTATTGATTATTAGCATTAGTAGCGATCAATATGGTATTGTGAGGATGCGTGATAATAGAGATGAAGAACTATGTTCACTTACATTTGGAAAGTTAGTTGAATGCATGTAATAAGGGTTAATCATATGTACGTATTCTGATCATGGTGTTTTATATGAATCAATCAATTATCTGATACGGGTGTCATCTTTGTTTACCTGTTTATCTTTGACTAGAACCACTATAGACATATACACTTCATATCTGGATCTAGGATGGTTATATTTCAGGTTCTAGATTCTAGATGTATATTTAGGCTTAATATTTGCGTGAGTATCAGTTCCTAATGCTCTGTGTTGTTGAGTTGCGTGAAACATCACCATTGACATAATACAGTTGTTCTCTCGACATTGTGTTAGACATAACCTTTGTTGTGGGTGATACATGAGAATATTAGACGAATGGTTAATTTGTGTTTAACTGGTCAGAAGAATGCATGTGTTATAAATTGATGATATCAAATCCTAATAAGGCCCCGTTTATTTTAAAGTCTTTACTTTATATTTTTTGTCTTTATAATTTCTGGCTTTATCTATGGTGCCTTTAATCTATCAATAAATTTAATCATCACATGCTTGGAAACATAGAGACCGTTGAACAAAATTCTTTCCCTAGCCCCGATCTCAATGGAGATGATATAAATCCCGGAGGAGATCTTTCCAAAACAAAATTTTTTCTTCTTGCCGCTTTACTGTAACTCGAATAAGTAACAGAAAAATCTAGACCTAAATGGGAACATGTACAAGATGATAAGAACACTTGAACACAAACCACAAAATTTCAATAGCGGCAAGTTTGTTCTTCAGATGGACAATTGTCAAATATTATGTCTTGCACAACGTATATGACAATGTACTTATGTAGCCGCAACACCAAGTTAGGGTGAAAAATCTTCAACGTTTATCCATAAAAAATAGATTAGTTTCATCAATAGGTTCCCTTTCTTAAATCTCATCATATCACCATCTCCCCCTATTTTTCTCAAAATAGTCAAGGGGTAACAGAAAAATCCAGCCCGGAATGGGAGCATGTACTAGATAACAAGAAGACATAAACACATTCCACAAAACTTTAATAGCGACAAGTTTGTTCTTCAGATGGGAAAATGTCTAACATAATGTTTGGCACAATGTGTATCACAATGTACTTATGTAGATGCAACACTAAGTAAGGGTGAAAAATCTTAAACATTTATCCATAAAAAATACATTAGTTTCATCAACAGGTACAAAGATGTTGGATACAATGTATACCACATCTTTCCCAAGATTCAAAATGTTACTCAAATTCAAAACACTTGGGGTAACATGAGCGTCATACCCTAAATTTACCCTAGTTTTCTTCTTTTCATTAGATCAGCATGACATGGGCTTTCCATTTTATCATACTTTCTAAGCAACGAAAGTATCAAAGATAATGCAAGGTGGTTTCTAGAAATAGAAAACCGAGCAATATAAGCTTAAACTAGCTCATATATACATATCATAGGCACACGTCATTCACTCCCCCTTTTTTCCAAATTTTGAAAATGCATAGATAGAAAAACCAGAGCAATACTTCCAAGCCAGATTTAGAATAGAAAAAACAGCTACCAGCAATTTCTTATGAACACTAGATAGATGCAACGTCCTTTCTTGAATCTTCTAATATCACCATCTCCCCCCTAATTTTCTAAAAATAGGCAAGTGGTAACAGAAAGATCTAGTCCGGAATAGGAACATGTACTAGATAACAAGAACACAAGAACACATACCAAAAAATTTCAATAGCGGCAAATTTGTTCTTCCGACAGAAAAATGTCAAACATTACCTCTGGCATAACGTGTATGACAATGTACTTATGTAGCCGCAACACCATGTTAGGGTGAAAATTCTTCAACATTTATCCATCAAAAATAGACTAGTTTTATCAATAGGTGCACATATGTTATACACAATGTCAACCACATCTTTCCCAAGATTTAGGATGTTACTCAAAGTAAAAACACTTAGGGCAACATGAGTGTCATACCATAAATTTACCCTAACTTTTTTTCTTTTCGTTTAGATCAGCATGACATGAGCATTTCATTTTATCATACATTCCAAGCAGTGAAAGTATCAACGATCATGCAAGGTGGTTGCTATAAATATAAAACTAAGCAAGAAAAGCTCAAACCAGCTCATATACACACATATCATTGACGACCAACATTCAATCCACCTTTTTCCATAATTTGGAAAAGGCATGGATAGAAAAACCAGAGCAATACTTTCAAGCCAGTATCAAAAAAGAAAAAATAGCAACCAAAAACATCTTATGAACACTAGATAGAAGCAACGTCCTTTCTTTAATCTCTTCATATCACCATATCCACCTAGTTTTCTCAAAATAGGCAAGGGGTAACAAAACGATCCAGCCCGAAATGGGAACACGTACTAGATAACAAGAACTCATGCACACATACCATAAAGTTTCAATAGCGGCAAGTTTGTTCTTCAGATGGACAAATGTCCAAAATAATGTCTGGCACATTGTATATGACAATGTACTTATGTAGCCGCAACACCAAGTTAGTGTTAGAACACAGATTGGTTCTTAATAATATCTCTATGTTTTGATGATAACTAATATGAAATTTTGTATTTAAGAATTATATACTCTAAAATTTGCTTGAGAGTTTTTACTGCAGATAGTAAAGAAATTAACACTCCAAAAGCAAATCAGAATTGAACACAAGAAATTAGCTAGACTCTGAAGTGCCAAATGCACTCATTAGAAGATTCTGATTGCTGCCAACAGAAGATTCTGAGCGTAGCCTCCAGAAGGATCTAAAGCAGAAGCTCCAGAAGGATCTGAAGCAGAAGCTCCAGAAGAATCTGAAGCAAGTCAGAAGCATCTGAAGCAAAGAAGAATTTGTATGAAGAGTTTTTTAAAGCATAGTTTCTACAGAAGACTCTGAAAGTACTAAAGCTGCCAGTACTGAAGTTCTGTCTCAAATATGCTCTGATCTTAAACACGCTGAAAGCACACCTGCTGCAGAAGACTCTGATTCAGCAAGACTCTAATCATCATCAGAAGACTCTGACCCAATTAGACTCTGATATATTTGCTGAAAACTGAAGAAGAAATATTCAAAGAATATATTCGTTGGAGTGAACCAAACGTCTCTTTCCTTATTTATGCTAGACACAAGAACACAAACAAAAAGGATTTTTCTGTGCTTTCTTCTTCTAGGAAAGGTCACTTGATGTGAAGACAAAAAGGCTCAGACCTTTTGGACACTCTTCTCAACGTAAAGTCCACCTTGGATCAGCTGCCTATAAAAGCAAGACTCCACCAAATTCTTCAGTTGACGTTTGCATTGAAAAGAAATCAACATTCAAGCTCTCATACTTTCATATTCATTCTAAGAATTTATTTCATTGTTCTTAAACTTAAGAGAAATATCACAGTTGTGATAATAGCTTTTTAGAAGCATTCTTACTCTTGTAATAGTTTTACATTGATTGTAAAAGGTTTCCTTAAGAGGATCCAGTTGGGATCAGTAGCTCTTGAGAAGACTAAGAACAGTTGTTCTTAGGTGTTACTATTGTAATCTGTTTGATTTAATAGTGGATTAAGTCCTTGACTGAGAAAGGCAAATCACTCTAGGAAGGGTGGACTGGAGTAGTTGAGTTCAACGAACCAGGATAAAAATACTTGAGTTTTTATTTCTAAGTTTTAATCTTTCATACTTATTCAACCCCCCCTTCTACGTATTATCTCACCTTCAGTTGGCATCAGAGCTCCGGTTCTGTGTGTGCTACCACTTAACAGTGACAGTAAAGATCCAGAGAGAAATACTTTAATATATATTTGGTTGTTACTATGCCTGATAATACAATATCCAACATTAACAACAAATATGAAGAAAGGGACAGAATCAGCACCAAACCCCCTATGTTTGATGGGGAGAAATTTGATTATTGGAAAGACAGAATTGAAAGTTTTTTCCTTGGATATGATGCTGATTTATGGGATCTGGTCATAGATGGATATGTTCATCCCACAGATGGGAATGGCAAGAAGATACACAGAAAATCTATGACAGATGTTCAGAAGAAAGAATTTAGAAATCATCACAAGGCCAGAACAATATTGTTGAATGCAATATCTCATACTGAGTATGAAAAAATTACAAACACGGAAACTGCATTTGACATGTTTGAATCCTTAAAGATGACTCATGAGGGAAACTCTCAAGTCAAGGAAACAAAGGCTCTGGCTCTGATCCAAAAGTATGAAGCCTTCAAGATGGAAGACTCTGAATCTGTTGAAGCTATGTTCTCCAGATTTCAAATACTTACAGCTGGACTAAAGGTTCTGGACAAATGATACTCTACTGCTGATCATGTGAAAAAGATCATCAGATGTTTACCCACCAGATGGAGACCTATGGTGGCAGCGCTGAAGATGGCTAAAGATCTGAACAAGATCTCCTTGGAGGAATTGATCAGTTCACTAAGAAGCCATGAAATAGAACTTGAGGAAGATAAACCTCAAAAGAAAGGTAAATCTGTAGCTTTAAAATCTAATAAATCTGCTAAAGCTTTGCAGGTAATAGAGGAAAGCTCTGAAGAATCCTCATCTGAAGATGAAGATGAATTATCCATGCTGTCCAGAAGAATAAATAAACTCTGGAAGCATAAAGGAAAGAAGTTCAGAAACTTCAGAAAGCCTGACCAAAGAAAAGAATCTTCTGGGCACAGAAGATCTGGCAAGAAAGAAGTTGTATGCTATGAGTGCAAAGAACCTGGGCATTACAAGAATGATTGCCCCAAACTTCAAAGAGAAAAACCCAAGAAGAAGTTTGACAAAAAGAAGAAGGTTCTGATGGCAACATGGGATGACTCAGATGAATCTGAATCATCTTCTGAATCAGAAGAAAAATGTGCTAATGTTGCACTGATGGCTAGCACAGAAGATCAGGAGGAAGGAACTTCAGGATATGAATCTGATTATGAATCTGACTCTGAAGCTGAAGAGGTAATGGCTAAACTTACTAAAGAAGAACTTATCAAAGTGTTATCAGAAGTTCTGAAAAGTTATAACAATATTAAGCTCAAATACAAGAAGCTAAAAAGCAGTCTTGAATCTGAGATTAATCTTCTGAAGACAGAACTTGTTGAGCAAAAAGAAATTAATCTGAAAATCAAAAATAACTTTGAAATAGCTCAACAAGAATCTGAATCTGAGACTAAGTCATGTGAAAACATTTTAGAAAAATATGACTCTAGCTTTCAGAGATTCCTTACTAAGAGCATAGACAGAAGCAAGATGGCTTCTATGATCTATGGTGTTAGTGGGAACAACAGAAGAGGTATTGGATATGAATCTTCCTCTGGAAGTAATCCAAAATCTGTTGACAAACTTTTCATCAAGAAGACACCTCTGTACTCTCAATTTAAGTTTGGTCACTTAAATGACATTAAACACACAAGCTCTGAGAAGAATACTTATGTGTTTAAACCCAAGGCAAGTCAGAATAAACATTATGTTGAAAAACAGAAGTTTAGACAAACCTACAAACCAACTAACCCTAAAGGACCCAAGAAGATCTGGGTACCTAAAAGTAAAATAATTCCTGTTGCAGATGTTCTTAGCAGCAAGGCCAGGACGCTAATCATGGTACCTGGACTCTGGATGCTCACGACACATGACAGGAGAAAAGTCTATGTTCCAAAGCCTGGAACTTAGATCTAGAGGTGACGTGAAGTTTGGAGGGAACCAGAAAGGCAAGATCATTGGATCTGGCACTATTGGAAATGGTAAACTTCCATCTATTACTAATGTTTTACTTGTTGAAGGGTTAAAGCATAACTTATTGTCCATAAGTCAATTAAGTGACAATGGTTATGATATTACCTTTAATCAAAAATGTTGTAAAACTATTAGTCAAAAGGATGGCTCTATCCTATTTAGTGGTAAGAGGAAAAACAACATTTATAAAATAAATCTTTCAGAACTTAAAGTTCAGAATGTTAAATGCCTCTTGTCTGTTAATGAAGAGCAATGGGTCTGGCACAAAAGATTGGGCCATATTAATATGAGACGTATATCTCAGATTAATAAACTTAATCTTGTCAGAGGACTTCCTAATCTGAAGTTCACCTCAGATGCTCTTTGTGAAGCATGCCAAAAAGGGAAGTTTTCAAAATCATCTTTTAAATCAAAAAATGTTGTTTCTACTTCCAGACCACTAGAATTACTTCATATTGATCTGTTTGGACCAGTGAAAACTGCATCCATCAGAGGCAAGAAGTATGGATTAGTCATTGTTGATGACTATAGTAGATGGACATGGGTAAAGTTCTTAAAGCACAAGGATGAGTCACATTCTGTGTTCTTTGACTTCTGCAAGCAAGTCCAGAATGAAAAAGATTTCAAAATTATAAAAGTTAGAAGTGATCATGGTGGTGAATTTGAAAATAAATATTTTGAAAAATATTTTAATGAAAATGGCATTGCTCATGATTTTTCCTGTCCTAGAACTCCACAACAAAATGGGGTTGTAGAAAGGAAAAACATAACTCTGCAAGAAATGGCCAGAACCATGATCAATGAGACAAATCTGGTAAAACACTTTTGGGCAGAAGCAATCAACACAGCCTGTTACATTCAGAACAGAGTGTCTGTAAGACCTCTTCTGGAGAAGACTCCATATGAACTGTGGAAGAACAGAAAGCCCAACATTTCATATTTTCATCCTTTTGGATGTATTTGCTATATGTTAAATACTAAAGAAAATCTGAACAAGTTTGATTCCAAAGCACAGAAGTGTTTCATGCTTGGATATTCTGAACGCTCTAAAGGCTACAGAGTATACAACACTGAGACACAGATTGTGGAAGAATCTATTCATGTTAGATTTGATGATAAGCTTGGCAATAAAAAGCCAAAGCAGTCTGAAAACTCTGCAGATAGAGAAGTAGTCTTCACTGACTCTGAAGTCCCAGAAGCAGACAAAGCTCAAGTGAAGGAACCAGAAGCAACGCCAGATGCTATTCCTTTAACTTCTCAGATGAACAATCTAAACATTTCTGAAGAATCAACTGTTAGAGGATCATCATCCAGAATTAAAGCTTCTCATCCAGAGAATGTCATTATTGGAAAGAAGGATGATCCCATCAGAACAAGATCCTTTCTAAGATCATCTGAAGCATCACTATTTGGACTGGTGTCAGAAATTGAACCATCTTCTGTAGATGAAGCTCTGCAAGACAATGATTGGATTATTGCCATGCCAGAAGAGATAAATTAATTCACCAGAAATGATGTATGGGATTTAGTTCAAAGACCACAAGGATTCAATATAATTGGAACAAAATGGGTCTTCAGAAATAATCTGAATGAGAAAGGAGACGTTGAAAGAAATAAGGCAAGGCTTGTTGCTCAAGGGTACAGTCAACAAGAAGGTATTGATTACACTGAAACTTATGCTCCAGTGGCAAGGTTAGAATCTATACGTCTTCTTATTTCATTTTCTGCACAAAATAACATCACTCTGTATCAGATGGATGTTAAAAGTGCCTTTCTAAATGGTATCATAGAAGAAGAAGTTTATGTCCACCAACCTCCTGGTTTTGAAAATGAAAAATTTCCAGATCATGTTTTCAAATTAAAGAAATCTCTATATGGTTTAAAACAAGCTCCCAGAGCTTGGTATGAGAGATTGAGCAATTTTCTTCTGGAGAAAAATTTCATCAGAGGCAAAGTGGACACAACACTCTTTTGTAAATCAATTAAGAAAGATCTTCTAATTTGCCAAATTTATGTGGATGATATAATATTTGGATCTACCAATACTATGCTGGGAAAGGGGTTTGCTACATGTATGCAGGCAGAATTTGAAATGAGCATGATGGGAGAACTCAGATTCTTTCTAGGAATCCAAGTCAATCAAACTCCAGAGTGCACTTACATACATCAGACCAAATATGTTAAAGAACTTCTGAAGAAATTTAACATGACTGATAGTAAGATGGCAAAGACTCCCATGCATCCAACTAGCTCACTTGGCAAGGAAGATGTAAGTAAGAAAGTAGACCAGAAGCTCTACAGAGGTATGATTGGATCTCTTCTTGATTTAACTGCTTCTAGACCTGACATATTGTTCAGTGTATGCTTGTGTGCTAGATTCCAATCAGATTCTAGAGAATCACACTTGACAGCTGTCAAAAGGATTCTAAGGTATCTGAAAGGTACTTCTAATGTGGGTTTGTGTTACAGAAAATCTGATGATTTCAAATTAGTTGGATTCTGTGATGCTGACTACGCTGGAGACAGAGTGGAAAGGAAAATTACTTCTGGAAGTTGTCAATTTCTAGGAAGAAATCTAATCTCTTGGTACAACAAGAAGCAACCCACAATTGCACTTTCAACCACAGAGGCAGAATATATTGCTGCTGCTGGATGTAGCACGCAGATGCTCTGGATGAAACGTCAGCTAGAAGATTATCAAATATTTGAAAGTAACATTTCTATCTTCTGTGATAATACTTCTGCTATATGGTTGTCTAAAAACCCCATTTTACACTCTAAGGCAAAACATATAGAAATTAAGCATCATTTCATCAGAGACTATGTTCAGAAGGGAATCATAAATTTAGCCTTTGTTGATACTGATCATCAATGGGCAGATATTTTTACAAAACCTCTTGTTGAAGATAGATTCAAATTTATTCTGAAAAATATTGGTATGGATTTTTGTCCAGAATGATATTTGTCAGAAGCAAATTTTTACAGATGCAAAAATGCCTAACGCTCTGAAGTATTTCTTCTGACTGCTTATTTATTTTATTAAATTTGTTTTTGTGAAACTCTGAACTAACAATCCTTAGAGGATCTGAACGTTGGTTAACGTTTCATTTCTCAAGAGAATTCAGAACACATGCAAGCAAACACGTGTCACTCCAATTCTGCAAAGGTGGCGTGTACACTACTGAAGAGACGTTTGAGGTGAAGTTTGAATAGTGAAAATCTTGATTTTCCCCCCAATTTGCCAGAAGAAATAAATGCTTGAAATGATTTTTATTCTTTTCATTTAATGCTTTGTTCAAACGTGCAAAATCTGACTGTTTGTATGCCTACTTGTTTTAGTATAAATACATATCTTTTCTTCACATTCACACTTTTCACATCTTAGAAAATTTATGCATTTTCATCTTCTCTTCTCTCTGCATAAAAACCCTAAGCGTGTGACAAAACCATCTTCAATGGCAACTTCATCATCAACTGCTGCACAATTTCAATCTACAATGGCTGCAGTTACCTCTGCTAACATGGGTGTTACTCCTTATTCTCCACCAAAAAGAACTTTACTCACCCCTGTTGAAAAGCTGGAAGTTCTGTGTGAATCAATGGTGGAATTTGATTCACTTGCTGAGAATGGTTTTGAGTTTCGTTCAATTATAGGTGCTCAAGGATGGGTGAAATATTTTGATAGACTGTTTAGACCAGTTTACCCCCTTCTTGTGAAAGAGTTCTGGATACATGCTTTAGTTTACCCTAAGTTTATCTTATATTCTGTTCTGGGTAAAGAAATAATAATAACAGAAGATATGATCAGAAAACTTATTGGGTATGAGGAAACAGATGGAGTTTCACACTTGCCAGCTGGGCGTGTGGATATGGATGAAGTGTATGAAGAAGTGATGACTGCTGGACAAGCTTCTAACAAGTTCAAGGATCTGAAGCCTGACTACAAGATCTGGGCTAAGATCTTCATGGGATGTATTCATCATAGGAAGTCAACAAACTCTCCAGACTATGTCAATAATGAACAGCTTTATTTTATGTACTGCCTCAGTCAGAGCACCAAGGTAGATCTTCCATATATTCTCTTTATGCATCTTTGGAATCATATAAATGCCTCTAGAGAATATGTGAAAGAAAAAGGACAGAAGATCAAAACCTGTATTCCTTTTGGAAGGTTAATCTCAGATCTTCTAACTGAAGATGGACTTGTTACTGCTCTGTATGCTGCTGGAGTTACAGAGGAATTGGAATTCATTTTGGGAAAGCCTCTGAATGCCAAAAGTCTTCAGAGACTTAAAATAGTGGATGAACTCACAACAGCTCCCAAGAAGCTGAATATTTCTGAACTGAGTAAGAAGAGAACTCCTATAGATGATTACCCTCTGTTTTATGCTGAAGAACCAAGGCACATTGTTGTGATGTATATTGATGATTGCAAGAAAGAAGGAAAGCCTATTCCTGCAGACATTATAAAGCAAGCAAGACAACCACTGCCTGTTGCAGAAGAAGAAGAAGAACCACCAAGAAAGAGGACTCAACCAGAAGCAAAAGCTGCACCTGTTCAGAAGAAGATCAAGATTGCTGAGAAGCCACAGAAGCTCCTAAAGAGGAAAGAATCTAGAGACACTCCTTCTGTACCAGCAAAAAGAATCAAGATCAAAGGTACTAAAACTTCTGTATCTTCTGCAAATCCTATTGTTTTAAATGATTCTAATGTTAAGTCTATTCCAAAACCACCCTCTACACAAAATACATCTGTTACTGCTCCATCTCATGTTTCTACCCCATCACCACAAAAATCTTCTAATCCAATTTCCACTTCACCACAAAAACAATCATCTGCTCCAACACCAATAACAACAAAAATAATTCAAACTCCAAAAGTCTCTGTACCACAAACAACTCAACCAAAAATTCAAATCAAACAATCTGTACCACAGAAACAACCATCAGAAAAACAACCCACAGAACAACAACAAACAACAAAACCATCTGCTCAACAAAAACCCTCTGAACCATTTAAACAAAAGCCATCTGAACAACAAAAGCACCCACAAGAAAAACAACTAGAAAAATCATCTGAAACCCTACCAGAAAAAGCCTCTGAACATCAACCACCATCAGATAATCCACCATCCAAATCATCTGAACCCACTGCATCTGTACCTGTTATTTCTGAACCTACAAAAATAACATCTGTTCCAGTTTCATCTGAACCAATAACAATTTCATCTGATCCACCTACCTCAGAACACCCATCAAAACCCTCTGAAATTCCTTCAGAACCAACCAATCCTTCTGAACCCAACATTCCTGAGACAGAAGTTCTTGATGTCACACCACTAAAAATTGTGTTTCAAGTATCTTCTACCTCCTGCACACCAACCACCTCATCAAACTCCTCAGAATCTGACATCCACCCAGATTTTCTAATCTCTCCTTCTCACAAAGATTCTGAGGTAAACCAACCAGAACCTCCTGTATCATTAAAAGTTCCTATTTCAGATCCTATTCCCACACCTGCACCATCATATGAAATCTTGATTCCCAATTCTAACCCAACATCTAACCCAAGAACATCTATTTCATGTGCACAAGTCTCATCATTGTTTCATAATCTTGCTTATGGTTTCAAACTCAAAGACTTTTATGACAGAGTTGAACCATATGACCCTATCACCCCTCTGAAACCCAAACTCACAATCACCCTACCATTTGTACTTCTCACCTACATTCAATCCATGACAGATGTAGGTTCATTAGCAACTATATCATATTCTGCTAAATCTGACAAAGCTGTTGCTTCAGCTATACCAATTTCATCTGATAAAACTGCTGCTTCTGATGAACCTCCAAAATCTGCATTCCAACCTTACTCAAATAAACCCTTTGATGTGGTTTCCTATCACACCAGAGCAAAACCAAATTTGTTAAATGCTTTAAACAGATCCAAACCAGAAAAAGCCCCTAAAATTCCTTTCATTCCATACTACCCTCCTCCTCTGATCTCCATTCCAAAATCCATTTTTCCATCTACTCCTCAACCAAAACCAATAACACTGGAGACTCTGTTACATCCTAAGCCTAGACTTAATGTTAATCATTTATTTCAATCCTTTTTGCAAGAAATACAGTTGTATTTAGGTACTGTACAGAGGAAGTGCTCAGCAACAATGGATGCACAAGAATCTGATGTCATCTGGAATGGATTCATCAACAGATTCAACTCTGTGGCCTCAAATCTGAAGAACATATGTTCTGATGATGTGAAGCTCAGATTTGCTGAAGCTGCAAGAAATCTGTTCTGGACTGTCAAGAGATCTGCACCTTTGCTCCTTACAGATGCTCCTCCACCTTCAGAAGAAACTACTGAACCTGCATCTGAAGATAATCCTTTGGCCATGACTCTGGTAGAACTTCCTTCTGGCTCCAATGCTCCAGACTCTACAGACCCTATGGAAATTGACTCTGTTCAAGCTCCAGAAAATGTTCAACCTTCATCATCTGAGATTAAGCAAGAACATCAAGATTTTGAGGATAAAATTGCTGCTCTGGAAGCTGGTCAATCAGAGATCAAGTCTTGAATGGCCAAACAGGATAAGAAATCTGAAGACATGACTGAGTGGATGTCAAAACAGGATCAGAAGAATGAAACAATGGCTAAGTGGATGTCAAAGCAAGAGCAGTCCTCCTCTGAGATCACGGATCTGTTGAAGATGCTTTTGTCAAAACACTCTTAGATTTTCATTTTTTTTTCATTCTGATGTTTTTGCATCTGATGTTTATTTATGTACTTTTTGATATATCTTCTGATGCATGTACTATTGATCTGAAATCATTGAATGAATCAAAGTTTTCTCCACTAAATTATCTCATTTACTGTTTCCTTTTATCTGTCTTCTTAAAGTTTTTACTTTTTGCATATGACAAAAAAGGGGGAGAAAATATAGATCTGAACTGTTTAATTTAACTTCACCAGAATGAAACTTCAGACATATCTATTCTATCTAACATTTAATCTGAGCATTTCAGAATATTTGATAAGTACACTCTATAAAAGAAACTCTGAGTCTCTCAGATCATTTGACTATTATCAAACTTTGTATCTGAAATTTGCAAAACATTCTGACTTTCAAATATTAAAAGAACAATCAAGATCTAACTCTGAAAATTACTCAAGACAAAAGGGAAGTTTCTATTCCTTATCTGTATTTAACTCAGGGGGAGATTCATCATCTCAGGGGGAGTTATAATTTTAATATTTTCAACAAAACAAAATTTCTGATGTTTTTGTCATCATAAAAAAGGGGGAGATTGTTAGAACACAGATTGGTTCTTAATAATATCTCTATGTTTTGATGATAACTAATATGAAATTTTGTATTTAAGAATTATATACTCTAAAATTTGCTTGAGAGTTTTTACTACAGATAGTAAAGAAATTAACACTCCAGAAGCAAATCAGAATTGAACACAAGAAATTAGCTAGACTCTGAAGCGCCAGATGCACTCATTAGAAGATTCTGATTGCTGCCAACAGAAGATTCTGAGCGTAGCCTCCAAAAGGATCTGAAGCAGAAGCTCCAGAAGGATCTGAAGCAGAAGCTCCAGAAGAATCTGAAGCAAGTCAGAAGCATCTGAAGCAAAGAAGAATTTTGTATGAAGAGTTTTTCAAAGCATAGTTTCTACAGAAGACTCTGAAAGTACTAAAGCTGCCAGTACTGAAGTTCTGTCTCAAATATGCTCTGATCTTAAACACGCTGAAAGCACACCTGCTGCAGAAGACTCTGATTCAGCAAGACTCTAATCATCATCAGAAGACTCTGACCCAATTAGACTCTGATATATTTGCTAAAACCTGAAGAAGAAATATTCAAAGAATATATCCGTTGGAGTGAACCAAACGTCTCTTTCCTTATTTATGCTAGACACAAGAACACAGACAAAAAGGATTTTTCTGTGCTTTCTTCTTCTAGGAAAGGTCACTTGATGTGAAGACAAAAAGGCTCAGACCTTTTGGACACTCTTCTCAACGTGAAGTCCACCTTGGATCAGCTGCCTATAAAAGCAAGACTCCACCAAATTCTTCAGTTGACGTTTGCATTGAAAAGAAATCAACATTCAAGCTCTCATACTTTCATATTCATTCTAAGAATTTATTTCATTGTTCTTAAACTTAAGAGAAATATCACAGTTGTGATAATAGCTTTTTAGAAGCATTCTTACTCTTGTAATAGTTTTACATTGATTGTAAAAGGTTTCCTTAAGAGGATCCAGTTGGGATCAGTAGCTCTTGAGAAGACTAAGAACAGTTGTTCTTAGGTGTTACTATTGTAATCTGTTTGATTTAATAGTGGATTAAGTCCTTGACTGAGAAAGGCAAATCACTCTAGGAAGGGTGGACTGGAGTAGTTGAGTTCAACGAACCAGGATAAAAATACTTGAGTTTTTATTTCTAAGTTTTAATCTTTCATACTTATTCAACCCCCCTTCTAAGTATTATCTCACCTTCAGTTAGGGTGAAAAATCTTCAACATTTATCTATAAAAATCATATTAGTTGCATCACTAGGTGTACAAATGTTGGACATAATGTCTGCCATATCTTTCCCAAGATTCAGTATGTTACTCAAAGTCAAAACATTGTGGGCAACATGACCGTCATACCCTAAATTTACCCTAAATTGATTCTTTTAATCTATATCAGCATGACAAAAGCCTTTCATTTTATCATACTTTCCAAGCAGCAAAATTATCAAAGATTATGCAAGGTGGTTGCTATAAGTAGAAAACTGCGCAATATAAGTTCAAACTAGCTCATATACACATATCATAGGCACACATCATTCTTTCCCCCTTTTTTCCAAATTTTTTAAAGGCATAGATAGAAAAACCAGAACAATACTTCCAAGCTAGGATCATAATAGAGAAAATAGCAACCAACAACTTCTTATGAACACTAGATAGACGCAACATCCTTTCCTTAATCTCCTCAAAAAATCATATTCAACTAAATTTTCTCGAAATAGGCAAGGGGTACCAAAAACATCCTTCCCGGAATGGAATCATGTACTAGATAACAAGAACACACGAACACATACCACAAAACTTCATTAGCGGCAAGTTTGTTCTTCTGATGGGAAAATTTCAAACATAATGTTTGGCACAATGTGTATCACAATGTACTTGTGTAGCCCAAACACCAAGTTAGGGTTAAAAGTCTTCAATATTTATCTATAAAAAATAGATTACTGTCATCACAAGGTGTACTAATTTTTTTTCTTTTCATCAAGATCAGCATGACATTAGTTTCCATTTTATCTCAAATTCCAAACAATAAGAGTATCAGAGAATACGCAAGGTGGTTGCTATAAATAGAAAATTGAGCAAGATAAGCTTAAAACAGGTCATATATGCATATCATAGGCACACATCATTCACTATCCCTTTTTGCCATAATTTGGAAAAAACATAGATAAAAAAACTAGAGCAATACTTCCAAGCAAGGATCAGAAAAGAAAAAATAGCAACCAACAACTTCTTATGAACACTAGATAGAAGCAACGTGCTTTCTTGAATCTCCACATAGCACCATCTCCCTTTAATTATCTAAAAATAGGTCAGCGGTAACAAAAATTGACAGCCCAGAATGGGAACATGTATTAGATAACAACAACACAGGAAGACATACCAGAAAATTTCAATAGCGGCAAGTTTGTTCTTCAGACGGACAAATGTCAAACATAATGTCTAGCACAATGTGTATGAAAATGTACTTATGTAATCACAACACCAAGTTAGGTTTAAAAATCTTCAACAGTTATACATAAAAAATAGATTAGTTTCATTAACAAGTGTACATATGTTGGACACAATGTCTTGCTCATCTTTCCTAAGATTCAGGATGTTACTTGAAGTCTAAACACTTGGGGCGACATGAATGTCATACCCTAAATTTAACTTAATTTTTTGTTTTCATCTAAATTTGCATGACATGAGCTTTCCATTTTACCATGCATTCCAAGTAGCCAAAGTATCAAAGAATGTGCTTGGCTGTCGCTATAAATAGAAAATTGAGCAAGATAAGTATAAACCAACTCATAACACATATCATAACCACACATCATTCACTCTCCCTTTTTGCAATAATTTGGAAAAGGCATAGATCACAAAAACTAGAGTAATACTTCCAAGCAAGGATCAGAAAAGAAAAAAATAGCAACCAACAACTTCTTATGAACACTAGATAAAAGGAACGTCCTTTCTTGAATCTCCACATAGCACTATCTCCCTCTAATTTTATAAAAATAGGCAAGCAGTAACAAAAACATCCCGCCCGGAATGGGAGCATGTATTAGATAACAAGAACATAGGAACACATACCACAAAATTTCAATTGCAGAAAGTTTGTTCTTCAGACGGACAAATGTCTAACATTATGTCTGGCACGACGTGTATGACAATGTACTTATGTAGCCGTAACATTAGGGTGAAATTTATTTAACATTTATCCATACAAGATAGATTAATTTCATCAACAAGTGCACAGATGTTGGACACAATGGCTGCCTCGTAATTCCCACGATTTAGTATGTTACTCAATGTCAAAACACTTGGGGCAACATGAGTGTCATACCATAAATTTTCCCTATATGTTTTTCTTTTCATCAAGATCAACATGACATGAGCATTCCATTTTATCTTTCAATCCAAGCAGCGAAAGTATCTAAGATCATTCGAGGTGGCTGCTATAAATAGAAAATTGAGCAAGATAAGCTTAAACCAGCTAAAAACACATATCATAGGCACACATCATTCACTCTTCCTTTGTGACATCATTTGGAAAAGGCATAGATAAAAAAAACTAGAGCAATAGTTCCAAGCAAGGATCGGAAAAGAAACAATAGCAACAAAAAACTTCTTATGAACAATAGATAGAAGGAACGTCCTTTCTTGAATCTCCACATAGCACCATCTCCCTCAAATTTTCTAAAAATAGGTAAGTAGTAACAAAAATATCCCGCCCGGAATGGGAACATGTATTAGATAACAAGAACACAAGAACACATACCACAAAATTTCAATACCGGAAAGTTTGTTCTTCAGACGGACAAATGCCAAACATAACGTCTAGCACAATGTGTATGACAATTTACTTATGTAGTCGCAACACCAAATTAGGTTGAAAAATATTTAACATTTATACATAAAAATTAGATTAGTTTCATCAACAAGTGTACAGATGTTGGACACAATGTCTTGCTCATCTTTCCCAAGATTCAGTATCTTACTCAAAGTTTAAACACTTCAAGAAACATGAATCTCATACCCAAAAATTACTCTAATTTTTTTCTTTTCATCTAAATCAGCATGACATGAGCTTTTCATTTTATCATGCATTCCAAGCAGCGAAAGTATCAAAGAATATGCATGGCATTCGCTATAAATAGAAAATTGAGAAAGATAAGCTTAAACCAGCTCATAACACATGTCATAGGCACACATAATTCACTTTTCCTTTTTTCCATCATTTGGAAAAGGCGTAAATCAAAAAACTGGAGCAATACTTCCAAGCAAGGATAAGAAAAGAAAAAATAGCAACCAACAACTTCTTAAGAACACTAGATAGAAGCAACGTCCTTTCTTGAATCGCCACATATTACCGTCAACCTTATATTTTCTAAAAATAAGCAAGCGGTAACACAAATATTCAGCCTAGAATGGGAACATGAACTAGATAACAAAAACTCAGGAACACGTACCACAAAGTTTCAATAGTGGCAAGTTTGTTCTTCAGACTTAAAAATGTCAAACATAATGTCTAGCACAATGTGTATGACAATGTACTTATGTAGTCGCAAAGCCAAGTTAGGTTGAAGAATCTTCAACATTTATACATCAAAAATAGATTACTTTCATCAACAAGTGTATAGATGTTGGACACAATATCTTGCTCATCTTTCCCATGATCCAATATGTTACTCAAATTTTAAAAATATGGGGCAACATAAATGTCATACCCTAAATTTACCCTAATTTTTTTCTTTTCATCTAAATCAGCTTGACATGATTTTCTATTTTATCATGCATTCCAAGCAGCGAAAGTGTAAAATAATATGCATGGTGGTCGCTATAAATTGAAAATTAGGCAAGATAAGCTTAAACCAGTTCATAACACATATCAGAGGCACACATCATTCACTCTTACTTTTTGCCTTCATTTGGAAAAGGCATAGATAAAAAAACTAGAGCAATACTTCGAAGCAAGGATCAAAAAAGAAAAAATAGCAACCAACAACTTCTTATGAACACTACATAGAAGCAACGTCCTTTCTTGAATCTCCATATAGCACGATCACCCTTTAATTTTCTAAAAATAGGCAAGCGGTAACAACAATATCCAGCTGAGAATGGTTACATGAACTATGTGACAGAAATACAGGAGCACGTACCACAAAGTTTCAATAGCGGAAAATTTATTCGTCATACATAAAAATGTCAAACATAACGTCTAGCACAATGTGTATGATAATGTACTTATGTAGTCGCAACACCAAATTAGGTGGAAAAATCTTCAACATTTATAGATAAAAATTAGATTAGTTTCATAAAAAAATGTACAGATGTTGGACACAATGTCTACCTCATCTTTCCCAAGATTCAATATGTTACTCAAAGTCTAAACACTTGATGCAATATGAATGTCACACCCTAAATTTACCCTAGTTTTTTTTCTTTTCATCTAAAAAAGCATGCCACGAGCTTTCCATTTTATTATGCATTCCAAGCAGCGAAAGTATCAAAGAATATGCGTGGTGTTCGCTATAAATAGAAAATTGAGCAAGATAAGCTTAAACCAGCTCATAACACATGTCATAGCCACACATGATTCACTTTTCCTTTTTTCCATCATTTGGAAAAGGCATAAATAAAAAAACTAGAGCAATACTTCCAAACAAGGATAAAAAAAGAATAAAAAGCAACCAACAAAATCTTAAGAACACTAGATAGAAGCAATGTCCTTTCTTAAATCGCCACATATCACCTTCTCCCTTTAATTTTCTAAAAATAGGCAAGCGGTAACAAAAATATTCAGCCCATAATGGGAACATGAACTATATGACAAAAATACAGGAACACGCACCACAAAGTTTCAATAGCGGCAAGCTTGTTCTTAAAACATAAAAATGTCAAACATAATGTCTAGCACAATCTGTATGACAATGTACTTATGTAGTCGCAAAACCAAGTTAGGTTGAAAAGTCTTCAACATTCATACATGAAAAATATATTACTTTTATTAACAAGTGTACAGA
Source organism: Lathyrus sativus (assembly GCA_963859935.3). Lineage (NCBI taxonomy): Eukaryota > Viridiplantae > Streptophyta > Magnoliopsida > Fabales > Fabaceae > Lathyrus > Lathyrus sativus. The sequence continues at coordinate 286,137,600 of OZ012736.1, read as the reverse complement.
TGTGGGACACAATATCTTGCTCATCTTTCCCATGATTCAATATGTTACTCAAATTCTAAAAACCTTGGGCAACATGATTGTCATACCCTAAATTTACCCTAATTGCTTTCTTTTCATCTAAATCAGCATGATATGAGCTTTCTATTTTATCATGCACTCCAAGCAGTGAAAGTATAAAAGAATATGCATGTGGTCGCTATAAATAGAAAATTGAACAAGATAAGCTTAAACCAGCTCATAACACATATCATAGGCACACATCATTCACTCTTCCTTTTTTCCTTCATTTGGAAAAGGCATAGATAAAAAAAACTAGAGCAATACTTCCAAGCAAGGATCAGAAAAGAAAAAATAGCTCCCAACAACTTCTTATGAACAGTATATACAAGCAACGTCCTTTCTTAAATCTCCATATAGCATGATCTCCCTTTCATTTTCTAAAAATAGGCAAGCGGTAACAACAATATCCAGCCCAGAATGGGAACATGAACTATGTGACAGAAATACAGGAACACGTACCACAAAGTTTCAATAGCGGAAAATTTATTCATCAGACATAAAAATGTCAAACATATTGTCTAACACAATGTGTACGACAATGTAGTTGTGTAGTCGCAACACCAAATTTGGTTGAAAAATCTTCAACATTTATACATAAAAATTAGATTAGTTTCATTAACAAGTGTACAGATGTTGGACACAATGTCTAGCTCATCTTTCCCAAGATTCAGTATGTTACTCAAAATCTAAACACTTGATGCAACATGAATGTCATACCCTAAATTTACCTTAGTTTTTTTTTCTTTTCATCTAAATTAGCATGACATGAGCTTTCCAATTTATCATGCATTCCAAGCAGCGAAAGTATCAAAGAATATGCATGACGTTCGCTATAAATAGAAAATTGAGCAAGATAAGCTTAAAGCAGCTCATAACACATATCATAGGCACACATTATTCACCCTTCCTTTTTGCCATCATTTGGAAAAGGCATAGATCAAAAAACTAGAGCAATACTTCCAAGCAAGGGTCAAAAAAGAAAAAATAGCAACCAACAATTTCTTATGAACACTAGATGGAAGCAATGTCCTTTCTTCAATCGCCACATATCATCATCTTCCTTTAATTTTCTAAAAATAGGCAAGCGGTAAGAAAAATATCCATCCCAGAAAGGGAACATGAAGTAGATGACAAAAACACAGAAACATGTACCACAAAGTTTTAATAGCGGTAAGTTTGTTCTTTAGACATAAAAATATTAAACATAATGTCTAGCACAATGTGTATGACAATGTACTTATGTAGTCGCAACACCAAATTAGGTTCAAAAATCTTCAACATTTATACATGAAAAATAGATTAGTTTCATCAACATGTGTACAGATGTTGGACACAATGTCTTGCTTATCTTTCCCAAGATTTAGTATGTAACTCAAAGTCTAAACAATTGGGGAAACATGAATGTCATACCCAAAATTAACCCTAATTTTTTTCTTTTCGTCTAAATCAGCATGACATGAGCTTTCTATTTTATAATGCATTCCAAGCAGCGAAAGTATCAAAGAATAAGCATGGCGGTCGCTACAAATAGATGACAAAAACACAGAAACATGTACCACAAAGTTTTAATAGCGTTAAGTTTGTTCTTTAGACATAAAAATGTCAAACATAATGTCTAGCACAATGTGTATGACAATGTACTTATGTAGTCGCAACACCAAATTAGGTTCAAAAATCTTCAACATTTATACATGAAAAATAGATTAGTTTCATCAACATGTGTACAGATGTTGGACACAATGTCTTGCTTATCTTTCCCAAGATTTAGTATGTAACTCAAAGTCTAAACACTTGAGGAAACATGAATGTCATACCCAAAATTAACCCTAATTTTTTTTCTTTTCGTCTAAATCAGCATGACATGAGATTTCTATTTTATCATGCATTCCAAGCAGCGAAAGAATCAAAGAATAAGCATGGCGGTCGCTACAAATAGAAAATTGGGCAAGATAAGTTTAAACCAGCTCATAACAAATATCATAGGCACAAACATTCACTCTCCCTTTTTGCCATAATTTGGAAAAGCCATAGAACAAAAAACTAGCAATACTTTCAAGCAAGGATCTGGAAAAAAAAAATAGCAACCAACAACTTCTTATGAACACTAGATAGAAGCAACGTCCTTTCTTGAATCTCCACATAACACCATCTCACGTTAATTTTCTATAAAAAGGCAAGAGGTAACAAAAATATCTATCCCGGAATGTGAACATGTGTTATATAACATAAACACAGGAACACATACCAGAAAATTTCAATAGCGGCAAGTTTGATCTTCAGACGGACAAATGTCAAACATAATGTCTAGCACAATGTGTATGACAATGTACTTATGTAGTCGCAACAACAAGTTAGGTTTAAGAATCTAAAAAATTTATACATAAAAAAAAGATTAGTTTCATCAACAAGTGTACAGATGTTGGACACAATGTCTTGCTCATCCTTCCCAAGATTCATTATGTTACTCTAATTCTTAAAACATGGGGCAACATGAATGTAATACCCTAAATTTACCCAAATTTTTTTATTTTCATCTAAATCAGCATGACATGAGCTTTCCATTTTATAATGCATTCCAAGCAGCAAAAGTATCAAAAAAATATGCTTGGTGGTTGCTATAAATAGAAAATTGAGCAAGATAAGCTTAAACCAGCTCATAACACATATCATAGGCACACCTCATTCAACCTTCCTTTTTGCCATCATTTGGAAACGGTATAGATCAAAAAACTAGAGCAATACTTCCAAGCAAGGATTAGAAAAGAAAATATAGCAACCAATCACTTCTTATGAACACTAGATAGAAGTAATGTCCTTTCTTCAATCGCCACATATCATCATCTCGCTTTAATTTTCTAAAAATAGACAAGCGGTAAGAAAAAAATCCAGCCCAGAATGGGTACAAGAAGTAGATGACAAAAACACAGGAACACATACCACAAAGTTTTAATAGCGGCAAGTTTGTTCTTCAGACATAAAAATGTCAAACATAATTTCTAGCACAATGTGTATGACAATGTACTTATGTAGTCGCAACACCAAATTAGCTTGAAAAATCATCAACATTTATACATAAAAAATAGATTAGTTTCATCAACATGTGTACAGATGTTGGACACAATGTCTTGCTAATCTTTCCCAAGATTTAGTATGTTACTCAAAGTCTAAACACTTGGGGCAACATGAATGTCATACCCTAAATTTACCCTAATTTTTTTCTTTTCGTCTAAATCAGCATGACATGAGCTTTCCATTTTATCATGCATTCCATGCAGCGAAAGTATCAATGAATAAGCATGGCGGACGCTACAAATAGAAAATTGAGCAAGATAAGTATAAACCAGCTCATAACACATATCATAGGCACAAATCATTCACTCTACCTTTTTGCCATAATTTGGAAAAGCCATAGATCAAAAAACTATAGCAATACTTTCAAGCAAGGATCAGAAAAGAAAAAATAGCAACCAACCACTTCTTATGAACACTAGATAGAAGCAATGTCCTTTCTTCAATCCCCACATATCATCATCTCGCTTTAATTTTCTAAAAATAGGCAAGCGGTAAGAAAAATATCCAGCCCAGAATGGGAACATGAAGTAGATGACAAAAACACAGGAACACGTACCACAAAGTTTTAATAGCGGCAAGTTTGTTCTTCAGACATAAAAATGTCAAACATAATTTCTTGCACAATGTGTATGACATTGTACTTATATAGTCGCAACACCAAATTAGCTTGAAAAATCTTCAACATTTATACATAAAAAATAGATTAGTTTCATCAACATGTGTACATATGTTGGACACAATGTCTTGCATATCTTTCCCAAGATTTAGTATGTTACTCAAAGTCTAAACACATGGGGCAACATGAATGTCATACCCTAAATTTACCCAATTTTTTTTTATTTTTATCTAAATCAGCATGACATGAGCTTTCTAGTTTATCATGCATTCCAAGCAGCGAAAGTATCAAAGAATAGGCATGGCGGACGCTACAAATAGAAAATTGAGCAAGATAAGTATAAACCAGCTCATAACACATATCATAGGCACAAATCATTCACTCTCCCTTTTTGCCATAATTTGGAAAATCCATAGTTCAAAAAACTATAGCAATTCTTTCAAGCAAGGATCAGAAAAGAAAAAATAGCAACCAACCACTTCTTATGAACACTAGATAGAAGCAATGTCCTTTCTTCAATCCCCACATATCATCATCTCGCTTTAATTTTCTAAAAATAGGCAAGCGGTAAGAAAAATATCCAGCCCAGAATGGGAACATGAAGTAGATGACAAAAACACAGGAACACGTACCACAAAGTTTTAATAGCGGCAAGTTTGTTCTTCAGACATAAAAATGTCAAACATAATTTCTAGCACAATGTGTATGACATTGTACTTATATAGTCGCAACACCAAATTAGCTTGAAAAATATTCAACATTTATACATAAAAAATAGATTAGTTTCATCAACATGTGTACATATGTTGGACACAATGTCTTGCTTATCTTTCCCAAGATTTAGTATGTTACTCAAAGTCTAAACACATGGGGCAACATGAATGTCATACCCTAAATTTACCCAAATTTTTTTATTTTTATCTAAATCAGCATGACATGAGCTTTCTATTTTATCATGCATTCCAAGCAGCGAAAGTATCAAAGAATAGGCATGGTGGTCGCTATAAATAGCAAATTGAGCAAGATAAGTTTAAACCAGCCTATAACAAATATCATAGGCACAAATCATTCACTATCCCTTTTTGCCATAATTTGGAAAATCCATAGTTCAAAAAACTATAGCAATTCTTTCAAGCAAGGATCTGAAAAGAAAAAATAGCAACCAACAACTTCTTATGAACACTAGATAGAAGCAACGTCCTTTCTTAAATCTACACATAACACCATCTCACGTTAATTTTGTAAAAATAGGCAAGCGGTAAGAAAAATATCCAGCCCATAATGGGAACATGAAGTAAATGACAAAAACACAGGAACACGTACCACAAAGTTTTAATAGCGGCAAGTTTGTTCTTCAGACATAAAAATGTCAAACATAATTTCTAGCACAATCTGTATGACAATGTACTTATGTAGTCCAAACTACAAATTAGCTTGAAAAATCTTCAACATTTATACATAAAATATAGATTAGTTTCATCAACATGTGTACAGATGTTGAACACAATGTCTTGCTTATCTTTCCTAAGATTTAGTATGTTACTCAAAGTCTAAACACTTGGGGAAACATGAATGTCATACCCTAAATTTACCCTAATTTGTTTCTTTTCGTCTAAATCAGCATGACATGAGCTTTCTATTTTATCATGCATTCCAAGCAGCGAAAGTATCAAAGAATAAGCAAGTCGTTTGCTACAAATAGAAAATTGAGCTAGATAAGTATAAACCAACTCATAACACATATCATACGCACGAATCATTCACTCTCCCTTTTTACCATAATTTGGAAAAGCCATAGATCAAAAAACTATAGCGATACTTTCAAGCAAGGATCAGAAAAGAAAAAAGAGCAACCAACCACTTCTTAAGAACACTAGATAGAAGCAATGTACTTTCTTCAATCGCCACATATCATCATCCCGCTTTAATTTTCTAAAAATAGGCAAGCGGTAAGAAAAATATCCAGCCCAGAATGGGAACATGAAGTAGATGACAAAAATACAGGAACACGTACCATAAAGTTTTAATAGCGACAAGTTTGTTCTTCAGACAAAAAAATGTCAAACATAATTTCTAACACAATGTGTATGACAGTGTACTAATGTAGTCGCAATACCATATTAGCTTGAAAAATCTTCAACATTTATACATAAAAAGTAGATTAGTTTCATCAACATGTGTACAGATGTTGGACACAATGTCTTGCATATCTTTCCTAAGATTTAGTATGTTACTCAAAGTCTAAACACTTGGGGAAACATGAATGTCATACCCTAAATTTACCCTAATTTGTTTCTTTTCGTCTAAATCAGCATGACATGAGCTTTCCATTTTATCATGCATTCCAAGCAGCGAAAGTATCAAAGAATAAGCATGGCGGTCGCTACAAATAGAAAATTGAGCAAGATAAGTTTAAACCAGCTCATAACACATATCATAGGCACAAATCATTCACTCTCCCTTTTTGCCATAATTTAGAAAAGCCATATATCAAAAAACTATCGCAATGCTTTCAAGCAAGGATAAGAAAAGAAAAACTAGCCACTAACCACTTCTTATGAACACTAGATAGATGCAATGTCCTTTCTTCAATCGCCACATATCATCATTTCGCTTTAATTTTCTAAAAATAGGCAAGCGGTAAGAAAAATATCCACCCCAGAATGGGAACATGAAGTAGATAATACAAACACAGGAACAAGTACCACAAAGTTTTAATAGCGACAAGTTTGTTCTTCAGACATAAAAATGTCAAACATAATTTCTAGCACAATGTGTATGACAATGTACTTATGTAGTCGCAACACCAAATTAGCTTCAAAAATCTTCAACATTTATACATAAAATATAGATTAGTTTCATCAACATGTGTACAGATGTTGGACACAATGTCTTGCTTATCTTTCCCAAGATTTAGTATGTTACTCAAAGTCTAAACACTTGGGGAAACATGAATGTCATACCCTAAATTTACCCTAATTTTTTTCTTTCCGTCTAAATCAGCATGTAATGAGCTTTCCATTTTAGCATGCATTCCAAGCAGCGAAAGTATCAAACAATAAGCATGGCGGTCGCTACAAATAGAAAATTGAGCAAGATAAGTTTAAACCAACTCATAACACATATCAAAGGCACAAATCATTCACTCTCCCTTTTTGCCATAATTTGGAAAAGCCATAGATCAAAAAACTATAGCAATACTTTCAAGCAAGGATCAGAAAAGAAAAAATAGCAACCAACCACTTCTTATGAACACTAGATAGAAGCAATGTCCTTTCTTCAATCGCCACATATCATCATATCGCTTGAATTTTCTAAAAATAGGCAAGCGGTAAGAAAAATATCCAGCCTAGAATGGGAACATGAAGTAGATGACAAAAACACAGGAGCTTGTACCGCAAAGTTTTGATAGCGGCAAGTTTTTTCTTCAGACATAAAAATGTCAAACATCATTTCTAGCACAATGTGTATGACAGTGTTCTTATGTAGTCGCAACACCAAATTAGCTTGAAAAATCTTCAACATTTATACATAAAAAATAGATTAGTTTCATCAACATGTGTACAGATGTTGGACACAATGTCTTGCTTATCTTTCCCAAGATTTAGTATGTTACTCAAAGTCTAAACACATGGGGAAACATGAATGTCATACCCTAAATTTACCTTAATTTTTTACTTTTCGTCGAAATCAGCATGACATGAGCTTTCAATTTTATCTTGCATTCTAAGCAGCGGAAGTATCAAAGAATAAGCATGGCAGTCGCTACAAATAGAAAATTGAGCAAGATTAGTATAAACTAGCTCAGAACACATATCATAGGCACAAATCATTCACTCTCCCTTTTTACCATAATTTGGAAAAGCCATAGATAAAAAACTATAGCAATAATTTCAAGCAAGGATCAGAAAAGAAAAAATAGCAACCAACCACTTCTTATGAACATTAGATAGAAGCAATGTCCTTTCTTCAATCGACAAATATCATCATCTCGCTTTAATTTTCTAAAAATAGGCAAGCGTTAAGGAAAATATTCAGCCCAGAAAAGGAACATGAAGTAGATGACAAAAACACAGGAACACGTACCACAAAGTTTTAATAGCGGCAAGATTGTTATTCAGACATAAAAATGTCAAACATAATTTCTAATACAATGTGTATGACAGTGTCATTATGTAGTCGCAACACCAAATTAGCTTGAAAAAAATTCAACATTTATACATTAAAAATAGATTAGTTTCATCAACATGTGTACAGATGTTGGAACCAATGTCTTGCTTATCTTTCCCAAGATTTAGTATGTTACCCAAAGTCTAAACACTTGGGGAAATATGAATGTCATACCCTAAATTTAGCCTAATTTTTTTCTTTTCATCTAAATCAGCATGACATGAGCTTTCCACTTTATCATGCATTCCAAGCAGCGAAAGTATCAAAGAATAAGCATGGCGGTAGCTACAAATAGAAAATTGAGCAAGATAAGTATAAACCAGCTCATAACACATATCATAGGCACAAATCATTCGCTCTCCCTTTTTGCCATAATTTGGAAAAGCCATAGATCAAAAAACTATTGCATTACTTTCAAGCAAGGATCAGAAAAGAAAAAATAGCAACCAACCACTTCTTATGAACATTAGATAGAAGCAATGCCCTTTCTTCAATCGTCACATATCATCATCTCGCTTTAATTTTCTAAAAATAGGCAAGCGGTAAGAAAAATATTCAGCCCAGAGTTGGAACATGAAGTAGATGACAAAAACACAGGAACACGTACCACAAAGTTTTAATAGCGGCAAGTTTGTTCTTCAGACATAAAAATGTCAAACATAATTTCTAACACAATGTGTATGACAGTGTCATTATGTAGTCGCAACAACAAATTAGCTTGAAAAATCTTCAACATTTATACATAAAAAATAGATTAGTTTCATCAACATGTGTACAGATGTTGGAACCAATGTCTTGCTTATCTTTCCCAAGATTTAGTATGTTACTCAAAGTCTAAACACTTGGGGAAACATGAATGTCATACCCTAAATTTACCCTAATTTTTTTCTTTTCGTCTAAATCAGCATGTAATGAGCTTTCCATTTTAGCATGCATTCCAAGCAGCGAAAGTATCAAAGAATAAGCATGGCGGTCGCTACAAATAGAAAATTGAGCAAGATAAGTTTAAACCAGCTCATAACACATATCAAAGGCACAAATCATTCACTCTCCCTTTTTGCCATAATTTGGAAAAGCCATAGATCAAAAAACTATAGCAATACTATCAAGCAAGGATCAGAAAAGAAAAAATAGCAACCAACCACTTCTTATGAACACTAGATAGAAGCAATGTCCTTTCTTCAATCGCCACATATCATCATATCGCTTGAATTTTCTAAAAATAGGCAAGCGGTAAGAAAAATATCCAGCCTAGAATGGGAACATGAAGTAGATAACAAAAACACAGGAGCACGTACCGCAAAGTTTTGATAGCGGAAAGTTTGTTCTTCAGACATAAAAATGTCAAACATCATTTCTAGCACAATGTGTATGACAGTGTTCTTATGTAGTCGCAACACCAAATTAGCTTGAAAAATCTTCAACATTTATACATAAAAAATAGATTAGTTTCATCAACATGTGTACAGATGTTGGACACAATGTCTTGCTTATCTTTCCCAAGATTTAGTATGTTACTCAAAGTCTAAACACATGGGGAAACATGAATGTCATACCCTAAATTTACCCTAATTTTTTTCTTTTCGTCTAAATCAGCATGACATGAGCTTTCAATTTTATCTTGCATTCCAAGCAGCGGAAGTATCAAAGAATAAGCATGGCAGTCGCTACAAATAGAAAATTGAGCAAGATTAGTATAAACTAGCTCAGAACACATATAAGAGGCACAAATCATTCACTCTCCCTTTTTACCATAATTTGGAAAAGCCATAGATAAAAAACTATAGCAATAATTTCAAGCAAGGATCAGAAAAGAAAAAATAGCAACCAACCACTTCTTATGAACATTAGATAGAAGCAATGTCCTTTCTTAAATCGCCAGATATCATCATCTCGCTTAAATATTCTAAAAATAGGCAAGCGTTAAGAAAAATATTCAGCCCAGAAAAGGAACATGAAGTAGATGACAAAAACACAGGAACACGTACCACAAAGTTTTAATAGCGGCAAGTTTGTTCTTCAGACATAAAAATGTCAAACATAATTTCTAACACAATGTGTATGACAGTGTCATTATGTAGTCGCAACACCAAATTAGCTTGAAAAAAATTCAACATTTATACATTAAAAATAGATTAGTTTCATCAACATGTGTACAGATGTTGGAACCAATGTCTTTCTTATCTTTCCCAAGATTTAGTATGTTACTCAAAGTCTAAACACTTGGGGAAACATGAATGTCATACCCTAAATTTACCCTAATGTTTTTTCTTTTCATCTAAATCAGCATGACATGAGCTTTCCACTTTATCATGCATTCCAAGCAGCGAAAGTATCAAAGAATAAGCATGGCGGTCGCTACAAATAGAAAATTGAGCAAGATTAGTATAAACTAGCTCAGAACACATATCATAGGCACAAATCATTCACTCTCCCTTTTTGCCATAATTTGGAAAAGCCATAGATAAAAAACTATAGCAATAATTTCAAGCAAGGATTAGAAAAGAAAAAATAGCAACCAACCACTTCTTATGAACATTTGATAGAAGCAATGTCCTTTCTTCAATCGCCACATATCATCATCTCGCTTTAATTTTCTAAAAATAGGCAAGCGTTAAGAAAAATATTCAGCCCAGAGTAGGAACATGAAGTAGATGACCAAAACACAGGAACACGTACCACAAAGTTTTAATAGCGGCAAGTTTGTTCTTCAGACATAAAAATGTCAAACATAATTTCTAACACAATGTGTATGACAATGTCATTATGTAGTCGCAACAACAAATTAGCTTGAAAAATCTTCAACATTTATACATAAAAAATAGATTAGTTTCATCAACATGTGTACAGATGTTGGAACCAATGCTTGCTTATCTTTCCCAAGATTTAGTATGTTACTCAAAGTCTAAACACTTGGGGAAACATGAATGTCATACCCTAAATTTACTGTAATTTTTTTCTTTTCATCTAAATCAGCATGACATGAGCTTTCCATTTTATCATGCATTCCAAGCAGCGAAAGTATCAAAGATTAAGCATGGCGGTCGCTACAAATAGAAAATTGAGCAAGATAAGTATAAACCAGCTCATAACACATATCATAGGCACAAATCATTCACTCTCCCTTTTTGCCATAATTTGGAAAAGCCATAGATCAAAAAACTATAGCAATACTTTCAAGTAAGGATCAGAAAAGAAAAAATAGCAACCAAACTCTTCTTATGAACACTAGATAGAAGCAATGTCCTTTCTTCAATCGTCACATATCATCATCCCGCTTTAATTTTCTAAAAATAGGCAGGCGGTAAGAAAAATATCTAGCCCAGAATTGGAACATTAATTAGATGACAAAAACACGGGAACAAGTACCACAATGTTTTAATAGCGGCAAGTTTGTTCTTCAGACATAAAAACGTCAAACATAATTTCTTGCACAATGTGTATGACAGTGTACTTATGTAGTCGCAACACCAAATTAGCTTGAAAAATCTTCTACAGTTATACATAAAAAATAGATTAGTTTCATCAACATGTGTAGAGATGTTGGACACAATGTCTTGCTTATCTTTCCCAAGATTTAGTATGTTACTCAAAGTCTAAACACTTGAGGAAACATGAATGTCATACCCTAAATTTACCCTAATTTTTTTCATTTCGTCTAAATCAGCATGACATGAGCTTTCCATTTTATCATACATTTCAAGTAGCGAAAGTATCAAAGAATAAGCATGGCGGTCGCTACAAATAGAAAATTGAGCAAGATAATTATAAACCAGCTCATAACACATATCATAGGCACAAATCATTCGCTCTCCCTTTTTGCCATAATTTGGAAAAGCCATAGATCAAAAAACTATATCAATACATTCAAGAAAGGATCAGAAAAGAAAAAATAGCAACCAACCACTTCTTATGAACACTAGATAGAAGCAATGTCCTTTCTTCAATCGTCACATATCATCATCTCGCTTTAATTTTCTAAAAATAGGCAAGCGGTAAGAAAAGCATGGCGGTCGCTACAAATAGAAAATTGAGCAAGATAATTTTAAACCAGCTCATAACACATATCATAGGCACACATCATTCACTCTCCCTTTTTGCCATAATTTGGAAAAGTTATAGATCAAAAATCTAGAGCAATAATTTCAAGTAAGGATCAGAAAAGAGAAAATAGCAACCAACAACTTCTTATGAACACTAGATAGAAGCAACGTTCTTTCTTGAATCTCCACATAGGAGTTTTGCACTTTAGAGGAGTAACTCGTCGAACTGGTTAAGCACTGGTAGGATGCACCAAACTGGGTTGAAGACCACGAGGAGGTATGTTGTCAACAGTAACAGCTGGGTTAGAACCCACAACAACGTTGGTAATCTCAGAAACAACCGTAGGTTGATTATCCATCTTCACCTTAAGGGCTTGCAACATCTCCATAATCTGCCCAACACTTCCTCGAAGATCCTCGAGTTCATGGCTGACACGGTCGATCTCTTGAGCTTGTTCTTCCATCCTTTTTCGAGCTTAGGCTCTAGTGTTGTACTGATGCGGAGGACCCAGGTGTCGCTACTGCGAAAATCGGCGCCGACTATGACAAAAGAGTCGCCACCGTGCATTATTTATCCCAAAGGAGAGAAAGGAAACGCTCAGAGTAAACCTAACGCAAAACGGGAAAGGAATGGTCATCGCAACCAAACCCCTGGATTCGGGAGTCGATTACGCAAGGGGAAGTTATTAGCACCCCTCACGTCTGCCGTACTCGACGGGATCCACACTTGTTTTCTTGTACGGATTGTTACTCTATCTACACTAAAGGTCAAGGGACAAAAGGAAAGAAAAGAGAAAAGAGACTCGATAGAGCTTCGCCGCTCTATGCCTACGTATTCCCTCGTGCAATGGGAAAGTCAGAGTCTACGTAGTTTGGCTAACTACGGATGAAGGTGGGAAGGTTGCTCGCTAGGATACGGCATCCTATGCCTACGTACTTTCATACAGCATGAAAGATCAGAGCAAACGTAGTTCGGGCTACGGAAGAACCAAGCTTGTCTGACTGTTTTTATTACCTTATGAAAGGGGTTTTTCTTGATTAAGAGTCCAAGCGGACAAAAATGACACTTTGATGTTTGTTTTGAATCTTTTACGAAAGAAGTGTTTTTTTAGTTTGTTTGCAATCTCTGACGCACTAGAGACTATGGTTTGAGAGTGACTACGTCGCGTGTCACCCAAAGGGTGCCACACTAAGCAGCCAGACTACTGGAAAGAAGCTCTCCAACAACCCTTTCTCAAATAGCTTAAGGCTCGTAACGTACGACATCGATTAACCTTATTACTGTATTTTTGAGTTGTTTTGAGATAAGAAGAGAAAGAAACTCTAAAAAGCCTAGGGTTGAAAAGGGAATAAAAACTAACCTAATGTTGTCATGCATGGATAAGAATCCTAATGTCTGTCATAAATCCCTCCTGCACAGAGGAAATCAGAGATCCTAGGGGATAAACAGAAAAGAAAGCAAGCAAATACAGTAAAATGCATGCAATGCAGCAATACAAGCGAGGCAAGGGGCGTCCTGCTCTACCTCGAACCTGGGAAAACAACAGGCAAAGTGAATCAACATTCACTTCAAACCTTAAGGGGGCAAGCTGTACAAGCCAACAAACAATACAGAAAAACCAAAATAAAATAGAGGAGGCAACCCAAGCAACAACATCACACTCCTACAACAAACAGCACAAGCAGCAGCTCTAAACAACAACAGTTGATTTTGACAGCAAAAGAGTTGACAGCAACAACCTTCTTCAAGCTTCACTAAGCTTCACCAAGCACTAAGCTTCAACAAGCAAACAACTTCATCAAGCAAGCAGCTTCGACAAGCAGACAACTTCAACAAGCAACTGGCTTCAACAAGCAACACTCCTAGCTTCAACAAGCTTCTAGCTTCAACAAGCACAAACTTCATTCTCAACAAGCTTCAACAAGCAACCTCCAAAGGAGAATCAATTAACAAGATCAGGTTGAAATGTTAAGTAACTTAATGACAACCAAAGGAAGCCACTAAGAACTTAACATTATAAGAGAATGGCATCCTCAAAGTTCTACTCTTAAAGCATGCCATTCATCCCTCCAAAGGAGAGATTTTATGTCATTGGATTGAATGGAGATGAACAATATACTCCATGTTTGAAGAAACAAGCAAAACTAATCTAATGCTCTTCCTAAAACCCTAGTTTCCCTAAGCTCCTGACAAGCATCCACAAGATGAGAAATTCTTCATGTCCATGCTCTTTCAAGCTCTCCAAAGCATCTTCAAGTTGTCTTCATGTTCATCCAAAAGCTAAGGCACCACCACTTAAGTCTAATGGGAACTATTGGGTTAAACTAGTCAAGTTAGTTCATTAGAAACACCTAGAAGTTAGTCCTAAAACTAATTCTAATTAAAATACCAAAAATGATTGTAAAATCCTATAAAAAATTCTAAGGGTTCCTAAACCTCTTAAGAATCACTCCATACAAAAACCAGGGGGTTAACCAATCATTAAATCCTAAAACTATGCCTTAAACCTAAGGGTACTATCTTAAAACCCTAAATCTACACCACTTAAAGTTTAGTGTTCAAAACAGCCTATAGTTATCTCACAAAATTATGATAAAAATACTAAGGGTACATGCATTTCTAAGCTACATAATCCAAAAAGAATCACCTAAAAAATATACACCAAACACCCATACTAAAATCAGCAAGAACAAGCACCAAACAAATTGAATTTAAAACCAATTAAAATGCAAAAATGCAATTAAAATAATAAAATGCATGAATTAATGAAATTTTAATCCTAGAAAATTCTACACTCTTTAAAGAGTCCAGGGGAAAAAGTCTCACCTAAAAAAGATTAATTTTCTATTTGTTGTGATTTTATTTCTAACCTATATGAAAATGACAAAATAAAAGAAAAACAATACAAAAATGATAAATGTGCGTGGTATATAGCAATTATTCTACGTGTGTTCTCCAGACATGGGCCCAAGGGGGGTGCGCGTATCAAATGAGTAACTAGGCCCAAGCGAGATTAAAAAGAAACCAGAAAATGAATGGAAATTGGAGAAATGTTTGTGCTGAATAGCAAGGTTTCTACGTTGTAATTCACCATGGGCCTAACTAGAGGGTGTTGATAGTAAAAGAATCACTAAGCCCAGACAACTCAGTATAATGAAACGGTGAGTTTCATCAACTCACTTCCATTCAAAAATCCACAACGCATCGTGGCCGTTGGTTTGAGTTAGTGGTCAAGGTCAAGCATGGATCTAACGTCTGAGAAGTCATCTTCTCCAAAATTCAAATATGAGAGGGAAGCAGGGGGGACGGTGGCCTGAGCTTGCGCCACCTTCGTCTCCGGTTGCAGGCAAACAAAAGTGTATCAAACAGCCAAACTTGTCATTCATTTTTACTCAAAATCCATCACTGAATCCAATTCCACCCTCCAAATTTCCTGATTCTCCTTCTAAACCAAAATACGATCCAAAGTTCAGACAATGATCAATTCTTGAATGGCTCAATTCTAGCATCTAAAGGCTCTAAACTCATCTACACCTATCACTGATCAGAACTAACCATTCAACCATGCTTAAATCCTCAAGAATTGTGAGTTATACTCCTCCACAGAAATTGCAATGCACCAAGTTTTGTCTCTAAACCTCAATCTTTTGTACTAGAAACCTTCCTAGCATCATCACTAATCTATCCCCCTATCAAATCCTAATCAATTTCCTATGAATTATGCTGAAACTTGAAAGATGCATACCTGGTGTAAATGGATGAACAGAGTAGGTTTTTCTTCGATTCAGCCTCTAATCTCTTCCAGATTCGTTCAACAACTCCTTCTGAAGCTTCTCCAATCAACAATTTTCCTTGAATTCACCTTGATTCCCAAAACCGATTCTTGATGCAATGATGAAATTTTCAGTTGCTCTCTCTCGATTCTCTTCAATGCTTGCCCCCAAAAAAATGGCCTGAATGCATTGCACTTGTTATATAGAAATGGTTAGAAGCATCTAGAACCTTTTGGAGCTAACAGAATGAGAAATTGAATTTCTCATTCTCCTTGAAAATCTCATATGTGCAGCTCGTTTTTTGCTCTGTTCCACAGCTTGAATTCACTTGCCAAGTTCATCTCATGAGAATTAGAACTGAATGGAATGGGTAATTGCCTTATTTCTGATCTTATGGAGTGGATTGGATATGTTACTTCCATCATAAGTTACAAAATGGAACCATGTGAAATTGGCCTCAAATGCAAAATGTGCTATTGCCATCACTCTTAAAGTGTTATTTATGATCAAAATGATATATAACATGACCTTGTTTGACCCTAAATCAAGAAATGCCAATTTTTGGCCTTTTAATGTGTATTTTTCTCTCCTTTCAAAGCCATTTCAAATGATTTTGTGTTACAAGCCAATCCAAGCTCTCATGACCACTTGGTTGCACTCAAAACATCATTTTTAACAAGTTCCATGTTGAACAATTTTCCATTTGAAGCTTGCAAGTTGGAGTTATGGACCTATAATCCAAATGACCTATAATCTCACTTTCCCAAAATACCCCTGGCTTGCAAAGATCATAACTTGAGCTCCACAAATCAGAATGAGATGTTCTATACCTTTTTGGAAAGCTAAGATCAAGAGGAACAACTTTCATGTTCACCAAAAGTCCATTTGAAAACTAATTGAAGGTCAAAAGTTGCTTTGAAGTTGGTTGATTTTCACAGACAAATTGCATAGTCATCTGATGACTTGTAACTTGTCTGGACCATAACTTGAGTTCTATATCTCCCCTTGAGGACTTCTAGTACTCAAATTAAAGGTATTGAGATGCTCTACAAGTTTCATGTTGGCCAAAGATCCATTTGAAACTTGTATTTTGACTTATGTGGCTTTGAAGTTAGGCATTAAACAGGGGATTTTACAGTGAAACCCTAATTTAGAAACTTCCCACATCCTTGATTCTTCTTTGCTTAACCTTGGCACAACACCACACATGTATCAACATACCATTCCATGAACCCCATGAACTCAAAGTAGGCTTTGATGCTCTCCAATTTGCACAATTGACCTAGGATTGACCCAGATGAAACCCTAGTTGACTGCACCTCAACTGTGGCTCTTGTACTTGAATCAATGACTTGTCTCAACTTCAATAGGGCCCTCTAGGCATTCCATGAGATCCATACACACCTCAAATTCACATTCCATGTTTCACATCCCACTGATGATTCTCAATATTCCTCAAGATAGGAGCAAAACCCACATGTAGGCACTCAAACTTCTCAAGACTTCAAATCACTTCTTGATGGCCTGGATGACTTCTCATACTTGGATAAGACGTCTTGCTAGGCTCTTTTGATAAGAATCACACTCGATCCCCTGTTGGATGCATGCTATGCTATGATATGCTAATGGTTGAACTATGTACATGGTGTAACTATGCAAATGACAATGCAATGAAACATAAACCAGGTAAGAAAAGGTTGAGCAAATTTTGGGGTGCAACAGCTGCCCCTATTCAAACGGCTTGGACCCGACTGGGTGGAGAGCGAACGACCTTCAAACAATCGAGGTACGAGACAGTTGAATACCAGGAAACCCGGAAATTTGCCAACCGCAGAAATAAACTGCACTGCTTAGGGAGCAACATCCCCTATCTGAATCCGGTTGTTACGGCAACAACTGATCCAACGTCTGATAATAATTCTGATTTCAACTTCAACCACCTATGTAACGCCACAGATACTGAACAATTTTTGCAAAAACACCCCCGTCCACAACTGGACTAACCTTGTCAATCACAAGAGGAGAAACAAATTCGTCAACACGAATAGAGATTCTGTCGTCACAGGAGTAACCTTGTCCACATCTGGACCCAAATTTCGTCAAATCACGAATAAATACAAATTTGTCCATGTCAGGACTCACATTTCGTCAACCCAAAGAAATCCTATCGTCATAGGAATAAAAATTGTCCTCGTTAGGACGCTTGTTTCGTCAACACGAAGAAATCCCCTCAACAAGAGCAAAACTTTGTCCATGTTAGGACGCACACTTCGTCAACACGAAGAAACCCCATCATAAACTTGTCCACGTTAGGACTCAAATTTCGTCAACCCGAAGAAATCCTATCGTCATAGGAATAAAACTTGTCCTCATCAGGACTCCACATTCCGTCAACACGGAGAAATCCTATCATCATAGGAATAAAACTTGTCCTCATCAGGACTCCACATTCCGTCAACACGGAGAAATCCTATCATCATAGGAATAAAACTTGTCCTCATCAGGACTCCACATTCCGTCAACACGGAGAAATCCTATCATCATAGGAATAAAACTTGTCCTCATCAGGACTCCACATTCCGTCAACACGGAGAAATCCTATCATCATAGGAATAAAACTTGTCCTCATTAGGACTCCACATTTCGTCAACACGGAGAAATCCCGGCGACTTCGCTGGGGATGAGTTGTCCGCATCTCGTCAACACGAGGAGATCCTATCAACATAGGAAATAAAATCTTATTTGCGTCTCGTCAACACGAGGAACTCCTATCAACATAGGAATAAATTGTCCACGTCAGGACTCACATCTCGTCAACACGAGGAAATAAACCCGTCACCATGAAGAGAAATAAATTTGTCCACGTCAGGATCCATCTCGTCAACACGAAGAACGGTAAACTTGTCCACGTCAGGACTCGCATCTCGTCAACACGAGGGAAGGTAACTTGATTTGTCCACGTCAGGACTCACATCTCGTCAACACGAGGAAATCCTATCAACATAGGTGTAAATTGTCCACGTCAGGACACCGTTTCGTCAACACGAAGAAAGATAAATTTGTCCACATCAGGACTCGCGCATCTCGTCAACACGAGGAACTATAAACTTGTCCACGTCAGGACGCACATTTCGCCAATACGAAGAAAGATATCTGCGGGGGATAAATGGTCCATGTCAGGACACCATTTCGTCAACACGAAAAGTAATCAATTTGTCCACGTCAGGACTTCACATTCCGTCACCACAGAGAAATCAAATCTACCCACGTTAGGACTAGCACATCTCGCCAACACGAGGAAATAAATATGTCCACGTTAGGACACACACTTCGCCAACACGAAGAAATCCCGTCAATACAGGAATAAATTGTCCACGTCAGGACTCATATCTCGTCAACACGAGGAACTCCTATCAACATAGGCAATAAAATTTTGGCGACTTTCGGGGAAATACTTCTGTCAACCAGTAGGAAAATACATCTGTTTATCCATACGGGAAGATACTCTGAATATAGTTTCTCTGCTTATCTCTGCAGTAGCTAACTCCATTGGTCCCAACCTACAAACCTTTTAGCGCTGACGTGATAACGACTTTGAGGAGGACTCTACTGGGGATATTTGGAAACCAAAATTCCGAACGCCCGTTTCGATAACTGGCGGCAGCTTCTGAAATTTTGATTCATGAAACCCTTTGACGCTGACGTAACAGCAAATTTGAAGAAAATAATCCGCTGGCCGGATAAGAGAAACTTCAACAAGCAACTCTGTGGGGAAAATAGTAAGATGAACCGTATCATCACACGTCTCACGGCGAGACCTCGAATACCCGGTAATAGATCTGAGCTAGAACTCCATACTCCTGCTGAGAAAACACACCTGAAAGCAAAAGGTTAACCAACCTGATTTATGTTTCAAAATGCGTATGTTTGAAAATGGCGTAATGCTCTGTACGGCACGGAAATGCTACGCGTTTGAGTAGATGCAAATATGACGATATATGCAAATGCAAATGCAGGCTCATGCTGCCGGGGCCACTCTGATAATGATGTCTCAACAACATGAATGCTAAGGATAAAGCCAACTTCGCTGGGGAGAACAAGTATCATAAGGTATTCCGGTAAAATAAATGCCGGAAACACAGTCAACTTTGCCGGGGAGAGATTAAACATCAATTTCCACTGGGAGGAAAGAACAAACACCCTGCTGGTGAACAAACTTAGCTGGGGAAGAAGCGACACTTCTGGGCAAATCACACTGTCTGGGCACAGTTTACACGTTCAGAGTTACCACTCCGCTGGGGACAATCATCCCGACGGAGGCAGGACGACCTGTGGGGAGCAAGAAAACCATCCTTCGCGGATATAAACCTTTCGAACCAACAACTTGGTTAACTATTGCGGGAATCTCCCATGCTGGAGATTGAACGTGCACATCTTCGATTTGCTGAGGAGCGCAACCTCTGCAGAGGACATTAATTTTGACTTTCTGGGGTTAATCCTATGGACGGCTTTCCATGAGGACACTCTCCTGGGGAAAATAATTCCCTCCTTTGGGAAGGGATAAATGTCATTTCAACTCTCTGGGGATAAGCTGCGACTAGCTGAGGAATGACATCAACTGGAGTCAGGTCTTACGTCAAGCGACCTTGGCTGGGGAATACAATTCCTGACCGTTTGCTCCAAAGGTAAGAACCTTGCAAAACACAAACGAGACAAAACAGGCCTATACAACAGAATCTATCCGGGTTAGCATCTGTGACATTACTTCAGTCAATTCGAAGTTTTAGCAATTATTGGCAAGTGCCAGCAAGATTATGTAAGTGCAAGTTTATCAAAAACATCGGCGTCTTTCACAAACAAAACAGTAGAGAACAAGCATCAAGTACTGAATAACATGTTTTATTGATAACGGGCCCCTGAATAGGCAAAGTTTTGTACACTGGATGCAACTCCTGAAAAGAGGAAGTTACGCGCAAACACACATAAATATATGCATAAGAAGCATAAAGAAAATAAAAAACAATATTTGTATACATGTCGGCAACGTGGCACAGACAAACACCATGAGCTGATCCTCCTATGACTCGCCTGACTCTACGCTTTCCCGGTACTCGATCTTCGGAAGAGATTATTTTTGGATAGACGGCCCCCAGGTACTCCCAAACCACTAAGCAATGCCATATCAAATCCGGACCGCAGTCATTTGCTTTTTCAATCCCTAACTTTTGCTTGAACCGCCCTTTGCGGGTTTTCAATTCACCGGGATACCCTTTTTTGCCGAAGTCGCCCTTTTCAGGTTTTCGACTTCGCGGGTGTACATCTTTTCAATTTTATCCCTAACTTTTGCCCGAACCTTTTATTCATTTTTTATGGTTCGTCGGGATGCCCCATTTTTGCCTGGACTCTCTTTTTACTGTCCAGCGGGTCACTTTCAAGCAAAGTATTTTTTAACTCCGTCCGAATTCACAGGAGATGTAAAGTCCTCACCACCCATGGTGGATAGTAACAAGGCTCCTCCAGAGAAGACTTTTCTGACAACGTAGGGACCTTCGTAATTGGGAGTCCACTTGCCCCTGTGATCTGATTGTGGTGGGAGAATCTTTTTCAAAACAAGATCCCCTGTCTGAAAGCTTCGAGGGCACACCTTGTCGTAAGCTTTCTTCATCCGGCTCTGATACAACCGACCGTATGCTAGAGAAGCCAGTCTCTTCTCATCCATTAAGCTGAGCTGATTCGGTCTATCTTTAATCCATTCTGCCTCGTCGAGTTGGACATCACGTAAAACCCTCAGGGAAGGAATCTCGACCTCCAACGGTAACACCGCCTCCATCCCGTATACCAATGAGAAAGGGGTTACCCCGGTTGATGTGTGTACCGTCGTATGATAACTGTGCAAAGCGAAAGGTAACATCTCGTGCCAGTCCTTATACGTCACAACCATCTTCTGAACAATCTTCTTTATGTTCTTATTGGCCGCTTCGACAGCGCCATTCATCTTGGGCCGGTAAGGAGAAGAATTGCGATGCTCAATCTTAAAATTCTGACACAGCTCTTTCATCATTTTATTATTCAAATTTGAACCGTTGTCGGTGATGATCCGCTCAGGGATTCCATATCTGCAGATAATATCTCGTTTGATAAATCTGGCTACCACTTGTTTGGTCACATTGGCATATGATGTTGCTTCCACCCATTTGGTGAAGTAATCGATTGCCACCAAAATGAACCGGTGTCCGTTTGATGCCGTAGGCTCAATCTTGCCAATCATGTCAATTCCCCACATCGAGAAAGGCCACGGTGATGACATCACATTCAGAGGACTTGGAGGCACATGGATTTTGTCTGCATAAATCTGGCATTTATGACACCTCTTTGCAAACTTGAAGCAATCTGTTTCCATGGTTAGCCAATAATAACCTGCCCGCAGCAACTTTCTTGTCATAGCATGCCCACCAGCATGTGTACCAAATGTACCCTCATGTATCTCTTCCATGAGCAACTTCGCCTCTTTCTCATCTACACAACGTAGCAACACCAAGTCGTGGTTTCTTTTATACAGGACATCATCCGGATTCAGATAGAAATTGCCAGCCAATCTCCTGAGAGTCTTCTGATCTCAACTGGATGCTTCAGCCGGATACTCCTTGTTCTTCAGAAAATTCTGGATGTCAAAGTACCAAGGTTTACCATCGGGAGCCTCGTCAATGGCAAATATGAATGCAAGCCTATCGAGCCGAGAGATAACAATCTGGGGAGCCTCGTTCCAGAAGTTAACTTTATACATTGAAGACAATGTCGCCCGGGCGTCAGCCATTTGATTTTCTGCTCGTGGCACGTGATGCAATTCCACCTTGTCAAAGAAAGGCAACAATCTCCTTGCATAATTCATATAGGGTATCAAATTGGGCTGACGTGTCTCCCATTCCCCTTTAATCTGATTCACCACTAGAGCTGAGTCTCCGTATACATTCAGGTTCTTGATTCTCAAATCAATGGCTTCTTCCAAACCCATGATGCAAGCCTCATATTCCGCCTCGTTATTGGTAACGGGGAAGGTCAATCGGGCAGTAAAGAGGATGTGCGACCCCTGAGGAGTAGTGATAATTGCGCCTATTCCGCTACCATAGGAATTCACAGCTCCGTCAAATATCAACTTCCATTTGGAACCCAACTCTGGTCCTTCATTCGGCAACGGTTCTTCACAATCTTTCATTTTCAGGTACATGATATCCTCGTCAGGAAAATCAAACCTCATCAATTGGTAGTCCTCAACCGGCTGCTCAGCAAGGTACTCTGACAAAACACTACCTTTAATAGCCTTTTGCGAGACATATTAGATATCGTATTCTGTTAACACCATCTGCCATCGGGCAATTCTTCCGGAGAGTGCTTGCTTCTCAAACACATATTTGATTGGATCCATCTTTGAAATTAGCATGGTTGTATGATTCAGCATGTATTGCCTCAAACGTTTGGCGGCCCAGGCTAGCGCGCAACACGTCTTCTCGAGCATTGAGTATCTGGACTCACAGTCGGTAAACTTCTTACTCAAATAGTAGATCGCATGCTCTTTACGTCCGGTCTCGTCGTGTTGACCGAGAATACAACCCATACTTTCCTCAAGAACCGTCAAATACATAATCAAAGGTCTCCCGGCCACTAGGGGTATCAAAACAGGAGGTTCCTGCAAGTATTCTTTTATCTTGTCGAACGCCTTTTGACAACTTTCATTCCACGTCAACACCTGATCCTTTTTCAACAACTTGAATAACGGCTCGCATGTCGCAGTTAGGTGAGATATGAACCGAGAAATGTAGTTCAACCTCCCTAAAAACCCACACACTTCTTTTTCTGTTTTAGGCGTCGGCATTTCTTGTATAGCTTTTATCTTTGCAGGATCAACCTCTATTCCCTTTTCGCTCACAATAAACCCCAGCAGTTTACCCGATCTCACCCCAAAGGTGCACTTGTTAGGGTTCAGTATCAACCTGAACTTCCTAAGTCTTTTGAACAGTTTCAGCAGATTAACCAAATGCTCCTCCTCTGTCTGAGATTTGGCAATCATATCATCAACATAAACCTCGATCTCTTTGTGCATCATGTCATGAAAGAGAGTCGTCATAGCACGTTGATATGTTGCCCCAGCGTTCTTCAGTCCGAAGGGCATCACTTTGTAGCAAAATGTTTCCTAAGGAGTAATGAAGGTAGTCTTCTCCATGTCTTCTGGTGCCATTTTGATCTGATTATAGCCTGAGAAGCCGTCCATGAAGGAGAATACGGAGAACTGAGCAGTGTTATCAACCAGCACATCAATGTGAGGAAGTGGAAAGTCGTCTTTCAGGATCGCCCTATTCAAATCACGGTAGTCTACACACATTCGCACTTTACCGTCTTTCTTCGGCACTGGTACTATATTAGCGACCCATGACAGATAAGTTGTAACGGCTAGGAAACCAGCATCCCACTGTTTTTGAACTTCCTCTTTGATTTTCACAGCCATGTCTGGTCTGGTTCTTCTGAGTTTCTGCTTAACAGGCGGACATTCCTCTCGCAACGGCAGATGATGCACAACCATGTCCGTATCCAACCCAGGCATATCCTCGTACGACCAAGCAAATATATCACTATATTCTCGCAGTATCTCAATCAGCCTTTGCTTGATGTCGCTCTGCAGCGCAGCCCCCATACGGATATTTCTCACAACTTCTTCCGACCCCAAGTTGATAATCTCAATTTCCTCCTGATGAGGCAGAATGATTCTCTCTTCCTGTTTCAACAAACGAGTCAGCTCCTCTGGTAAGTCACTATCCTCAACAATCTCTTCCTCTGCTTGGAATACCGGGTGCTCGAAGTCGAAACGAGTCATAGGCGGTTCGTAGAAGATGTCATCTGAAATATTAGTCCTGCAAAGGAAATGGTTAAATGCTTCAAAACGCAAACAAAGCAAATAACCACATTGCCATTTATTGTTAAAGTAAAAACAAGAAAAACAGGGATCACAATATTTGTATATGAAAAACGCCTTTATTTTATGATTAAAAGTGCAATACACATAATTAAGTAGTCCTAAGGTAAAATCACTATGCCCCGGGTAGGACATAGGATTATTCAACAATTGAAAAAACAAATCATTACTGTTTAAGAGTCACTGGGACAGTTTACCGGATGGACCAGTTGCAGAGACTTTGTCCTGGCACGCTTGGCTTGATCCACGCGTCCATATCGCAGTCACTATCTCCGTCTTCAGCATCGGAAATAGCGTTGATTGTCTCAAAGCATACCCCGCTTGGCGTAATCGTTATCGGTCCCTTGAACCTGGGCGCTCCTGAAGATGACGCTGACAACGTCAGTCGATACCCTAGCCCAAACTTGTCATTCTTCACGGGAATCTCCAGTACCTGCCCCCAACCTTTAGTGTCACCAGTCTGCACTAAAGCCTGAGCTTCCTTGTAGGATGACACTGCCACCTCTGGCATTTTGCTGGGACTCTGAGCTTTGTCTTTAATCCACAACCCTTCGAAGGCTTGACAAGGTGTCTCGTGTATTTCTCCGTCGACCTCAACATATCTGAACGATGACAGGTGACTGACCAAAATATCCTCCTCCCCGCAAACGGTAACAACACTATCACCCACCATGTACTTCAACTTCTGATGCAATGTGAACATTACGGCCCCTGCAGCGTGGATCCATGGGCATCCAAGAAGGCAGCTATAAGCTGGATGGATATCCATGATGTAGAATTCGGTATCAAAAATTTCTGGCCCCACCTGAAGCGGTAATGTTATTGACCCAAACACTGATCTTTTCGTCCCGTCAAACGGCCTCACAACCAAATCGCTGGGCGTGCAAATAATTCCCCATATGTCCAATTTCATCATGGATTTCTTTGGCAATACGTTCAACGACGATCCAGTAACCATCAATACACGCGATATTACGGTGCCCCGGCATTCCACCGATATATGCAAAGCCATGTTGTGCTCTCGACCCCTGGGTGTTAGATCAAAATCTGTGAAACCCAGGCTATGTCCAGCATTGACATGTGCCATTATCCCCTCTAACTGATTTACAGAAACTTTTTGAGGCACAAATGACGTATCCAGAATCTTTAGCAAGGCGTTCCGGTGGGCCTCGGAACATAACAACAACGACAAGATAGAAATCTTTGACGGCGTCTGCTGTAGGTGTTCAACAATTTTGTAGTCGCTTTTGCGAATCAGTCTCATGAACTCCTCTACGTCCTTGAGTGACGTATCCTTTTCTTTTAACTGAGTAGGCCCGCTTTCATTTACTTTGGCTTTGCCTTTGGCCAATCTCTCTGCTTCTATTTCAGGTGAGGTAAAGATCCTTCCGCTACGGGTCATGCCCCCCGTTCCAACGACATTGTCAACAGCCCCAGCTGGCTGGCTATTCACCACAATCTTTTCACCGTTGCAATATGCTTCTAATCTGTATGTCCACGGGACAACTTTCGTACTCTCAAAGGGAACAGGCCCTGCTTTGGTAATCGTAATAGTTGGCCGTTGGGCGGGGGCCGTTATCGTTATAGTCTTCCTCGGGACCGTCACCATTGCAATATCATTCTGCTTATCACATAATGCCTCCACAGGCTTCTCAACCGCAGTTCGATCAAATTGCAAGGTTCCTTCGTCGATCATGGCCTGAATGCCCTGCTTCAAATCAGTACAACCCTCAGGCTGGGTCCAACACTCTAAACAGTATTCATCACAACCAGGGAATACTCCCCCTCTGAGCAACCTGCTTTTCACCTCACTCAATGGTGTCTTCAGTTCGTTAACATCCATCACCAAGTTCAAATTTTCTTCTGTCAAGATGGCATTTGCCCCATGATTAGGCATAGGATGTTGTACAATATTAGGCCCAGCCTGGCCAAAGTTGATGGCTTTACTGTCCAACAAGTCTTGAACTTTATGCTTGAAAGCGTGACAGGATTCTACATCGTGTCCAGGCGCCCCGGAATGGAATTCGCAATGCTTACTAGCGTCGTACCCATAAGGAAGTGTCGGTCCTGTAGGCGGTTCTAATGTTCTTTTCTCAACCAAATTCAAACCCAGCAGTGTCTGAAGAAGCTCTGCATATGTCGACGGAGGCTTATCAAATACCCTCTTCGGCTTTGCATTCTAAAACCTTCTCTGACCCTGATTCTGCCTTTGGTGCTGCTGTGGTTGTTGCTGCTGTTGTTGTTGTTGTTGAGGAATTAGAATAGTAACACTGGCTACTTGTGGAGGTTGAACGTACTGATTTCTACCTCTGCCTCGGCCTCTACCACTAAATACAACGCTTGTATCACCCTGTCGTCTTCCGCCGAACACTTTTCTTGCAGGACACTAATACATGCAAAGCACGCACGCGCCCACTACTTTCCACAACTAATTCTAGGTGCACTCAAGCCCAGGTCCGGCTTATCTCTCAGCAGATTAGCCCCTCCCACAACAGCAATAACAATATAAAGCTAAATAAAAATGCGGAAAGTAAAGACAGAAAGGTAAATCCATACAAAACCCCAGACGGGAAAGCAAGCGCTAGGACTGACTCGCGTAGGGAACCGTTGGAGCTCCCCAGCAGAGTCGCCAGCTGTCGCTACTGTGAAAATCGGCGCTGGCTATGACAGAAGAGTCGCCACCGTGCGTTATTTATCCCAATGGAGGGAAAGGAAACGCTCAGAGTAAACCTAACGCAAAACGGGAAAGGAATGGTCGTCACAACCAAATTCCTGGATTCGGGAGTCGATTATGCAAGGGGAAGGTATTAGCACCCCTCACGTCCGTCATACTCGACGGGATCCATGCTTGTTTTCTAGTACGAATTGTTATTCTATTTACTCTACAGGTCTGGGTTAAAAAGGAAAGAAACTGAGAAAAGAGACTCGATAGAGCTTCGCCGCTCTATGCCTACGTATTCCCTCGTGCAATGGGAAAGTCAGAGTCTACGTAGTTCGGCTAACTACGGATGAAGGTGGGAAGGTTGCTCGCTAGGATACGGCATCCTATGCCTACGTACTTTCATACAGCATGAAAGATCAGAGCAAACGTAGTTCGGGCTACGGAAGACACATGCTTGTCTGACTGTTTTTTATTACCTTATGAAAGGGTTTTTCTTGATTAAGAGTCCAAGCGGACAAAAATGACACTTTGATGTTTGTTTTGAATCTTTTACGAAAGAAGTGTTTTTTAGTCTGTTTGCAATCTCTGACGCACTAGAGACTATGATTTGAGAGTGACTACGTCGTGTGTCACCCAAAGGGTGCCACACTAAGCAGCCAGACTACTGGAAAGAAGCTCTCCAACAACCCTTTCTCAAACAGCTTAAGGCTCGTAACGTACGACATCGATTAACCTTATTACTGTGTTTTTGAGTTGTTTTGAGATAAGAAGAGAAAGAAGCTCTAAAAAGCCTAAGGTTGGAAAGGGAATCAAACTAACCTAATGTTGTCATGCATGGATAAGAATCCTAACGTCTGTCATAATTTCCTCCTGCACAGAGGAAGTCAGAGATCCTAGGGGATAAACAGAAAAGAAAGCAAGCAAATACAATAAAATGCATGCAATGCAGCAATACAAGCGAGGCAAGGGAGTCCCACTCAACCTCGAACCTGGGAAAACAACAGGCAAAGTGAATCAACATTCACTTCAAACCTAGGGGGCAAGCTACACAAGCCAACACACAATACAGAAAACAAAAACCCCAAAGCAGAGGAGGCAGCCCAAGCAGCAGCACCAAACTCCTACAGCAAACAGCACAAGCAGCAACTCTGATAGCAACAACTGATTAAACAGTAAAAAGTTGACAGCAACCACCTTCATCTTCATGAATAACTCCCATCTTCAAGTTTTAACTCTCCAATCTTCAACAAGCACTAGGCTACCAGCTTAAGCAAGCTCAAACCCCAACCAGTAAACAGCTTCAACCAACTCTTGACTTCATCTTCAACAAGCAGCAAAACCCTAGCTTCAACAAGCAACCAGCTTCAACAAGAAGCAAAACCCTAGCTTCAACAAGAAACCAGCTTCAACAAGCAAGCACTCCTAGCTTCAACAAGCTCCTAAACTTCTCTTTACCAAACTTCAACAAGCATCTCCAAGGGGAAATCATTCAACAAGATCAGGTTGAAATGTTATGAAGCTCAATGACAACCAAGGGAAGCCATTAAGATCTTAACACTGTAAAGGAACTGTATCCTCAAAGTTCTACCCTTAAAGCATGCCATTCATCCCTCCAAGGTAGAGATGTGGCTTCTTTAATAGGACTTTATGTCATTGGATTGAATGGAGATGAACAATATACTCCATGTTTGAAGAAACAAGCAAAACTACTCTGATGCTCTTCCTAAAACCCTAGTTTTCCTAGGCTCCTGACAAGCACTCCACCAGATGAGAAATCTTCAACTCCAAGCTCCTTCAAGCTCTCCAAAGCACCTTCAAATGGTCTTCATTATCATCCAAGATCAAAAGCAACACCACCCTAATCTAAGGGGAGCTATTGAATTAAACTAGGCAAGTTAGTTCATCAGAAACACCTAGAAGTTAGTCCTAAAACTAATTCTACTTAAAATACCAAACATGATTGTAAAATCCTATAAAAATTACTAAGGGTTCCTAAACCTCTTAAAAATATTCCATACAAAAACCAGGGGGTAAATCATTCATTTGGACCTAAAACTATGCCCTAAACCTAAGGGTATTATCCTAAAACCCTAATTCTACAACACCTAAAGTTCAATGCTCAAACTAGCCTAAAATTATCTCACAAAAATATGAGAAAATTACTATGGGGACATGCATATCTAAGCTATCTAGCCCAAAAAGAATCACTCCAAAAATCATCACAAAATAAAAGCAATTGAAAATACAAAAATGCAAATAAAATATAAAATGCATGAATTAAAGAAATTGTAATCCTATGAAATTCTAAACATTCTAAGGAGTTATGGAAAAAAATCTAGCTTAAAAAGATTAATTTTCTATTTATTATGGATTTATTTCTATACTATATGAAAAATATGAAATTAAAAGAAAATAATGAAAAATGACAAAACTGCGTTGCAAATAGCAATAATATCATGTTGAAATCCAAACCTGGGCCCAAGAGGGGGTGTCAATAGTGTGCGTGATTAAGCCCAAACCAAAATGGAAAGAAATCAGAAAATAAAAGGGAAATTGAGAAACAGGCGTGGCAAATAGCAATCCATTTCAGTTCAAAATCCAACTTGGGCCTAAGGTAGGGTGTGCATAGCAATTAATCAGGCAGGCGAATCTGCTTCGGATGGGGGTGCGAGAAAAGTGTTCGGCGGAAGACGACAGGGTGATACAAGCATTGTATTTAGCGGCGGAAGACGACAAAGTGATGCCCTTCGGACTGAAGAACGCTGGGGCAACATATCAACGTGCTATGACGACTCTCTTTCATGACATGATGCATAAAGAGATCAAGGTTTATGTTGATGATATGATTGCCAAATCCCAGACGGAGGAAGAGCATTTGGTTAATCTGCTGAAACTGTTCAAAAGACTTAGGAAGTTCAGGTTGAGACTGAACCCTAACAAGTGCACCTTCGGGGTGAGATCGGGTAAACTGCTGGGGTTTATTGTGAGCGAAAAGGGAATAGAGGTTGATCCTGCAAAGATAAAAGCTATACAAGAAATGCCGACGCCTAAAACAGAAAAAGAAGTGCGTGGGTTTTTAGGGAGGTTGAACTATATCGCCCGGTTCATATCTCACCTAACTGCGACATGCGAGCCGTTATTCAAGTTGTTGAAAAAGGATCAGGTGTTGACCTGGAATGAAAGTTGTCAAAAGGCGTTCGACAAGATAAAAGAATACTTGCAGGAACCTCTTGTTTTGATACCCCCAGTGGCCGGGAGACCTTTGATTATGTATTTGACGGTTCTTGAGGAAAGTATGGGTTGTGTTCTCGGTCAACACGACGAGACCGGACGTAAAGAGCATGCGATCTACTATTTGAGTAAGAAGTTCATAGACTGTGAGTCCAGATACTCAATGCTCGAGAAGACGTGTTGCGCGCTAGCCTGGGCCGCCAAACGTTTGAGGCAGTACATGCTGAATCATACAACCATGCTAATTTCAAAGATGGATCCGATCAAATATGTGTTTGAGAAGCAAGCACTCTCCGGAAGAATTGCCCGATGGCAGATGGTGTTAACAGAATACGATATCCAATATGTCTCACAAAAGGCTATTAAAGGTAGCGTTCTGTCCGAGTACCTCGCTGAGCAGCCGATTGAGGACTACCAATCGATGAGGTTTGATTTTCCTGACGAGGATATCATGTACCTGAAAATGAAAGATTGTGAAGAACCGTTGCCGGAAGAAGGACCAGAGTTGGGTTCCAAATGGCAGTTGATATTTGACGGAGCTGTGAATTCCTATGGTAGCGGAATAGGCGCAATTATCACTACTCCTCAGGGGTCGCACATCCCCTTTACTGCCCGATTGACCTTCCCCGTTACCAATAACGAGGCGGAATATGAGGCTTGCATCATGAGTCTGGAAGAAGCTATTGATTTGTGAATCAAGAACCTGGATGTATACGGAGACTCAGTTCTAGTGGTGAATCAGATTAAAGGAGAATGGGAGACACGTCAGCCCAATTTGATACCATATATGAATTATGCAAGGAGATTATTGCCTTTCTTTGACAAGGTGGAATTGCATCACGTGCCACGAGCAGAAAATCAAATGG
The DNA here is from genome assembly GCA_963859935.3 of Lathyrus sativus. NCBI lineage: Eukaryota > Viridiplantae > Streptophyta > Magnoliopsida > Fabales > Fabaceae > Lathyrus > Lathyrus sativus. The sequence continues at coordinate 286,106,141 of OZ012736.1, read as the reverse complement.
CTGACGCCCTGGTGACATTGTCTTCAATGTATAAAGTTAATTTCTGGAACGAGGCTCCCCGGATTATTATCTCTCGGCTCGATAGGCCTGCCTTCATATTCGCCATTGACGAGGCTCCCGATGGTAAACCCTGGTACTTTGACATCCAGAATTTCCTGAAGAACAAGGAGTATCCGACTGAGACATCCAATCGAGATCAGAAGACTCTCAGGAGATTGGCTGGCAATTTCTATCTGAACCCGGACGGTGTCCTGTATAAAAGAAACCACGAATTGGTGTTGTTGCGGTGTGTGGATGAGAAAGAGGCGAAGTTGCTCATGGAAGAGATACATGAGGGTACATTTGGTACACATGTTGGCGGGCATGCTATGACAAGAAAACTGCTGCGGGCAGGTTATTATTGGCTGACTATGGAAACAGACTGTTTCAAGTTTGCAAAGAGGTGTCATAAATGCCAGATTTATGCGGACAAAATCCATGTGCCTCCTGTAACACCCCACTTCCCAAAACAAATAAAATATGAATAACATAATAAAAATCAGAGTTTCCTTCCCAAGTGGGATATCACATAAAAATCACGTTTCCTTATAAAAAAGGTTTTTCTCCAAATACAGCGGAATATTTAAATAATACAATTAAATAAAAATTTTGATACGTTCGCAGGAAAAAAATAGGAGTTCAACATGAAACAATAAAAATGCCCAAGTCCCGTGCTACGTATCAGAGCATCCTAGACTCGACAGTCACACCAATATCCAAGCTAGCTAAGCACCTGGATTATCTGTACTTCCGAAGAAGCACAGACCACAACAACAACAAGGGGTGAGAAATCATGATAAAAAATATAATGGTAATGTATTACATGTAATAAGGCAGTAAAACACACCAACACATCAATTATTCACCCCAACAACACTATATAACGAACCTACTGTTCAAATTACAATATAACATATTATAATGCAATTATGCAACTCAACACCATGCATGCGGTACCGACTCATTGGTTCATTCAATCGAACCTGGATAGATCACTTACGCTCCTCCTGAGACATGATCTATCCCCCACCATTCTCCACAAAGGAGTACGGATGAATCACTTACGCTCCTCCTGAGACATGATTCATCCCACCAAAACACCATGATATGCAAGACACCAATGCATAATTATTATATTCTGGCACGCTAAGTGCACACGATCCTCCTGATCATATCATCATACAACAATGCATATGTATAGATATATTACACCAACACCATATAAATCAATCAGATAGTAAACGAATTCATACTATCACACCGGATATAACTACGTCCCCCCCCCCACTCGGGGATACACGATCCTACTGATCACTACACACATATACATTACTAATTGCTCACCAACAATATTAAGGGAAACGCGTACTATCCCCAAGTACACAAGTTATATCCCATACTCATCATTTTCACACTACAGCAAGGCTAGAAGGATCACACGAGACCAATTCAGACATCTCACCAAAAGTCTCTGAGGTTACTCAGAACCTCCCTAAACCAACACCTCAGCCTATACACCAAAATCAATAATTCATCAACATCAATCCACAATCACAAACATGCCAATAGATATTATACTTACCAATTATCCTATAATTTCTACTCTAGAACCGACATTACGGTACATTACCGACATTTCAGAGTCACTCTGAATCTCACCAAGGTCCTAACCATAGTCATTAACGACGCTATAGGGAAACAACACATAACTTTTCCCAAAGCTATAATCACGGTCATTGCCAACACTACGGTAACAACACATAATCTCATCAGCTTTATATTCCTAGTTACTATCAACACTACAGTAACATCAACAATCCAACAAAATGGATCAATACTACAGTAACATCATCACCATATATATATACCCCAAAATGCATCATCAGCATTCATCAATCCCCCAACATCAACAATAATCATATCATGCCAATATAAAACTTTATATAACGATAAATTCCTACGGGGTTAAGGAATCCCCTCTACCCTATACATGTATAAACCATTCCCAATCAAATTTCTCCCCCCTTACCTTGACAATTGGTCGATCGATAGAATTCCTCCTAGAATTGGTCTCTTGGCCTTCTCCTTCCTCTTCCGTTCTTCGTTCCCTTTTTCCTTCGTTCTTTTTCACTTTCCTCGTTCTTTCCTCTTCTCTCTTTCTATCTCTCTTTTTTCTCAATTTTCTAAAATGTATCGTAACTCTCCTAACCCCTCATATTCTATTTCCCTTTTTAATTATTCTAATCCCAATAATAATAACTAATAAAATAATATAATATTAATAATCTTAATAATAATAATAATACTAATATAATCTTACTAATATTAATAATACCACATATTAATAATAATAATAATAATAATAATAATAATAATAATAATAATAATAATATTAATAATTCTAATAATAATAATAATGATAATAATAATAATAATCTTAATAATAATAATACTATTAATAATAACAATAATAATAATATTATTATCTCTCCAATAATCATAATAATACTTTTAATAATAATAATAATAATAACACTAATAATAATAATAGTAATAATAATAATAATAATACTATTATTATTATCACACCAATATCCCACGCCTATGGTAATCCCTTTCCTCTCCATTCCAACTTTTCTAATATCTCCTTGCTACCCCTTCATATTTCCTTCCTCACGGTTTCTATCGTGACTTTTCATATTTCCATTCTAACTTCCCAATAACCCTTTCACCTCTTATTTTACTTATTCCAACCACTAATATTCCCAATAATAATTCTAATAATAATAATTATAATAATCATTATAATAATAATAATAATATAATATAATATAATACTATTATAATATTATAGTAATATTCAACATAATAATAATAATAGTGATACACCCAACAATAATTATAATTATAATAATAATAATATTATCACACCAATAATAATAATAATATTAATAAAAATAATATAATAATAATATAATAATACTAATATTATTATTTCACCAAAATAATAATAATATTAATAATAGTAACAAATATAATAAATATAATAATAATAATAACACCCCCACCAATGTTACTATTATTTTTATATTACTATATTTCACACCAAAATATCACCAATAGTCCTCCCACATTAGGGACACCCACCAAACATCATCAAATACACCCCCACCAAAGGGCACACCAACATATAATTTTTAAAATAATAATAAAGTGACTAAATAATTAAAATGGGTGTTACAACTCTCCCCCACTTTAATTATTTTCGTCCTCGAAAATTACCTGATGGAAATAGCTCCGGATACGCTTCTCGCATCCTGCTTTCCAACTCCCAGGTCACACTGCCTCCTGCAGCACCTCCCAAAGCTACCTTCACCAAAGGTATCTCTTTCCCTCGGAGTTGTTTCATCTTACGGTCCTTGATCCTCAACGGCATCGTCTCAATAGTAAGATTCTCCCGAACCTGAACATCATCTCTCTGAATCACATGAGATGGATCAGAAACATATTTTCGCAATTGCGACACATGAAACACATCATGTAGATTCGACAACTCCGGCGGCAACGCCACCCTATAGGCCACAGTACCAACTCTTTGCAAAATTTCATAAGGTCCAATAAACTTAGGATCCAGCTTCTTGGACTTCAACGCCCGACCCACACCAGTCATCGGGTTAACTCTTAGGAATACGTGATCACCTACACAGAATTCCAACTCTTTCCTCCGATTATCATGATAACTCTTCTGCCTACTCTGAGACACTTTCATTTTCTCACGAATCATCTGAATCGTCTCAGTAGTCTGCTGAACAATTTCTGGTCCAAGCACCACACTCTCACCGGTCTCATACCAACACAGAGGAGTCCTACACCTCCTCCCATACAAAGCTTCAAAGGGTGCCATTCCAATACTCGAATGGTAACTATTATTGTACGTGAATTCAATCAATGATAAATGAGTGTCCCACGCACCACCCTTTTCCAATACACAAGCTCTTAATAAATCCTCAAGCGACTGAATAGTCCTTTCCGATTGACCATCAGTTTGTGGATGATAAGCTGAACTTAATTTCAACTTAGTACCCAAAGCTTCTTGCAAGCTCTTCCAAAATTCTGAAGTAAACCTCGGATCTCTATCCGACACAATACTGGACGGAACACCATGTAACTTCACAATTACCCGAATATAAATCTCCGCCAGCTTCGTCAACGGAAAACTAATATTAATTGGCACAAAGTGTGCAGACTTCGTTAACCGATCCACAATCACCCATATAGCATCAAAACCTCTCGCCGTATTTGGCAATCCTGTAACAAAGTCCATAGAAATGCAATCCCATTTCCAAACCGGAATTTCCAACGGTTGCATAAATCCAGAAGGTCTCTGGTGTTCTACCTTCGATTTCTGACACGTCAAACAGGCATAAACAAATTGAGCAATGTCTCTTTTCATACCAGACCACCAAAATAATTTCTTTAAATCATGATACATCTTCGTAGCTCCGGGATGAATACTCAGATTACTACGGTGTCCTTCACTCAAAATCAGCTTTTTCAGTTCCTCATCATCTGGTACACAAATCCTGCCTCTAAATCTCAACACACCTGTACTATCCAATTTAAAGTCACTATCGGAGTCACTTCCTACTCCAGGCATCAAATCTACCAATTTCACATCCAACTTCTGATTCTCTCTAATCATATCCAAGAAGTCATTATTTACCTGCAACATACCCAACATTACACTCTCTGCAGTAGTTTCACAAACCATGCTCAAATCTCTGAATTGTTCAATTAACTCAATTTCTTTCACCATCAGAGCTGTCATATGAATTGTCTTTCTACTCAAAGCGTCTTCCACTACATTGGCCTTTCCCGGATGATAACTCAAACTGAAGTCATAATCCTTCAAAAATTCTAACCATCTTCTCTGCCTCATATTCATCTCTTTCTGATCAAACAGGTATCTCAGACTCTTATGATCACTAAACACTTCAAATCTTGAACCATACAGGTAATGCCTCCAAATTTTCAACACAAAAACAACCGCAGCTAACTCAAGATCATGAGTAGGATAATTTCGCTCATGCACTCTCAGTTGCCGCGAAGCATATGCTACTACCTTACCATTCTGCATAAGAACTCCTCCTAATCCCATCTTAGACGCATCACAGTACACCACAAACGGTTCACTCGGAGTCGGTAACACTAACACCGGTGCCGTAGTCAATCTCTTTTTCAACTCTTCAAAACTTTCTTCACAAGCAGCGTCCCATACGAAAACTTGGTTCTTTCTCGTCAACTGAGTTAATGGCAACGCCAAATTAGAGAACCCTTCAATAAACCTGCGGTAATAACCAGCTAAACCCAGAAAGCTCCTAATTTCTGTCGCTGTCTTCGGCGGTTCCCACTGCAATACTGCACTTACTTTTGACGGATCCACCGCTATTCCATCTTCAGATATTACATGCCCCAAGAAACTCACTCTCTTCAACCAGAAGTCACACTTTGACAGTTTAGCAAATAATTTATTTTCCTTCAACACTTGCAAGGCAATTCTCAAATGTCCTGCATGTTCTTCATCAGATTTAGAATAAATTAATATATCATCAATAAACACTACATTGAATTGATCCAAATAAGAATGGAAAATTCTATTCATATACTCCATAAATACTCCCGGCGCATTAGTCACTCCAAACGGCATTACAGCATATTCATAATGTCCATATCGAGTTCTAAAAGCAGTCTTCTGAATATCACCTTCTTTTACTCTTATTTGATGATAACCCGACCTTAAGTCAATCTTACTAAACACACGAGCTCCCACCAGCTGGTCCATCAAATCATCAATCCTCGGGAGAGGATACTTATTCTTAATCGTCACTTTATTCAACTGACGGTAATCGATGCACAAACGCATACTACCATCCTTCTTCTTCACCAACAACACTGGAGCTCCCCACGGCGATACACTTGGCCTAATAAACTTTCTATCCAACAATTCTCCAATCTGAGACTTCAACTCAGCCAATTCCACTGCAGACATCCTGTACGGCGCCATAGAAATAGGCCTCGTACCAGGAACAAGATCAATACCAAATTCCACTTCTCGCGTCGGAGGCAATTCCGTAATGTCGTCAGGAAACACTTCCGGAAATTCATTCACCACTGCCAATTCCTCCATTGACACTTTGCTATCTACCGATAAAGTTGCAAATAAAGCAAACACTCTAGTTTCATCTTCCAACAAGGCCCTCAATTCTTTATTAGACAAAGAACTTGCTAAAGCTTCCTCTTCAGGGGTCAAGAACAACAATTCCTTCCGAAAACAGTCGATGTAGACTCGGTTGAACTCTAACCAGTTCATACCCAGAATAACATCCAATTTACCAAGTGGTAGACAAATCAAATCCACTTCAAATTCTCTACCGAAAATAGTCAGCGGACACTTCAGGCATACCAAAGAAGTAGTCACTGAACCTATAGAGGGTGTCTCAATAGTCATTCGTCTCTCCAGAGTAGACGGCACCAATCCTATCCTCTCCACACAATCCACAGAAATAAACGAGTGTGTTGCACCCGTATCAATAATAGCAGTTAAAGGAATATTATTGATAATACAAGTACCTTTGATAACACGCTCATCACTGGCAGCTTGAGTTCCTGCCAAAGCAAACACTTTTCCACCAGCCGGAGACGTCTGAGGCTTCTTCGGCTTCTCACAATGGGTACTGATGTGACCCTTCTCACCACAGTTATAACAGGTCGGCATAGTTGCTCTGCAGTCAGCTATCACATGACCTGGTTTTCCACACTTAAAACACTTTTTGGCTTCATTAGGACAATCATTAGCACGGTGTCCCATACCACCGCACCGAAAACATTTCCCTTCAGCAGATGCTCTCCCATCTCTAGGCTTCTTATCAACAACAGCTTTACGTTTTCCCTTATCAGCAGCAACACCATAAGGAGTACCACTAAACCTCTGCTTACCCTTACGGTCATTAACAGCTTTGTAGTGTGCAATCCTTGCCCGGTTATCGTTATCATAGATCCTGCTCCTGCTTACCAGCTCAGGATAGCTCCTGATCTTCTGACAAGCAATCCCCAGCTTAATCTCTGGACGCAGTCCATTCTCAAACTTTAAGCACTTAGAAGTCATTGCCCCTTCCACATTATAGTGAGGACAATACTGCACCAGCTCCTCAAACTTAGCAGCATACTCTGCTACAGTCATACTACCCTGCTTCAGCTCTAAGAATTCAATTTCCTTAGCACTCCGAATATCTTCCGGAAAATACTTCTCCAGAAAACCCTTCCGAACTACCTCCCAAGTAATGGCAGTTCCAGCAGCTTCCAATCTTTGGCGACTATTATCCCACCAAGCTTCAGCCTCACCCTCCAGCATGTGAGTACCAAACCTCACCTTCTGCTCATCAGTACAATCCATAGTTCTGAAGATTTTCTCAATTGCCTTCAGCCACTTCTGAGCAGCTTCTGGGTCCAGAATTCCTCCTTCAAACGTTGGCGGCTTGTTGCTCCGAAACTGCGCCAAACTCCTGAATTGGGCATCTGCAGTTTGATTCTGATTAGCAACAGCTTGCGCCATTGCTTGCATAGCAGCAGCTAATGCAGCATCGTTCCTTCCTGCCATACTGCTCAAAACATAACAACACCAGGTTAAAAGATATTCAACTACATCATAACGGACAGACTCAACTCGACTCAACAACACTGGTCGGACGGACCGACCTGCTCTGATACCAATTGTAACACCCCACTTCCCAAAACAAATAAAATATGAATAACATAATAAAAATCAGAGTTTCCTTCCCAAGTGGGATATCACATAAAAATCACGTTTCCTTATAAAAAAGGTTTTTCTCCAAATACAGCGGAATATTTAAATAATACAATTAAATAAAATTTTTGATACGTTCGCAGGAAAAAAATAGGAGTTCAACATGAAACAATAAAAATGCCCAAGTCCCGTGCTACGTATCAGAGCATCCTAGACTCGACAGTCACACCAATATCCAAGCTAGCTAAGCACCTGGATTATCTGTACTTCCGAAGAAGCACAGACCACAACAACAACAAGGGGTGAGAAATCATGATCAAAAATATAATGGTAATGTATTACATGTAATAAGGCAGTAAAACACACCAACACATCAATTATTCACCCCAACAACACTATATAACGAACCTACTGTTCAAATTACAATATAACATATTATAATGCAATTATGCAACTCAACACCATGCATGCGGTACCGACTCATTGGTTCATTCAATCGAACCTGGATAGATCACTTACGCTCCTCCTGAGACATGATCTATCCCCCACCATTCTCCACAAAGGAGTACGGATGAATCACTTACGCTCCTCCTGAGACATGATTCATCCCACCAAAACACCATGATATGCAAGACACCAATGCATAATTATTATATTCTGGCACGCTAAGTGCACACGATCCTCCTGATCATATCATCATACAACAATGCATATGTATAGATATATTACACCAACACCATATAAATCAATCAGATAGTAAACGAATTCATACTATCACACCGGATATAACTACGTCCCCCCCCCCCCCCCCCCACTCGGGGATACACGATCCTACTGATCACTACACACATATACATTACTAATTGCTCACCAACAATATTAAGGGAAACGCGTACTATCCCCAAGTACACAAGTTATATCCCATACTCATCATTTTCACACTACAGCAAGGCTAGAAGGATCACACGAGACCAATTCAGACATCTCACCAAAAGTCTCTGAGGTTACTCAGAACCTCCCTAAACCAACACCTCAGCCTATACACCAAAATCAATAATTCATCAACATCAATCCACAATCACAAACATGCCAATAGATATTATACTTACCAATTATCCTATAATTTCTACTCTAGAACCGACATTACGGTACATTACCGACATTTCAGAGTCACTCTGAATCTCACCAAGGTCCTAACCATAGTCATTAACGACGCTATAGGGAAACAACACATAACTTTTCCCAAAGCTATAATCACGGTCATTGCCAACACTACGGTAACAACACATAATCTCATCAGCTTTATATTCCTAGTTACTATCAACACTACAGTAACATCAACAATCCAACAAAATGGATCAATACTACAGTAACATCATCACCATATATATATACCCCAAAATGCATCATCAGCATTCATCAATCCCCCAACATCAACAATAATCATATCATGCCAATATAAAACTTTATATAACGATAAATTCCTACGGGGTTAAGGAATCCCCTCTACCCTATACATGTATAAACCATTCCCAATCAAATTTCTCCCCCCTTACCTTGACAATTGGTCGATCGATAGAATTCCTCCTAGAATTGGTCTCTTGGCCTTCTCCTTCCTCTTCCGTTCTTCGTTCCCTTTTTCCTTCGTTCTTTTTCACTTTCCTCGTTCTTTCCTCTTCTCTCTTTCTATCTCTCTTTTTTCTCAATTTTCTAAAATGTATCGTAACTCTCCTAACCCCTCATATTCTATTTCCCTTTTTAATTATTCTAATCCCAATAATAATAACTAATAAAATAATATAATATTAATAATCTTAATAATAATAATAATACTAATATAATCTTACTAATATTAATAATACCACATATTAATAATAATAATAATAATAATAATAATAATAATAATATTAATAATTCTAATAATAATAATAATGATAATAATAATAATAATCTTAATAATAATAATACTATTAATAATAACAATAATAATAATATTATTATCTCTCCAATAATCATAATAATACTTTTAATAATAATAATAATAATAACACTAATAATAATAATAGTAATAATAATAATAATAATACTATTATTATTATCACACCAATATCTCACGCCTATGGTAATCCCTTTCCTCTCCATTCCAACTTTTCTAATATCTCCTTGCTACCCCTTCATATTTCCTTCCTCACGGTTTCTATCGTGACTTTTCATATTTCCATTCTAACTTCCCAATAACCCTTTCACCTCTTATTTTACTTATTCCAACCACTAATATTCCCAATAATAATTCTAATAATAATAATTATAATAATCATTATAATAATAATAATAATATAATATAATATAATACTATTATAATATTATAGTAATATTCAACATAATAATAATAATAGTGATACACCCAACAATAATTATAATTATAATAATAATAATATTATCACACCAATAATAATAATAATATTAATAAAAATAATATAATAATAATATAATAATACTAATATTATTATTTCACCAAAATAATAATAATATTAATAATAGTAACAAATATAATAAATATAATAATAATAATAACACCCCCACCAATGTTACTATTATTTTTATATTACTATATTTCACACCAAAATATCACCAATAGTCCTCCCACATTAGGGACACCCACCAAACATCATCAAATACACCCCCACCAAAGGGCACACCAACATATAATTTTTAAAATAATAATAAAGTGACTAAATAATTAAAATGGGTGTTACACCTCCGAGCCCTCTGAATGTGATGTCATCACCATGACCTTTCTCGATGTGGGGAATTGATATGATTGGCAAGATTGAGCCCACAACATCAAACGGACACCTTTGGTGGCAATCGATTACTTCACCAAATGGGTGGAAGCGGCGTCATATGACAATGTGACCAAACAAGTGGTAGCGAGATTTATCAAACGAGATATTATCTGCAGATATGGAATCCCTGAGCGGATTATCACCGACAACGGTTCAAATTTGAATAACAAAATGATGAAAGAGATGTGTCAGAATTTTAAGATTGAGCATCACAACTCTTCTCCTTACCGGCCCAAGATGAATGGCGTTGTTGAAGCGACCAATAAGAACATAAAGAAGATTATTCAGAAGATGGTTGTGACGTATAAGGACTGGCACGAGATGCTACCTTTCGCTTTGCACGGTTATCGTACAACGGTACGCACATCAATCGGGGTAACCCCTTTCTCATTGGTATACGGGATGGAGGCGGTGTTACCGTTGGAGGTCGAGATTCCTTCCTTGAGGGTTTTACGTGATGTCCAACTCGACGAGGCAGAATGGGTTAAAGATAGACTGAATCAGCTCAGTTTAATGGATGAGAAGAGACTGGCTTCTCTAGCATACGTTCGGTTGTATCAGAGCCGAATGAAGAAAGCTTACGACAAGAAGGTGTGCCCTCGAAGCTTTCAGACGGGTGATCTTGTTTTGAAAAAGATTCTCCCACCACAAACAAATCACAGGGGCAAGTGGACTCCCAATTACGAAGGTCCCTACGTTGTCAGAAAAGTCTTCTCTGGAGGAGCCTTGTTACTATCCACCATGGATGGTGAAGACTTTACGTCTCCTATGAATTTGGACGCAGTTAAAAAATACTTTGCTTGAAAGTGACCCGCTGGACAGTAAAAAGAGAGTCCAGGCAAAAATGGGGCATCCCGGCGAACCATAAAAAAATAAATAAAAGGTTCGGGCAAAAGTTAGGGATAAAATTGAAAAGATGTACACCCGCGAAGTCGAAAACCTGAAAAGGGCGACTTCGGCAAAAAAGGGTATCCCGGTGAATTGAAAACCCGCAAAGGGCGATTCACGCAAAAGTTAGAGATTGAAAAAGCAAATGACTACGATCCGAATTTGATACGGCATTGCTTAGTGGTTTGGGAGTACCTGGGGGGCCGTCTATCCAAAAACAATCTCTTTCGAAGATCGAGTACCGGGAAAGCGCAGAGTCAGGCGAGTCATAGGAGGATCAGCTCATGGTGTTTGTCTGTGACACGTTGCCGACATGTATACCAATATTGTTTTGTATTTTCTTTATACTTCTTGTGCATATATTTATGTATGGTTGTGCGTAACTTCCTCTTTTCAGGAGTTGCATCCAGTGTACAAAACTTTGCCTATTCAGAGGCCCGTTATCAATAAAACATGTTATTCAGTACTTGATGCTTGTTCTTTACTGTTTTGTTTGTGAAAGACGCCGATGTTTTTGATAAACTTGCACTTACATAATCTTGCCGGCCTTGCCAATAATTGCTAAAACTTCGAATTGACTGAAGTAATGTCACAGATGCTAACCCGGATAGATTTTGTTGTATAGGCCTGTTTTGTCTCGTTTGTGTTTGCAGGATTCTTACCTTTGGAGCAAACGGTCAGGAATTGTATTCCCCAGCCAAGGTCGCTTGACGTAAGACCTGACTCCCGTTGATGTCATTCCTCAGCTCGTCGCTGCTTATCCCCAGAGAGTTGAAATGACATTTATCTCTTCCCGAAGGAGGAAATTATTTTCCCCAAGAGAGTGTCCTCATGGAAAGCTGTCCATAGGATTAACCCCAGCAAGTCAAAATCAATGTGCCCTGCAGAGGTTGTGTTCCTCAGCGAATCAAAGATGTGCACGTTCAATCTCCAGCATGGGAGATTCCCGCAATGGTTAACCAAGTTGTTGGTTCGAAAGGTTTATATCCGCGAGGGATGGTTTATTGCTCCCCACAGGTCGTCATGCCATTGACAGGATGTTGATCCTCAACGGAGTGGTAATTCTGAATGTGTAAACTGTGCCCAGACAATGTAATTTGCCCAGAAGTGTCGCTTCTTTCCCAGCTAAGTTTGTTCACCAGCAGGGTGTTTTTCCTTTCCTCCCAGTGGAAATTGATGTTTAATCTCTCCCCGGCAGAGTTGGTTGTATTTCTGGCGTGTATTTCGCCAGAATATTTTGTGATACTTGTTCTCCCCAGCGGAGTTGGTTTTATCCTCAGCATTCATGTTATTGGAACATCATTATCAGAATGGCCCCGACAGCTTGAACCTGCATTTGCATTTGCATATACCGTCATATTTGCATCTACTAAAACGCGTAGCATTTCCGTGCCGTACGGAGCATTACGCCATTTTCAAACATACGCATTTTTGAAATGTAAGTCAGGTTGGTTAACCTTTTGCTTTCAAGTGTGTTTCTCAGCAAAAGTATGGAGTTCTAGCTCAGATCTATTACCAGGTATTCGAAGTCTCGCCGTGAGACGTGTGATGATACGGTTCATCTTACTATTTTCCCCCACAGAGTTACTTGGTTAAGTTTCTCTTTGTCCCCGAGCAGAGTTATTTATTTAAATTTCTCTTGTTTTCCCGACCAGAGTTGCTTGTTGAAGTTTCTCTTATCCGGCCAGCGGATTATTCTCTTCAGATTTGTTGTTACGTCAGCGTCCAAAGGGTTTCGTGAATCAGAGTTTCAGAAGATGCCGCCGGTTATCGGAACAGGCGTCCGACAGTTTGGTTTCCAAATATCCCCAGTGGAGTCCTCCTCAAAGTCCCTGGCATGTCAGCACTAAAAGGTTTCGGGGTTGGGGACCAATGGACTTAGCTACTGCAGAGATAAGCAGAGAAACCGTATTCAGGGTATCTTCCCGTATGGATGAACGGATGTATTTTCCTACTGGTTGACAGAAGTATTTCCCGAAAATTGCCAGAGTTTCATTGCCTATGTTGATAGGAGTGCCTCGTGTTGACGAGATATGAGTCCTGACGTGGACAATTTATTCCTGTACTGACGGGATTTCTTCGTGCTGGCGAAGTGTGAGTCCTGACGTGGACATATTTATTTCCTCGAGACATGCTAGTCCTAACATGGACAGATTTGATTTCTCCGTGTTGATGGAATGTGCAGTCCTGATGTGGACAAATTGATTACTCTTCGTGTTGACGAAATGGTGTCCTGACGTGGACCATTTATCCCCAGCGAGGTCGCCGGGATTTCTCCGTGTTGACGGAATGTAGCGTCCTAACGTGGACAAGTTTCTGATGGGATCTCTTCGTGTTAACGGAATGTGGAGTCCTAACATGGACAAGTGTTGTTGAGATTTATTTGTGTTGACGAGATGTGAGTCCTGACATGGACAGATTGGTGTTTATTCGTGATTTGACGACATTTGGGTCCAGATGGGGACAAGGTTACTCCTGTGATGACAAAATCTCTATTCGTGTTGACGAATTTGTTTCTCTTCTTGTGTTGACAAGGTTAGTCCAGTTGTGGACGGAGGTGTTTTGCAAAAGTTGTTCGGTACCTGTGGCGTTACATAGGTGGTTGAAGTTGACATCAGAACTATTATCAGACATTGGATCAGTTGTTGCCGTAACAACCAGACTCAGTTGGTGGATGTCGTTCCCCAAGCAGTTGTGCAGTTTATTTCTGCGGTTGGCAAATTTCTGGGTTTCTTGGTATTCAAACGTCTCGTACCTCAATTGTTTGAAGGCCGTTCGCTCTTCACCCAGTCGGGTCCAAGCCGTTTGAATAGGGGCAGCTGTTGCACCCCAAAATTTGCTCAACCTTTTCTTGCCTGATTTGTGTTTCATTGCATTTCATTTGCATAGTTGCATCATGTACATAGTTCAATCATTTGCATATCATATCATAGAATGCCTCCAACAAGGGATCAAGGGTGTCTATCAAGAGAAGAACCTAGCAAGAGGTGTTGTCCAAGATTGAAAAGTCATTCAAGTCATCAAGAGGAGATTTGAAGTCTTGAGAAGCTTGAGTGCCTATATGTGGGTTTTGCTCCTATCTTGAGGAATATTGAGAATCATCAGTGGAATGTGAAATATGGATTGTGAACTTGAGGTGTGTATGGATCTCATGGGATGCCTAGAAGGCCATATTGAAGCTGAGACAATTCATTGATTCAAGTACAAGAGCCACAGTTGAGGTGCAGTCAACTAGGGTTTCATCTAGGTCAACCCCAATTCAACTGAGTAATGGGAGAGCATCAAAGCTTACTTTGAAGTCATGGAATTCATGGATTGGTATGTTGATACATGTGTGGTGTTGTGCCAAGGTTAAGCAAAGAAAGATCAAGAATGTGGGAAGTTGCTAAATTAGGGTTTCAGTGTAAAATCCCCTGTTTAGTGCGTAACTTCAAAGTCACATAAGTCAAAATAAAAGTTTCAAATGGATCTTTGGCCAACATGGAACTTGTAGAGAATCTCAATACCTTTAATTTTAGTACTAGAAGTCCTCAAGGGGATTTATATAACTCAAGTTATGGTTCTTGCAAATTACAGGTCATTAGAGGACTATGAAATTTATCTGTGAAAGTCACTTGACTTCCAAGCAACGTTTGCCCTTCAAGGAGTTTTCAAATGGATTATTGGTCAACATGAGAGTTGTATATCTTGATCTTAGATTTCCATAGAGTACTAGAAGTACTTGATAGGATTTGTATAACTCTAGTTATGATCTTGGCAAGCCAGGGGTATTTTGGGTATTGGTGATTATAGGTCATTTTCAAGCATGGGTCAAAATCTCCAACTTAGAGGCCTCAAATGGAAAATTGTTCAACTAGAAAGTTGCTCAAAATAGGATTTTAACCTTTACCATGCATCAAGGAGGATTTGAATTGGCTCATAGGAGAAGTTGGTTTGAAATGGCTTTGAAATGAAAAAATTAAAGTCATTTAAAAGGCAAAAATGTTATTTCTTGATTTTATGGCCAAACCAAGCAATGTTATATACCAAATTGACCAGAAAAGACATTTTAAAGATGATGACATTACCACATTTTGGATTTGAGGTCATTTGCACATGGTTCCCTTTTTTTACTTAAGATGGAAGTAACATAACCATCACACTCCATAAGATCAAAAACAAGGAGGATGCAAATCCAATTCAGTTCTAAATATCACAAGAGGAGAAATTCAAGTGAGTATGAGAGTTAAAGCAGAGCAAGGCATGATTTCCACATATGAGATTTTCAAGGAATGTGAGAAATTGAATTTCTCATTCAGGTTGTTACAGAACTTTCTAGAGAGTTCTAATCAACTCTATATAACATATGCATTGGATTCAGATCATTTTTTGGGCCAGCATTGGAGAGAATCGAGAGAGAGCATTTGAAAATTTCACCATTGCATCAAGAATCGGTTTTGAGGATTAAGGAGAATTCAGTGCAAATCAGTTGTTTCAGAAGCTTTAGGAGTGGTTCTTGAATGAATCTGGAGAAGATTGAGGGTTGAATCAAGGAGAATCACCATCTGTTCATCACATTAAACCAGGTTTGCAACTTTCGTTTTTTGCTCCAATTTGTAGTGAATTGATTAGCATTTGATATGTGGTTAGGCTAGTGGTGATGATTAGATGGATTTCAGTCCAAGATTTGAGCAATTCGTGACATTTTAAGTGTGATGCCATTTTCTGTTGAAGATTATAACTCTTAGTTCTTGAAGTTTTAATGGCGTTTGGATGGTTAGTTTTGACCAGGGAGGAGTGTAGTTCATAATAGGATCTTTAGTTTTAGGTTTTGAGGTGATTCAATATTTGTGATTTTTCTGAAATTGGGATCGTATTTAGAGTTGGAGTGAGAATCAATAAATATGGAGGTCATATTCATGATCAGGATGAAATTTCAAGTGGAATAGGGTATTTAGTTGGCTTGGTTGATGAGGTTTTGGGATGTCTTCGCCGGAGAAGACGGTGGCGCAAAGCTCAGGCCACCGTCTGAGCTTCTCCCTCCTTTTTTCAAACATTTGGGGACGATGACCCAGGGCCCTTAGATCGTGTTTGACCTTTGACTGAAACCTCAATCCAATGGCCACGATTGAATTGAATTTCTGAAGAGAATTAAGAAGGAGACCTCAACACTGCGTTTCATTAAACATTTTGGTTTGGGCTGAGTTGATTAATTGCTATGCACACCCTACCTTAGGCCCAAGTTGGATTTTAAACTAAAATCGATTGCTATTTGCCACGCCTGTTTCTCAATTTCCCTTTTATTTTCTGATTTCTTTCCATTTTGGTTTGGGCTTAATCACGCGCGCTATTGACACCCCCTCTTGGGCCCAGGTTTGGATTTCAACATGATATTATTGCTATTTGCAACGCAGTTTTGTCATTTTTCATTATTTTCTTTTAATTTCATATTTTTCATATAGTATAGAAATAAATCCATAATAAATAGAAAATTAATCTTTTTAAGCTAGATTATTTTCCATAACTCCTTAGAATGTGTAGAATTTAATAGGATTAAAATTTATTTAATTCATGCATTTTATATTTTATTTTCATTTTTGTATTTTCAATTGCTTTTATTTTGTTATGTTTGGTATGCCATTTTGCTGATTTTATTGTGAATGATTGGTGATGATTTTTGGAGTGATTCTTTTTGGGCTAGATATCTTAGATATGCATGTCCCCATAGTAATTTTCTCATATTTTTGTGAGATAATTTTAGGCTAGTTTGAGCATTGAACTTTAGGTGTTGTAGAATTAGGGTTTTAGGATAATACCCTTAGGTTTAGGGCATAGTTTTAGGTCCAAATGAATGATTTACCCCCTGGTTTTTGTATGGCATATTCTTAAGAGGTTTAGGAACACTTAGTAATTTTTGAAGGATTTTACAATCATGTTTGGTATTTTAAGTAGAATTAGTTTTAGGACTAACTTCTAGGTGTTTCTGATGAACTAACTTGCCTAGTTTAATTCAATAGCTCCTCTTAGATTAGGGTAGTGTTGCTTTTGAGCTTGGATGATCATGAATACCATTTGAAGGTGCTTTGGAGAGCTTGAAGGAGCTTGGAGTTGAAGATTTCTCATCTGGTGGAGTGCTTGTTAGGAGCCTAGGAAAACTAGGGTTTTAGGAAGAGCATCAGAGTAGTTTTGCTTGTTTCTTCAAACATGGAGTATATTGTTCATCTCCATTCAACCCAATGACATAAAGTCCTCTTAAAGAAGCCACATCTCTCCCTTGGAGGGATGAATGGCATGCTTTAAGGGTAGAACTTTGAGGATACAGTTCCTTTACATTGTTAAGATCTTAATGGCTTCCCTTGGTTGTCATTGAGCTTCATGACATTTCAACCTGATCTTGTTGAATGATTTCCCCTTGGAAATTCTTGTTGAAGTTTGGTAAAGAGAAGTTTAGGAGCTTGTTGAAGCTAGGAGTGCTTGCTTGTTGAAGCTGGTTGCTTGTTGAAGCTAGGGTTTTGCTGCTTGTTGAAGCTGGTTGCTTGTTGAAGCTAGGGTTTTGCTGCTTGTTGAAGATGAAGTCAGGAGCTGGTTGAAGCTGTTTACTGGTTAGGATTTGAGCTTGCTTAAGCTGGTAGCCTAGTGCTTGTTGAAGATTGGAGAGTTAAAACTTGAAGATGGGAGTTATTCTTGAAGATGAAAGTGGTTGCTGTCAACTTTTTGCTGTTTGATCAGTTGTTGCTATCAGAGTTGCTGCTTGTGCTGTTTGCTGTAGGAGTTTGGTGCTGCTGTTTGGGCTGCCTCCTCTGCTTTGGGGTTTTTGTTTTCTGTATTGTGTGTTGGCTTGTGTAGCTTGCCCCCTAGGTTTGAAGTGAATGTTGATTCACTTTGCCTGTTGTTTTCCCAGGTTCGAGGTTGAGTTGGACTCCCTTGCCTCGCTTGTATTGCTGCATTGCATGCATTTTACTGTATTTACTTGCTTTCTTTTCTGTTTATCCCCTAGGATCTCTGATTTCCTCTGTGCAGGAGGAAATTATGACAGACATTAGGATTCTTATCCATGCATAACAACATTAGGTTAGTTTGATTCCTTTTCCAACCTTAGGCTTTTTAGAGCTTCTTTCTCTTCTTATCTCAAAACAACTCAAAAACACAGTAATAAGGTTAATCGATGTCGTACGTTACGAGCCTTAAGCTGTTTGAGAAAGGGTTGCTGGAGAGCTTCTTTCCAGTAGTCTGGCTGCTTAGTGTGGCACCCTTTGGGTGACACACGACGTAGTCACTCTCAAATCATAGTCTCTAGTGCGTCAGAGATTGCAAGCAGACTAAAAAACACTTCTTTCGTAAAAGTTTCAAAACAAACATCAAAGTGTCATTTTTTTCCGCTTGGACTCTTAATCAAGAAAAACCCTTTCATAAGGTAATAAAAAACAGTCAGACAAGCATGTGTCTTCCGTAGCCCGAACTACGTTTGCTCTAATCTTTCATGTTGTATGAAAGTACGTAGCCATAGGATGTCGTATCCTAGCGAGCAACCTTCCCACCTTCATCCGTAGTTAGCCGAACTACGTAGACTCTGACTTTCCCATTGTTTGAGGGAATACGTAGGCATAGAGCGGCGAAGCTCTATCGAGTCTCTTTTCTCAGTTTCTTTCCTTTTTAACCCAGACATGTAGAGTAGATAGAATAACAATCCGTACTAGAAAACAAGCGTGGATCCCGTCGAGTACGACGGACGTGAGGGGTGCTAATACCTTCCCCCTGCGTAATCGACTCCTGAATCCAGGAATTTGGTTGCGACGACCATTCCTTTCCCGTTTTACGTTAGGTTTACTCTAAGCGTTTCCTTTCCCTCCGTTGGGATAAATAACGCACTGTGGCGACTCTTCTGTCATAGCCGGCGCCGATTTTCGCAGTAGTGACACATACAACATGAAAGATCAGAGCAAACGTAGTTCGGGCTACGGAAGACACAAGCTTGTCTGACTGCTTTTTATTACCTTATGAAAGGGGTTTTTCTTGATTAAGAGTCCAAGCGGACAAAAATGACACTTTGATGTTTGTTTTGAATCTTTTACGAAAGAAGTGTTTTTTTAGTTTGTTTGCAATCTCTGACGCACTAGAGACTATGATTTGAGAGTGACTACGTCGCGTGTCACCCAAAGGGTGCCACACTAAGCAGCCAGACTACTGGAAAGAAGCTCTCCAGCAACCCTTTCTCAAATAGCTTAAGGCTCGTAACGTACGACATCGATTAACCTTATTACTGTATTTTTGAGTTGTTTTGAGATAAGAAGAGAAAGAAACTCTAAAAAGCCTAGGGTTGAAAAGGGAATAAAAACTAACCTAATGTTGTCATGCATGGATAAGAATCCTAATGTCTATCATAATTCCCTCCTGCACAGAGGAAATCAGAGATCCTAGGGGATAAACAGAAAAGAAAGCAAGCAAATACAGTAAAATGCATGCAATGCAGCAATACAAGCGAGGCAAGGGAGTCCTGCTCTACCTCGAACCTGGGAAAACAACAGGCAAAGTGAATCAACATTCACTTCAAACCTTAAGGGGGCAAGCTGTACAAGCCAACAAACAATACAGAAAAACCAAAATAAAACAGAGGAGGCAGCCCAAGCAGCAGCATCACACTCCTACAACAAACAGCACAAGCAGCAGCTCTAAACAGCAACAGTTGATTTTGACAGCAAAAGAGTTGACAGCAATAACCTTCTTCAAGCTTCACTAAGCTTCACCAAGCACTAAGCTTCAACAAGCAAACAACTTCATCAAGCAAGCAGCTTCGACAAGCAGACAGCTTCAACAAGCAACTGGCTTCAACAAGCAACACTCCTAGCTTCAACAAGCTTCTAGCCTCAACAAGCACAAACTTCATTCTCAACAAGCTTCAACAAGCAACCTCCAAAGGAGAATCAATTAACAAGATCAGGTTGAAATGTTAAGTAACTTAATGACAACCAAAGGAAGCCACTAAGAACTTAACATTATAAGATAATGGCATCCTCAAAGTTCTACTCTTAAAGCATGTCATTCATCCCTCCAAAGGAGAGATTTGACGCAGCAGCATCACACTCCTACAGCAAACAGCACAAGCAGCAGCTCTAAACAGCAACAGTTGATTTTGACAGCAAAAGAGTTGACAACAACAACCTTCTTCATGCTTCACTAAGCTTCACCAAGCACTAAGCTTCAACAAGCAAACAACTTCATCAAGCAAGCAACTTCGACAAGCAGACAACTTCAACAAGCAACTGGCTTCAAAAAGAAACACTCCTAGCTTCAACAAGCTTCTAGCTTCAACAAGCACAAACTTCATTCTCAACAAGCTTCAACAAGCAACCTCCAAAGGAGAATCAATTAACAAGATCAGGTTGAAATGTTAAGTAACTTAATGACAACCAAAGGAAGCCACTAAGAACTTAACATTATAAGAGAATGGCATCCTCAAAGTTCTACTCTTAAAGCATGCCATTCATCCCTCCAAAGGAGAGATGTGACTTATTTAAGAGGACTTTATGTCATTGGATTGAATGGAGATGAACAATATACTCCATGTTTGAAGAAACAAGCAAAACTAATCTAATGCTCTTCCTAAAACCCTAGTTTCCCTAAGCTCCTGACAAGCATCCACAAGATGAGAAATTCTTCATGTCCATGATCTTTCAAGCTCTCCAAAGCATCTTCAAGTTGTCTTCATGTTCATCTAAAAGCAAAGGCACCACCACTTAAGTTTAATGGGAACTATTGGGTTAAACTAGTCAAGTTAGTTCATTAGAAACACCTAGAAGTTAGTCCTAAAACTAATTCTAATTAAAATACCAAAAATGATTGTAAAATCCTATAAAAAATTCTAAGGGTTCCTAAACCTCTTAAGAATCACTTCATACAAAAACCAGGGGGTTAACCAATCATTAAATCCTAAAACTATGCCCTAAACATAAGGGTACTATCTTAAAACCCTAAATCTACACCACTTAAAGTTTAGTGTTCAAAACATCCTATAGTTATCTCACAAAATTATGAGAAAAATACTAAGGGTACATGCATTTCTAAGCTACACAATCCAAAAAGAATCACCTAAAAAATATACACCAAACACCCATACTAAAATCAGCAAGAACAAGCACCAAACAAATTGAATTTAAAACCAATTAAAATGCAAAAATGAAATTAAAATAATAAAATGCATGAATTAATGAAATTTTAATCCTAGAAAATTCTACACTCTTTAAAGAGTCCAGGGGAAAAAGTCTCACCTAAAAAAGATTAATTTTCTATTTGTTGTGATTTTATTTCTAACCTATATGAAAATGACAAAATAAAATAAAAACAATACAAAAATGATAAATGTGCATGGTATATAGCAATTATTCTACGTGTGTTCTCCAGACATGGGCCCAAGGGGGGTGCGCGTATCAAATGAGTAACTAGGCCCAAGTGAGATTAAAAAGAAACCAGAAAATGAATGGAAATTGGAGAAATGTTTGTGCTGAATAGTAAGGTTTCTACGTTGTAATTCACCATGGGCCTAACTAGAGGGTGTTGATAGTAAAAGAATCACTAAGCCCAGACAACTCAGTTTAATGAAAGGGTGAGTTTCATCAACTCACTTCCATTCAAAAATCCACAACGCATCGTGGCTGTTGGTTTGAGTTAGTGGTCAAGGTCAAGCATGGATCTAACGTCTGAGAAGTCATCTTCTCCAAAATTCAAATATGAGAGGGAAGCAGGGGGGACGGTGGCCTGAGCTTGCGCCACCGTCGTCTCCGGTTGTAGGCAAACAAAAGTGTATCAAACAGCCAAACTTGACATTCATTTTTACTCAAAATCCATCACTGAATCCAATTCCACCCTCCAAATTTCCTGATTCTCCTTCTAAACCAAAATACGATCCAAAGTTCAGACAATGATCAATTCTTGAATGGCTCAATTCTTGCATCTAAAGGCTCTAAACTCATCTACACCTATCACTGATCAGAACTAACCATTCAACCATGCTTAAATCCTCAAGAATTGTGAGTTATACTCCTCCATAGAAATTGCAATGCACCTAGTTTTGTCTCTAAACCTCAATCTTTTGTACTAGAAACCTTCCTAGCATCATCACTAATCTATCCCCCTATCAAATCCTAATCAATTTCCTATGAATTATGCTGAAACTTGAAAGATGCATACCTGGTGTAAATGGATGAACAGAGTAGGTTTTGCTTCGATTCAACCTCTAATCTCTTCCAGATTCGTTCAACAACTCCTTCTGAAGCTTCTCCAATCAACAATTTGCCTTGAATTCACCTTGATTCCCAAAACTGAGTCTTGATGCAATGATGAAATTTTCAGTTTCTCTCTCTCTCTCTCTCTCTCTCTCTCTCTCTCTCTCTCTCTCTCTCTCTCTCTCTCTCGATTCTCTTCAATGCTTGCCCCCAAAAAAATGGCCCGAATGCATTGCACTTGTTATATAGAAATGGTTACAAGCATCTAGAACTTTCTGGAGCTAACAGAATGAGAAATTGAATTTCTCATTCTCCTTGAAAATCTCATATGTGCAGCTCGTGTTTTTCTCTGTTCCACAGCTTGAATTCACTTGCCAAGTTCATCTCATGAGAATTAGAGCTGAATGGAATGGGTAATTGCCTTGTTTCTGATCTTATGGAGTGGATTGGATATGTTACTTCCATCATAAGTTACAAAATGGAACCATGTGAAATTGGCCTCAAATGCAAAATGTGCTATTGCCATCACTCTTAAAGTGTTATTTCTGATCAAAATGATATATAACATGACCTTGTTTGACCCTAAATCAAGAAATGCCAAATTTTGGCCTTTTAATGTGTATTTTTCTCTCCTTTCAAAGCCATTTCAAATGATTTTGTGTTCCAAGCCAATCCAAGCTCTCATGACCACTTGGTTGCACTCAAAACATCATTTTGAACGAGTTCCATGTTGAACAATTTTCCATTTGAAGCTTTCAAGTTGGAGTTATGGACCTATAATCCAAATGACATATAATCTCACTTTCCCAAAATACCCATAGCTTGCAAAGATCATAACTTGAGCTCCACAAATCAGAATGAGATGTTCTATACCTTTTTGGAAAGCTAAGATCAAGAGGAACAACTTTCATGTTCACCAAAAGTCCATTTGAAAACTACTTGAAGGTCAAAAGTTGCTTTGAAGTTGGTTGATTTTCACAGACAAATTTCATAGTCATCTAATGACCTGTAACTTGTCTGGACCATAACTTGAGTTCTATAACTCCTCTTGAGGACTTCTAGTACTCAAATTAAAGGTATTGAGATGCTCTACAAGTTTCATGTTGGCCAAAGATCCATTTTAAACTTTTATTTTGACTTATGTGGCTTTGAAGTTAGGCATTAAATAGGGGATTTTACACTGAAACCCTAATTTAGCAACTTCCCACATCCTTGATTCTTCTTTGCTTAACCTTGGCACAACACCACACATGTATCAAAATACCATTCCGTGAACCCCATGACCTCAAAGTAGGCTTTTATGCTCTCCAATTTGCACAATTGACCTAGGATTGACCCAGATGAAACCCTAGTTGACTGCACCTCAACTGTGGCTCTTGTACTTGAATCAATGAGTTGTCTCAGCTTCAATAGGGCCCTATAGGCATTCCATGAGATCCATACATACCTCAAATTCACATTCCATATTTCACATCCCACTGATGATTCTCAATATTCCTCAAGATAGGAGCAAACTTCTCAAGACTTCAAATCACTTCTTGATGGCCTGGATGACTTCTCATACTTGGATAAGACCTCTTGCTAGGCTCTTTTGATAAGAATCACACTTGATCCCCTGTTGGATGCATGCTATGCTATGATATGCCAATGATTGAACTATGTACATGATGTAACTATGCAAATGACAATGCAATGAAACATAAACCAGGTAAGAAAAGGTTGAGCAAATTTTGGGGTGCAACACCAGGGTGACGAAACTGGCAGGCGAGAGAATCGAGAATAAGAAATCGGGAGACACATGTGATGCAAAAATATGATGCAAAAAATGCGAAATGCGAAGGAAATGATTTCATGGAATTAAAATATTTGCGAATATCGCAGAATACCAAAACTTTATTTATTAATTTGAAAACGGATTACGAATAACATTCTTAGAAAAGTCTTGACGTAATAGCTAAATAAAAGCTAATAATGACCCTAAGGAAGCTTCCTGTTCTGCCCCTTGCTCTGCTCTTCGGGCTAGGCCTTTTTGAGGATGAGCCTATCTTCAAAAGGTAAATCGAGAGTTAGAGGAAAATAAATCCTGCATCAAAACCAAGCAAGGGTACGTTGGAAAATTCTTCACAATTGTTGGTGATTAGTGTCCTTGATGTCGGATAACTCCGAGCATATGGCTTTAGCAACGGTCTTGTCCTTTAGGGTCTTTCTCCAATAAAGGGAACGAAGACTCCTTCAGAATAGGTAACCCCACCAATTGAGAGTACTCTTCTAGGGTAGGCAAGAGCTGGTACTCGAGGGATGTAAGGAAAAGATAATCTGGATCCTAGAACTGTAACAAAGTCGAAAGGAAACCTTCGTCTACTTGAGGTTTCAACAAAAATAATAGCCTTCCATACTTGTTTCTGGATCCTTTGTTGATCTTGAACCAAAGCTCCTAGCTTCCTTAGGTCATCTAACTTAAGTCCTTTAAAAGAATATCTCAAAGTTTTTTTTGTAATCCATGGTATCCTGCAATATTCATAAATAAAATTTGAATTCCATGACATGTGATGCAATGTGATGTCTTATGGATGCAATGCATATATACAAAGTCCTAGGTTAAAGGTATATGCAAGGAGTTAGGATCTACCCATCCCAATAAGTTATGTACTAAGGTTAGTTGTACCTGCAGAACAAGGGTTCTAAAGCGGTGCTCAAAGTCATCAATCCATCTTTCGGTGGTTAATAATATTCTCAAGAGAATCTCTTTTGAGTGTAGTATCGCGTAGCAACCATTTTGGAATTACTCCCTCATAGTTCCCGCACTACGTCCTAGATAAGGCCAAAGTGGTGTTAAGGTACTACGGTCCCCAGTATCACAGACTCCAATCGACAATAGTAAATGTTTTCATGATTACTCGTTCAACCGAACCATTTTCGAAAGGGTCTCATCTGAGCGGTGATTCTCAAGTTAGCTTGGTCAGGATTCCACTCCCTATAAGCCTCGTCGAATATATCACCTTCCTATAATAATGACACTAAAGTCCGGGTGTGGGACTTATCTCACAACAAAATAGATACCCCTCAAGCAAGGTACAATATGAACATATTATATACAAGCAAACAAATAATACTAGTAAATAGCATGCAATAAACGAGGTAGGGATAACCCTTAAAAATTATCATACTCCCCAGTGAAGTCGCCATTTTCTGTTGCGGTGGAAATAGGATATCAAACTATTAATTAGTTTGAATCACAATTCTTAATTCACAACCGCTCTTTGATTTATCCAAAGGAAAATGTCAAAAGAGGGAAAACCTATTTTTGCATCGTAAACACAATGCGGGGAGAGACCTAGGTAAGGGGTTGGTTAAGCTTAGGGAAGATACTAGCACCCTAAACTTCTGTAGTACTCTACAGGAACCTTTTGTTTATTGTATGCTTTTTTTTTATTTTATTATCTGTTTGATGTATATATACTGAGCTAATGGATAGAATGACCTAAAAGACCTAAGGGTTAGTCCTAAGTTTACTCGGCAAGACTCGCATCTTGTGCCTACGTATCCTGGATAGGGAATGGAATCAGAGTAATCGTAGTTCCCCTTGAAAGGGAGGTTAGAAACTTCTTGACTATGGTCAATGTTTCAATGGGGAGTAAACGTATCTTAAGGACACGCTTACGTGGAGTTGTACAACTCCTATTTCTATGTTGAAATAGTTAATTGAAATTAGGGTTAAATTAGGGATTCCACGGCGGGAAACCCTAAAACAGAGTACGACGACTCTTTGACCTAATGCTAGGGTAAAGGGCATTTTCGTCTACGGCGGGACACCTAGGCTAAATAGGGTTTGAAATAGTCAAAGGGTTAGGGTTATTGACTCGGAGGTCAAACGGCTAGACCTAACTCCTTCGGAGGGAAAATAACGGTAAAAACATGCAAAATATGGCAAATTACTATACGGCAGAATTAAAGTGTGGAAAAATCAAAAAAGCGGTAAAAGAAGCATCGTGACGATCACTCACGTAAATTACAAATCCCAAAAAAAGAAAAATAAAATAACTGCGATCATGGCCTCGCATAAATTACATCCATGAAAAACAATACGCAAGAATAATAAATTGCGACGATGCCTCGCATAATTACAACCGAAAATAATAAAAATACGAAAAAATGCGAAATTAGTAACCAAGGACAAAAAAGGAGAAACAATGAAAGTTAGATGAAAATTAAACGGGAAAGGTTAGGAATTTTAAAAAAAAAAAATCTAGGTTAGAAATTTAGTTTTAAGAAAGAAAAATTTAGGATTAAAGGAAAATTAATTTTAATTTTTATGTTTTAAAAGGTTTGCAATTTATTAAAAACTTTAATTTATTTTAAAAAAGATTTTTAATTTTGGGAGAAAAAGTTCATTTGGTTAATATTTTTAAAGAAATATTCTAATCAACTTTAAAAAAGGTTCCTAATTACCTTTAAGAAAAGGTTTTTTAAAAAAAAGGTTTTAATTTTAACCAAGGGTTTTGATTTTTGAAACACAAAGGCTTTGGCTCTCAAAAAAAGAAAGTTAAGAATTTTACGAAAAAAGAAGAATAAAAATAAACATGAAAAAAAAAAAGCTAAAGAAATGAGAAATAATATTAAATAATAATAAAAAAAAAGGGAAGGATAATGGAAGGGGAAGTGTCTGTTCACTTGGCCCATTAGAGTTGGCTTTAATTCCCTTTTCGCTTTCTCATTTGCCCCATTAGAGTTGACTTTAATTCCCTTTTGGCTTTCACCTTTTCTCTTCTTACTCTTCCTTATCCTGGAAATGGATTACGAGAAAAAAAAATAACAGGCAATTAACGATGCTTACGGTGAGATTATTCAGATTCTCTGCTTTGGTTGAGCTTCTTCTGATTGAGATGATGATGAAGCCTCGAAGATTTTTGCTGATAAGTCGTGAGAACGGCCGCCGTTTTTTCTTTTTGTCCTCTTCCTCCCTTTCTCAAATACAACTTATGTTTATACAGGTAACAAATTAGGGTTAACTCTAACCTAATGCCCACTTTAAAGCCCAACTTAAATAATTATTAGTTAAAACTAAATAAAATTTAAACAAATTAAAATAAACTTAAAACTCTATTTATTTATACTAAACCTTAAAAATATTATAAAAAGAATAAAATCTTTTCTAACATTTTTAATTTTATGATTTTTGGATGTTTTTATGAATAATATGGAAAAAAGTGAAAAAATAATATTTTTTTTAAAATAATTTAAATAAAATACGAAAATAATAATTAAATAATAAAAAAAACTATTTTTTGTTATTTTTTTTTATGAAAATAGAAAAGTTAGAATAAAAATAAAAGAAATAAAACAAAAAGTGAAGAAGGTGGGATTCGAACTCTCGACCTCTCACACTCACAACTCCTTACATAGGGTCTCTTGCCAATTGTGCTATTTTATTAATTCAAAATAAAGTGGTACTAGAAACCCTGTAAACTAAAAGAGCGCGCCACATGATATTTTCCTGCAAAAATCAACCAATTGCACAACCCGTTAGTGGTTAGTTTAAACGTAATGAAAAGTGAAATGGGATGCAAGATGAAACGACTAATCTTAGGGCAAAATTTGGGGTATTACAGTTCCCCTATTTAAATAGCTTCACCGGATGATTTGAGGGACGAAGGCTCGAGAAATCATGGTGGAGGGATTTAAATATAGATAACCGAAAATTTTGCTCTTAGATGCAGTGATATGCAATGCTATGGACAAAACGGAAATAAACTATAATGCTGACAATGCCATGAATCTAATATGGTGCGTATGATGGAATGAAGAATGCAGACGACATGACGTCATAGGGGACAGACACGACGAACGAAACACACTGGGAATACGACGCACTGGGTGACAGCACGACACTGGGGAATTCTAAAGTGATGGTCAACTGGTGCAAACACGACCGACTGTCACTTTTAGACAAGGAAAGGTAAGAACGAGATCCACAATGGAGATGGTACTGGTGAGATGGCCTCCACTGGGGAATATCTAAGAGTAATTATCAACAGGTTCAAGCGTGCCTAGCTGATACTCTAGAGTAAAAGTAAAACTGGATCTGTACGACTGTAGGATCGATTAACAAGGTGCTGGAGCATTGAGCAAAGAATAACATCCGCGCTTTTGTAAACTCTCCCTCGTGACAGGATCAAACGGAATTTAGGAATTCGTAGTCAATATGCAGGGTAAAAACCGGTGGTATGCCAAAATAAAATGGTCTTTAATGGGAAATGTCCTGATAAGCTTTCTCGGGAGAGAACTGCCACTTACCGTTGGAAGGGGCTTATATGCCAAACTGGATAAGCTCTTAAATAAAGAGACTGCCGCTTATCTGTGGATAATAGCTGAAAAATTGATTGATGAGCTCCGCTAGAGGGATTGTCACTCATCTGGTAAATAAACTTCTTCATATTTAAGGTCGGTACCCGGAATACGATTCAGATTCTTCTTTTACTAAAGGATAAAATGAACTTCCTCATACTTCAAGATTTTGTACTCTCTTGAATATGATTCAGATCCTTCTTTTACTAAAGGATAAAATGAACTTTCTCATACTTCAAGATTTTGTACTCTCTTGAACATGATTTAGATCCTTCTTTTACTAAAGGATAAAATGAACTTCTTCATACTTCAAGATTTTGTGCTCTCCTGAATATGCTTCAGTTCAAACCTCCCCGCACTTCAG
Organism: Lathyrus sativus; assembly: GCA_963859935.3. Lineage (NCBI taxonomy): Eukaryota > Viridiplantae > Streptophyta > Magnoliopsida > Fabales > Fabaceae > Lathyrus > Lathyrus sativus. The sequence goes on along the minus strand of OZ012736.1, from coordinate 286,076,657 downwards.
GATGAAAAGAAAAATGGAAACCAAACTGCTCGATGGAGATGGCCATTTGCTGCAAGTCATAACGAAGATGGGATAAGCTTCTCAGACGAGAAATACCGATTATCTGCAAGAGTGGCAATGATAAGCTTCTCGGGTGAGAACTGTTTGTAGAGGTGGTAACAGGTAATGTAAATTGTAATGAAGATTGTAATGAAGGTTGTAATGAAAGAACAGTGTAAATTTTAATGAAGGTTGTACTGAGCTCCTTGTACGAGAAGATCAATTGTAGAGTGTAATGAAAAGTTGTAATGAAAGTTGTAATGTAAATTGTAATGAAGGTTGTAATGAAAGTTGCAAGGTAAATTGTAATGAAGATTGTAATGAAATTTGCAAGGTAAATTGTAATGAAGGTTTTAGTGAAGTAATGAACTCCTTGTACGAGAAGATCAATTGTAGAGAGTAATGAAAATTTGTGATGAAAGTTGTAATGAAGGTGATATAATGATAGGCTTCTCGGCTGAGAACAGTCGCATACCGGTTGTTGTAAGATGTACTGTAATGACAATTGTAGTATGATGATACGTTTCTCAGGCGAGAACTGTCGCATGTCCGTAAAGAATTGTGAAGGCTTTTCTTGAAAGATAGTGCAAAATAAATGCATATCCAGGTAGGTTCAACGACCGACAGGACTGAAGTTCGATCTAGAATTGGGTTAGAAAGAACTGACGAACAAGACTCCATTAAGGAAATGAACTCGAATGGGACTATCTTACCTAATGTGGAAAGGTAACTGAAATAACCATCGTCCACGAGGGATGAACTCGGTGGGGAAACTGGAAACAAATGAGTATTTTGTGCTTAGGGCTGACGATATACTTGGAGAGAGCGGACAAACCCAGTTACTCGGTGGTAACGATAAAGGATGATGACAAATAGCCGACAATGTAGATGCTAATGCGCATGCCAAAGTGTATACTAATGTGTATGTTAACGTGTATGAAAATGTCATGCGATGAGTAATGCAATGCTTAGGCTCATACACATGCTGACAAAATAGATGAGAGAGGAGACATGAGTGTCGCTACTGCGAAAATCGGCGCCGGCTTGACAGGAGAGTCGCCACCGTGCGTTATTTATCCCTCAGAGCGGGAAAGGAAACGCTCGAAGTAAACCTCGCAAAGACGGGAAAAGGTATGGTCATCGCAACCAAAACCTGGATTCGGGAGTCGGTTACGCAAGGGGAAGGTATTAGCACCCCTCACGTCCATCGTACTCGATGGGATCCACGCTTGGTGTTTATAGGTAAAAGGGTGTGTTATCTATCTACGCTAATGGCTGGTCTGAAAAGAAAATAAAAGGACAGGACTCGACAGAACATACGGTGTTCTGGGCCTACGTATTCCCTCGTGCAATGGGAAGGTCAGAGTCAACGTAGTTCGACTTCCTACGTCTAAACGGGGGAAAGGTTGCTCGCCAGGACATCGCGTCCTGTGCCTACGTACTTTCATCTGAAATGAAAGATCAGAGCAAACGTAGTTCGGCTAACTACGGGTAAACAGGGGCTCTCACACAGCAATGAGAAAACAAACTGGTCCTAAAGGCTCGGGAACCTACAAATACGATCTGGTCTCAAATGCGCTCGGGCAAGAGAAAAGGACATCAATTAGTCGTTAGCGGGAAAGTCTCGATCGCACAGCCGCGAGAGAACAAAGTTAGTCGTTAGTGTGCTCGCTAGGATATCGCATCCTATGCCTACATATCTTCGTCTGGAACGAAGAATCAGAGCAGCTGTAGTTCAGCTAACTACGGGTCAAGCTACTCAAAAGCTCCTACAGAAAGGAAAGGGAAACCCTAAAACTATAGCTGAGAAACAGGGGAATCTACTTACTGCTATCACCTGGTTGACAGTCCTAATGTCTATCATAACAACTCCGCAGCGGAGAAGTCAGAGCTCCTAAGGGATCATGGCAACTGGACTGAACCACAAACAAGAAACTGCAACGTAAAGGAATACTGAAAATATGCATGAATGCAACAACTAGACAAACAAGGCACAGAGGCCGCAAACCACAGAGGCAAGGGAGCTCAGCTCTACCAAATACCAACAAGCAAAGCCACGCAATAACAAACAAGCAGAAGGAGGACCACCTCAACTTCTCATGCACACAAAGTCTACTTCTAAGATGCACCTACTCAGAACTATCTAGATGAATACCTAAGTCTAATGCAACACAATACCACACAAGTCAAACAACACAAAGAGACTTAACCCTGAGCAGGGCCTCTAACAAACCTGAAACAATCTCCTAATCTATCTCTAGACAGAACTCTATACAGCACCCTAAGCAAAGATCAAAGCAACAAATCTAATCCAAAACTCTAAGCAAGAGGAATCAATCCCAGTCTCCAAGCTTCAGAACAAGCTTACCAGAGAAAGGAAGCTAAGCAGACAAGCTCATAGTGCTTTCCTCAGGAAAGTACCAGGAGGTTACTACTCAGGAGTCATATCCTATGCGGCTCGACAACTGTGATCAGTTTACATTCCTCCTCAGGAGAAATTAAACTCACATGAAGGCTCCGGCATCACGGGATACTTGAGAAATACCTATATGCACTAGGGGAACTAAGTGAGCAGACTCATAGGACCTTCCTCAGGAAAGTACTAGGAGGCTGACACTTAGGAATCGTATCCTACGTGGCTCAACAACTGTGATCAGTTTACATTCCTCCTCGGGAGAAATTAAACTCACAAGTTGGCTCCAACATCACTGGATACTTAAGAAAACCTAGACAAACTAGTGGAACTAAGTGAATAGACCCATAGGACCTTCCTCAGGAAAGTACTAGGAGGCTTCCACTTAGGAATCGTATCCCATGTGGCTCAACAACCTGTGATCAGTTTACATCCCTCCTCAGGAGGAATTAAACTCACAAGTCGGCTCCGACATCATTGGATACTTAAGAAAGAGGTGAGAAGGAAGAATGAAAGTCATTCATAGTGCCTTCCTCAGGAAAGTACCACAAACTCCCTTCAAACTTCAGGATCTCGAACCTCACAAACAGACAACAAGCTCCTAGACTAAGCCTCAGTCCACTGCATCTCTGCAAGCTCCAGCAGGACCTCCATCAGCTCCCACCTTCAAGAAGAACACACAGGCCAACAAACCACAGGAGACTATCTCTGAAGTTCAACCACAGTTGAACTTCACAGTCAGAAGTCATCAAAACTTCTCCTATTTTCAGGCTCAGACAAATCACAGCAGAACACCATACAAAAATCTATCAGAAATCTAATGGGAGACCCACATGGCTCTAGGATAACATACTGAAGAATCAGAACAAAATTCAACACCAGATGAAAGCACTAAAATCAGCAACACAGACATATCTACAGACCAATTATTCAACATCAATAATAGTGAAAAAATGCAATTAAAATGACAATGCATGATTAAGCTAATATTTTTGTATTATAAAATTCTACACTGAATCACGAGTCTACAGAAAAAAGAACGGAATTATTTGACTAATTCTACCATTTTTTATGAATTTTCTAATGATATGCATGCATTGAAAATATTAAACAAAATCAATTAATTGGGGAAATATGCACAAAAATAGGAAATAAAAATAAAATGCCATTTTTATTTTTATTTAATTTTCTTAACATTTTTCATGAAATGGTTGAAAAAAGAATTATTGAAAAAACATTTATTTACAATTTATTATGAATTATTTGATATGCCAAGAAAAATATAAAAGAAAAAATAAAAGAAATAACCTGGGGGGTCCAAACAGCAATGAACTTATGAGGGATTTCTAGCTGGGCCCTGATTGGGGGGTGCCAACAGCATGAGGCGCAGGGCCCAGGATTAATATCCAGAAAAAACAGAAAAACTGAATTGAAATGCAAGGGGGGTGCAACGCTAGTAGGTTCTTAGTTGGTTTCATTATGGGCTACGCCCAGGGGGGTGCAGAAAGCCAATAAGGGCCTAAGGCCCAACTCATCCATTCAGATCTCTCACACACGCTGGGGGGACGAGCAGTTTGGGGGGTGTGCGTTCAGAAGACGCGTTTGGGCTTAGCCCAATGCCCCAAACCCTAATCCAGCATTCACTTAGACAAAACCAATTCTTCTCCCAAATGCTCTGGCACTGTTCACTCTCTAACCCTAGCCGTTCCATCATCTTCTTCCTCTCCCTCATCTCTCGCTCTGCAACTCCTCTCAGCCTTAAACACTCTTTCAATCAAATCTCCACAAACAAACCCTAATCACCATCATGCAACTAACAGAACTCAACAAAACCAGAAATCCTAACCTAAACATCTCAGGAACGGCATCTACAACATACACATGCAAGGGAAGAAGTTAGGAACCTGGAAAGGCGAATGATACTCGAAACTTGTTGAAGATCTTGGAGGCGTTACGTTGAAGCTCTCGCATTGAGATATTACTGGAGATTTCTGGAGAACTTCCTTGAAGATTGAACGTCACTTGGAGCTTCTGGAAAGATGTTGTATGAATTGACTGGGGATCTTGCTGGAGAATGATGAAGATTGGAATGGATTCTGGAAATTGAAGTTATTCTGGGAAGTTTGATGGAGGATTGATGTGTTTCTGGAAGAATCTTGCTTGAAGGTGGATGGAGTTCGAAGTTTTCTGAGTTTTTTCTTGCTTGAAGGATGAATACAGTTGACGTTTTCTGGAAAAGTGTATGAAGATAGAGGCGTTTCTGAAAGAAATGGATGAAGATAGATGAAGGTGTGAGTGGTTCTGGAAATTATGGATGAGGATGATGAAGGTTTTAGTTGATTTCTGGAGAAATGTTGCTTGAAGGTTTGATGATTCCGGCGACGATGATGAAGGTGACGGAGGGACGATCGGAGGGAGAAGAAGATAATCTGGTGATTTCCTGGTGTTTGCAGATTCCGGTGGCCGGAGTCTGTTGGCGGTGGCCGGCGGTGGGGGCTACGGCTGATGCATGGCCGCCGGTGGCGTTCTGGTGAATCTCCGGTGAGGGATGTGGGGAGGACAGATGGCGCGCATGCGCAGAGAGAGAGAGAGTGGTGGGGACACCTGTGGACGCGTGGAGGAATCTGGGAGCTCTGAGTGTGTGGTGGCGTGGGGAATTGAGAAACGCGTGGGGCCTTTGCATGGCCACCACGTGGCGCTATTTATTACTCTGATAGTGCTAGAACCTTCTGGATTGTTCTGAGAACTGCTGGACTTTCGCTGACTGTTTAGACTTTTTGGACTTTTTCTGAGTTGATGAGGTCTGATGAGAATTGGGCCTTACCAAAAAATGTCCCCTGGGCCCATTTCGAAAATGAAATAAAAAACTGTAAAACTGAATTGAAAAATCAGAAACAATTAACTCTAATCAATATCAATTAAACTAATGATTAATCCTAACAAAATCTAACAAATTCAATTAAATCCTAATTAATTCTATATCAACCTAATTAAATCTAAAAAAAGAATTAAGATCTAATTAACTCTAAAATTCAGTTAACCTAATTAAACTCTAAAAGAAAGATTAATGCTCTAATTAATTCTAAACTCTTACTAATTTCCTATTAAAATTCCAATATTATTAAAACTAGTATCTATTATTAATAAAAGAAACTATATTATTTTCTATATTATCTAAAAGACACTTAAACCCATTAATCCTAATTTTTATTATTCTATTTAATATGCTAAGAAAATTCACTAATATTCTAAAAATGATGAAAGCTATCTAAATTCTATTAAAATTCTACAAATGATTAAAATCTATTTAAAATATTCTATAAAATTCTAAAAAGAAGAATTAAGCTATTAAAATATTCTATAAACCTATTTAAATTCCAGAAAAATCTATAAAGCCTGTTAAAAATTCACAAAAAGTCTATAAAAATCCTAAAAATGCAGATGAATGCAAATGACCCCCATAAAAGCGCACGAGACCAGATCGAATCGAACAGGTATCCCCGGGCATCAGAATATCCTTAAAATCACTGAAAAATCACCGAGGAGCGCACAATTTCCCGAAAATAAAACCCTGGTAATCTGGACTGAATCTGCCATATCTGATAGACAACAATCAAGCTGTAAACTCTGATATCCCCTGCTTGTGCACAAAAATCATACATCTGAGCTGTGAATATGAAATTAAACCATGAGTCAGATAGGAGAACCGGTTGGTCAAATTTTAGGGTGCAACAGCTGCCCCTATTCAAGCGACTTGGACCTGAAGGGTTTGAAGAGCGCTCAGCCTTCAAACATTCAGAGGTACGAGACGGTTGAATACAAATGAAACCCGAAAATTTGCCAACCGCGAGCATATATTGTAAACTGCTTGGAGAATAAAGTCTAGAAAACCGAGCCCAGTTATTGCGGCACCAAACTGATCAATCATCTGATAAAGAACTCCTGATTTGAATACCCGTCGCTTGTGATACCTCATATAGCAAAACTCGAGGACTGCAACAAAATACCTGATCCTTTCACATTGCCTACTGATAGGCAGGAAGAAAAATATACTCACATCACCCAAAGATGGACGGGAAGACACCCTGATTGAATACTCACCTTGTCTAAAGATAGACAGAAAGACAGCATTAATCTCCAAATTCACATCGTCTAAGGATAGACGGGAAGGCACCATTAATCTCTAAATTCACATCGTCTAAGGATAGACGGATACAAAGCCTGAATCTCCATACTCACATCGTCTAAGGATAGACGGAAAGACATTCTTAATCTCCATACACACATCGTCTAAGGATAGACGGGAAGAAATAATCTCCAAATTCACATCGTCTAAGAGTAGACGGCGGAAATACTCAATCTCCATACACACATCGTCTAAGGATAGACGGAAAGAAATAATTCTCCGAATTCACATCGTCTAAGGATAGACGGGATCATATTCTTAATCTCCATACACACATCGTCTAAGGATAGACGGAAAGTCACCATAATCTCCATACTCACATCGTCTAAGGGTAGACGGCATCATCCTGATCGATGAACAAATCAATTCACATCGTCTAAGGATAGACGGAAAGACATTCATAATCTCCAAACTCACATCGTCTAAGAGTAGACGGGATCATACTGATTGATGAACAAATCAATTCTCATCGTCTAAGAGTAGACGGAAAGACACCATTAATCTCCATATTCACATCGTCTAAGGGTAGACGGCATCATCCTGATTGATGAAACAAATCAATATTCTCATCGTCTAAGAGTAGACGGAATCATCTTGACTGATGAACAAATCAATATTCTCATCGTCTAAGGGTAGACGGGAACATCCTGATTGATGAACAAATCAATTCACATCGTCTAAGGGTAGACGGCATCACCATAATTTCCATACTCACATCGTCTAAGAGTAGACGGGATCCATCCTGAATGATGAACAAATCAATTCACATCGTCTAAGAGTAGACGGGAAGAAATTCATAATCTCCAAATTCACATCGTCTAAGGGTAGACGGCATCATCCTGAATGATGAACAAATCAATTCACATCGTCTAAGAGTAGACGGGAAGAAATTCATAATCTCCAAATTCACATCGTCTAAGGGTAGACGGCATCATCCTGATTGATGAAACAAATCAATATTCATCGTCTAAGGGTAGACGGAATCATCCTGATCGATGAACAAATCAGTTCACATCGTCTAAGGATAGACGGGAAGAAATTCTTAATCTCCATACACACATCGTCTAAGAATAGACGGAAAGACACCATAACGCAATTCAACCATCCTTTGAATCTCAGAATTCTTCTGTCTACGGGAATTGATGGAAAAGATCCATATCCTTGAAGGGGCCACATCGTCAGTATGGACCGACGGTAAGAAAAACCACCTTTTAAGGAACCATGTCGTCACTAAGAATCAACGATCATGAAAACTGAACATTCTTCAAAGAGCCTCGACATCAATAGGGATTGATGGTCGGAAAAGTACCCCCCTTGAAACGTCATCTCATCCAATAACCAGAAAGAGAACCAACATTCAAAACCATTTTGAAACTCCTCAACAACTAAGGATAGCCGGAGAAGACTCGCTGGGGAAACACCTCATCATGTGTATGATCTGGCAATAAGAAACCCGCTGGACAGTAACCAAAACTTCACATCGTCTGCTGACAGACGGAAAGAAAAGCCACTTGCTGGAGAAACTTTATTCTGAACTCCATTGAAGATTGCCTGAAACTTCACATCGTCTACTGATAGACGGTAAGAAAAACACATCCTGGGGAAACCCCTTCTGGCAGCCTTACTGTGACCCGCAACTTCACATCGTCTATGGATAGACGGAAAGAAAACCACATTCGTACTCAAGACGTCTAATGGTGGACGGAGAAGTCCATTTATTGGAGGAACACATCGCCAATATGAATTGACGGGAAGAAAAGCTTGTCAACATCAGATGACTGACTGATCAAAGCATAATCGTTGTATGACCTGAGATACAAATAATCTGCTGAACTGTCTGAATACTGTTGCTGGATAAATGTCCCTGAACCGATCACAGAGTAATTCACGCGCCATATGAGGCTGATAGAAAGTCTGACTTATGCTTTGTATGCTTATGCAAATGCTTTAGTCTTTCTATGGCGTAATGCTCCATCTTGGATGGAAATGCTACGCATTTTGAAAATGATATGCAAGTATGATGCAAGTATGATGCATGCAATATGCTAGCAGGCTCGAGCTGCCGGAGAAGGCCGGATACAGAAAACCACTTCAACAAAATAAATGCTGAAGGCGAGGCCAACTTCGCTGGGGATAACCCGGATATCACTGAATCGTCCTAGCAAAATAAATGCTGGGAGAGTGAAATCAACTCCGCTGGGGATATTGGGAACTTAACCGAACGCCTCGACGAAGTAATACCCTGCTGGGGAATGTAACTCCGTTGTAAAATAGCAGACGTGCTGAATACGATTAGGCTCCTCTGGGGGATAGCTTATCCATACCGATGATAAATTGGTCTTTGCTGGAGAAAATGGAGGGAGCCCTCCTGCGCGCTGATGAAGCTCGGATCTGGAAATTGATGCGCCAACACGGATGGGCTTCACAGTAATCGCAAACATGGGTTTGAGCGCTTAAGCTTATCTTACTGGGTCAGATATAACTGCCGCTGGGAAACATTCTTCCTGAATACACAGCCTTTTAGTGGAGAGTCAAGGGATAGTGACACAACTTCCCGCATTCATCTCGCTCTCGAAAATCGACTGTATCTGCTCGAATAACTCTGTATGGCCCTGTAGGTACGGAGAAGACCAATCCTTTCGCTTCTGATATGCCCCAGCCTACGGGACCTCTGTGGGGATAGTCCCTGAAAGGAAATCTGCAAATCTGTTGCCTCGATGGTCTGATATAACATGCCTCAGCGTTCTGAACTTCTGAGAGATACTTCACCTTGAATGCTTCTCGCACAACCTTTGCGTGCTTAAGATGGTCTGCCCCTGACTGCAATGACCTTGCCTCGATTATCTGATTCAGAGTAGCGCTCTTGACCGTATTCGCCTGAATCTCAACCTGATTGCCCCAGAATAACTGACTTCGAAAAACTGACCTGACTGGGGATCACAATAAAGCTTGCCCCTGTTCTCGGAATCTTCGGGCGTTCTGCATTCTATCTTGACCATACTTTCCATTGTAGGAAGCTTTTCTGCTGTCAAGCGCTTACTCGCAAGTAAAACAAGTTGTTATGCATAAAAGATGTATTAATGCAACACATATGACAGCTTTGACATCCAATCTGTTCACTGGGAAAAGGAAAAACAGTTTATGGCATATGATGCACAAAACATTTATCAACATTAGTACCAACGTGGTAAGAGGAACCTTTTTTAGGAGTCAGAATCGACGCGACCTTTACCGGAGTATGCTTTCGAAACAACCTGCTTCAATTAGGACTTTTGAAGGGTTGTAACGTGGTCAGGTTCATGGTTTTGAAAGAAAGGATAAAGGCTCAAAGTTTATTTTAACCCACCCGTTCTCCTTGATGTTCTCCCATCTTACGTTCAGCTAATTTGACCTTAGCGCTCACCTCTCAGAGGCCGAAAAAATAGGAATGATAGTTCGAGAAACTTTTGGATTTTGGAGTGACAGCCACTTACTTTTCGTCTTTGACATTTGAGGTCACACGGCTCGTATTTCCATCGAGGATTTTTCTTTTGATCCCTTTCGTTTTTTTTCTTTTCATATCCCTAACTTTTGCCTGGACTGACTCCTTTTGAGTTTCTTTTGATTTTTTTAAGTCCAGCGGGATGCCCTCATTTTTTGCCTAAGTCATTTGTTTTGAAGTTTTCTTGACTTAACGGGCTTTTGATTCTTTTTTTTTCCGTTTTTTCGAACAAGTCGTGTGACATTGGTTGTCTGACTCTTTGGGAAATGATGTGGCTGTCCCACTCTTGATTGAACCATTGTGGTCTTTTAGGCACGACCTCTAGGGATGTGATTGATCTTTGAACGGACACTCCTTTTGCAATCTGGACGCTCGGTCAAATTAGCTAACACCTACCCTGCCCCCAGGTTATGATTGAGGGTTTTTCGTTTTCAGAAAGAAACTCCTACTACAAGGCTCAAAGGGGTTGACAAGGGATTATCTTCCTTATATCTTCGGTGTTTGGGGATTTGAAACAATGCCTGTACATCATCAGCAGGTTTATTTCGAAAGCATACAATATCGGTAGTTGCATGTCAGTCATTTTCGTCATCCTCCCCAAATTCTTCTTGACCAAGTGTTGGACATTTGCAAAAAACAGTGAGTGAACACGACTGGATTCAATCAAAACATGCATATTTATTTCATTATCATCAATTGAAATGAAAACAACGAGTTTTACAAACAAGTTTACAAATTCAAACAGGAAAGCAATTACAAATGTAAAGAAATGACAAGCTAAAACAAAGGAAATATGCTAGCTTCCGAGAACCGGGCTTTCACATCTGCCCTGCTGCTGAACCAGCTATCTTTATTAGAGGCAACCCGATGCTGTCTTGATCTGCTTTCAATCGACTCAAACAAATTATAGAGCCCTTTCTCCTTCATTCAGATGATTTGGGGACCTCTCTGCCCGAAGCTGATTGCTGCACTGTCAAGCAAATCCTGCACTTTGTGCTTAAAAGCATGGCAACCTTCTATATCGTGACCCGGGGCTCCAGAATGAAACTCACAGTGCTTGCTTGCGTCATAACCAAACGGGGGAGTTCCCGTTATTGGTGCCAGAGTTCTTGTCTCTACCAGATTCAATCCCAACAATGTCTGCAACAACTTGGCATATGTTGAGGGAGGTTTCTCAAACACTCTTCTCGGCTTGCCGCCCTGGAATCTTCGCTGAGCCTGCTGTGCCCCCTGCTGAGGCTGCTGCTGCTGGTATCGGGTTGACTTTTGAACACCCTTTGCATCAAATACGACATTGGTTTCTTGACCTTCAATGCACTGATTAACGCTCTCCTTATGCTTAACCATTCTCTTTCTTAGATCTGCCCCAGGAATAGGCAACAGTTGTGGGCCTGGAGATTCTGACACCATGGAGTCCAGGATACGCTTCTGACCCACTGCAGCTTTAGAAACATCTGTCATCTTAGCATCGACTGAGACAGGAGCAATATGCACAGCTACGCCGCTCGGCGTGAATTCAATATCGTGCGAGTCAATCAGGTCTTGAACATTGTGCTTGAAAGCATGACAACCCTCGATGTCATGTCCGAATGCCCCAGAATGAAATTCACATTGCTTACTGGCATCGTACCCTTGAGGAAATGCTCTCGTTGGTTGTGTCAACGCTCTTTTCTCAACCAGATTAAACCTCAATAAGATCTGCAAGAGCTCAGCATAAGTCATAGGTGGTGCTTCAAATATTCTCCTTGGCTTTCCTTCCTGGATCTTCCGCTGAGCCGGATGCATCTTCTGTTGCTGCTGCTCAGGTTCCACATGCACAGGTGGCACGAGCTTCTTCATTGTGGCTTCATATAGCTGATCGTCTTCTTTCCTAAGCACATTCTTGACTACTTCCATAATCAAGCTCATTTGGGTCTTCAGCTGACTGTTCTCCTCTTTGAGAATCTTCTGCTCCAGACGCATCTCTTGCATGTCTTTCATCATCTGCCCCAGCTGGCTTCGGACTTCGATCAATTCAAGCTGATTCTGTTCCATATCTCTGAAGGAATTCCTGCAATAAACTGGAACGATGAGGAAATAAGACCCACGGTTCTGATATACCTGCTAAATGATAATGCAGCGCAGAAAGCAAACACATTTTCATAACGAGACAAAGAGAAACTCAAGCTACAAGCACACAGACAAATATCTCCCATACATGTACAACCAACAAAATCAGCAGGTAAGCACAAATGAGTCTGAATATAACGACCCCAGCCAACAATCCTGGTGGTGGTCAGCAAATACTGATGCACAAAAGCTAAACGGGTTAAGCAGAGGAACAGATGCGACACCCGGCATAGAAACTTCTAGAAACTTTCCCCATATTCAACTGAACTTTCCGATTGACAATCTTCAGAGCACACACTTCCTGTGGAGTCTTCCATGACATTAACTGACGAACTCGCACTACTGGAGGATGGAAAATCATTAATCTGAACAAAACCCTGAGAAGTGATGCAAATACGGCTAGAGTCTAACAAATCCTGAATCTGACTTCTAAGCACCTTACAATCATTCGTTGAATGCCCCTGTGCCCCATCATGGTACTCACAGCGGGCGCTGGCATCAAAACCTGGCGGATACGGTGGAATCACCGGCTTAGTCTCCTTCGGCACTATCAATCCGCTTTTGACCAGATCTGGCAACAATTGACTGTACGACACTGGTAGCTGAGTAAACTGCCTTTCAGGCTTCCTTGGTCTTCGTGGAGCATGCTGACGCGATCGGCGATAGGATGATCGTTGGCTTGAGGTGTCCGAAAACTGATCCTGAGATGCTAGAGATTCTGAGGTGGCATCATCTCCTTCCCACTCTTCTTGAGAACTGACAACTGACTCAATCTTATCAACTGGGACGTAAGGAACACCTCGAAACTTTCCACTCCTGAGTCCTCTCTCAACAATCTCTCCCAGCCTCATTAGGCCCACAAAGCTTGTGCAACTGAACAATTTGTCAAAATAATGGCCTTTCAGAGTACCCAAGAAGATGTCAACCAGTTCTCTTTCCGGAAGCGGTGGTTGAACGCTAGCAGACAATTCTTTCCACCTTCGCAAATATGCTCTGAATGATTCATTCTCTGCCTGAGACAATTCTTGCAGATCTACGAGACTAGGAGTCAAATCCAAGTTGTAATCGTACTGCTTTATGAAAGCTCTGGCTAAATCCACCCATGATCGAATCTGATTACTCTCTAATTGCACATACCATCTCAACGATGCCCCAGTCAGGCTATACTGGAAGCAATGGATCATCAACTTGTCATTTCGCACAAACGAAGTCATCCTTCGACAGAACATCATCAAATGCAGCTTCGGACAGCTATCTCCCGTGTATTTTTCAAATTCCGGCACTTTGAACTTGTTCGGCAACACCAGGTCAGGAACCAAACACATGGCTACAGCATCCAGGTTAACGGCATCTTTCGCTTCCAAGGCTTTCATTTGCTCTTCCAACACTCGGACTCTTCTTGGATCTACCACCCCGGTCATTGGAATATCTCTCCGGTAATTCATCACAGGGAAAGCAACACATTGACTGTTAACAGGAGGATAGCGTTCATTTCGGGCAAGAAACTGCTCATGCCGATCTCGGTTCTCAACAGCAGGTTGCACAACTTGGTCTGCAGTAAGATTGTTCGCTTGCGGGAAGTCTTCCATAGAATCGTACTGATGGTTGGGCGCCACAGTAAACCCTGCCTGGGTGTCAGGAAACTGGAAATCGCCTTCAGACATAGCCACCAATTATCTGTAACGGACTACACTGCCTGATTCTGCTCAAACCTGCTTCAGCCCCTTGGTCGTCTTCAACACTCCACTCTTGCCTTAAACAATTCCCCGAGAATCACCTTCTGGTGAAAACAAAGGTTGGATAAGTGCTCTGACCTGCTAAATGCTATGCAATATGATTTATGCAAACAGAAATACAAAAAATGCTAACGTGCATGTGTGCATTGGAGATATTTTCCCTCCAATTCCAGTGTCAGTAGTAGCAAGACGAGATAACCCATAAAGACAATATTTGGAAAAACCCTCATATATTGATCAGAATAACAGTCTTGTCAAGAAGTTACATAACTATGCTCCATACAGCTGATATGATCGGGAGGATCCCAGCCAACATGCCTGGTGGTGATCTCAACATACAGAATACAAGAGAGAAATCAAGTACGGGTACGGTTGCGGAAGTCCTCGACCATCTTCTTTGTCTCTGCATGATCTGGTTGATAAATCAAACCTTCTATCAGTCGATCCCTCTTCCTGACCGTCCCCTGGATGTCTCTGACAAAGTCTTCCCAAGCCTTATCATTGGCACCGCCCCCAGGTTTGGGTCTCTTGGCATCTGCTCTATGCTGGAAATCTTCCAAATTCTTCATGGCATCTGTCAACTTGCGCTCGGCTTCGTATCGGCGACAGGCTTCTTCTTCAAGCTCTTCATTCTTCACTTTGACCTGTTCTTCTAACTGAGCAATCTGTGTCTTCAGCCCTTCTTCTCGCTCCTTGCGCTTGGTCATAGTGAGATCCCAGTGTTCTCTGAACTTGGCTAGCTTTGTGTAGGCCCTTTCCAGCTCTTGCTTCTTGGTGGCCAACACACTACTAACGGAGTCTACATCTAACTCCAGACGCTTCTTGGTTTCAGTCAATTCCAATAGCGTAGTCTTCAGATGTTTCAGAGTTTCAGCCTGTTGCTTAGAGATATATTCTGTTTCAATCTTTTCATGCCGAAGCTGGGCGTTCTCCTGCTCTAAAGCCTCTTTAGCCCTGGCTAGCTCTTCTTTCTCCGCCATCAGCTGCTTGTAAACCTGAATGTCCACAGTAGTAGGCTCCTCTACTGGAGGAGGATGCAATGGCTGAACTGCTGGATACGGCATAAGGAACTTCACAGCTCGCTCACGAATCCATTCTTCATATGGGCTAGGACCTCGAGTATCCCCTCTGCTACCTGAAAGCTTCCCTCTCTTGTGCAAGTTTTTTCAGGCTTTCTCAAGTTTGGTCAGCATCTCTTTCCCTATTGCCCCGGTGAGGTACAGAGATTCCTGTATCTCCTCGGGCTTTGGCGCTCCTTGAGGTATATACCCAAATTGCTTGATCAATACAGAAGGGTTATAGTTGACACAACCTTTCCTTCCTATTAACGGAACATTCGGGAATCCTTCGCCTTTGAGTATGACTTCAGCTCCAAATACTTCTTTAATGACCCATACCACGTTTTCAGCAGTTAATCCCATTAAGCGCTCGGGCCATCCTAGAGAATTGATAGATGTGACAAACGGGCCTGACTTAGGCATATGACTGGTGAACCACCTGCATAGGAGAGGGACACAACAAGACACATTCCTTCCTCGTCGCTTTTCATTCTGATAATGAGTTGAATGGTGGATATCTCCCAGCAAAGTAGGAACTGGGTTTGTCGCGGCCAAAATATAGAAGGCATCAGAATCAACAAAATCAGGAATATTCGGGAACAACACGATGCCATACACACATACAGCAAGGATAACGTTAAAAACACCCCAGCTACCCTTCTGGGCATATTCTCGAGCCTTCTCTACTAAGACATCCAACGGAAATCCCCATACGTCTCCTCTTCTGATCATCTTCCCAGACAGCTCAGACTCTTTCAAGCATAGGATGGCAGAAAGCTCAGCCAGCTTAGGCTCAACGTCCGTACGATAAAAAGGCATCTGCTCACGGACCGGTATATCCAGAAGTGCAGAGTACTCCTCCAGGGTAGGAGCCACAACGAAGTCGGGAAATACAAAACACCTGAGCTCCGCGTCGTAGAATTGTAACAGAGTATAGATGCCGCTGGTCTCGTAGGCAGATGGCTGATAAACGTAGGTCAAAATCCTCCCATATCTCTTTCTGAAGTCACCCATTCCTCTCTTCTTAGCAATAGCAATCAACTCTAACAACAGACTGATATTCGGCGACGGAAACTTATAGGGCAATACTCTCTTCCGGTTTTCCATGTCTTGCTAGGGACGAACACCAGAACTGGAAGGGAAAATATGTACCTGCAATACACACACGTTAGTTGAATGCAGATGGTAATGCAATGATGCAATATGATAAATAATGCAATCTGCGAACACAGGGGCTATGCTGTAGCCTGAAGAGGAATATCTCTGTGATCGAGAACAGAAAACCAACACGGTCACCAGAACCTCATGCCAATAACTATCATCTGATACTCAAAATATCAATCCCCTGGTAAGAAAACCATCTGAACCTCTGTATCTGACGAGAATACCATCTGATAATAACATCAACCTCAGATAAGAAACCCATCTGACCCAGACAACACACCTGGAGATGAATCAAGAACACCATCTGATAAAAGTACTGAATCATGGTTTCTGAAGGCCAGTTTTCCTGCAATAACCCAGTCCCTCTCACAGGTAGGATAAACCTAATCCGCGGACAAAGGTACGGCATCCTATGCGGTCATCAGCGTCACAGACTTTCATGAATGACGATACGATTCCCAGAAGGAGTGGCATCATCAAATCATGAAGAGGCCTCACTTAGCTGACTTCCAATTGATCGGTCCCCAGAGTCGACAACCCTCACGTCTGGACTCCCTTCAGATCCTCAGGACCGGAAAGGAGCACCTCTGCAAGAATCTCGTCTGAGCGCAGATTTTCGTAGGGAACTGTGCCTGCTCAGCAGACAGGTTCGTCTACTACTTCTCCACAACTATATCTAGGTGTGTACTCAAGCCCAGGTCCGGCTTTCACTCACAGTAACCTCCCTTGCCCACAGCAATAATCATGATAATATAATGCTGGAAAATAAATGCGGAAAGGTAAAGGTACAGAAAAGTAAAGTGCAGAAAAGTAAAATACAATATGCACAACACCCAACCAATAAACACCCAAGCGCTAGGATTGACTCGCGTAGGGGATGGGAAACGGTCCCAGCATAAGGGATGGGAAAGGTCCCTAGATGCTATAAGTCCCCAGCAGAGTCGCCAGCTGTCGCTACTGCGAAAATCGGCGCCGGCTTGACAGGAGAGTCGCCACCGTGCGTTATTTATCCCTCAGAGCGGGAAAGGAAACGCTCGAAGTAAACCTCGCAAAGACGGGAAAAGGTATGGTCATCGCAACCAAAACCTGGATTCGGGAGTCGGTTACGCAAGGGGAAGGTATTAGCACCCCTCACGTCCATCGTACTCGATGGGATCCACGCTTGGTGTTTATAGGTAAAAGGGTGTGTTATCTATCTACGCTAATGGCTGGTCTGAAAAGAAAATAAAAGGACAGGACTCGACAGAACATACGGTGTTCTGGGCCTACGTATTCCCTCGTGCAATGGGAAGGTCAGAGTCAACGTAGTTCGACTTCCTACGTCTAAACGGGGGAAAGGTTGCTCGCCAGGACATCGCGTCCTGTGCCTACGTACTTTCATCTGAAATGAAAGATCAGAGCAAACGTAGTTCGGCTAACTACGGGTAAACAGGGGCTCTCACACAGCAATGAGAAAACAAACTGGTCCTAAAGGCTCGGGAACCTACAAATACGATCTGGTCTCAAATGCGCTCGGGCAAGAGAAAAGGACATCAATTAGTCGTTAGCGGGAAAGTCTCGATCGCACAGCCGCGAGAGAACAAAGTTAGTCGTTAGTGTGCTCGCTAGGATATCGCATCCTATGCCTACATATCTTCGTCTGGAACGAAGAATCAGAGCAGCTGTAGTTCAGCTAACTACGGGTCAAGCTACTCAAAAGCTCCTACAGAAAGGAAAGGGAAACCCTAAAACTATAGCTGAGAAACAGGGGAATCTACTTACTGCTATCACCTGGTTGACAGTCCTAATGTCTATCATAACAACTCCGCAGCGGAGAAGTCAGAGCTCCTAAGGGATCATGGCAACTGGACTGAACCACAAACAAGAAACTGCAACGTAAAGGAATACTGAAAATATGCATGAATGCAACAACTAGACAAACAAGGCACAGAGGCCGCAAACCACAGAGGCAAGGGAGCTCAGCTCTACCAAATACCAACAAGCAAAGCCACGCAATAACAAACAAGCAGAAGGAGGACCACCTCAACTTCTCATGCACACAAAGTCTACTTCTAAGATGCACCTACTCAGAACTATCTAGATGAATACCTAAGTCTAATGCAACACAATACCACACAAGTCAAACAACACAAAGAGACTTAACCCTGAGCAGGGCCTCTAACAAACCTGAAACAATCTCCTAATCTATCTCTAGACAGAACTCTATACAGCACCCTAAGCAAAGATCAAAGCAACAAATCTAATCCAAAACTCTAAGCAAGAGGAATCAATCCCAGTCTCCAAGCTTCAGAACAAGCTTACCAGAGAAAGGAAGCTAAGCAGACAAGCTCATAGTGCTTTCCTCAGGAAAGTACCAGGAGGTTACTACTCAGGAGTCATATCCTATGCGGCTCGACAACTGTGATCAGTTTACATTCCTCCTCAGGAGAAATTAAACTCACATGAAGGCTCCGGCATCACGGGATACTTGAGAAATACCTATATGCACTAGGGGAACTAAGTGAGCAGACTCATAGGACCTTCCTCAGGAAAGTACTAGGAGGCTGACACTTAGGAATCGTATCCTACGTGGCTCAACAACTGTGATCAGTTTACATTCCTCCTCGGGAGAAATTAAACTCACAAGTTGGCTCCAACATCACTGGATACTTAAGAAAACCTAGACAAACTAGTGGAACTAAGTGAATAGACCCATAGGACCTTCCTCAGGAAAGTACTAGGAGGCTTCCACTTAGGAATCGTATCCCATGTGGCTCAACAACCTGTGATCAGTTTACATCCCTCCTCAGGAGGAATTAAACTCACAAGTCGGCTCCGACATCATTGGATACTTAAGAAAGAGGTGAGAAGGAAGAATGAAAGTCATTCATAGTGCCTTCCTCAGGAAAGTACCACAAACTCCCTTCAAACTTCAGGATCTCGAACCTCACAAACAGACAACAAGCTCCTAGACTAAGCCTCAGTCCACTGCATCTCTGCAAGCTCCAGCAGGACCTCCATCAGCTCCCACCTTCAAGAAGAACACACAGGCCAACAAACCACAGGAGACTATCTCTGAAGTTCAACCACAGTTGAACTTCACAGTCAGAAGTCATCAAAACTTCTCCTATTTTCAGGCTCAGACAAATCACAGCAGAACACCATACAAAAATCTATCAGAAATCTAATGGGAGACCCACATGGCTCTAGGATAACATACTGAAGAATCAGAACAAAATTCAACACCAGATGAAAGCACTAAAATCAGCAACACAGACATATCTACAGACCAATTATTCAACATCAATAATAGTGAAAAAATGCAATTAAAATGACAATGCATGATTAAGCTAATATTTTTGTATTATAAAATTCTACACTGAATCACGAGTCTACAGAAAAAAGAACGGAATTATTTGACTAATTCTACCATTTTTTATGAATTTTCTAATGATATGCATGCATTGAAAATATTAAACAAAATCAATTAATTGGGGAAATATGCACAAAAATAGGAAATAAAAATAAAATGCCATTTTTATTTTTATTTAATTTTCTTAACATTTTTCATGAAATGGTTGAAAAAAGAATTATTGAAAAAACATTTATTTACAATTTATTATGAATTATTTGATATGCCAAGAAAAATATAAAAGAAAAAATAAAAGAAATAACCTGGGGGGTCCAAACAGCAATGAACTTATGAGGGATTTCTAGCTGGGCCCTGATTGGGGGGTGCCAACAGCATGAGGCGCAGGGCCCAGGATTAATATCCAGAAAAAACAGAAAAACTGAATTGAAATGCAAGGGGGGTGCAACGCTAGTAGGTTCTTAGTTGGTTTCATTATGGGCTACGCCCAGGGGGGTGCAGAAAGCCAATAAGGGCCTAAGGCCCAACTCATCCATTCAGATCTCTCACACACGCTGGGGGGACGAGCAGTTTGGGGGGTGTGCGTTCAGAAGACGCGTTTGGGCTTAGCCCAATGCCCCAAACCCTAATCCAGCATTCACTTAGACAAAACCAATTCTTCTCCCAAATGCTCTGGCACTGTTCACTCTCTAACCCTAGCCGTTCCATCATCTTCTTCCTCTCCCTCATCTCTCGCTCTGCAACTCCTCTCAGCCTTAAACACTCTTTCAATCAAATCTCCACAAACAAACCCTAATCACCATCATGCAACTAACAGAACTCAACAAAACCAGAAATCCTAACCTAAACATCTCAGGAACGGCATCTACAACATACACATGCAAGGGAAGAAGTTAGGAACCTGGAAAGGCGAATGATACTCGAAACTTGTTGAAGATCTTGGAGGCGTTACGTTGAAGCTCTCGCGTTGAGATATTACTGGAGATTTCTGGAGAACTTCCTTGAAGATTGAACGTCACTTGGAGCTTCTGGAAAGATGTTGTATGAATTGACTGGGGATCTTGCTGGAGAATGATGAAGATTGGAATGGATTCTGGAAATTGAAGTTATTCTGGGAAGTTTGATGGAGGATTTATGTGTTTCTGGAAGAATCTTGCTTGAAGGTGGATGGAGTTCGAAGTTTTCTGAGTTTTTTCTTGCTTGAAGGATGAATACAGTTGACGTTTTCTGGAAAAGTGTATGAAGATAGAGGCGTTTCTGAAAGAAATGGATGAAGATAGATGAAGGTGTGAGTGGTTCTGGAAATTATGGATGAGGATGATGAAGGTTTTAGTTGATTTCTGGAGAAATGTTGCTTGAAGGTTTGATGATTCCGGCGACGATGATGAAGGTGACGGAGGGACGATCGGAGGGAGAAGAAGATAATCTGGTGATTTCCTGGTGTTTGCAGATTCCGGTGGCCGGAGTCTGTTGGCGGTGGCCGGCGGTGGGGGCTACGGCTGATGCATGGCCGCCGGTGGCGTTCTGGTGAATCTCCGGTGAGGGATGTGGGGAGGACAGATGGCGCGCATGCGCAGAGAGAGAGAGAGTGGTGGGGACACCTGTGGACGCGTGGAGGAATCTGGGAGCTCTGAGTGTGTGGTGGCGTGGGGAATTGAGAAACGCGTGGGGCCTTTGCATGGCCACCACGTGGCGCTATTTATTACTCTGATAGTGCTAGAACCTTCTGGATTGTTCTGAGAACTGCTGGACTTTCGCTGACTGTTTAGACTTTTTGGACTTTTTCTGAGTTGATGAGGTCTGATGAGAATTGGGCCTTACCAAAAAATGTCCCCTGGGCCCATTTCGAAAATGAAATAAAAAACTGTAAAACTGAATTGAAAAATCAGAAACAATTAACTCTAATCAATATCAATTAAACTAATGATTAATCCTAACAAAATCTAACAAATTCAATTAAATCCTAATTAATTCTATATCAACCTAATTAAATCTAAAAAAAGAATTAAGATCTAATTAACTCTAAAATTCAGTTAACCTAATTAAACTCTAAAAGAAAGATTAATGCTCTAATTAATTCTAAACTCTTACTAATTTCCTATTAAAATTCCAATATTATTAAAACTAGTATCTATTATTAATAAAAGAAACTATATTATTTTCTATATTATCTAAAAGACACTTAAACCCATTAATCCTAATTTTTATTATTCTATTTAATATGCTAAGAAAATTCACTAATATTCTAAAAATGATGAAAGCTATCTAAATTCTATTAAAATTCTACAAATGATTAAAATCTATTTAAAATATTCTATAAAATTCTAAAAAGAAGAATTAAGCTATTAAAATATTCTATAAACCTATTTAAATTCCAGAAAAATCTATAAAGCCTGTTAAAAATTCACAAAAAGTCTATAAAAATCCTAAAAATGCAGATGAATGCAAATGACCCCCATAAAAGCGCACGAGACCAGATCGAATCGAACAGGTATCCCCGGGCATCAGAATATCCTTAAAATCACTGAAAAATCACCGAGGAGCGCACAATTTCCCGAAAATAAAACCCTGGTAATTTGGACTGAATCTGCCATATCTGATAGACAACAATCAAGCTGTAAACTCTGATATCCCCTGCTTGTGCACAAAAATCATACATCTGAGCTGTGAATATGAAATTAAACCATGAGTCAGATAGGAGAACCGGTTGGTCAAATTTTAGGGTGCAACAATGAGATGAAATAAACATCTCGAAAAGAATACCCTGCGACCTCTACAATAACACATCTATCGGAGGATAGGAAAAGTCGGTGGTAGCACCGAATCTGGCTTCAAAGTTATAACTTCCCTGGGGAGAAAATCTCATGACTTCCACATGGGGGTACGATCCGACTTCACATGGAGAGTATGATGTCCTGACTCCAACTGGGGATCCACGCCCTTTTCATGGGGATACTATGTCATGACTTCACGGGAGGGATTGCTATCATGAACCATAATCAGCCCAAGAACTCTTGGATCAGAGACTTCCGGGGATAAAATAAATATCCGCTGTATGGGGAAGATGTAGAGTTAGGCAGCTTCATGGAGATAGTGTAGCAACTTCCTGGGAATAATACCTCGACTTCCTGGGGATACAGGTACATCTGATTGGGGATAAAATATATCAAACTTCTCTGAGGAGGGTTCATCGGACTTACTGGGGAGAAATCAACAGACATTCCTGAGGACCGTATCTTGACTTCTTTGGGGAGAATATGGAAGTCTCCTGGGAAGTATTTCCTGAGGAAAGTAAGGCAACTTCACCGAGGAACAGATGCTTCCATTGAGAATGGGTCTTCAATAACATATATCACTTGGAGGATACCGGGGATATCTCTGCAGTCTTGAGAGTCACTGGAGATTTATCGGATGGATCCCAAAAATGTGGACAGCTTAAAGTCTCGCTGGGGACTATCACTGGGAAGATACTGGTAAGATCTCTGCTGTCTTGAAAATTACCGGCTCGGTCCAAAGGGTTGTCAGCTTATAGTCTCGTTGGGGATTGTGTTGAGGCATAGATTCTGCAACGATGAGATTTACTGGGGGAATGAAGACCACCGGGAGTAAAATTCATCAGGTGCAGGAAGAATGTTGTAAAACAAGCTAGCTTTGGTCTAAATGGACTTTGTAGTAGTCACCATTTTGAAAATTATCATTCCCTAGAGTACTTGCTTTGTGAGGAAGAGTCATCTCAAGAGGATTTTACAGAGAACGTGGAGTTCAATTTTTCCCACTGTTTCAAACTCTTGGAGAGATCTGTCAGATCTCGACGTAACTGGCTCAGATTGACGGTGTCATGACCGAGTCTTCAAGAAGTAGCTCTCAAGAAATTCAGGCTTGCATCAATAAACGAGTTGGAAGTCAACTGCCCCCTGCTTAGTAGGATCTTCAATCTTTGTTGTCTCCATCTATATGTAAGTTTCTAGGATATCATGCAAAATCAACACACGTGAAATGCTAATTCTGAAACTATCAATGCAACGATATATTTGTCTTGAAATTTTTATTTTTGTTTTGAAAAAGATATCGCAATAACTTGTGACTGAAATCACTAGTTAGGATATAAGTTTAATTTATAATGCCAACTTGAATTTTTGAGCATAGCACGTAGGAGTCAGGAAACGTTATCTCGTTGAGTATGCTTTCAAGAGAATTCCTACTTCAATTAGGTCTTTTAATGGTTGTATCGTGGCTTGGTTCACGGTTTAAGAAACAAAGGATAAAGGCTCGAAGTTATTTGTACCCACCCATTCTTCGTGATGTTCTCCAATCCTATTCGGTTAATTGGATACGAGCACTCATATCTCAATCGGATTTGACATAGTCGAGAATTCATCAAGGCTTCGGACAATGGCAGTCACTTACCTATTTTGGTGATTGATCAACCCGAATTTGTTCTTTATTAGGGATTCTTTATTGTAATCCCTTATTTTTGTTATATTTTTTTATTTTCCATTCCCTAACTCTTGCCTGGACAACGTGTTTTGGATTTCTGACTTCGGAGTCCAGCGAGATGCCCCAGTTTTGCCTAAGTCTCCTTCATAGGTTGTGACTTAGCGGGCTATATTTTTTTATTTTTGTTGACTAAGACGTGTGACTCTTTTGAAAGGCTTGTGACTGCCCCACTCTTTTAGTAGTAGAGGTATGGTCATTGACTTCTAACTTCCTAAGATGTTAGGGATAGAATAGATCCTCGCAGGTTCGCTCCTCATTTTTTGAGAGTCTGAGCGCTCGATCGGTTTAACTGAGAACTACCCTGCCCCAGGTTAAAGTAAAGGGTTTTAATTTGGAAAAGAAGAAAACTCCTACTTCACGGCTCAAAGGGGGTAAAGAGGGATTATCATCCTTATATCTCCAATGTTTGGGATTTGAAACAATGCCTTACATCATCAGCAGGTTTCAATTGGAAGCATACGACAAGAGATTTGATGTCTTCGGTTCATCATCCTCCTCCCAATTCTCTATAAACATGAGAGATTGGGTAAAGTTGGCATTATAGTTTATGGAAAAATATTTTTAATGAGTGAAGCGAATGGATTTATTCAAGACAGACATGCATTGCATTAGTGAATCAAAATAACAAGTTCGTACATGCTAATTATGCTTAATCAAAGAAACAGAAACATATAAATAAGCAAAATGTAACGTCTCAAAGTCCTTCAAAATGTGTTTATGAAGTCTTCGCATCTGCGATTGGCATGGTAGTGGTGGTTTTTTTTGGCGCAGCCTCACTGGAATGAGTCGCCTTGCTTTCCCCAACTAGATCTGCCAATGCTTCAGTATTAGTCTTCAAATCTTCCTTCAGACTATCTTTTCCAGATTCTTGGTCGATCGTGGTCGCATTATCTTGAGGAATAATGAAGTGACACGACCTAGGCTTCTAAATAACTAACGGCTTCGACAGATTCACAAGAGAAGTAACTGGATGAGATATGTTGAAATCCTTGAGAGGAGTCTTGATCTTTGGCGACGGACCATTGAAAGACAATATCTTTTGTTCCAACAAATCTCTGACAATGTTATTGAGCGCATAACAACCTTCCAAATCGTGATCAGGCGCATCCTCATGAAATAAACAATGAGCGGCGGCGTTGTAGTTTGCAGGCAAAGGATTGGGAGGCGGACCCACAACTCTAGTGGTAATCAAACCTTGTTGCACTAAGAGAGGGTACAACTCGGTAAAAGTTATCGGAATCGGAGGACAAGGCTTATATTGCCTCTTAATCGGAGCATTCTGACTAGGTGTCTACTTCTTAGGCTGTTGACGAGCAGGAGCATTGGACGCTCGTTGACAGCTGATAGGAGTTTGTGCAGGCTGATAAATAGGAGGCTGTTGATAAACTGGATGCTGATAGACAGGATGCTGATAAATCGGAGCCGGTTGCACAGGCTGATAGGTAGGAAATTGAGGATTGACAGGAGTTGCGACAGTAGCCACATAAGGTTGTGGAGCATGCTGAAATGGATAACCTTGAACATAATTCTGCTGATGTTGATGAGCAGCTATCAAGCGATTCCTCGGACCTGTAGGTCTTTTATGGTGGTCAACGCTCGGAGTTTTGCAATTTAGAGGAGTAACTCGTCGAACTGGTTGAGCAATGGTAGGATGCACCAAACTGGGTTGAAGACCACGAGGAGGTATGTTCTCAACAGTAACAGCTAGGTGAGAACCCACAACAGCGTTGGTAATCTCAAAAACAACAGTAGGTTGATTATCCATCTTCACCTTAAGGGCTTGCAACATCTCCATAATCTGCCTCACGCTTCCTCGAAGATCCTCGAGTTCATGGCTGACACGGTCGATCTCTTGAGCTTGTTCTTCCATCCTTTTTCGAGCTTGGGCTCTAGTGTTGTACTGATGCGGAGGATACAGGGTGACGAAACTGGCAGGCGAGAGAACCGAGAATAAGAAACCGGGAGACACATGTGATGCAAAAATATGATGCAAAAAATGCGAAATGCGAAGGAAATGATTTCATGGAATTCAAATATTTACGATATCGCAGAATACCAAAACTTTATTTATTAATTTGAAAATGGATTACGAATAACATTCTTAGAAAAGTCTTGACGTAATATCTAAATAAAAGCTAATAATCACCCTAAGGAAGCTTCTTGTTCTGCCCCTTGCTCTGCTCTTCGGGCTAGGCCTTTTTGAGGATGAGCCTATCTTCAAAAGGTAAATCGAGAGTTAGAGGAAAATAAATCCTTCATCAAAACCAAGCAAGGGTACGTTGGAAAAGTCTTCACAATTGTTGGTAATTAGTGTCCTTGATGTCGGATAACTTCAAGCATATGACTTTAGCAATGGTCTTGCCCTTTAGGGTCTTTCTCCAATAAAGGGAATGAAGACTCCTTCAGAATAGGTAACCCCACCAATTGAGAGTACTCTTCTAGGGTAGGCAAGAGCTGGTACTCGAGGGATGTAAGGAAAAGATAATCTGGATCCTAGAACTGTAACAAAGTCGAAAGGAAACCTTGAGGTTTCAACAAAAATAACAGCCTTCCATACTTGTTTTTGGATCCTTTATTGATCTTGAACCAAAGCTCCTAGCTTCCTTAGGTCATCTAACTTAAGTCCTTTAAAAGAATATCTCAAAGTTTTTTTTGTAATCCATGGTATCCTGCAATATTCATAAATAAAAATTGAATTCCATGACATGTGATGCAATGTGATGTCTTATGGATGCAATGCATATATACAAAGTCCTAGGTTAAAGGTATATGCAAGGAGTTAGGGTCTACCCATCCCAATAAGGTATGTACTAAGGTTAGTTATACCTGCAGAACAAGGGTTCTAAAGCGGTGCTCAAAGTCATGAATCCATCTTTCAGATATTATCAATTTCCCGATTAACTCAGTGGTTAATAATATTCTTAAGAGAATCTCTTTTGAGTGTAGTATCGCGTAGCAACCATTTTGGAATTACTCCCTCATAGTTCCCGCACTACGTCCTAGATAAGGCCAAAGTGGTGTTAAGGTACTACGGTCCCTAGTATCACAGATTCCAATCAACAATAGTAAACGTTTTCACGATTACTCGTTCAACCGAACCATTTTCGAAAGGGTCTCATCTGAGCGGTGATTCTCAAGTCAGCTTGGTCGGGATTCCACTCCCTATAAGCCTCGTCGAATATATCACCTTCCTATAATAATGTCACTCAAGTCCGGGTGTGGGACTTATCTCACAACAAAATAGATACCCCCCAAGCAAGGTACAATATGAACATATTATATACAAGCAAACAAATAATAATAGTAAATAGCATGCAATAAACGAGGTAGGGATAACCCTTAAAAATTATCATACTCCCTTGTGAAGTCGCCATTTTCTGTTGCGGTGGAAATAGGATATCAAATTATTAATTAGTTTGAATCACAATTCTTAATTCACAACCGCTCTTTGATTTATCCAAAGGAAAAGGTCAAAAGCGGGAAAACCTATTTTTGCATCGTAAACACAATGCGGGGAGAGACCTAGGTAATGGGTTGGTTAAGCTTAGGGAAGGTACTAGCACCCTAAACATCTGTAGTACTCTACAGGAACCTTTTGTTTATTGTATGCTTTTTTTATTTTATTATCTGTTTGATGTATATATACTGAGCTAAGGGATAAAGTGACCTAAGAGACCTAAGGGTTAGTCCTAAGTTTACTCGGCAAGACTCGCATCTTGTGCCTATGTATCCTGGATAGGGAATGGAATCAGAGTAATCGTAGTTCCCCTTGAAAGGGAGGTTAGAAACTTCTTGACTATGGTCAAGGTTTCAATGGGGAGTAAACGTATCTTAAGGACACGCTTACGTGGAGTTTTACAACTCCTATTTCTACGTTGAAATAGTTAATTGAAATTAGGGTTAAATTAGGGATTCCACGGCGGGAAACCCTAAAACAGAGTACGACGACTGTTTGACCTAATGCTAAGGTTTAGTATAAATAAATAGAGTTTTAAGTTTATTTTAATTTGTTTAAATTTTATTTAGTTTTAACTAATAATAATTTAAGTTGGGCTTTAAAGTGGGCATTAGGTTAGAGTTAACCCTAATTTGTTACCTATATAAACATAAGTTGTATTTGAGAAAGGAAGGAAGAGGACAAAAATAAAAAACGGCGGCCGTTCTCACGACTTATCAGCAAAAATCTTCGAGGCTTCATCATCATCTCAATCAGAAGAAGCTCAACCAAAGCAGAGAATCTGAATAATCTCACCGTAAGCATCGTTAATTGCCTGTTATTTCTTGTTTTTTTTTTTTTGTTTTTTTTCCTCGTAATCCATTTCCTGGATAAGGAAGAGTAAGAAGAGAAAAGGTGAAAGCCAAAAGGGAATTGTTTTTTTTTCTCGTAATCCATTTCCAGGTTAAGGAAGAGTAAGAAGAGAAAAGGTGAAATCCAAAAGGGAATTAAAGCCAACTCTAATGGGCCAAATGAGAAAGCGAAAAGGGAATTAAAGCCAACTCTAATGGGCCAAGTGAACGGACACTTCCCCTTTCATTATCCTTCCCTTTTTTTATTATTATTTATTATTATTTCTCATTTATTTAGCTTTTTTTTTCCTGTTTATTTTTATTCTTCTTTTTTCGTAAAATTCTTAACTTTCTTTTTTTGAGAGCCACAAAACACCATCTACCGTTAATTTTCTAAAAATAGGCAAGCAGTAACAAAAATATCTAGCCCGAAATGGGAACATGTATTAGATAACAAAAACACAGGAACATATACAAGAAAATTTCAATAGAGGCAAGTTTGTTCTTCAGACGGACAAATGTAAACATATTGTCTAGCACAATGTGTATGACACTGTACTTTTGTAGTCGCAACACCAAATTAGGTTGAAAAATCTTCAACATTTATACATAAAAGGTATATTAGTTTCATCAACATGTGTACACATGTTGGACACAATGTCTTGCTCATCTTTCCTAAGATTCAGTATGTTACTTAAATTCTTAAAACATGGGGCAACATGAATGTCATACCCTAAATTTACCCAAATTTTTTTCTTTTCATCTAAATTAGCATGACATTAGCTTTCCATTTTATCATGCATTCCAAGCAGCGAAACTATCAAATAATATGCATGGTGGTCGCTATGAGTAGAAAATTGAGCAAGATAAGTTTAAACTAGTGCTTAACAATATCATTGGCACACATCATTCACTCTCTCTTTTTTCCATAATTTGGAAAAGGCGTGGATAAAAAAACTAGATCAATACTTTCAAGCAAGGATCAGAAAAGAAAAAATAGCAACCAACAACTTCTTATGAACACTAGATAGAAGCAACGTCCTTTCTTGAATCTCCACATAACACCATCTCCAGTTAATTTTCTAAAAGTAGGGAAGCAGTAACAAAAATATCTATCTCGGAATGGGAACATGTATTAGATAACAAAAACACAGGAACATATAACAGAAAATTTCAATAGCGGCAAGTTTGTTCTTCAGACGGACAAATGTCAAACATAATGTCTAGCACAATGTGTATGACAATGTACTTATGTAATCGCAACACCAAGTTATGTAGTCAAAAAACAAAAGCAATACTTCCAAGCAAGGATGAGAATAGAAAAACTAATAACCAACAACTTCTTATGAACACTAGATACAAGCAATGTCCTTTCTTCAATCACCACATATCATTATCTCCCTTTAATTTTCTAAAAATAGGCAAGCGGTAACGAACATATCTAGCCCAGAATGTGAAAATGAACTAGATGACAAAAACACAGGAACACGTACCACAAAGTTTCATTAGAGGCAAGTTTGTTCTTCAGAAATAAAAATGTCAAACATAATGTCTAGCACAATGTGTATGACACTGTACTTTTGTAGTCGCAACACCAAATTAGGTTGAAAAATCTTTAACATTTATACATAAAAAGTAGATTAGTTTCATCAACATGTGCACACATGTTGGACACAATTGTTGCACCCCAAAATTTGATCAACCTCTTTTCTTAATATTTGGCTTATGTTTCATTGCATCTAAGCATCTTGCATTTCCATAGCATAGTTCTTACAGGTGATCAAGTGTTTGTTTGTGTACCATCCAAGAGGAAAATCTTTATTGGTTTCAAGCTCAAGCAAAGACACTGGTACGAACCATCAGAAGATTGTCAAGGGGTCCATAAGGTCTTATCACTGGTGTGAACATGAGGTAGAAGTTTTTTGAATACCTCAGAGGTCATGGAGGAGTGAAAATGGTCACTCAGTTCATCTAAACAATGCTTAGGCAAAAAGGGTGAAATTAGGGTTTCATTTTTAATCAGGCTAAATTTGTTTTTGAGAGCAAGACTTGTTTCCATGACTTTCCATATGTCCTAAGGTGTTTTGGTATGGGAGATTAACCATCAACTTTAATAAGAAGAACTTCAGTTGATCAGTTGATTGAAAATCAGGAGATTTGGAGAAAAGTCTACTATGCAGTGAAAAAAGTCAACTCCTGACTTTTTGAGGTGAAGATCATGATCCTTAATTTCAATATGACCAATGGGTGGGATTTGATCAAGAAAATTCAAGGGAATCATGAAAAATCAAAGGTTGTTGAAAGTTGCCATTTTGGGAATTAGGGTTTTAGAAACTTTCCATTTTTGGAAAGTTTTATGTTTGGAACAGCCATCTTCAAAGCCATTTTTCTTCATGATCAAGGTTTCAAATGAACCTTTGGCCAACATCAAATTTGTTCCTTGTATTTCAAGCTTGCTTTTGAGTACCAATTCATAATCATATGATATTTGGAGCTCAAGTTATGATCAATCAAAGTTGGAGATTTCAATGAGTTCAAAAGTTGTTAAGTTTGGGCAGATTTTTACACCACTTTGCAAGCCATTTTTCATTACCTTCTTGATGTCAAATGAAACTTTGTCCCAAAATAAAGTTATAGAGTGTGTTCCAAGCTTTCCAAAGAGTCCAAGAAGTCCTCAATTGGATTTGAGAAGCTCAAGTTATGGATGTGCAAAGTTGGGAAAAAATAAGCCAATTTCCTAACTTAGAATTTTTTTCTAAGTTATTCATTAGCAGTTTGCTTGCCACGATTTTCAACCACAAATTTCATGATCTTTCAATCCTCAAATCAAGATGACTCTAACATGAAATTTGTTCTACTCCATGCCCTCTTTCATTTGAGCACAAGATCAAAGCAAATGGAGTTGTGTGCACAAAGATATCATTACTCAAAGTTGGTGGTTTGAACATGTTTTCAAGACTCATATTGTGTAGCACTTGGGCATAACCTTGTATTTTCATCATACAGCCTGTTGCATTCACAAACCATGCGCATGAATTTACACTTTGAGCACACCAAACACTTCCCAAAATGGACCAACACAAGCATGTACCCTTGTTGTTCATTTTTGAATCCTTTGCCCAAACAAGAAAGAGACAAACCACCCTCATTCTGACCTTTGCAGCCCCAACCTATGATGCTCTTCCCACTCCAACAGAACCACCTCCAATATAAGCATGCTCTTGTCCTTGTTCTTCACCCACCATTGATGAAGGGAATTTTGAAATTGTGCAAATCTATCCATTGATCTTTCACCATAGCAAAATCCCCTTTTCACATCCTATTTAATCTAACTACCAGCTGGGCAAAACCCTAGCCTCCATTATTACAAGAGAAACCAGAGTTTGTGAACCATTTTCAAATCTTCCAAAACCTAAAAAACTTCCTGTTGAAAACTGCATACCAGCAGCCCCTTCAATCACCCAATCACCTCAAAAAATCATCCATACAACCCACAAATGACCTTTGGAAGGTTTTCAAACCTTTAAACCAGTCCAAAACTTCATATATAAAAAAGGTCACTTTGTTGCACCCCAAAAGTTGCTCAACCTTTTCTTGCCTGGTTTATGTTTCATTGCATTTCATTTGCATAGTCACATCATATACATAGTCTAATCATTTGCATATCATAGCATAACATGCCTCCAACAAGGGATCAGGGTGTCTATCAGAAGAAGAAGCCTATCTAGAGATGTTATATGAGCCTAAGAGACCATCCAAGTCATCAGAAAAGGTTTGAAATCTTGAGAAGTTCTGGATGCCTACATGTGGGTGTGCTCCTATCTTGAGGAATATTGAGAAATATCAGTGAGATGAGAAGCATGGAATGTGAATATGAGGTGTGTATGGATCTCATGGGGTGCCTAGAGAGCCCTATTGATGCTTAGACAAGTCATGGTATCAAGTTCAAGAACCACAGTTGAGGTGTGTACAAGTAGGGTTTCATCTGGGTAACCCTAGGTCAATGAGAGTAGAGAAAGGGCATCAAGACCTATCTCTAGGTCATGGAAGTCATGGGTTGATGTATTAAGGCATGTGTATGGATGAGTCAAGATCAAGTTCA
Source organism: Lathyrus sativus (assembly GCA_963859935.3). Taxonomy (NCBI): domain Eukaryota; kingdom Viridiplantae; phylum Streptophyta; class Magnoliopsida; order Fabales; family Fabaceae; genus Lathyrus; species Lathyrus sativus. Next base: position 286,044,236 of record OZ012736.1, on the reverse strand, counting down.
AGAGAATCAAGAGTGGTTGGAGGTGTTTGATACAGGGTTCCTAGGGTAAAATCCCCTGCATAGCACTGGACTTCCAAGCCATATAAGTCAAAATGCAAGTTTCTAATGGATTCTTGGCCAAACTGAAAATTGTAGATCTTCTCCATAGCTTTAATTTGAGTACTAGAAGTCTTCCAGGAGATTTGTAGAACTCAAGTTATGGTTCTTGCAAGTTACAGGTCACCAGAGGACACTGAAATTTATCTGTGAAAGTTACTTGACTTCCAAGAAACTTTTGCCCATCAAGGAGTTTTCAAATGGATTCTTGGCCAACATAAGAGTTGTAGGGCTTGATCTTACCTTTAATTTGAGTACTAGAAGTCCTCAAGAAGATTTGTGGAACTTAAGTGATGATCTTGGCAATCCATGGGTATTTTGGGAAAGTTGAATTATAGGTCATTTTTCAACATAGGTCAAAATTTCCATCTTCCACTCCTCAAATGAAAAAATGTTCAACATGAGATGTTCTTAGAATGGTGTTTCTAGGTAATACATGAAGTCATGGTGAGATGGATTGACTTATTTCACAAAGTGCCCCAAAATGGCCTAAAATGGGAGATTTTTCAAATGATTCAAGAGAGGAAAAATGGTTTTTTGACTTGCAAGGAATAAACATGGCATACGGGTAGTCATTTTGAATGGAAATTGAATTTCAAACACATTGGCAATGTCACAATTTTGAGATGAGCTATTGTTTTGTGAGTTGCTTTGGAAAATGCTTTCTTACATCATAAGCAACATTTGCAAAATACTCCTTTAGATCAAATCCATGGCCCTAACCCTTACCAATCCATTCAAAATATCATTTGGAGAGAATTTGGATCAGAATCAAGGTATTGAAGCAAGCTAAAACTCAGTTGCCATGTATGAACTTCTCATGATAATTTCAAGTGCAAGAGATATGGGATATCTCACATAGATCATTCCTGAAGTTTCTAGAGCATTCCTACAGGTTCTATATAAGGTTTATGACTGATTCAAGGCATTGGTTGGTGAAGATTGAGAGAGGGTTGAGAGATAGAATTCTGATTTTGCACCTTGCAAAATAGAATCGGTTACACCAATTGAAGCCATCTCAAAGCAAGATAGTGCATTCAGAAGCTCAATCTTGAGTTTGTGAGTGAGTTTGGATAGATTTCTGGCCAAGATTGTTGAAGAATCAGGAAGGAGCATCGTGAGTTTCAAGCTTGCAATTGAAAATCGTATTTGGTGATTCAAGAGGATTCAACACAATTGATTGCATACAGAAGCTTTATCAAGCATCATTGATCATATCTGGAAGGTTTTGGAGTGTGCCTTGAAGGATTCATCACTCTGCTCATCAGATTTTTGCAGGTTAATAAACTTCATCGTGTAGCTTGATATAGATAGAATTGCTAGGTTTTAAATGGTTAGATGCAATGTAGATCATGGCTAGGTCGTTTCTGGTAAAGAATTTTGAGGTTTAGAGATGAAATCTTAGGTGACCAATTTTCTTGTGATGGACTGTTCTTGCTGATCTTGATGACTTGAGCTTAGTTAGATAGTGGTAATTGCTCAGTGTGGCGTGGTGTTGCACCCTAAAATTTGCCCAACCTTATTCACTTGGTTTATGTTTCATTATCATTAGCATTTGCATATAGAGTCATGTACATAGACTAATCATCTGCATAGCATAAGCATAGCAAGTCATACAGCAGGGGACCAATCATTATTTTCATCTCTAGAAGCCTATCAAGAGGTTATTATCCCAATTCAATCTCATTCAAGTCATCAGGAAAGAATTTGAAAGCAAAGAGTTCAGCAGATCAAGCCTTGAGTCCATCTCCTAGCTGAGGGTATCTGAGGGTCAACAAGAGGGTTGTGAGCTGTAAGTTGAAGGCATGGAGAGTATCTAGACATTATGAGAGACTTAGAAAGTCATTTAAAGAAGGAGACAAGTCATTGATGAGAGCACAAGAGCTATAGCTGAAGGCAGTCAACTAGGGTTTCATCTGGGTCAACCCTAGGTCAACCCTAGGTCAATTGACTAATTTAAGGGGCATTCAAGTCTAGTGGAGAGATGTAGGGTTCATCATTGAACATATAAAGAAAGATATGGAGATATGCCAAAAAGAATTCAAGAGAAATCAAGGAGAACAGGAGTTTCTAAATTAGGGTTTCTGTGTAAAATCCCCTAGTTTAGGTCAAATTTCCAAGCAAGATAAGTCAAAATGCTAGCTTCAAATGGCTTCTTGGCCAACATGAAACTTGTAGAGGATCTCAAGACCTTTAATTTGAGTGGTGGAAGACATCAAGGAGATTTATAGAACTCAAGTTATGGTCCTTGCAAGTTATAGGTCATCTGAGGTATCTGAAATTTTGTCTGTGAAAGTGACTTGACTCCCAAGCTAGTTTTTCCCCTCAAGGAGATTTCAAATGAATTCTTGGTAAACATAAGAATTGTTCCTCATTGTCTTAGCTTTCTAGAATGGTATAGCATGCCTTCATATGATGTGTGGAACTCAACTTATGGTCTTGGCAAGCAAAGGGTATTTTGGGCATTTGTGAATTACAGGTCATTTTAACCTATGTCCAAAACTCATACAAGGAGGCCTCAAATGGAAAAACTTACAACATCAAACTTGCTCCAAATGGGATTTTAAGTCTATAAAGAAGGTCACAAATTGTTGGAAAAGCTCATAACATGAAGTTGCATGATTGGTCCAAATTTGAACTAAAATGGCTTATAATTTGAATAAAGTCAAAATGAAAAATGGTTTGAGAGATTTATAAGTCCAAATGGAGACTTCCAATATATGATTTTGAATGGAAAAGACATTCTAAAGACAATGGTTCAAGCACTTTTTTGAGTTTAGTGGAAGATTTCAAAGTTATCCTTGGTTACTTGCATTTTAAGAAACATAGCCAAAATGAATCAAAGTTGGAAGGCAAGGGAATGTGTAAGAGGGATCTAGAAGTTACCATTGAACACTATATATTCATGAAAGGAGAATTGAGCAAGGGTTGGACTCATTTTTCACTAAGAATTTCCCAAATTCTCTCATTCTTTCTCTTTGCAATTTCACTTCAACCTCTCAAAATCTTCATCAATTTTCATCAACATTGATCCTCCTGCATTCAATCATCATCCTGGATCAGAATTGAATCAAAGATTTGGTGGTTAGAGCTCAATTTCGTGCACTTTCTTCAAGAACATACAAGCTGCAAATTCAGTTGTAGATCAAGATCCAAGCCAAGTTTCATCCAAATATTGCAAACAGAATCAAGTACATCAAGAATGGATCAAGATTGAAGCATACAAGAGCCTGGATCCACGTGATTACTCAGCCTCCATTAAAGCTTGCTCAAGGTGCAAATCTTTCTAACTTATTCGATCTAGGTAGATTTAGGTAGTTTTACTAGTATATTCATGGTCTATGATGTTAGGAGGTTAGTTTAGATGAATTTGAGGCTGAATAGAGACAATTCATAGCAGGTGCATCAAACTGTTAGGATGTAGAACTAGTGGCATAGTGCATTAGAATCTTAGGTTGTTAGCGCAGGATAATCACCATTAGTCATAGATTAGATTAGTGTAAGTTTGATTGAGAATTGTGCTGATGAGTTGCAGAGTACTTCCATGGTGACCAGAACTTGTTGTGCTCGGGTTGAATGATTTGCTGAATTTCAGATTGAGTTAATGCCATAGACGTGTAGAGGGAGGAATTTAGAGCGTTTTTCATGTTTACATCGTGGTGTTTCATGCACTGTAGAGTGAGAACCGATTGAGGGAAGTTTGCTCGTGCATGTGCTTTCATGGTGTAAACCCTAAGTGTTCATGGCGCAAGGTTGAAGACGTAATCATGGCCGTCCGTTACGTGTTGGACTTTTGACTCAGAGAGCGATCGAAGGGCTCTCATTTAATTCTGATTTGGAGGGAAAGGAGTTGGTGCCCTAAACGCACCGTTTCATTAATTGAAACGGGCGGGCCTGAGTGAATGTTGATATCCCCACCCCCCAATGCCTGAGCCCAATCAATTTGAACGTGATATCCTATGCTATTTTCACCCCCAGCTTGTTTTTTTTATTTTCTTTAATGCTGACTTCGTTCTGGGCTTAGTAATTTGCTATGCGCACCCCACCACTGCCTGGCCCAATGAAATATCAACTGAGCGCGTTGCTTATTGAACCCCCCTGGCTATTTCTCTATTCTTTTTTATTATTTTCTTTTCATGTTTTTTCATTCATTTCATTAATTCATAATAAATACATAAAAACTCATTTTTAATCCATTCTTTTTACATCATTTTCATTAGAATGTGTAGAAAATTGTCATTAAAAAAAATTGCATTTTTATTTTTATTTGATATTTTTTCCATATTTTCTAAATAAATGTCATTTTAAATAGCTTCATTTCATGCATGATTTTAGTAATTTTTGTTCTATTAAATGCTTTCATATTTTTGGTTCATTTTTTTATGTTGTTTAGATTAGATATTGAACTTGTAGAAACAATTTAGTTCCCATTTTTAGGAATTAATTTTAGGTGATTAATGTAGGCTTGAACAACATGAACAAATTAGGGTTTTTAGGTGATGACTTAAGAAGTTTGATTCTTTCCCTTAGGACTTAGGGTTTGACTAGATTAGTTATGGGACTATAGGGGCTATGGGTAGTTATTAGATCCCCTTAGAAAAAGCCAGGATTTCCCTACTGCTATTAATGCTCTGTGTATATCTGATTGTCTGGTGTGGTGTGCCCTCTGGGGATTGTTGCTTGCTTGTTTGAGTATTGGGTTTGTCTGGGGACTTGGGAGAGCTGAAGACTTGAGGAGATGAAGACCATTGGGGATCCAGAAATTGAAGATCAACTTCCAGAGTTGAAGAAGAGATTCTTGCTAGCAGATGCTGAGGAGATTAGGGTTTAGGAGCTAGGCAGAGCTCTAGGTTAGAAAGTTTGTTTCTCAAACATGGATTGCCTTGTCTGCATCCATTCTTCTCTGTGATTCAGAGTCTCTCTAAGACACTCACCCCCTTCCTTTGGAAGGCTTGGTGATAGGGTCTAAGAGATAGAACTCTTGAGAGAAAATGTCTTTTGGGTTAGAAGCAGTCTGTTCACCACCCTTGGTAGTCAACTGATTGCTTAACACCCAATTCACTCTTGTGACTGATCCCTCATCCTGGAGGTTTGAGATTGAAGAAAAGCCATTGCTTGAAGACTGTGGAGATGGGGATTGATGCTTGCTGAAGTTTGTAACTGAGTGGAGATGACTTGGAGATAGATGTTGATGCAGAGCTGCTGTAGCTGTTTATTATTGCTGTATTTCATTTCTGATGTATTGATTGGTTTTCTGGACTGTATTGTTTGCTGTTTACCCTGTTGGGTTGAAAGTGAATCCTGTTCACTTTCGCCTATTGTTTTCTAGGTTCGAGGTTGAGTGGGACTCCCTTGCCTCGCTTGTACTGTTGCATCCATGCATTTTACCGTTTTACTGTATATATCTGATATTGTTTCTGTTTCTGCCTATCCCTTAGGATCTCTGTTTCTCTCTGTGCAAGAGAGGAGCATGATAGACACTAGGTCTTAACCCATGCATGATAACATTAGGTTAGTTTGATTCCCTTCGCAACCGTAGGTTAGAGTTCTGTCTCTTCTTTCTCAAAACAAACAGAAAAACACATAAAGATTTCAAACACAATAAAAGACACTTCTTCCGTAAAAGAATGTGAACTCATCAAAGCGTCATTTTTGTCCGCCGGGACTGCTAATCAAGAAAACCTTTTTCAGAAGGAATAAAATCAATCCAAGACAAGCCTGTGTCGTACGTGGCCCGAACTACGTTTGCTCTGATCTTCCATGCTGTGTGGAAGTACGTAGGCATAGGATGCGATATCCTAGCGAGCAACCTTCCCCTCCTTTCCCGTAGGTAGGCGAACTACGTTGACTCTGATTTCTCGTTCCAGGCGGGAATACGTAGGCATAAAGTGCGATACTTTGCCGAGTCATTTTATGTTCATTTTATTTTCTTTTTCACCCTTGACCTATAGTGTAGATAGAATAACAATCCATACCCGAAAACAAGCGTGGATCCCGTCGAGTACGACGGACGTGAGGGGTGCTAATACCTTCCCCTTGCGTAACCGACTCCCGAATCCAGGTTTTGGTTGCGATGACCATACCTTTCCCGTGTTGTGCGAGGTTTACTCTGAGCGTTTCCTTTCCCTCCCGTGGGATAAATAACGCACGGTGGCGACTCTTCTGTTCAGCCGGCGCCGATTTTCGCAGTAGCGACAGCTGGCGACTCTGCTGGGGATCCAACGTCCCCTGGCTGCTAAGGACTGCGATAGTTCTTATGCATTTGGGATCCAACGTCCCATAAGAGAGTCAATCCTAACGCTTGTTTTCCCGTCAAGGATTTTGTATGGAGTTATTTTATAGTTCTAACCTTGTATTTTCAGCTTTATATATTGATTATTGTTGCTGTATTTGGGGTGTGACGGGTGTTCTGATATTGAGAGATAAGCCGGACCTGGGCTTGAGTGCACCTAGAATTAGAGTAGAAATTAGTGGGCGCCCGCTTGCTTTGCTTGCTTTGGTGTCCCATGAAATCTACACTCAGACGAGGTTCCTCTGGTTGGCCTCCTGCCCCTTCCTTTGGTTGGCGTGGGTTGCTGGTTAGTTGGATTGTCGACTCTGGGGACCGATCACTTGGAAGTTGGCTGAGTGAGGCCTCTTCAGGGATTGATGATGCCACTCCTTCTGGGAATCGTATCATCAACCCTGAAAGTCTGTGACGCCGACGACCGCATAGGATGCCGTACCTTGTGCCAGTTATAGGGCCACCCACCTGTGAGGGGATTTGGGGTTATGCAGGTAACCAGACCTTCAGATACCGGTTATTTCTTGATCAGAGATCCTGGGTATTTATGGAGAGTTATGAGGTCTGTCAGAGACCATTTGGAGATGTGTTCTGAGGTCTGTCAGAGACCGTTTGGAGATGTGTTCTGAGGTCTGTCAGAGACCAATTAGAGATGTGATTTGAGGTCTATCAGAGATCAGTTGGAGTTATGGTCTGAGGTCTGTCAGAGACCAGTGTTGGAGTATTATTTTAGGTCTATCTGAGACCAGGGTTGATGACTTCTGGATGGTCTATCTGAGACCTTTCTTGATTGGGTTTAGGCTATTCAGCTACAGCTTTGGTCCCTGTTGCATGTTACTTGCATTACATCACTGCATATCCATTACCATTTGCATTTCACTAACGTGTGTCTGTGCTGCAGGTGCATTTGCATTTCCCTAGTTCTAGTGCCCAGACTTCTGAGTTTTGATCATGACTAGCTTAAGGAGAACGGTTGCTTACAAATTGCCTACTCCTGATATTGTTCCTTTACTGAGGTTGATCTCTCTTGCTGATGAGGGTGTTCGTAGGAGCTTCCGGATGAGCTATGGTAGATTATTGAGATTGGTGTGCAAACCTACAGAGGTAGAGTTAGATGGGCTGTATGCTTTGATGCAATTCTACGACCCTGCTTTGAGATGCTTTACGTTCTCTGACTTTATTATGGGACCAACCTTGGAGGAGTACGCTGAGTATGTTGAGCTGCCCGTGCAGAACCAGGTTCCATTCATTCATTATGACGCCAAGCCCAAGCCGGAGGACTTGGCAAAAGCCTTGCATGTTGATGCTTCTGAACTTGTGACTACTGTTTCCCGTGGAGTTCCAGGCTTCTCACTTCAGTTCTTAGTTGGTAAAGCCCAGGAGTACGCCAAGAGCGGGTGTTGGATTGCTTTCAATGTTGTGTTGGCTTTGTGCATTTATGGCATAATTTTGTTTCCCAACATACCGGATTTTGTGGACTTCGATGCTTTCTACTTGTTTGCTGCTGGTAATCCTGTACCTACCTTACTCGGAGATCTCTACCATTCACTGCATTACAAGAATGAGAAGGGAAGAGGAAAGAATGTTCATCTGTGTGTACCCTTGTTGAGTATGTGGTTTGAGAGTCACCTTCCTAAGAGAAGATCTGCTGCAGAGACCACAGTTCCAGTTGGTTGGCAAGAGCGCCTGATGAGGCTATCGTCGGAAGATATGGAGTGGTTTGATAGAGATTTGTTGGGATCCGAGCTCATATTCCGCTGTTCTGGGTACCCTAATGTGCCGTTGATAGGAAGAAAAGGGTGTATCAATTACAACCCTTCTCTATTCATTCGTCAGTTCGGATATGCGCTGAAGAATCCACCTCAGGAGGAAGAAGTACAGGAATCTCTGTACTTCACCGGAGACGTGAAAGGGGAGTTATTAGCCAAGCTGCAACATGCCTGGACGCGTATTAACCGCAGAGGGAAGCCGTTGTTAGGAAAGAATGACTGTCAGACCTATGCACCTTATAAAGTTTGGATTCAGGAGAGGGTTAGTCAGTTGAGGATGCCATTTCCAGATGCACCAATTCTTGTTCCCGTTCCGGTAGCAGAGCCAACTACTGTTTCTAGGGAAAGTCTATGAACAAGTTGTGAGAGAAAAAGAAGCCTTGATGAAGATCAATGAAGGGTTAGAGCAAGAGTTAGCCCAGGTACGCAGTGAGAAGAACAAGGCCGTATATGCTTCCCAACAACAGATCGAGCTGTTAAACAGGTTAGGGGCTGAGTTGACTGAGGAGAGGAAGAAGCGTGAACGTCTAGGGCAAGAGTTCAGAAGCTCCCATGACATGCTAGAAGCCAAAAAGAAAGCGCTTGACGCAGCACACCGAGAGATATCTTCTTGCAATAAGACTTGGAATGCTACACTCACTAACAACAAGAAGAGGGAAGATAAGCTGAAGCAGCAAATTTCCGACCTCGAAGAGAAGTTGAAGTCTAGCATCAAGAAGTGTGAGGAGGAAGTGATGACCCGGTATAGTGTCCAGCATGCACTGAACAAGGCAATCAAGTCCAGAGATGAAGCAGTGTCTCAGAAGCGAAAGTTAGAAGATTGCTTCGGAGAAGCAACATGGGAAGAAACTGCTGAAGACGTACGCCGTGTCCTTAAGAGGAGAAACCAGCTTGTTGAAGGGCTGCTTGATCGACCAAGCCATCCGGAGACCAAGAAGTTGATAGAGGAGTACCAGACTTTTGGGAGGATTTGATCATTTCATGTAGTAACTTGTACGCTTTATTTGCATAGTGCTGACCATCACCAGGATTGTTGGTTGAGGTCATGCCTTCTTTATACTCTCAGCGATATTGTACCCTGGGCTTATTGATTCTCTCTGCAATATATGAGGCTTTCTATGATTCAGCTCCGATATCCCTATTGTCAGCACTGTCACTGCACCGACACCTTCGCACTAGAACTGGGGGAATGAACTTCCCTAATGCGCAGACACATTGCATTGCATTCATATTCATATTGCATTACAGGTAATCTTTGGATAGTGTCTTATTTCCTGCTCTGTATCAGGTACTAAACAGGATTCCAGATCAACATCCGCACCGCTATTCTACACGCTCCAATTGTCGAAAAGTCATGGACCAAATACAGAACGAGATGCAGGACGTGCGCGAGAAGCTCGCCCTCTTCATGCAGACCATGGAAGCTATAGCAAAAGGGCAGGAGAACTTGCAGGCCATGGTCCAGCCTCTGTTGGCTCGCAACGCTGGTCATGGTAATGAAGATCAGCAGTCTGTCCGGGTTGATACTGCTCATGGAGATGGCACTCCCACGCCAGTGGCTCCGCCCGTAGTCAATATGCCTGCTGCTAACGTCAACAACGCTACCGCTGCTGTGAATGGTAACGTCGGAGTTGGGAATGAGACTGCTGTCCATAATGCGGGGCTGGGTGATGTCAATTTGGGAGATAATCTAGGAGGCAATGGCTTTGTCAATACTGGGTTCGGATTCAACGATCAGGGATTCGATAACGCTGGCAAGTATGGCTTTAATGCTCAAGGCTTTGGGCAAGATGGTTATGGTATGGTCAATCAGGGTTGCGGAGGCTTTGGAAACGGAAATGGTACTGGATTTATGGCTTTTGGTCCCGCTGGAGGTGTTCAAGGGTACGGCAACAGAGGCCGAGGTCCGGGGATGAATCAGATCAGAGCTGGACGTAATAATGCGTACGATGGGTACGGGGCTGGAAACGGTATGTGGCAAGAGGATCAGCAGGAGGATGCCTTCTCCGGAGGAGGTTTTGAAGGACCGATGGATGATTCCCAAAAGATTAGAATGCTGGAAGAGCAGATGAAGGGAGTCTTAAACCAGAGTGCTGTGGGTTTGGACATGGCAACAATGGGCTTGGTACCTGGCTTGAGGGTGCCAATTAAATTCAAAGCTCCTGCGTTCGATAAGTACAAAGGAGACACATGTCCGAAAGTGCATGTACGAGCTTATTACAGAAAGATGTCTGCATACTCAACTGATGAAAGAATGCTAATGAATTTCTTTCAGGATAGTCTGTCGGGCCCTTCCCTAGAGTGGTACATGGGGCTGGAGCCAACTGATATCAAGACATGGAAGCAATTAGCAGAGGCATTTGTAGCCCATTACAAGTATAACAGCGACCTGGCGCCCAATCGGGTCCAGTTGGCCGGGCTTTCGCAGAAGAAGGGGGAGAGTTTTAAAGAGTACGCGCAAAGGTGGCGCGATATGGCTGCCAGGGTCCGTCCTCCTGTAGAAGATAAGGAAATGAATGATATGTTTGTCGGCACATTCACAGGGCTGTTTCATGATATGCTGTTTCATACGTCTCTGGCCAGTTTTTCAGACCTGATTCTGATGGGGGAAAAGATTGAACGTAATATTAAGCAAGGAAAGTTTCAAGTCGAGGAATCAACTGCATCTGGCAGTAATAGGAAAGCTTATGGTGGGCGCCGTCAGGGCGAGGCAAGCGCGGTATTTGGCGGCCGAGGCAGGGGACGAGGTCAATATCGTCAGCCGCAGCAGGTGTCGAGTGTTACTATTCCCTATCAGCAACAACCATTCCAGCAACAACAACCGGTTCAGCAACAGCCAATGCCACAGCAGCAGCAGCCTCAGCAGGGGGCACAGCAGGCTCAACGAAGATTCCAGGGTAGTAAACCGAGAAGAGTGTTTGAGAAGCCTCCCTCAACCTATGCCGATTTGTTGCAGACATTGCTGGGATTGAATCTGGTAGAGAAAAGAACTCTGGCGCCGATAACGGGAGCTCCCCCGTTCGGCTACGATGCAAGCAGGCACTGCGAGTTTCATTCTGGGGCCCCGGGTCACGATATAGAAGGTTGTCATGCTTTTAAGCACGTTGTGCAGGATCTCTTAGACAACAAGACTATCAACTTCGGAACGGCAGGTCCGAATATAGTCCAGAAACCCATGCCTAATCATGGGGCTAACACCGTTCTGACTGAGGAAGGTCTGAATCTGATTATGAATGTTGAAGATTTAAAGACGCCGCTGAGCGAGATAAAGAGCCGACTGTTACAAGGTGGTGTTTACCCAGGATGTAACGAGTATTGTTTAGACTGTTGGACCCTAGCTGGGGGGTGTGATGATTTGAAGAAAGGCATTCAGGCTTTAATTGATGAGGGCATATTGCAGTTTGATCGAGCGGCAACTGACGAGCCTGCAGGGGCAGTAGTGGATAATCGGAGTGATGTGGCCACAGTAACGATTCCGCGGAAGACGATCACTATTGCAGCACCAGCTCAGCGACCACCGATCACCATAACTAAGGCCGGGCCAATCCCGTATGAGAACACGAAAGCAGTCCCATGGTCATATGGGTTAGAGGTGTATTGTGATGGGATAAAGATCGATGTTAACAAGCAGCCAGCGGAGATTGTGGATAATGTTGTTGGCTCAGGAGGCATGACGAGGAGCGGCAGGATCTTTATATCTCCTGAAGTGGAAGCCGAAAGGCTAGCGAAAGGAAAAGGGAAAGCGGTTGAAAATGTTCCGGTACAAGCAAGTGAAAAAGAAGCAGCATCGAAGGACGTGGAAGAATTCATGCGCTTAATTCGGAAAAGTGATTATAAGATTGTGGAGCATCTGCAGCAGACGCCGTCCAAAATATCTATCTTATCATTGCTGTTGTGTTCGGAAGCTCACCGAAATGCTTTGCTGAAAGTCCTGGACACTTCTTTTGTACCCCAAGACGTCTCCGTAAATCAGCTAGAAGGAGTATTGGCACATGTGAATGCAGGCCACAGTCTGGGTTTTACCGATTTTGACTTGACTCCGAAAGGGAGGGACCATAATATGGCATTACACGTATCTGTTGAGTGTAGGGGATCAGTAATGTCGCACGTATTGGTTGACACTGGATCGTCTTTGAATGTGCTGCCCAAGAAGGCGATGATGAAGCTGGATGTTCGAGGAATCTTGTGCACACCCAGCGATTTGGTAGTCAGAGCATTTGACGGCACGCGTAGAACAGTCTTCGGATCGATTACCTTGCCTCTGCAAGTGGGGCCGGAAGTGTTTGCAACTGAGTTTTATATCATGGATATACAGCCTGCGTACAGCTGCTTGATTGGAAGACCCTGGATTCATGGGGCGGGGGCGGTCACGTCCACCCTGCATCAGAAGTTAAAATATATGGTCGGAGACAGCGTAGTCACCGTGTGCGGAGAAGAAGACATCCTGGTCAGCCATCTATCTTCATTTAAATATGTGGAAGTTGACGGGGAGATCCACGAGACGCCATGCCAGGCATTCGAAGGTTTGCGCATCAAGGACAAAGGTCCCAGGCCGAGCAAAGTGCCGGAGATAGCTGTCTCATCGTATAAAGAAGCTCAAGCTTTAGTAGAAGCAGGAGAAGCCAAGGGCTGGGGAAAAGTGCTGGACATTCCTGTGAAGATGGACCGGTTCGGACTGGGGTACCGACCGTCGTCATCAACTCCTTCCGTGGAGGCCCCCCATTTCAGAAAGTCAATTACCATCTCTGCCAGTGGAGTATGTCATGAAACTGTCAATGCTGCTTCAGAGTCTGATGAAGGAGACAGCGACTGTGATATGGATGCCTGGATTCAGCCAAGCACGCCAGGACAAGGATTGTGCAACTGGTCTATTCAGGAGCTTGTTCCTGTGACTTTTAAACAGTAATGCTTTGCTTTATTAATTGTTGAATAATCTGATGTCTTGCCCGGAGCATCAGGATTTGCTTAGGGCTGTGTTGTTACAAACATTGTGTGTTAATCATTAAATAAATGGCGTTTTTCATGTGCAAATACCGTAATCCCTGTCTTTCTTGTTTTATATTTTTTCAATAAAATGGCAACGTGGTTATTCGCTTTATACGCATTTTGAAGCACTTAACCATTCCTTTTGCAGGATAACATTTTCAGATGACATCCTTGAACCACCTATGACTCGTCCCGACTTCGAGCACCCGGTATTCCAGGCCGAAGAAGAGGTTGTCGAAGATAGCGACGTTCCTGAAGAACTGTCTTGGTTAGTGAAGCAAGAGGAAAGAGCCATTCTGCCTCACGACGAGGTTATCGAAATTATCAATTTGGGATCGGAAGGGGTTGAGAAGAATATTCGTATTGGGGCCGCACTGCAAAGTGATATCAAGCGAAGACTGGTTGAAATGCTCCGAGAGTATAGGGATGTATTCGCTTGGTCATATGAAGATATGCCGGGGCTCGATACAGATATGGTTGTGCATCGTCTGCCACTGAAAGAAGATTGTCCGCCGGTCAAACAAAAGCTTCGCAGAACTCGACCAGATATGGCAATGAAGATCAAAGAGGAGGTGCAGAAACAGTGGGACGCTGGTTTCCTGGCTGTGACGAAGTATCCCTCATGGGTTGCCAACATCGTACCAGTGCCAAAGAAAGATGGCAAGGTTCGGATGTGCGTGGATTATAGAGATTTGAATAAAGCAAGCCCAAAAGACGATTTTCCACTTCCTCACATTGACGTGTTAGTTGATAATACTGCTCAGTACTCTGTATTCTCCTTCATGGATGGCTTTTCAGGCTATAATCAAATTAAAATGGCGCCAGAGGATATGGAGAAGACTACTTTCATAACGCCTTGGGGGACATTTTGCTACAAAGTGATGCCCTTTGGTTTGAAAAATGCTGGGGCAACATATCAGCGTGCGATGACGACTCTTTTTCATGACATGATGCATAAAGAGATCGAAGTTTATGTTGACGATATGATTGCCAAGTCCCAGACGGAGGAAGAGCATCTGGTGAATCTGCTGAAGTTGTTTAAAAGGCTTAGGAAGTTCAGACTGAGGCTGAACCCTAATAAATGCACCTTCGGGGTGAGATCGGGTAAACTGCTGGGGTTTATCGTAAGCGAAAGAGGAATAGAGGTCGATCCTGCTAAAATAAAAGCGATTCAAGAAATGCCGACGCCTAAAACAGAGAAAGAGGTGCGCGGGTTTTTAGGGAGATTGAACTACATCGCTCGGTTCATATCTCACCTAACGGCCACGTGTGAACCATTATTCAAGTTGCTAAAGAAAGATCAAGCTGTAACGTGGAACGAAAATTGTCAAAAGGCGTTCGATAAAATAAAGAAGTATCTGCAGGAGCCTCCTATTTTGATACCCCCAGTGGCAGGTAGACCCTTGATAATGTATTTGACGGTTCTTGAGGGAAGCATGGGTTGTGTTCTCGGTCAACACGACGAGACAGGGAGAAAAGAGCATGCGATCTATTACCTGAGTAAGAAATTTACAGACTGTGAATCTCGATACTCAATGCTGGAGAAAACTTGTTGCGCGCTAGCCTGGGCCGCCAAGCGTTTGAGGCAGTACATGCTGAATCATACAACCATGCTCATCTCGAAGATGGATCCTATCAAATATGTATTCGAAAAGCAGGCGTTGTCAGGTAGAATTGCCCGTTGGCAGATGGTCTTGACTGAATACGATATTCAATACGTCTCGCAAAAGGCTATAAAGGGGAGTGTGCTGTCTGAGTATCTGGCGGAGCAGCCTATTGAAGAGTACCAATCGATGAGGTTTGATTTTCCTGACGAGGATATCATGTACCTAAAGATGAAAGATTGTGAAGAACCGTTGCCAGACGAGGGACCAGAGTTGGGGTCCAAATGGAAGATGATATTTGACGGAGCTGTGAATGCTTACGGTAGCGGAATAGGGGCAATCATCACCATGCCACACGGGTCGCACATCCCGTTTACCGCCCGATTGACCTTTGCCGTTACCAACAATGAGGCCGAATACGAAGCTTGTATAATGGGGCTTGAAGAAGCCATTGATTTGCGAATCAAGCATCTAGACGTATACGGAGACTCAGCTCTGGTGGTGAATCAGATCAAAGGGGAATGGGAGACACGTCAACCCAATTTGATACATTACATGAATTATGCAAGGAGATTGTTGCCTTTCTTCGACAAGGTTGAATTGCATCACGTACCGCGGGCAGAAAATCAAATGGCTGACGCCCTGGCCACTTTGTCTTCCATGTACAAGGTCAACTTCTGGAATGAAGCTCCCCAAATCACTATCTCTCGGTTGGACAGGCCAGCTTATGTATTTGCTATTGATGAAGCATCTGACGACAAACCGTGGTATTTTGATATCCTTAATTTCCTGAAGAATAAAGAGTATCCGGCTGGGGCATCCAGTCAAGATCAGAAGACTCTTAGGAGATTAGCGGGCAATTTCTACTTGAACCCGGATGGCGTCTTATACAGAAGGAACCACGATTTGGTGTTGTTGCGTTGTGTAGACGAGAAAGAGGCGAAGTTTCTCATGGAGGAAATTCACGAAGGTGCCTTTGGTACGCATGCTGGTGGGCATGCTATGACGAGAAAGCTGCTAAGGGCAGGTTACTTTTGGTTGACGATGGAAACGGATTGTTTCAAGTTCGCGAGGAAGTGCCACAAGTGCCAAATATGTGCTGACAAGATACACGTGCCCCCGAGTCCTCTAAATGTGATGTCATCTCCATGGCCATTTTTGATGTGGGGAATCGATATGATTGGAAAGATCGAGCCGACGGCTTCTAACGGGCATCGGTTCATCCTAGTGGCAATCGATTATTTCACCAAGTGGGTGGAAGCAGCGTCTTATGCAAATGTAACAAAGCAAGTGGTGGCTAGATTCATCAAAAGAGACATCATTTGCCGATATGGGATTCCCGAGCGGATAATCACGGACAACGGTTCAAATCTGAACAACAAAATGATGAAGGAGCTCTGTCAGAATTTCAAGATCGAACATCACAACTCCTCCCCTTACCGACCCAAGATGAATGGCGCTGTCGAAGCGGCCAATAAGAATATCAAGAAGATCGTTCAGAAAATGGTGGTGACCTATAAGGATTGGCATGAAATGCTACCTTTTGCTTTGCACGGTTATCGTACGACGGTACGCACATCAACCGGGGCAACCCCGTTCTCGTTGGTATACGGAATGGAAGCGGTATTACCATTGGAAGTTGAGATCCCTTCTCTGAGGGTATTGCGAGATGTTCAGCTAGACGAGGCAGAATGGGTAACGAATAGATTGAACCAACTGAGTTTGATGGACGAGAAGAGGCTAGCTTCTCTAGCATACGGTCGTTTGTACCAAAGACGAATGAAGAAAGCGTACGACAAGAAGATACTTCCGCGAAGCTTTCAGACGGGCGACCTTGTGCTGAAAAGGATTCTCCCGCCGCAAGCAGATCACAGGGGCAAGTGGACCCCCAACTACGAAGGGCCATACGTTGTCAGAAAGGTCTTTTCAGGAGGAGCGTTGTTGTTGTCCACCATGGACGGAGAAGACTTTGCGTCACCTGTGAATTCGGACGCAGTTAAAAAATACTTTGCTTAAAATAGACCCGCTGGACAGAAAAAAAAGAGTCCAGGCAAAAATGGGGCATCCTGGCGAACCAAAAACAGAATGAAAGGTTCGGGCAAAAGTTAGGGATAAAATTGAAAAAAATGTACACCCGCGAAGTTGAAAACCTACACTGGGCGGCTTCGGCAAAAAAGGGTATCCCGGTGAACTGAAAACCCGTAAAGGGCGGTTCACGCAAAAGTTAGGGATTTGAAAAGCAAATGACTGCGGTCCGAATACAATGAGCATCAATGCGGGAGAATATATTTGGGGAGCCAGTTATCAGATACAATCTCTTCAGAAGTGAGGATACCGGGAAAGTATTAGAGTCGGGCGAGTCATGGGAGGATCAGTTCATGGTGTTCATCTGCATCCCGTTGCCGACATGTGTACAAAATTTAATTTGTCAAAATATTCATGCTTCTTGTGCATACTTATGTATTTGCTTTGCGTAGCTTCCTCTTTTCAGGAGTTACATTCCGTGTACCAAACTCCGCCCATTCAGGGGCCCGATCAATAAAATATGTTATTCAGTACTTGATGCCGGTTCTTTACTGTTTTGTGCATGATTAACGCCTGAGTTTGATGAAACTAGCATGAGTATAACATCACTGGCCCTTGCCAACAATTGTTAAAGCTTTGAATTAACTGAGTGTAACGTCACTAACCTGAATTGATTTGATTGCATAGGCTTGTCGTGGCTTGTTTGTGTTGTTGCAGGTTTCCTAACCGTACGAGAAAGGCGATCAAAAGATTGCGATAACGAAAGACTCAGTCTTTACGTAGGTCACGCATGTTCTTCCTGAAGAAGGATAGAATTTCCCAGCTAGCCGTAGCTTACTCAAAGGGAGCAGAAAAGCTATTCGTCCTCAACAGAGTTTGGTAATTCCAAGATCGTAAGGCTGTATTTAGACAGGTTCATCTTTCCCCGCAGGGTCATGCACTCTCCCCCAGCGGAGTCAGTGGATTTTCCCCGAGAGAATCATCCCATCCCCAGCGGAATTCTCTTTGCAAGTATTTTCATTCCTTCCAGTGGAACTCGGGGATCGAGACTCTCCAAAGCAGAGTTGATGGTGGGTCCTGTCATTTGTTTTGTCAGAGATACTGGTGATATCAGTTCACTTTCCAGCAGAAGTCCGATCATACTATGCACATCTGATATTCCCCAGCAAAGTTATTTTCCCCAGCAGGGGTTACTTCAACAAGGCGTTTGGTTTGAGTTCCCAATTTCCCAGCAGGGTCGACTTCACCCTTCCAGCATTTATTTTGCTGGAATAATTCTGTAGCATCTGGCTATCCCCGGCGGAGTCGGCATTATCTTTAGCATTTATTTTGCTGAAGCAGTTTCTGTACTTTAGCAGTTCAGGTGGAGAGAACTCTTGCTCAAATGAACAACCAACATTCAAGATCTCGGCATGAGATATTCAATGATAATGTCAGTTTCGGCAGTATTCCCCCACAGAGTTAGCATGATGAGATTCTCTTTGTCTCTAACAGAGTCATTTATGCAAATGTCTCTTATTTTCCCCGCCAGAGTTACCAGGATAAGTTTCTCTTTATTCCCAGGCAGAATTAGTAGTCATCAGGGGTTCCATGAGTCAGAATTTCAGAGGCCACCGCCGGTTATCAGAACAGGCGTCCGGAAGTATGATTTTCAAACATCCCCAATAGAGTCCGTCTCAAAGTCGCTGTCACGTCAGTGCTGAGGAGTTTGTGGGTGTGGGTCATTGGAGAACTAAGTCCTGGCGTGGACAATTTATTCCTATATTGACGGGATTTCTTCAGAAGTGGGCGTCCTAACGTGGGCAGGTTTATTTCCCCGGATTGGTGAGGTGTGTTAGTCCCAACGTGGGCAGATTCGGTTTCTCGAAATTAGTGGAATGGGAGGTCATGACGTTGACAAAAGTGATTACTCTTTGCGTTGGTGTCCTGACGTGGATAGATCAGACCAGCGTGTGAGTCCTTACGGGGACAAGTCTTATTTCCTCAGCGGGTCGAAGACGCCTGAGTCCTGACGTGGACAAATCAAGACGAAACATGGGTTCTGACGTGGAACGAAGTTGTTTCCTTACGTGGAAAGATTGAGTCCTTACGTGGACATATCAAGCCGGAGTCCTTACGTGGACAGATTAAGATGGCATTCCTTACGTGGAAAAATGTAGTCCTGACGCGGACAAATCGGAAAGAAGTTGGTATTCCTTACGTTGAAAGATTGAGTCCTCACGCGGACATATCAAGAGTGATTCCTGACGTGGAAAGAAAGAGATTATTCCTGACGTGGAAGAGTTTAGTCCTGACGCGGACAGATCAAAGAAGTTATTCCTAATGTGGAAGAAGGAGATTTACTCCTTACGTGGAAAATTGGGTCCCTTACGTGGACAGACTCAAGAAAAGTTGAATTCCTTACGTGGAAAGATTGGAGTCCTGACGCGGACATGTCAAGTGGTATTGGAGTCCTTACGTGGCCAGATTGATATAGTTCTCCTTATGAGGAAAGAGGATTGCTTCCTGACGTGGAAAGATGAAAGGGTTAGTCCTGACGTGGACAGATACAGAAGAAATGATTCCTAACGAGGACGATGTTATTCCTAACGTGGACAGGTGTTACTCCTAACGTGAAAGAGTTTTATTCCTAACGTGGACGATTCAGTTTATAGAAATGCAGACGAATTATCCCCAGCGGAGTTGCCGAGATTTTTCTGGGTTAACAGCAAGTGGAATCCTAACGTGGACCGGTTTTAGTTGAGATTTCTTCGTATGGATGACAGACAGAGTCCTAACGTGGACAAGCAAGCAATCTGTTATGACAGAATCATTTTCAGAACGATGAAGACAATCCCCAGCACGCTCGCACGAGATCAGTGGGTGCTGTAACAGTCATATTCAGCTGATGAATGTCGTTCCCCAAGCAGTGGCGTAATTTAGTTTTGCGGTTGGCAAATTTCTGGGTTCCTAGTATTCAACCGTCTCGTACCGCGAATGTCTGAAGGCTCCGGGCTCTTCACCCAATCGGGTCCAAGTCGCTTGAATAGGGGCAGCTGTTGCACCCTAAAATTTGCCCAACCTTATTCACTTGGTTTATGTTTCATTATCATTAGCATTTGCATATAGAGTCATGTACATAGACTAATCATCTGCATAGCATAAGCATAGCAAGTCATACAGCAGGGGACCAATCATTATTTTCATCTCTAGAAGCCTATCAAGAGGTTATTATCCCAATTCAATCTCATTCAAGTCATCAGGAAAGAATTTGAAAGCAAAGAGTTCAGCAGATCAAGCCTTGAGTCCATCTCCTAGCTGAGGGTATCTGAGGGTCAACAAGAGGGTTGTGAGCTGTAAGTTGAAGGCATGGAGAGTATCTAGACATTATGAGAGACTTAGAAAGTCATTTAAAGAAGGAGACAAGTCATTGATGAGAGCACAAGAGCTATAGCTGAAGGCAGTCAACTAGGGTTTCATCTGGGTCAACCCTAGGTTAACCCTAGGTCAATTGACTGATTTAAGGGGCATTCAAGTCTAGTGGAGAGATGTGGGGTTCATCATTGAACATATAAAGAAAGATATGGAGATATGCCAAGAAGAATTCAAGAGAAATCAAGGAGAAGAGGAGTTTCTAAATTAGGGTTTCTGTGTAAAATCCCCTAGTTTAGGTCAAATTTCCAAGCAAGATAAGTCAAAATGCTAGCTTCAAATGGCTTCTTGGCCAACATGAAACTTGTAGAGGATCTCAAGACCTTTAATTTGAGTGGTGGAAGACATCAAGGAGATTTATAGAACTCAAGTTATGGTCCTTGCAAGTTACAGGTCATCTGAGGTATCTGAAATTTTGTCTGTGAAAGTGACTTGACTCCCAAGCTAGTTTTGCCCCTCAAGGAGATTTCAAATGAATTCTTGGTCAACATAAGAATTGTTCCTCATTGTCTTAGATTTCTAGAATGGTATAGCATGCCTTCATATGATGTGTGGAACTCAACTTATGGTCTTGGCAAGCAAAGGGTATTTTGGGCATTTGTGAATTACAGGTCATTTTAACCTATGTCCAAAACTCATACAAGGAGGCCTCAAATGGAAAAACTTACAACATCAAACTTGCTCCAAATGGGATTTTAAGTCTAGAAAGAAGGTCACAAATTGTTGGAAAAGCTCATAACATGAAGTTGCATGATTGGTCCAAATTTGAACTAAAATGGCTTATAATTTGAATAAAGTCAAAATGAAAAATGGTTTGAGAGATTTATAAGTCCAAATGGAGACTTCCAATATATGATTTTGAATGGAAAAGACATTATAAAGACAATGGTTCAAGCACTTTTTTGAGTTTAGTGGAAGATTTCAAAGTTATCCTTGGTTACTTGCATTTTAAGAAACATAGCCAAAATGAATCAAAGTTGGAAGGCAAGGGAATGTGTAAGAGGGATCTAGAAGTTACCATTGAACACTATATATTCATGAAAGGAGAATTGAGCAAGGGTTGGACTCATTTTTCACTAAGAATTTCCCAAATTCTCTCATTCTTTCTCTTTGCAATTTCACTTCAACCTCTCAAAATCTTCATCAATTTTCATCAACATTGATCCTCCTGCATTCAATCATCATCCTGGATCAGAATTGAATCAAAGATTTGGTGGTTAGAGCTCAATTTCGTGCACTTTCTTCAAGAACATACAAGCTGCAAATTCAGTTGTAGATCAAGATCCAAGCCAAGTTTCATCCAAATATTGCAAACAGAATCAAGTACATCAAGAATGGATCAAGATTGAAGCATACAAGAGCCTGGATCCACGTGATTACTCAGCCTCCATTAAAGCTTGCTCAAGGTGCAAATCTTTCTAACTTATTCGATCTAGGTAGATTTAGGTAGTTTTACTAGTATATTCATGGTCTATGATGTTAGGAGGTTAGTTTAGATGAATTTGAGGCTGAATAGAGACAATTCATAGCAGGTGCATCAAACTGTTAGGATGTAGAACTAGTGGCATAGTGCATTAGAATCTTAGGTTGTTAGCGCAGGATAATCACCATTAGTCATAGATTAGATTAGTGTAAGTTTGATTGAGAATTGTGCTGATGAGTTGCAGAGTACTTCCATGGTGACCAGAACTTGTTGTGCTCGGGTTGAATGATTTGCTGAATTTCAGATTGAGTTAATGCCATAGACGTGTAGAGGGAGGAATTTAGAGCGTTTTTCATGTTTACATCGTGGTGTTTCATGCACTGTAGAGTGAGAACCGATTGAGGGAAGTTTGCTCGTGCATGTGCTTTCATGGTGTAAACCCTAAGTGTTCATGGCGCAAGGTTGAAGACGTAATCATGGCCGTCCGTTACGTGTTGGACTTTTGACTCAGAGAGCGATCGAAGGGCTCTCATTTAATTCTGATTTGGAGGGAAAGGAGTTGGTGCCCTAAACGCACCGTTTCATTAATTGAAACGGGCGGGCCTGAGTGAATGTTGATATCCCCACCCCCCAATGCCTGAGCCCAATCAATTTGAACGTGATATCCTATGCTATTTTCACCCCCAGCTTGTTTTTTTTATTTTCTTTAATGCTGACTTCGTTCTGGGCTTAGTAATTTGCTATGCGCACCCCACCACTGCCTGGCCCAATGAAATATCAACTGAGCGCGTTGCTTATTGAACCCCCCTGGCTATTTCTCTATTCTTTTTTATTATTTTCTTTTCATGTTTTTTCATTCATTTCATTAATTCATAATAAATACATAAAAACTCATTTTTAATCCATTCTTTTTACATCATTTTCATTAGAATGTGTAGAAAATTGTCATTAAAAAAAAATTGCATTTTTATTTTTATTTGATATTTTTTCCATATTTTCTAAATAAATGTCATTTTAAATAGCTTCATTTCATGCATGATTTTAGTAATTTTTGTTCTATTAAATGCTTTCATATTTTTGGTTCATTTTTTTATGTTGTTTAGATTAGATATTGAACTTGTAGAAACAATTTAGTTCCCATTTTTAGGAATTAATTTTAGGTGATTAATGTAGGCTTGAACAACATGAACAAATTAGGGTTTTTAGGTGATGACTTAAGAAGTTTGATTCTTTCCCTTAGGACTTAGGGTTTGACTAGATTAGTTATGGGACTATAGGGGCTATGGGTAGTTATTAGATCCCCTTAGAAAAAGCCAGGATTTCCCTACTGCTATTAATGCTCTGTGTATATCTGATTGTCTGGTGTGGTGTGCCCTCTGGGGATTGTTGCTTGCTTGTTTGAGTATTGGGTTTGTCTGGGGACTTGGGAGAGCTGAAGACTTGAGGAGATGAAGACCATTGGGGATCCAGAAATTGAAGATCAACTTCCAGAGTTGAAGAAGAGATTCTTGCTAGCAGATGCTGAGGAGATTAGGGTTTAGGAGCTAGGCAGAGCTCTAGGTTAGAAAGTTTGTTTCTCAAACATGGATTGCCTTGTCTGCATCCATTCTTCTCTGTGATTCAGAGTCTCTCTAAGACACTCACCCCCTTCCTTTGGAAGGCTTGGTGATAGGGTCTAAGAGATAGAACTCTTGAGAGAAAATGTCTTTTGTGTTAGAAGCAGTCTGTTCACCACCCTTGGTAGTCAACTAATTGCTTAACACCCAATTCACTCTTGTGACTGATCCCTCATCCTGGAGGTTTGAGCTTGAAGAAAAGCCATTGCTTGAAGACTGTGGAGATGGGGATTGATGCTTGCTGAAGTTTGCAACTGAGTGGAGATGACTTGGAGATAGATGTTGATGCAGAGCTGTTGTAGCTGTTTATTATTGCTGTATTTCATTTCTGATGTATTGATTGGTTTTCTGGACTGTATTGTTTGCTGTTTACCCTGTTGGGTTGAAAGTGAATCCTGTTCACTTTCGCCTATTGTTTTCTAGGTTCGAGGTTGAGTGGGACTCCCTTGCCGTGCTTGTACTGTTGCATCCATGCATTTTACCGTTTTACTGTATATATCTGATATTGTTTCTGTTTCTGCCTATCCCTTAGGATCTCTGTTTCTCTCTGTGCAAGAGAGGAGCATGATAGACACTAGGTCTTAACCCATGCATGATAACATTAGGTTAGTTTGATTCCCTTCGCAACCGTAGGTTAGAGTTCTGTCTCTTCTTTCTCAAAACAAACAGAAAAACACATAAAGATTTCAAACACAATAAAAGACACTTCTTCCGTAAAAGAATGTGAACTCATCAAAGCGTCATTTTTGTCCGCCGGGACTGCTAATCAAGAAAACCTTTTTCAGAAGGAATAAAATCAATCCAAGACAAGCCTGTGTCGTACGTGGCCCGAACTACGTTTGCTATGATCTTCCATGCTGTGTGGAAGTACGTAGGCATAGGATGCGATATCCTAGCGAGCAACCTTCCCCTCCTTTCCCGTAGGTAGGCGAACTACGTTGACTCTGATTTCTCGTTCCAGGCGGGAATACGTAGGCATAAAGTGCGATACTTTGCCGAGTCATTTTATGTTCATTTTATTTTCTTTTTCACCCTTGACCTATAGTGTAGATAGAATAACAATCCATACCCGAAAACAAGCGTGGATCCCGTCGAGTACGACGGACGTGAGGGGTGCTAATACCTTCCCATTGCGTAACCGACTCCCGAATCCAGGTTTTGGTTGCGATGACCATACCTTTCCCGTGTTGTGCGAGGTTTACTCTGAGCGTTTCCTTTCCCTCCCGTGGGATAAATAACGCACGGTGGCGACTCTTCTGTTCAGCCGGCGCCGATTTTCGCAGTAGCGACACGTGGTGATGAT
Organism: Lathyrus sativus; assembly: GCA_963859935.3. Classification (NCBI taxonomy): domain Eukaryota; kingdom Viridiplantae; phylum Streptophyta; class Magnoliopsida; order Fabales; family Fabaceae; genus Lathyrus; species Lathyrus sativus. The sequence continues at coordinate 286,019,720 of OZ012736.1, read as the reverse complement.
GTTGGGCACTTTAATTTTGAGATTGGTGAGGATTCAATTTTGAGCTCGCTCTGAATTTTTCTTCGTGTTTTGAGATGGAGAGACTTTCAGTGAAAATGGAGAGCATGATTAGGTTCAGTGTGAAAAAACGAGCACGATGATGTATTTGGGGTTGAGATTTGGTGAGGATTTAGAGAGTTGGTGTTTGGGGACGACGGTGGCACCACCTCCGGCCACCGTCTGGTTCACCTTCCCTCCAACATTTGAAATGAGGAAGACAACATAATCACCATAGGATCTGCAGTGGACCTTTGACCAAACCCTCATCCAATGGCCACGAGTGAGTTTGATTTTGTGAAGGATTCAGAAACTAACCTATACGCTGCATTTCATTAACCATTTTGTTTTGGGCTTAGAGACTAGATTGCTATCCACACCCCATTTTGAAGCCCATTTGAAATTAACACGTGATTCACTTGCTATTCAACACACACGTTTTCCATTTTCCTTTCATTTTCCTTCTTATTTCTGTTAATTGTTTTGGGCTTATGGGAACTTGATAAGCGCACCCCCAACTTGGCCCAGTCTGGAGAAATAACGTGGATCAATTGCTATTCATCACACCAGTTTGCTTTTTTTAATTGATTTTCTTGTATTTTCATGTTTTACATGTGATTAGAGATTAATTCATAATAAATTGAAAAATGATCATTTTAGGATGAGACTATTTTCCCTGGTTTCCTTAGGATCTCTAGAATTTTATAGGATTAAAAAAAATTAATTTCATGCATTTTATATTTTCTGGCATATTTTACAATTTTAATGCTTTTATTTTAATTTTGTTTGATACTTCCTTTTTTTGAATTTAGTATGAGAGTTTGGTGAAGAATTTTGAAGTGATTCTTGTGAGGTTGATTAGATTAGGGAATCATATACCCTTAGGAATTTTGTCATATTTTTGTGACTAAAATTTAGGGTAGTTTGAGAGGTGAATGGGAGAGGTGTTAGAATTAGGGTTTTAACACAACTAGTTGTAGTTTAGGGCATAGTTTGGGGACTTAGGGTTTGATTTAGGCCTTGGGGTTTATATGGGGTATTGGGTATAGGGTTAGGTTCCCTTAGAAATTTACCTAGGATTTTATGATGAGCTTTAGCATTTTACTTGATTTTTGCAATTTGAGTGGTGATTGTGTGTTTTCCCCTTGGGCATTTGGTTTGTTTGTTTGGTTTGGGGTATTTTAATTGAGCTTTGGGCTCGGGCTTTGCTTGTTGGAGCTTCTGAAGGCTTGGAGGATGATTGGAAACAGAGGATGGAGCTTGGGGCATGAGGATTCTTCTCCTTGAAGGTTGCTTTTGAAGATTTAGGAGATAGAAAATGTAGGAAGAGCTCTAGATTAGACTGATTTCTTCTGACAAATATAGAAAGCATCTTGTGCTTCTATTCTTCCCTATGACACAAAGTCCTTCTAAGGTGTTCATATCCCTCCAAGGAGGGATGAGTGACATATTTTAGAAGTAGAACTTTGAGGGAACATTTCTCCTACAATGCTAGGTGCTTATAGGTTTCCTTTGGTTGTCAATAAGCTGTTTAGCATTTCAACTTCATCTATTAAATGATTCTCTTCTGGAGTGATTGCATTGAGGATAGAAACCTATTGAAGATGAAGTTCATTGAAGATTGGTGAAGGTGAAGCTTTTGCCTGTCAAAGCTGGTTATCTGTTGAAGCTAGGGTTTTGCTGCTTTTTTGTGAAGCTGTTTACTGGTTGAGGTTCATGTTTGCTAAATCTGGATTATTTTTTATGATAGGAGCTTACCTAAAATTTGAAGGTCATTGAAGATTGAAGATGGGGTCTTGCTTGAAGTTGTTGCTGTCATTCCCATTTGCTGTTAATCAACTGTAGCTGTCAGAGCTGTTGTTGCTTGTGCTGCTTACTGTAAGAGCTGGATTGTTGCTGTCAGAGCTGGTGCTGGTGTTGTTTTATTTTTCTGTATTGTTTGTTGGCTTGATCAGCTTGCCCCCCCCCCCAAGGTTTGAAGTGAATGATGTTTCACTTTTCCTATTGTTTTCCCAGGTTCGAGGTTGAGCAGGACTCCCTTGCCTCGCTTATATTGATGCATTGCATACATGTTTACTGTTTACTATATATATCTGTTTCTTTTGCTGTTTATCCCCTAGGATCTCTGTTTCTCTCTGTGCAAGAGAGAAATATGACAGACATTAGGATGGTTATCCATGCATGACAACTTTAGGGTAGTTTTGCTTCCCCTTTTTAACCTTAGGGTTTTAGAGTGTCGTCTCTCTTCTCATCTTGAAACAATCAAAAACACAATAATATTTCAAACATCATAAAAGACAGTTCATGCGTAAAAGACTAGAAACAAACTTCAAAACCTCATTTTTGTCCGCTTGGACTCGTAATCAGAAGAAAACCTTTTTCAGAAGGATAAAAGATAAACAGACAAGCTTGTGTCTTCCGTAGCCCGAACTACGTTTGCTTTGATCTTTCATGCTGTATGAAAGTACGTAGGCATAGGATGTTGTATCCTAGCGAGCAACCTTCCCCTCCTTTCCCGTAGGTAGGCGAACTACGTTGACTCTGATTTCTCGTTCTGACGGGAATACGTAGGCATAAAGTGCGATACTTTGCCGAGTCATTTTCTTTTCTTTTTAACCCTTGACCTGTAGAATAGATAAAATACAATCCGTACTAGAAAACAAGCGTGGATCCCGTCGAGTACGGCGGACGTGAGGGGTGCTAGTACCTTCCCCTTGCGTAATCGACTCCCGAATCCAGGATTTGGTTGCGATGACCATTCCTTTCCCGTTTTGCGTTAGGTTTACTCTGAGTGTTTCCTTTCCCTCCTTTAGGATAAATAACGCATGGTGGCGACTCTTCTGTCATATCCAGCGCCGATTTTCGCAGTAGCGACAGCTGGCGACTCTGCTGGGGACCCCAACAGTTCCCTGCGCGAGTCAGTCCTAGCGCTTGTTTTCCCGTCGTGGGTTTTGTATGGATTTACATTTCTGTCTTTACTTTCCGCAGTTTATTGTCAGCTTTATATTGTTATTGCTGTTATGGGGATGGGGTGATCTATTGAGAGATAAGACGGACCTGGGCTTGAGTGCACCTAGAATTAGTTGTGGAAAGTAGTGGGTGCGTGCATGCTTTGCATGTACCAGTGTCCCGCAAAATCCACGCTCGGACGAGGTTCTTCTGGTTGACTTCTTTTTCAACCCTTTGGGTTGAGGGGGTTGTTGGTTAGTTGGATTGTCGACTACGGGGACCGATCATTTGGAATTCAGCTAAGTGAGGCCTCTTCAGGATATGATGATGCCACACCTTCTGGGTATCGTATCACCAGTCTTGAAAGTCTGTGACGCTGATGACCGCATAGGATGCCGTACCTTGTGTCAGTTTAGGTTCATACCCGTGAGCGGGAGGGTTTTTGCAGGAAACTTGACCTCCAGACTACTCGGTTTTCTGGATTTTGGATCAGTATGTGTGGTTACTTAGGGTTTCTTCACCAGAGCAGTGTTATAGGTCTGTTGAGACCAAGTTGGAGCTTTTTTTTGAGCCTGTTGAGGCAAAGCGGAGCATTGTTATGGGTCTGTTGAGACCAGGTTTGAGCAGTGTTGTGGGACTGTTGAGACAAATATTGTGGATGGATCTCTTCAGCAATATATTACTTGATCCCTGTCGCATGTTGCATATTGCATTGTTGCATACTCATTTTGCATATCATTAACGTGTGTCTGTGCTGCAGGTGCATTTCATACCCTCTGGTTCTAGTTGCCCGGATTTCTGTCTGCCGATATTATGGATACTCTGAAAAAGACTGTGGCGTATAAGTTGCCTACTCCAGATGTTTCTTCTTTGCTTGGTTTGATATCTCTAGCTGATGATGATGTGAAGAGAAGCTTCAGGAAGAGTTACGGGAAATTACTTAGATTGGTTTATAAACCATCCATCTATGACATTGTACTGTTCCCGAATCTGCCTGACTTTGTTGATCTGGATGTGTTCTATATATTTGCTTCAGGCAATCCTGTGCCTACTTTGATTGGAGATTTCTATCACTCACTGCATTATAAGAACGAGAACAGGAGGGGCAAGAACGTCTCCTGTTGTGGGCCTTTGCTGTATATATGGTTTGAGAGTCATCTGCCCAAGAAGGGTATCTTCGCTGAGTCTGCAAATACGGTGGATTGGTCTGAGCATCTGATGGGACTTTGTTCAGAGGACATTGTTTGGTTTAATAAAGATTTGCTGGGATCTGTGATCATCTACAGCTGCGCCGGATATCCTAACATTCCTCTGATTGGGAGGAAAGGGTGCATTAACTACAATCCTTCATTGTTGATCAGGCAATTCGGGTATGCTTTGAAAAGCCCGCCAAAAGAGGAGGAAGTACAGGAATCTCTGTACTTCACAGGCGATGTGAAGGGAGAACTATTGTCCAATCTTCAGCATGCTTGGAATAATGTCCACAAGAGGGGTAAGACATTGTTGGGTAAGAATGATTGTCAAGCCTATGCCCCGTACAAAGTCTGGATCCAAGATAGAGCAAAGCAGGTGCGGATGCCGTTTCCTGCAGTATTACCTCCTGCTCCCCTCGTGGTTGAGGAGCCCACTATTGTGTCTATTGAGATATATGAGCAGGTTGTGAAGGAGAAAGAAGAGCTGATGAAAGCCAACGAGAAGTTGGAAGAAGAGCTAGTGCAACTCAGGAGCGAAAGGAATGAAGTCATATATTCCTTCGAACAGCAAACGAAGCTGGTGAATCAATTAGGCACGGAACTGACCGAACAACGAAAGAAGCGTGAACGTTTGGGGATAGATTTCAAGAGCTCCCATGGTATGCTGGAGTCTAAGAAGAAAGCACTTGATATAGCCTACCAGGAGATCTCTGCATTCAACAAAACCTAGAACGCCACGCTGACCGACAATAAGGAAAGAGAAAACAAACTGAAGCTGCAGATCGCTGAGCTGGAAGGTCAGTTGAAAGCTAGCCATAAGAGGTTGGAAGAAGAGGTTATGCGGAGGTATGATGTCCAGAATGCCTTGAACAAAGTTATCAAGCGCACGAAAGAGTCTGCGTCCCAGAAGCAGAAGCTAGAAGATTGCTTTGGAGAAGGTGTTTGGGAGGAATCCATTGGTGATCTCCAGCGTGTTATCAGGCAAAGAGACTCGCTCGTCGAAGGGTTGCTTTCTCAGCCGAATCATCCCAAGACTAAGATATTGTTAGAGGATTACCAGGCATATGGTCGCACTTGATTATCTTATGTATTGATGTGTATGCTTTATTTGCATTATGCTGGCCATCACCAGGATTGTTGGTTGAGGTCATGCTTTCCTATTGTACACTCAGTGATATTGTATTCCTGACTTGATGGGCTTTCCAGCATTATATGAAATGTTTTCCATGATTGGATTTCGAGCTTCTTATTGCTATCACTGTCACTGCACTAGCACTTTGGCACTAGAATCGGGGGTTGATATTCCTAACGCACAGACACATATTGCATCTGCATATTCATTTTGCATAGCCAGTTATTTGTTGAATTTGTCTCTCATATCCTGCATCTCACAGGTTTTTCAGGATTGGCGAACGAAGAGTCCACCGCTACTCAACCCGAAACAACTGCAAGAAAGTAATGGATCAAGTTCAGGTCGAGATGCAGGAAATCCGCGAGAAGTTGACTTTGTTCATGCAAGATATGGAGACCATGGCCAAGGGCCAGGAGAATCTTCAGACTTTGGTGCAGTCGCTGCTGACGCGGGCAAACAGAAATGGCAACACTGACCATATTTCTGTTGAAACTCCTCGCCGGGAGGATGAGATACCGGCAGTTGTTACTCCACCTGTTGCGACTGTCAATGGAAACATTGGTACTGGTGCAGGTGCTGGCGCTGGTAATGGCAATACTGGAAATGGTGGTGATGGGCATGTTGTTAACAACAAAGGCAACACTGTGGATGCTGATCAAGGATTCGTTGACAATGTTGGCTTCGGAAACAATGGGTATGGCAATGTCAATCAGGACGGGAACTTCGGGTTCAACAATCAAGGCTTCGGTAATGACGGTTACGGCAACAACCAGGGGTATGGTTACGGTAATGGTGGATTCGATAATGTGAACGGCGCTGGAGCATTTCCTTTCAACAATGGTCTGGGACCTGCTGGGGTCAATCTGGGGTTCGGCAACCGAGGACAGGGTCCTGTGTTCAATCAGCAGGGATTTGGCCGTAACATGGGTTATGATGGATATGGCAATGACTAGAATGTGGATCAACAGGATGACGCTTTTTCAGGAAGAGGTATGGGACCTGAAGGCCCTATTGACCCAGGTCAGAGGATCAAAATGCTAGAAGAGCAGATGAAAGGTGTGGTTGATCAGAACTCCGCTGGATTAGATATGGCTACTATGGGGTTGGTACCAGGGCTGAGGGTGCCGTTGAAATTCAAGGCTCCAACATTTGACAAATACAAAGGGGATACCTGCCCTAAGGTTCATGTCCGCTCTTATTACAAAAGGATGTCCGCGTACTCGGATGACGAAAGGATGCTCATGCATTTCTTTCAGGACAGCTTATCATGACCGTCGCTTGAGTGGTATATGGGGTTGGAGCCCACGCAAATTAAAACCTGGAAGCAGTTGGTTGATGCTTTCGTGACGCATTACAAATATAACAGCGATCTGGCACCAAACAGGGTCCAATTGCAGGGTTTGTCACAGAAAAACGGTGAAAGTTTTAAAGAATATGCGCAAAGGTGGCGCGATATGGCAGCGAGGGTGCATCCTCCTTTAATTGAAAGAGAGATGAACGACATGTTCATTGGGACATTTACGGGGATGTTCTACGAAAAATTATTTAGTGTGTCGTTGGGCAATTTCTCAGATTTGATTCTTATGGGGGAAAAGATTGAGAACGGGATTAAAGTTGGGAGATTCCAAACAGGTGAGTCTACATCAGCAGGAGGTACAAGAAAAGCATTTGGTGGTAGACGACAGGGTGATACTAGCGCCGTGTTTGGCGGCAGGGGCAGGGGCAGAGGAAGGAATCAGTATGTTCAGCCTCAACAGATAGCTAGTGTTACTATCCCGCTTCCGCCATAGAGGCAGCCACAACAACAACAACAACAACAACCACCGCAGCAGCAAGGGCAAAACCCCGGTCAGAGAAGGGTACAGAATATGAGGCCGAAAAGAGTGTTCGACGCACCTCCTTCCACGTATGCAGAACTCCTTCAGACCTTGCTAGGGTTGAACTTGGTTGAAAAGAGGACTTTGGCACCGCCAAGGGGTCGGTACTTCCTTACGGGTATGATGCTAGCAAGCATTGCGAATTCCATTCCGGGGCGCCCGGGCATGATGTAGAAGTTTGTCAGGCATTTAAACACAAAGTTCAGGAGTTGTTGGACAACAAAGCTATCAACTTTGGGAAGGTGGGTCCAAATATCGTACAACAGCCTATGCCCAATCATGGGGAAAATGCCATCTTGACAGAAGAAAATTTGAATCTAGTGATGGATGTCAATGAGCTGAAAACACCGTTGGGTGAGATTAAAAGCACGTTGTTAAAAGGGGGTGTATTCCCGGGTTGTGATGAATTTTGCTTGGATTGTTGGACCCAGCCAGAGGGTTGTAATGAGTTGAAACAGGGCATTCAGGCTATGATGGATGAAGGTACCTTGCAATTTGATCGAACCACGGTCGAAAAGCCTGTAGAGGCGTTGTGTGATGAGCAGAATGATGTTGCGACGGTAACAATTCCAAGGAAAACAATAACGATAACGGCGCCCGTCAGGCGGCCGACGATCACAATTACCAAAGTAGGGCCAGTCCCTTTTGAGAGTACTAAAGCAGTGTCGTGGACTTACGGATTAGAGGTATATTGTGACGGTGAGAAAATTGAAGTCAATGGACAACCAGCTGGGGTTGTAGATAATGTTGTCGGAACAGGGGGTATGACCAGAAGCGAAAGAATCTTCACGTCACCCGAGGTAGAGGCAGAAAGATTAGCCAAGGGTAAAGCTAAGGTAACTGAGAGTGGTCCTTCTCGGTCGAATGAAAAGGAAACGTCACTTAAGGATGTGGAGGAGTTCATGAGGCTCATTCGTAAAAGTGATTACAAAATCGTTGAGCACCTCCAACAAACGCCGTAAAAAATTTCCATCCTATCATTGCTGTTATGTTCCGAGGCCCATCGGAACGCTTTGCTAAAGATTTTAGACACGTCGTTCGTTCCTCAAGAAGTTTCTGTTAATCAGTTAGAAGGGGTGATGGCGCATGTCAATGCGGGGCACAGTTTGGGCTTCACAAACTTTGATTTGACTCCGAGAGGGCGAGAGCACAATATGGCATTGCATGTGTCAGTAGAATGCCGGGGCACAGTCATGTCCCATGTTTTAGTAGACACTGGATCTTCCCTGAATGTGCTACCGAAGAAAGCCATGATGAAACTGGATATCAGGGGGATTATCTGTACGCCCAGTGATTTAGTGGTGAGAGCGTTCGACAGAACAAGGAGGTCGGTTTTCGGATCAATAACATTACCGTTGCAGGTGGGGCCTGAAATATTTGAAACTGAGTTCTATATAATGGACATCCAGCCAGCGTATAGTTGTCTTCTTGGGCGCCCATGGATCCATGCTGCCGAGGCAGTCACATCCACGTTGCACCAAAAGCTGAAGTATATGGTTGGGGATAGTGTCGTCACTGTTTGTGGAGAGGAAGATATTCTGGTTAGCCATTTGTCTTCGTTTAAATATGTTGAGGTCGACGGCGAAATACACGAAACACCCTGTCATGCCTTCGAGGGGTTGCGAATTAAAGACAGAGCTCCAGTGCCAAGTAAAGCACCAGATGTGGCTGTGTCATCTTATAAGGAAGCTCAAGCTCTAGTGCAGGCAGGCAAAACCAAGGGCTGGGGTCAGGTGTTGGAGATTCCGGTAAAAATGGATAGATTCGGGCTTGGATATCATCCTTCGTCATTAGCATCCTCTTCAGGAACGCCCAAGTTCAGAGGGCCGATAACAATTACACCAAATGGAGTATGCCATGAGACTATCAATGTTGTTTCCGATGCTGAAGACGGAGATAGCGACTGTGATATGGACGCGTGGATCAAGCCAAGTGTGCCAGGACAAAGTCTCTGCAATTGGTCTATCCGGGAAACTGTTCCTGTGACAACTAAATAGTAATGATTTGTTTTCTTAATTGTTGAATAATCCTGTGTCCTACCCGGGGCATAGTGATTTTGCTTAGGGCCATTTGGTTATGTACATTACATTGTTTAATCATGAAATAAAGGCGTTTTTCATATACAAATATTGTGATCCCTATTTTTCCTGTTTTTGTTTTTAACAATAAAATGGCAATGTGGTTATTCGCTTTGTCTGTGCTTTTGAAGCGTTTAACCATTTCCTTTGCAGGACCAATATTTCAGATGACATCTCCTACGAACCGCCTATGACTCGTCTCGACTTCGAGCACCCGGTATTCCAAGCAGAGGAAGAGATTGTTGAGGATAGAGACCTGCCAGAGGAGCTGACTCGTTTGTTGAAACCGGAAGAGAGAATCATTCTGCCTCATCAGGAGGAAATTGAGATTATCAATTTGGGGTCGGAAGAGGTTGTGAGAAACATCGGTATAAGGGCTGCGCTACAGGGTGACATCAAGCAAAGGTTGATTGAGGTGCTCAAGGAGTACAGTGATATATTTGCTTGGTCGTACGAGGATATGCCTGGGTTGGATACGGATATGGTTGTACATCGTCTGCCTTTAAGAGAGGAATGTCCATCTGTTAAACAAAAGCTCAGAAGAACCAGACCGGACATGACCGTGAAAATCAAGGAGGAAGTGCAGAAACAGTGGGATGCTGGTTTCCTAGCTGTTACAAAATATCCCTCATGGGTCGCTAATATTGTGCCAGTGCCGAAGAAAGACGGTAAAGTGCGAATGTGTGTAGACTACTGTGATTTGAACAAAGCGAGCCCGAAAGACGACTTTCCACTGCCTCACATTGATGTGCTGGTTGATAACACTGCTCAGTTCTCCGTATTCTCCTTCATGGATGGCTTCTCGGGTTACAATCAGATCAAAATGGCGCCAGAAGACATGGAGAAGACTACTTTCATTACTCCCTGGGGAACATTTTGTTACAAAGTGATGCCCTTCGGATTGAAGAACGTTGGGGCAACATATCAACGTGCTATGACGACTCTCTTTCATGACATGATGCACAAAGAGATCGAGGTTTATGTTGATGATATGATTGCCAAATCCCAGACAGAGGAGGAGCATTTGGTTAATCTGCTGAAACTATTCAAAAGGCTTAGGAAGTTCAGGTTGAGACTGAACCCTAACAAGTGCACCTGCGGGGTGAGATCAGGTAAACTGCTGGGGTTTATCGTGAGCGAAAAAGGAATAGAGGTCGATCCTGCGAAGATAAAAGCAATACAAGAAATGCCGACGCCTAAAACAGAAAAAGAAGTGCGTGGGTTTTTAGGGAGGTTGAACTACATTGCTCGGTTCATATCTCACCTAACTGCGACATGCGAGCCATTATTCAAACTGTTGAAAAAGAATCAGGCTGTGACCTGGAATGAAAATTGTCAAAAGGCGTTCGACAAGATAAAAGAATACTTGCAGGAACCTCCTGTTTTGATACCCCCAGTGGCCGGGAGACCTTTGATTATGTATTTGACGGTTCTTGAGGAAAGTATGGGTTGTTTTCTCGGTCAACACGACGAGACCAAACGTAAAGAGCATGCGATCTACTATTTGAGTAAGAAGTTTACCGACTGTGAGTCCAGATACTCGATGCTCGAGAAGACATGTTGCGCGCTAGCCTGGGCCGCCAAACGCTTGAGGCAATACATGCTGAATCACACAACCATGCTAATTTCAAAGATGGATCCAATCAAATATGTGTTTGAAAAGCAAGCACTCTCCGGAAGAATTGCCCGATGGCAGATGGTGTTAACTGAATACAATATCCAATATGTCTCACAAAAGGCTATTAAAGGTAGTATTCTGTCAGAGTACCTTGCGGAGCAGCCGATTGAGGACTACCAATCGATGAGGTTTGATTTTCCTGACGAGGATATCATGTACCTAAAGATGAAAGATTGTGAAGAACCGTTGCCGGAGGAAGGACCCGAGTTGGGTTCCAAATGGCAGTTGATATTTGACGGAGCTATAAATTCCTACGGTAGCGGAATAGGGGAAATCATCACTACTCCTTAGGGGTCGCACATCCCATTTACTGCCCGACTGACTTTTCCCGTTACCAATAATGAGGCTGAATATGAGGCTTGCATCATGGGGCTGGAAGAAGCTATTAATTTGCGAATCAAACATCTGGATGTATACGGAGACTCAGCTCTAGTGGTGAATCAGATTAAAGGAGAATGGGAGACACGTCAGCCCAATTTGATACCATATATGAACTATGCACGGAGATTGTTGCCTTTCTTTGACAAGGTGGAATTGCATCATGTGCCGCGTGTAACACCCATTTTAATTATTTAGTCATTTTATTATTATTTTAAATATTATATGTTGATGTTTGGTGGGTGTCCCTGAGATGGGAGGATCATTGGTGGTAATTTGGTGAGTTTATAATAATATAAGAAATAATAGTAATATTGGTGGTGGTATTATTATTATTATTATTATTATTATTATTATTATTATTATTATTATTATTATTATTATTATTATTATATTTATGATTATTATTAATATGTGTAGTAATATTATTAATATGGAGAATATAATATTATTATTAATATAGTTATTATATTATTATGATTTTTGGTGTGAACATGATAATATAATGAATAATAGTAATATTGGTGGGGGTATTATTATTATTATTATATATTATTATATTTATTAGTATTATTAATATTATTATTATTTTGGTGAGATAATAATATTATTACTATTATTATTATTATTATTATTTTGGTGAGATAATAATAGGATTATTATTACTATTATTATTATTATTATTATTTTATTAAGTTATTAACATTATTATTATTTTGGTGAGATAATAATAGGATTATTATTATTATTATTATTATTATTATTATTATTATTATTATTATTATTATTATTATTATTATTATTATTATTATTATTTTATTAAGTTATTAACATTATTATTATTTTGGTGAGATAATAATAGGATTATTATTACTATTATTATTATTATTATTTTATTAAGTTATTAACATTATTATTATTTTGGTGAGATAATAATAGGATTATTATTACTATTATTATTATTATTATTATTGTATTAAGTTATTAACATTATTATTATTTTGGTGAGATAATAATAGGATTATTATTACTATTATTATTATTATTATTATTATTTTATTAAGCTATTAACATTATTATTGTTTTGGTGAGATAATAATAGGATTATTATTACTATTATTATTATTATTATTTTTTTATTATTATTATTAAGTTATTATTATTATTGGGATTAGAGAATGAAAATAGAAACGTGAGGGATGAGAGTTTTACGATACATTGTGAGAAGTTAGAGAAAGTGGAAAAAGAACTATAGAAAGGAGAGAACGGAAAAGGGAACGGAAAAGGGAGCGAAGAACGAAGGAACAGGGGAAAATCAGAATTGGCCAAACCTTGGAGGATTCTTTCATCGATCAACCGATTAACAAGGTAAGGGGGAGAAACTTGATTGGGAATGGTTTATACATGTATAGGGTAGTTGGGGATTCCTTAACTCCGTAGGAAATTGATCGATATATGATAATATATATTGTTATGTTATGATTGATGATGATTGTTGTTAATTATATAGTAATCGTTAATGAATTGGTGTTTTGGGATGATTTGGCATATAGGGCATATAGGGTGTTTTACAGTTTTTAGGAAAAATTCTGTATGGCAGTAATCGTTAATGAATTGGTGTTTTGGGATGATTTGGCATATAGGGCATATAGAGTGTTTTACAGTTTTTAGGGAAAATTCTGTATGGCTTTTGAGGTATCGATAAAGTGTGTAGGTGATGATTTTGGGAATAGGAATTAGAAGCCTATTGGTTACGGTAATGTGCAAGATTGGTACTAGAATAGACTGAGGATCTGAGTTGAGATGATAGGTACAGTTTGGCCTTGATACACTGTAAGAATGATGAGTGTGGGAACTAACTTGTGTACTTGGTGATAGTGTATGTTTCCCGTAATAATGACTGGTGGACAATTAGTTGATGTATATGTATGTAGTGATCAGTAGGATCGCGTACCCCCGAGTGGTGGGATATGTTATATCTTGGTGTTAAAGTGTGAACTTGTTTACTATCTGGTTGATTTATATGGTGTTGGTGTATGTTATATCTGTACATATGTGAATTGGTGTATGATGATATGATCAGGAGGATCGTGTGCACGTTGAGTGCCTAAATATATTAGTTATGCATTGGTGTGTGCATATCATGGTGTTTTGGTGGGATGAATCATGTCTCAGGAGGAGCGTAAGTGATTCATCCGTACTCCTTTGTGGAGAATGGTGGGGGATAGATCATGTCTCAGGAGGAGCGTAAGTGATCTATCCAGGTTCGATTGAATGAACCAACGAGTCGGTACCGCATGCATGGTGTTGAGTTGCATTTTGCATTATAATATGTTATATTGTAATTTGAACAGTAGGTTCGTTATATGGTGTTGTTGGGGTGAATAATTGATGTGTTGGTGTGTTTTACTGCCTTATTACATGTATTACATTACCATTATATTTTTGATCATGATTTCTCACCCCTTTGTTGTTGTCGTGGTCTGTGTTTCTTCGGAAGTACAGATAATCCAGGTGCTTAGCTAGCTTGGATATTGGTGTGATTGTCGAGTCTAGGATGCTCTGATACGTAGCACGGGACTTGGGCGTTTTTATTTGTTTTATGTTGAACTGATATTTTATTTCCCTGTGAACGTATCAAACTTTTATTGAATTTTATTATTTAATATTCCGCTGAAGTTGGAGATAAACCTTTTTATAAGGAAACATTGTTTTTATGTGATATCCCACTTGGGAGAATTGGAACTCTGATTTTGTTTATTTATAATGTTTATTAATTTAATTGATTTTGGGAAGTGGGGTGTTACAATTGGTATCAGAGCAGGTCGGTCCGTCCGACCAATGTTGTCTAGTGTTGTTGTTCCCTGGTATGCGACATGTGTGTAAAAACACTGTCGGTACATGTTGTTGTTTAAACTTTGTCGGTAGAAGTGAAATGATTTCAGTGGGGGAGAAGTTGGTATTTCTCCAGAATACTGCAGTGTTGTGGCTTAATGTGTTACGCTCTTATAGTTTGGTAAAGATGGTTTATACCCCATCATGATTTTCGGCTGTCTATTGACAAATTGAGGAACTGATCACCCTCAATCTCTTGCTAATAGTAGACGAGATTGTGTTGGATGGGATAGACGTGTCTTGCAAGCTTAGGTGGTGTGAGCAATGAATTGTCTTGAGTTAAGCTAAGTGCTTAAGGGATTATTTTGAGGAGTTGGCGTAAGACGGTGTTGAGGTGTGTATTTTGACGGAAACTTTGAATGTTAAGGAAAGTGAGAAATTGGGGTTTATCACTTAATTGTGATTGTCCGGAAGTTTTCCTGAGGAGGTAAATGGTTTACTATCGGAATGTGAAGTAAAGCTTACACATTGACTTCGTTCTTGGAACTAGTCCGATATGGGTGACTCCATATTGTGTGTTTGCATTGGGATTGAGAAAGTTAAAGAGTCAACTTGAAGACCTGCTGGAAGAGAGGTTCTTTTGTTTGAGTGTGTTACCATAAGGTGCACCAATTTTGTTGGTTAGACAGACGGAAGGTTTTGTGAAGCTTTGGGTGAACTATGGATAAGTGAACAAGGTGACTATCAAGGATAAGCGTTCGCTTCCAAGAGTTGATGAGTTGATGGATCAATGGGTTGAAGGATGTGAGTTTTCCTTGGTCGTGTGAGCTATTGAAATTCTCTATGAGATGGTGAAGTATTGACATGGAATTAAGCTATTTATTGATGAAGTGTGTTTGAATGTTGTGGTAAGGACGGGCGGTACGGTCCGTGTTTCTGCCAGAACTCACAACTTGTTTGTCCGCTTGGCATGGGATCTTCTTTAATTATTTGAGCAAGGCAATGGTTATGTTAATCAGTGATATTTTAAGACATTCGAAGAGTATAGAGGATTATGTTGAGCATAAGGAACTTGAGTTATCAGTGTTGGAAAAAGAGTAGCGATATACTTCTGGGAGGAAAGTTTTGCCGAATCCGACATAACTATTTGTTGCGTTTGTGATGCTTGTTGATATAATTGAGGATTTGCTAAAGGCAACTTCAGCAAGTTTTAATTATGCTTTAAGGCAACTTGAATTACGTAAGAAGAATTATCTGACCAGTGTTCTAGAGTTGGTTGTTGTTGTAGTTGTGCCGGAGTTGGAGGCTGAAATCCTTTAATCTGAGATTTTGTGAGAAATCGATGCTTTACGGAAGAAAGTCGGATTAGATTGCGTAGTGGCGTCAGGTGATGTTAAGCCGTGATTGAGTATGCTTGTTTTATCAAATTTGGTTGGTTTTGTAAGTTTTTGTATTTTTGGAGATCTGAAGGTTTAAAAATCGGATTGAAATCGGACGTCGTAGAAATCATGTTTAATGATTCTAATTCGAGGCTATATGTTAGGTGAGTATGAGTATGTGTTTGTTTCGAAGAAAGGAATTGAATCGGTCGAATTTTCGGACAAGAATGCAAAATCCCGTAGCAGTTTTTCGGCAAAATTCTGGTTTTTTGGAAAACTTCGAAAATTCATAACTCTTGAACCGTATGTCCGTTTTGACCCCCGTTTGAAGCGTTGGAGAGCTAACGAGAAGCTCTTTCTGGGAAAAATGGTTTTTATGTCAGTGGATGATCCAATTATAGCAGAATATTCGAAACATGTAATTTGGTCAACTTTTACCGTCGTGATCAGGTGCGTTTGATGTGTTATCTTACTGTATATTTTTGGTATATACCGTAGTAGCTGATGCTTCGATTTGGAAACCTTGCTTGTACCGAGGAAAATGGAGAAAAGAGTTGGAACCGGTTGGGAAATTTTGTGATGCGAGTCTGGTCTGTGAAGAGACTTCTTATGGAGTTAAGCCTTGTATGTTAGACCGTACTAGTAGTATTCTTGAGGAGATTCGAGGAGGTCAGAAATCTGGATTGAGTTGGTGAATTAGTTGAAATTGATAAATCAGAGTCGAAGAGTGGATTGTCGGGTTTGTGGAAATAGTACCATGATATGTTGTGATGGGGTATGTGGATCGGATGTTGTTGAGGGGAGTAGGAGTACTCGTGAAGAAATACATTGAGGTAGATGGAGTGTCCATCCCGGTGCTATGAAGAAGTAACCGAATTTGAGTAGATTGTTTTGGTGACCATAGATGAGGAGAGGAGTGGTTGAGGTTGAATATACTGGTTAGAATTGTTGGAATTCGAAGAGTGAACATCAGAGACTGTTGAGTCTGATGCAGCCGTTGAATATTCCAAAGTGGAAATCAAGTAGTATTTTCACGGATTTGGTGTTGAGATTTCCAAAGAATTGGAAAGACATAATTTTAATTTGGGTTGTTGTGAGTGGATGAACTATTCCGTGTTAAGGATATATGAGATACATATTGAGGAAGTAGTGAAGTTGGATGAGATACTGTCGAATGTTGTGTTAGATTGAAATTTGAGGTTTATATTGAGATGTTGGAGGGGCTTACAAGAAGCTTCAGGTACTAAGTTGAGGTTGAGTTCGGCTTACCATTCGCAAACTGATGGTCAGTCAGAGAGGACTATTGAGTCTGTAGAGAATTGGTGAGAGCTTGGGTGTTGGATCAAGGTGGATCGTGGGATGATTAATTATCGTTGATTGAGTTACCTATAATAACGGTTACCATCCTAGTGTCGGAATGGCACTATATGTGGCTTGGTGAGATAGGGAGTGTAGGACTCTCCTGTGTTGAAATAAATCAAGTGAGAGTGTTGTACTCAGACTTGAAAATTATGCTTGAAATGGCTGAGAAGATCGAGAGGATCCGAGGCAATATGTGTTTTGAGAGTCACGCCGGTGATTGGTGTTGGTCGAGCTTCGAAATCTCAGAAGTTCGCACCGTGCTCTGTAGTTGTATCAGAGTGGTGCAGCGGAGGCATGGGAGGAGTAACATGTTAGATTGTTTTTCCGTTGTCGCTGTGAATTGGCATGATATGTTTCATGTGTCTTAGCCGAGAAAGTACATTGAACCAGGTGGATGGTGTACAAGTGAAAAATATTCCGATTGTTGAGGCATTGCTAGTTCGTTTTGGCGAGCGAGGAACAACTCCGAAGGGAGGAGATATCTTTGGTGAAAGTAGTATGGGGAGGTGCTGCAGAAGGCAGTGTGACCTGAGAATTGGAATAAAGGATGCGGGGAGCGTATCCGGAATTATTTCCATCAGGTAATTTTCGAGGACGAAAATAATTAAAGTGGGGGAGAGTTGTAACACCCATTTTAATTATTTAGTCATTTTATTATTATTTTAAATATTATATGTTGATGTTTGGTGGGTGTCCCTGAGATGGGAGGATCATTGGTGGTAATTTGGTGAGTTTATAATAATATAAGAAATAATAGTAATATTGGTGGTGGTATTATTATTATTATTATTATTATTATTATTATTATTATTATTATTATTATTATATTTATGATTATTATTAATATGTGTAGTAATATTATTAATATGGAGAATATAATATTATTATTAATATAGTTATTATATTATTATGATTTTTGGTGTGAACATGATAATATAATGAATAATAGTAATATTGGTGGGGGTATTATTATTATTATTATATATTATTATATTTATTAGTATTATTAATATTATTATTATTTTGGTGAGATAATAATATTATTACTATTATTATTATTATTATTATTATTTTGGTGAGATAATAATAGGATTATTATTACTATTATTATTATTATTATTTTATTAAGTTATTAACATTATTATTATTTTGGTGAGATAATAATAGGATTATTATTATTATTATTATTATTATTATTATTATTATTATTATTATTATTATTATTATTATTTTATTAAGTTATTAACATTATTATTATTTTGGTGAGATAATAATAGGATTATTATTACTATTATTATTATTATTATTTTATTAAGTTATTAACATTATTATTATTTTGGTGAGATAATAATAGGATTATTATTACTATTATTATTATTATTATTATTTTATTAAGTTATTAACATTATTATTATTTTGGTGAGATAATAATAGGATTATTATTACTATTATTATTATTATTATTATTTTATTAAGCTATTAACATTATTATTGTTTTGGTGAGATAATAATAGGATTATTATTACTATTATTATTATTATTTTTTTTTTTATTATTATTATTAAGTTATTATTATTATTGGGATTAGAGAATGAAAATAGAAACGTGAGGGATGAGAGTTTTACGATACATTGTGAGAAGTTAGAGAAAGTGGAAAAAGAACTATAGAAAGGAGAGAACGGAAAAGGGAACGGAAAAGGGAGCGAAGAACGAAGGAACAGGGGAAAATCAGAATTGGCCAAACCTTGGAGGATTCTTTCATCGATCAACCGATTAACAAGGTAAGGGGGAGAAACTTGATTGGGAATGGTTTATACATGTATAGGGTAGTTGGGGATTCCTTAACTCCGTAGGAAATTGATCGATATATGATAATATATATTGTTATGTTATGATTGATGATGATTGTTGTTAATTATATAGTAATCGTTAATGAATTGGTGTTTTGGGATGATTTGGCATATAGGGCATATAGGGTGTTTTACAGTTTTTAGGAAAAATTCTGTATGGCAGTAATCGTTAATGAATTGGTGTTTTGGGATGATTTGGCATATAGGGCATATAGAGTGTTTTACAGTTTTTAGGGAAAATTCTGTATGGCTTTTGAGGTATCGATAAAGTGTGTAGGTGATGATTTTGGGAATAGGAATTAGAATCCTATTGGTTACGGTAATGTGCAAGATTGGTACTAGAATAGACTGAGGATCTGAGTTGAGATGATAGGTACAGTTTGGCCTTGATACACTGTAAGAATGATGAGTGTGGGAACTAACTTGTGTACTTGGTGATAGTGTATGTTTCCCGTAATAATGACTGGTGGACAATTAGTTGATGTATATGTATGTAGTGATCAGTAGGATCGCGTACCCCCGAGTGGTGGGATATGTTATATCTTGGTGTTAAAGTGTGAACTTGTTTACTATCTGGTTGATTTATATGGTGTTGGTGTATGTTATATCTGTACATATGTGAATTGGTGTATGATGATATGATCAGGAGGATCGTGTGCACGTTGAGTGCCTAAATATATTAGTTATGCATTGGTGTGTGCATATCATGGTGTTTTGGTGGGATGAATCATGTCTCAGGAGGAGCGTAAGTGATTCATCCGTACTCCTTTGTGGAGAATGGTGGGGGATAGATCATGTCTCAGGAGGAGCGTAAGTGATCTATCCAGGTTCGATTGAATGAACCAACGAGTCGGTACCGCATGCATGGTGTTGAGTTGCATTTTGCATTATAATATGTTATATTGTAATTTGAACAGTAGGTTCGTTATATGGTGTTGTTGGGGTGAATAATTGATGTGTTGGTGTGTTTTACTGCCTTATTACATGTATTACATTACCATTATATTTTTGATCATGATTTCTCACCCCTTTGTTGTTGTCGTGGTCTGTGTTTCTTCGGAAGTACAGATAATCCAGGTGCTTAGCTAGCTTGGATATTGGTGTGATTGTCGAGTCTAGGATGCTCTGATACGTAGCACGGGACTTGGGCGTTTTTATTTGTTTTATGTTGAACTGATATTTTATTTCCCTGTGAACGTATCAAACTTTTATTGAATTTTATTATTTAATATTCCGCTGAAGTTGGAGATAAACCTTTTTATAAGGAAACATTGTTTTTATGTGATATCCCACTTGGGAGAATTGGAACTCTGATTTTGTTTATTTATAATGTTTATTAATTTAATTGATTTTGGGAAGTGGGGTGTTACACCGCGAGCAGAAAATCAAATGGCTGACGCCCTGGCAACATTGTCTTCAATGTATAAAGTTAACTTCTGGAACGAATCTCCCCGGATTGTTATCTCTCGGCTCGATAAGCCTGCATTCATAGTTGCCATTGATGAGGCTCCCGATGGTAAACCCTGGTACTTTGACATCCAGTATTTCCTGAAGAACAAGGAGTATCCGGCTGGGGCATCCAGTCGAGATCAGAAGACTCTCAGGAGATTGGCTAGCAATTTCTATCTGAATCCTGACGGTGTCCTGTACAAAAGAAACCACGACTTGGTGTTGCTACGCTGTGTAGATGAGAAAGAGGCGAAGTTGCTCATGGAAGAGATACATGAGGGTACATTTGGTACACATGCTGGTGGGCATGCTATGACGAGAAAACTGCTGCGGGCAGGTTATTATTGGTTAACTATGGAAACAGACTGTTTCAAGTTTGCAAAGAGGTGTCATAAATGCCAGATTTATGCGGACAAAATCCATGTGCCTCCGAGTCCTCTGAATGTGATGTCATCACCGTGGCCCTTCTCGATGTGGGGAATTGATATGATTGGAAAGATCGAGCCTACGACATCAAACGGATACCAGATCATCTTGGTGGCAATTGATTACTTCACCAAATGGGTGGAGGCGGCCTCATATGCCAATGTCACCAAACAAGTGGTCGCCAGATTCATCAAACGAGATATTATCTGTAGATATGGAATCCCTGAGCAGATTATCACCGACAACGGTTCAAATTTGAATAACAAGATGATGAAAGAGCTGTGTCAGAATTTCAAGATTGAACATCACAACTCTTCTCCTTACCGACCCAAGATGAATGGCGCTGTCGAAGCGGCCAATAAGAACATAAAGAAGATTGTTTAGAAGATGGTTGTGACGTATAAGGACTGGCATGAGATGCTACCTTTCGCTTTGCACAGTTATCGTACGACGGTACGCACATCGACCGGGGCAACCCCTTTCTCATTGGTATACGGGATGGAGGCAGTGTTACCGTTAGAGGTCGAGATTCCTTCCCTGAGGGTTTTACGTGATGTCCAACTCGACGAGGCAGAGTGGGTTAAAGATAGACTGAATCAGCTCAGTTTAATGGATGAGAAGAGACTGGCTTCTTTAGAATATGGTCGGTTATATCAGAGCCGGATGAAGAAAGCTTACGACAAGAGGGTGCACCCTCAAAGCTTTCAGACGGGCGATCTTGTTTTGAAAAAGATTCTCCCACCACAAACAGATCATAGGGGCAAGTGGAATCCTAATTACGAAGGTCCCTACGTTGTCAGAAAAGTCTTCTCTGGAGGAGCCTTGCTACTATCCACCATGGATGGTGAGGACTTTACGTCTCCTGTGAATTCGGACGCAGTTAAAAAATACTTTGCTTGAAAGTGACCCGCTGGACAGTAAAAAGAGAGTCCAGGCAAAAAGGGGGCATCCCGGCGAACCATAAAAAATGAATAAAGGTTCGGGCAAAAGTTGGGGATAAAATCGAAAAGATGTACACCCGCGAAGTCGAAAACCTGAAAAGGGCGACTTCGGCAAAAAAGGGTATCCCGGTGAATTGAAAACCCGCAAAGGGCGGTTCACGCAAAAGTTAGGGATTGAAAAAGCAAATGACTGCAGTCCGGATTTGATACGGCATTGCTTAGTGGTTTGGGAGTACCTGGAGGCCGTCTATCCTAAAAACAATCTCTTCCGACGATCGAGTGCCGGGAAAGCGCAGAGTCAGGCGAGTCATAGGTGGATCAGCTCATGGTGTTTGTCTGCACCACGTCGCCTACATGTATATAAATATTTATGCTTTTTGTGCATATATGTGTGTGGGTGTGTACGTAACTTCCTCTTTTCAGGAGTTGCATCCAGTGTGCAAAACTCTGCCTATTCAGAGGCTCGTTATCAATAAAATATGTTATTCAGTACTTGATGCTTGTTCTTTACTGTTTTGTTTGTGAAAGACGCCGATGTTTTTGATAAACTTGCGCTTGCATAATCTTGTTGGCCTTTGCCAATAATTGCTAAAACTTCGAATTGACTGAAGTAATGTCGCGGATGCTAACCCGGATAGATCATGTTGTATAGGTTTGTTTTGTCTCGTTTGTGTTTTGCAGGGTTCTCACCCTTGGAGCAGACAGTCAGAAAATTGTATCCCCTAACCAGAGGCTCTGGACGAAGAACTTGACCCTACTTGACGCTATTTCCCAACAGGTTGTATCTCATCCCTAGAGGTTGAGATGACGTTATCCTTTACCGAAGGAGGGATTATTCTCCCCAGAAGAGTGTCCTCGGGGAAGTTGTCCACAGGACATCCCCAGCAAGTCGAAATCAGTATCCCCTGCAGAGGTTGCGCCCCCCAGTGAGTCGGATATGTGCAGAGTCAATCCCCAGAATGGGAGGTTCCCGCAGAGTTTAACCAAGTTGTTGGTGCAAAAGATTTATACCCGGAGGACGGTTTCCCTTCTACCCACAGGTCGTCATGTCTTTGTCAAGATGATTATCCCCAGCGGAGTGTTAGCTCCGAGTTTGTAAACTGTACCCAGACAGTTGTCTCCCAAAAGGGTCGCTTCTTCCCCAGCTGAGTTAATCTTCCCAGCAGGTGTCGTTCTTCCCTCCCAGCGGAAATTGATGTTTAATCTCTCCTCGACAGAGTTGGTTGTGTTTCCGGCATTTATTTTGCCGGAATACTTTGTGATACCCGTTCATCCCCAACAGGGTGGTGTTTGTCCCCAACAGCCGTGTTGATGAAGCAAGCTTATCAGAGCCTCCCCCAGCAGCCCGAACCTGCATGTGCATTTGCATATATCATCATATTTGCATCTACCCAAAAAAACGCGTAGCATTTCCATGCCGTATGGAGCATTGCGCCATTGTCAGACATGCGCATTTTGAAACATGAATCAGGTTGGTTAACCTTTTGCTTTCAGGTGTGTTTCTCAGCAGGAGTATGAAGTTGCAGCTCAGATCTATTACCAGATGATCGAGGTCTCGCCGTGAGACCTGTGATGATGCAGTTCTTGTTATCATTCCCCACAAAGTTACTGGTTGAAGTTTCTCTTATCCGACCAGCGGAGTGTTTTTCTTCAGGTTTGCTGTCGCGGCAGCATGTCAGGGTTTCATGAATCAAGATTTCAGAAGTGGTCACTTGTTATCGAAACGGGTGTCGGGCAGTTATTTTCAGAATATCCCCGGTGGAGTTAGCTACTGCAAAGAATAGGCAAATAAGCTATACCCAAGTCAACTTTCCCGTATGAAGCAGGCGGATGAATTTTCCTGTAAGAATTAGGCAGATGTTTTTTCTCGTATGAAGCAGGCAAATGAACTTTCCTGTATGAATCAGGCAGATGAATTTTCCTGTAAGAATCAGGAAGATGGAGTTTCCCGTATGAAGCAGGCGGATGAAATTTCCGGTATCCAGATAGATGATTCTCCCGTGATAGACAGAGTATGTGAGTTGTGTTCCGATATTTGACAAAAGTATTCCCCCCAAGGAAGTCGCCGTGATTTCCTCGTGTTGCTGTCCCCAGTAGAGTCCTCCTCAAATTCATTTGTGGGTTGGGACCAACGGAGTTAGCTACTGCAGAGGTAGGCAGAGAAACGGTATTCAAATGATTTTCCCGCATGGAGCAGGCGGATGAACTTTCCTGTGTTCAGGCAGATGATTTTCCCGTATGGAGCAGGCGGATAGATTTTCCTGTAATCAGGCAGATGACTTTTCCCGTAGGAAGCAGGCAGATGGATTTTCCTGTAATCAGGCAGATGACTTTTCCCGTAGGAAGCAGGCGGATGGATTTTCCTGTAATCAGGCAGATGACTTTTCCCGTAGGAAGCAGGCGGATGGATTTTCCTGTAATCAGGCAGATGACTTATCCCGTAGGAAGCAGGCGGATGGATTTTCCTGTAATCAGGCAGATGACTTTTCCCGTATGAAGCAGGCGGATGGATTTTCCTATAATCAGACAGATGACTTTTCCCGTATGAAGTAGACGGATGGGGTCTCCTGTGTTTAGGCAGATGATTTGCCTGTAGGGATAGGCAGATGAGTTCCCTGTGATTAGACAGAAATGTTTCCCCAGCGAAGCCGTCGAGATTTTTCTGTGTTGACAGAATATAGCATCCTAACGTGGACAAAGTTCTATCCCCACGATGATAGAATCTTTTTCGGGTTGATGAAAATGATCCCCAACATGGTCGCTAATTTGTTTTCTCCGTGTTAACAGACGGCGGAGTTTTAACGTGGACAAAAGGCGGGGTGTTTTGACAAGAGGGAGTTTAAAGCCTGTGGCGGTACACAGGCGGCTGACGTTGAAATCAGATTTTTGATATCAGATGATTGATCAGTTTGTTGCCGTAACAACCGGATTCAGTCGGTGGATGTTGTTCTCCAAGCAGTTTGTGCAGTTTATTTATGTGGTTGGCAAATTTTTGGGTTCTTGGTATTCAACCGTCTCGTACCTCGATTGTTTGAAGGCCATTCGCTCTTCACCCAGTCGGGTCCAAGCCGTTTGAATAGGGGCAGCTGTTGCACCCTAAAATTTGCTCAACCTTTTCTTGCCTGGTTTATGTTTCATTGCATTTCATTTGCATAGTCACATCATATACATAGTCTAATCATTTGCATATCATAGCATAGCATGCCTCCAACAAGGGATCAGGGTGTCTATCAGAAGAAGAAGCCTATCTAGAGATGTTATATGAGCCTAAGAGACCATCCAAGTCATCAGAAAAGGTTTGAAATCTTGAGAAGTTCTGGATGCCTACATGTGGGTGTGCTCCTATCTTGAGGAATATTGAGAAATATCAGTGAGATGAGAAGCATGGAATGTGAATATGAGGTGTGTATGGATCTCATGGGGTGCCTAGAGAGCCCTATTGATGCTTAGACAAGTCATGGTATCAAGTTCAAGAACCACAGTTGAGGTGTGTACAAGTAGGGTTTCATCTGGGTAACCCTAGGTCAAGGAGAGTAGAGAAAAGGGCATCAAGACCTAGCTCTAGGTCATGGAAGTCATGGGTTGATGTGTTAAGGCATGTGTATGGATGAGTCAAGATCAAGTTCAAGAGAATCAAGAGTGGTTGGAGGTGTTTGATACAGGGTTCCTAGGGTAAAATCCCCTGCATAGCACTGGACTTCCAAGCCACATAAGTCAAAATTCAAGTTTCTAATGGATTCTTGGACAACATGAAACTTGTAGAGCTTCTCCATAGCTTTAATTTGAGTACTAGAAGTCTTCCAGGAGATTTGTAGAACTCAAGTTATGGTTCTTGCAAGTTACAGGTCACCAGAGGACACTGAAATTTATCTGTGAAAGTTACTTGACTTCTAAGCAAATTTTTCCCATCAAGGAGTTTTCAAATGGATTCTTGGCCAACATAAGAGTTGTAGGGATTTATCTTACCTTTAATTTAAGTACTAGAAGTCCTCAAGAAGATTTGTGGAACTCAAGTTATGATCTTGGCAATCCAGGGGTATTTTGGGAAAGTTGAATTATAGGTCATTTTTCAACATAGGTCCAAATCTCCATCTTCCACTCCTCAAATGAAAAAATGTTCAACATGAGATGTTCTTAGAATGGTGTTTCTAGGTAAGACATGCAGTCATGGTGAGATGGATTGGCTTATTTCACAAAGTGCCCCAAAATGGCCTAAAATGGGAGATTTTTCAAATGATTCAAGAGAGGAAAAATGGTTTTTTGACTTGCAAGGCATAAACATGGCATATGGGTAGTCATTTTGAATGGAAATTGAATTTCAAACACATTGGCAATGTCACAATTTTGAGATGAGCTATTGTTTTGTGAGTTGCTTTGGAAAATGCTTTCTTACATCATAAGCAACATTTGCAAAATACTCCTTTAGATCAAATCCATGGCCCTAACCCTTACCAATCCATTCAAAATATCATTTGGAGAGAATTTGGATCAGAATCAAGGTATTGAAGCAAGCTAAAACTCAGCTGCCATGTATGAACTTCTCATGATAATTTCAAGTGCAAGAGATATTGGATATCTCACATAGATCATTCCTGAAGTTTCTAGAGCATTCCTACAGGTTCTATATAAGGTTTATGACTGATTCAAGGCATTGGTTGGTGAAGATTGAGAGAGGGTTGAGAGATAGAATTCTGATTTTGCACCTTGCAAAACAGAATCGGTTACACCAATTGAAGCCATCTCAAAGTAAGATAGTGCATTCAGAAGCTCAATCTTGAGTTTGTGAGTGAGTTTGGATAGATTTCTGGCCAAGATTGTTGAAGAATTAGGAAGGAGCATCGTGAGTTTCAAGCTTGCAATTGAAAATCGTATTTGGTGATTCAAGAGGATTCAACACAATTCATTGCATACAGAAGCTTTATCAAGCATCATTGATCATATCTGGAAGGTTTTGGAGTGTGCCTTGAAGGATTCATCACTCTGCTCATTAGATTTTTGCAGGTTAATAAACTTCATCGTGTAGCTTGATATAGATAGAATTGCTAGGTTTTAAATGGTTAGATGCAATGTAGATCATGGCTAGGTCGTTTCTGGTAAAGAATTTTGAGGTTTAGAGATGAAATCTTAGGTGACCAATTTTCTTGTGATGGACTGTTCTTGCTGATCTTGATGACTTGAGCTTAGTTAGATAGTGGTAATTTCTCAGTGTGGCGTGGTGATGATGTTGGGCACTTTAATTTTGAGATTGGTGAGGATTCAATTTTGAGATGGAGAGACTTTCAGTGAAAATGGAGAGCATGGTTAGGTTCAGTGTGAAAAAACGAGCACGATGATGTATTTGGGGTTGAGATTTGGTGAGGATTTAGAGAGTTGGTGTTTGGGGACGACGGTGGCACCACCTCCGGCCACCGTCTGGTTCACCTTCCCTCCAACATTTGAAATGAGGAAGACAACATAATCACCATAGGATCTGCAGTGGACCTTTGACCAAACCCTCATCCAATGGCCACGAGTGAGTTTGATTTTGTGAAGGATTCAGAAACTAACCTATACGCTGCGTTTCATTAACCATTTTGTTTTGGGCTTAGTGACTAGATTGCTATCCACACCCCATTTTGAAGCCCATTTGAAATTAACACGTGATTCACTTGCTATTCAACACACACGTTTTCCATTTTCCTTTCATTTTCCTTCTTATTTCTGTTAATTGTTTTGGGCTTATGGGAACTTGATAAGCGCAGCCCCAACTTGGCCCAGTCTGGAGAAATAATGTGGATCAATTGCTATTCATCACACCAGTTTGCTTTTTTTTAATTGATTTTCTTGTATTTTCATGTTTTACATGTGATTAGAGATTAATTCATAATAAATTGAAAAATGATCATTTTAGGATGAGACTATTTTCCCTGGTTTCCTTAGGATCTCTAGAATTTTATAGGATTAAAAAATATTAATTTCATGCATTTTATATTTTCTGGCATATTTTACAATTTTAATGCTTTTATTTTAATTTTGTTTGATACTTCCTTTTTTTGAATTTAGTATGAGAGTTTGGTGAAGAATTTTGAAGTGATTCTTGTGAGGTTGATTAGATTAGGGAATTATATACCGTTAGGAATTTTGTCATATTTTTGTGACTAAAATTTAGGGTAGTTTGAGAGGTGAATGGGAGAGGTGTTAGAATTAGGGTTTTAACATAACTAGTTGTAGTTTAGGGCATAGTTTGGGTACTTAGGGTTTGATTTAGGCCTTGGGGTTTATATGGGGTATTGGGTATAGGGTTAGGTTCCCTTAGAAATTTACCTAGGATTTTATGATGAGCTTTAGCATTTTACTTGATTTTTGCAATTTGAGTGGTGATTGTGTGTTTTCCCCTTGGGCATTTGGTTTGTTTGTTTGGTTTGGGGTATTTTAATTGAGCTTTGGGCTTGGGCTTTGCTTGTTGGAGCTTCTGAAGGCTTGGAGGATGATTGGAAACAGAGGATGGAGCTTGGGGCATGAGGATTCTTCTCCTTGAAGGTTGCTTTTGAAGATTTAGGAGATAGAAAATGTAGGAAGAGCTCTAAATTAGACTGATTTCTTCTGACAAACATAGAAAGCATCTTGTGCTTCTATTCTTCCCTATGACACAAAGTCCTTCTAAGGTGTTCATATCCCTCCAAGGAGGGATGAGTGACATATTTTAGAAGTAGAACTTTGAGGGAATATTTCTCGTACAATGCTAGGTGCTTATAGGCTTCCTTTGGTTGTCAATAAGCTGTTTAGCATTTCAACTTCATCTATTAAATGATTCTCTTCTAGAGTGATTGCATTGAGGATAGAAACCTGTTGAAGATGAAGTTCATTGAAGATTGGTGAAGATGAAGCTTGTGCCTGTCAAAGCTGGTTATCTGTTGAAGCTAGGGTTTTGCTGCTTTTTTGTGAAGCTGTTTACTGGTTGAGGTTCATGTTTGCTAAATCTGGATTATTTTTTACGATAGGAGCTTACCTAAAATTTGAAGGTCATTGAAGATTGAAGATGGGGTCTTGCTTGAAGTTGTTGTTGTCATTCCCATTTGCTGTTAATCAACTGTAGCTGTCAGAGCTGTTGTTGCTTGTGCTGCTTACTGTAAGAGCTGGATTGTTGCTGTCAGAGCTGGTGCTGGTGTTGTTTTCTTTTTCTGTATTGTTTGTTGGCTTGACCAGCTTGCCCCCCCCCCCCCAAGGTTTGAAGTGAATGCTGTTTCACTTTGCCTATTGTTTTCCCAGGTTCGAGGTTGAGCAGGACTCCCTTGCCTCGCTTATATTGATGCATTGCATACATGTTTACTGTTTATTGTATATATCTGTTTCTTTTGCTGTTTATCCCCTAGGATCTCTGTTTCTCTCTGTGCAAGAGAGAAATATGACAGACATTAGGATGGTTATCCATGCATGACAACTTTAGGGTAGTTTTGCTTCCCCTTTTTAACCTTAGGGTTTTAGAGTGTCGTCTCTCTTCTCATCTTGAAACAATCAAAAACACAATAATATTTCAAACATCATAAAAGACAGTTCATGCGTAAAAGACTAGAAACAAACTTCAAAACCTCATTTTTGTCCGCTTGGACTCGTAATCAGAAGAAAACCTTTTTCAGAAGGATAAAAGATAAACAGACAAGCTTGTGTCTTCCGTAGCCCGAACTACGTTTGCTTTGATCTTTCATGCTGTATGAAAGTACGTAGGCATAGGATGTTGTATCCTAGCGAGCAACCTTCCCCTCCTTTCCCGTAGGTAGGCGAACTACGTTGACTCTGATTTCTCGTTCTAGACGGGAATACGTAGGCATAAAGTGCGATACTTTGCCGAGTCATTTTCTTTTCTTTTTAACCCTTGACCTGTAGAATAGATAAAATACAGTCCGTACTAGAAAACAAGCGTGGATCCCGTCGAGTACGGCGGACGTGAGGGGTGCTAATACCTTCCCCTTGCATAATCGACTCCCGAATCCAGGATTTGGTTGCGATGACCATTCCTTTCCCGTTTTGCGTTAGGTTTACTCTGAGCGTTTCCTTTCCCTCCTTTAGGATAAATAACGCATGGTGGCGACTCTTCTGTCATAGCCGGCGCCGATTTTCGCAGTAGCGACAGCTGGCGACTCTGCTGGGGACCCCAACAGTTCCCTGCGCGAGTCAGTCCTAGCGCTTGTTTTCCCTTCGTGGGTTTTGTATGGATTTACATTTCTGTCTTTACTTTCCGCAGTTTATTGTCAGCTTTATATTGTTATTTCTGTTATGGGGATGGGGTGATCTATTGAGAGATAAGTCGGACCTGGGCTTGAGTGCACCTAGAATTAGTTGTGGAAAGTAGTGGGCGCGTGCATGCTTTGCATGTACCAGTGTCCCGCAAAATCCACGCTCGGACGAGGTTCTTCTGGTTGACTTCTTTTTCAACCCTTTGGGTTGAGGGGGTTGTTGGTTAGTTGGATTGTCGACTACGGGGACCGATCATTTGGAATTCAGCTAAGTGAGGCCTCTTCAGGATATGATGATGCCACACCTTCTGGGTATCGTATCACCAGTCTTGAAAGTCTGTGACGCTGATGACCGCATAGGATGCCGTACCTTGTGTCAGTTTAGGTTCATACCCGTGAGCGGGAGGGTTTTTGCAGGAAACTTGACCTCCAGACTACCCGGTTTTCTGGATTTTGGATCAGTATGTGTGGTTACTTAGGGTTTCTTCACCAGAGCAGTGTTATAGGTCTGTTGAGACCAAGTTGGAGCTTTTTTTTTGAGCCTGTTGAGGCAAAGCGGAGCATTGTTATGGGTCTGTTGAGACCAGGTTTGAGCAGTGTTGTGGGACTGTTGAGACAGATATTGTGGATGGATCTCTTCAGCAATATATTACTTGATCCCTGTCGCATGTTGCATATTGCATTGTTGCATACTCATTTTGCATATCATTAACGTGTGTCTGTGCTGCAGGTGCATTTCATACCCTCTGGTTCTAGTTGCCCGGATTTCTGTCTGCCGATATTATGGATACTCTGAAGAAGACTGTGGCGTATAAGTTGCCTACTCCAGATGTTTCTTCTTTACTTGGTTTGATATCTCTAGCTGATGATGATGTGAAGAGAAGCTTCAGGAAGAGTTACGGGAAATTACTTAGATTGGTTTATAAACCATCCATCTATGGCATTGTACTGTTCCCGAATCTGCCTGACTTTGTTGATCTGGATGTGTTCTATATATTTGCTTCAGGCAACCCTGTGCCTACTTTGATTGGAGATTTCTATCACTCATTGCATTATAAGAACGAGAACAGGAGGGGCAAGAACGTCTCCTGTTATGGGCCTTTGCTGTATATGTGGTTTGAGAGTCATCTGCCCAAGAAGGGTATCTTCGCTGAGTCTGCAGATACGGTGGATTGGTATGAGCATCTGATGGGACTTTGTTCAGAGGACATTGTCTGGTTTAATAAAGATTTGCTGGGATCTGTGATCATCTACAGCTGCACCGGATATCCTAACATTCCTCTGATTGGGAGGAAAGGGTGCATTAACTACAATCCTTCATTGTTGATCAGGCAATTCGGGTATGCTTTGAAAAGCCCGCCAAAAGAGGAGGAAGTACAGGAATCTCTGTACTTCACAGGCGCTGTGAAGGGAGAACTATTGTCCAATCTTCAACATGCTTGGAATAATGTCCACAAGAGGGGTAAGGCATTGTTGGGTAAGAATGATTGTCAAGCCTATGCCCCGTACAAAGTCTGGATCCAAGATAGAGCAAAGCAGGTGCGGATGCCGTTTCCTGCAGTATTACCTCCTGCTCCCCTCGTGGTTGAGGAGCCCACTACTGTGTCTATTGAGAGATATGAGCAGGTTGTGAAGGAGAAAGAAGAGCTGATGAAAGCCAACGAGAAGTTGGAAGAAGAGCTAGTGCAACTCAGGAGCGAAAGGAATGAAGCCGTATATTCCTTCGAACAGCAAACGAAGCTGGTGAATCAATTAGGCACGGAACTGACAGAACAACGAAAGAAGCGTGAACGTTTGGGGATAGATTTCAAGAGCTCCCATGGTATGCTGGAGTCTAAGAAGAAAGCACTTGATATAGCCTACCGGGAGATCTCTGCATTCAACAAAACCTAGAACGCCACGCTGACCGGCAATAAGGAAAGAGAAAACAAACTGAAGCTGCAGATCGCTGAGCTGGAAGGTCAGTTGAAAGCTAGCCATAAGAGGTTGGAAGAAGAGGTTATGCGGAGGTATGATGTCCAGAATGCCTTGAACAAAGTTATCAAGCGCACGAAAGAGTCTGCGTCCCAGAAGCGGAAGCTAGAAGATTGCTTTGGAGAAGGTGTTTGGGAGGAATCCATTGGTGATCTCCAGCGTGTTATCAGGCAAAGAGACTCGCTCGTCGAAGGGTTTCTTTCTCAGCCGAATCATCCTAAGACTAAGATATTGTTAGAGGATTACCAGGCATATGGTCGCACTTGATTATCTTATGTATTGATGTGTATGCTTTATTTGCATTGTGCTGGCCATCACCAGGATTGTTGGTTGAGGTCATGCTTTCCTATTGTACACTCAGTGATATTGTATTCCTGACTTGATGGGCTTTCCAGCAATATATGAAATGTTTTCCATGATTGGATTTCGAGCTTCTTATTGCTATCACTGTCACTGCACTGGCACTTTGGCACTAGAATCGGGGGTTGATATTCCTAACGCACAGACACATATTGCATCTGCATATTCATTTTGCATAGCCAGTTATTTGTTGAATTTGTCTCTCATATCCTGCATCTCACAGGTTTTTCAGGATTGGCGAACGAAGAGTCCACCGCTACTCAACCCGAAACAACTGCAAGAAAGTAATGGATCAAGTTCAGGTCGAGATGCAGGAAATCCGCGAGAAGTTGACTTTGTTCATGCAAGCTATGGAGACCATGGCCAAGGTCCAGGAGAATCTTCAGACTTTGGTGCAGTCGCTGCTGACGCGGGCAAACGGAAATGGCAACACTGACCATATTTCTGTTGAAACTCCTCGCCGGGAGGATGAGATACCGGCAGTTGTTACTCCACCTGTTGCGACTGTCAAATAGAAACATTGGTACTGGTGCAGGTGCTGGCGTTGGTAATGGCAATACTGGAAATGGTGGTGATGGGCATGTTGTTAACAACAAAGGCAACACTGTGGATGCTGATCAAGGATTCGTTGACAATGTTGGCTTCGGAAACAATGGGTATGGCAATGTCAATCAGGACGGGAACTTCGGGTTCAACAATCAAGGCTTCGGTAATGACGGTTACGGCAACAACCAGGGGTATGGTTACGGTAATGGTGGATTCGGTAATGTGAACGGCGCTGGAGCATTTCCTTTCAACAATGGTCTGGGACCTGCTGGGGTCAATCTGGGGTTCGGCAACCGAGGACAGGGTCCTGTGTTCAATCAGCAGGGATTTGGCCGTAACATAGGTTATGATGGATATGGCAATGACTAGAATGTGGATCAACAGGATGACGCTTTTTCAGGAAGAGGTATGGGACCTGAAGGCCCTATTGACCCAGGTCAGAGGATCAAAATGCTAGAAGAGCAGATGAAAGGTGTGGTTGATCAGAACTCCGTTGGATTAGATATGGCTACTATGGGGTTGGTACCAGGGCTGAGGGTGCCGTTGAAATTCAAGGCTCTAACATTTGACAAATACAAAGGGGATACCTGCCCTAAGGTTCATGTCCGCTCTTATTACAGAAGGATGTCCGCGTACTCGGATGACGAAAGGATGCTCATGCATTTCTTTCAGGACAGCTTATCATGACCGTCGCTTGAGTGGTATATGGGGTTGGAGCCCACGCAGATTAAAACTTGGAAGCAGTTGGCTGATGCTTTCGTGACGCATTACAAATATAATAGCGATCTGGCACCAAACAGGGTCCAATTGCAGGGTTTGTCACAGAAAAACGGTGAAAGTTTTAAAGAATATGCGCAAAGGTGGCGCGATGTGGCAGCGAGGGTGCATCCTCCTTTAATTGAAAGAGAGATGAACGACATGTTCATTGGGACATTTACGGGGATGTTCTACGAAAAATTATTTAGTGTGTCGTTGGGCAATTTCTCATATTTGATTCTTATGGGGGAAAAGATTGAGAACGGGATTAAAGTTGGGAGATTCCAAACAGGTGAGTCTACATCAGCAGGAGGTACAAGAAAAGCATTTGGTGGTAGACGACAGGGTGATACTAGCGCCGTGTTTGGCGGCAGGGGCAGGGGCAGAGGAAGGAATCAGTATGTTCAGCCTCAACAGATAGCTAGTGTTACTATCCCGCTTCCGCCATAGAGGCAGCCACAACAGCAACAATACCAACCACCGCAGCAGCAAGGGCAAAACCCCGGTCAGAGAAGGGTACAGAATATGAGGCCGAAAAGAGTGTTCGACGCACCTCCTTCCACGTATGCAGAACTCCTTCAGACCTTGCTAGGGTTGAACTTGGTTGAAAAGAGGACTTTGGCACCGCCTACGGGGTCGGTACTTCCTTACGGGTATGATGCTAGCAAGCATTGCGAATTCCATTCCGGGGCGCCCGAGCATGATGTAGAAGTTTGTCAGGCATTTAAACACAAAGTTCAGGATTTGTTGGACAACAAAGCTATCAACTTTGGGCAGGTGGGTCCAAATATCGTACAACAGCCTATGCCCAATCATGGGGAAAATGCCATCTTGACAGAAGAAAATTTGAATCTAGTGATGGATGTCAATGAGCTGAAAACACCGTTGGGTGAGATTAAAAGCACGTTGTTAAAAGGGGGTGTATTCCCGGGTTGTGATGAATTTTGCTTGGATTGTTGGACCCAGCCAGAGGGTTGTAATGAGTTGAAACAGGGCATTCAGGCTATGATGGATGAAGGTACCTTGCAATTTGATCGAACTGCGGTCGAAAAGCCTGTAGAGGCGTTGTGTGATGAGCAGAACGATGTTGCGACGGTAACAATCCCAAGGAAAACAATAACGATAACGGCGCCCGCCAGGCGGCCGACGATCACAATTACCAAAGTAGGGCCAGTCCCTTTTGAGAGTACTAAAGCAGTGTCGTGGACTTACGGATTGGAGGTATATTATGACGGTGAGAAAATTGAAGTCAATGGACAACCAACTGGGGTTGTAGATAATGTCGGAACAGGGGGTATGACCAGAAGCGGAAGAATCTTCACGTCACCTGAGGTAGAGGCAGAAAGATTAGCCAAGGGTAAAGCCAAGGTAACTGAGAGTGGTCCTTCTCGGTCGAATGAAAAGGAAACGTCACTTAAGGATGTGGAGGAGTTTATGAGGCTCATTCGTAAAAGTGATTACAAAATCGTTGAGCACCTCCAGCAAACGCCGTAAAAAATTTCCATCCTATCATTGTTGTTATGTTCCGAGGCCCATCGTAACGCTTTGCTAAAGATTTTAGACACGTCGTTCGTTCCTCAAGAAGTTTCTGTTAATCAGTTAGAAGGGGTGATGGCGCATGTCAATGCGGGGCACAGTTTGGGCTTCACAGACTTTGATTTGACTCTGAGAGGGCGAGAGCACAATATGGCATTGCATGTGTCAGTAGAATGCCGGGGCACAGTCATGTCCCATGTTTTAGTAGACACTGGATCTTCCCTGAATGTGCTACCGAAGAAAGCCATGATGAAACTGGATATCAGGGGGATTATCTGTACGCCCAGTGATTTAGTGGTGAGAGCGTTCGACGGAACAAGGAGGTCGGTTTTCGGATCAATAACATTACCGTTGCAGGTGGGGCCTGAAATATTTGAAACTGAGTTCTATATAATGGACATCCAGCCAGCGTATAGTTGTCTTCTTGGGCGCCCATGGATCCATGCTGCCGAGGCAGTCACATCCACGTTGCACCAAAAGCTGAAGTATATGGTTGGGGATAGTGTCGTCACTGTTTGTGGAGAGGAAGATATTCTGGTTAGCCATTTGTCTTCGTTTAAATATGTTGAGGTCGACGGCGAAATACACGAAACACCCTGTCATGCCTTCGAGGGGTTGCGAATTAAAGACAGAGCTCCAGTGCCAAGTAAAGCGCCAGATGTGGCTGCGTCATCTTATAAGGAAGCTCAAGCTCTAGTGCAGGCAGGCAAAACCAAGGGTTGGGGTCAGGTGTTGGAGATTCCGGTAAAAATGGATAGATTCGGGCTTGGATATCATCCTTCGTCATTAGCATCCTCTTCAGGAACGCCCAAGTTCAGAGGGCCGATAACAATTACACCAAATGGAGTATGCCATGAGACTATCAATGCTGTATCCGATGCTGAAGACGGAGATAGCGACTGTGATATGGACGCGTGGATCAAGCCAAGCGTGCCAGGACAAAGTCTCTGCAATTGGTCTATCCGGGAAACTGTTCCTGTGACAACTAAACAGTAATGATTTGTTTTCTTAATTGTTGAATAATCCTGTGTCCTACCCGGGGCATAGTGATTTTGCTTAGGGCCATTTGGTTATGTACATTACATTGTTTAATCATGAAATAAAGGCGTTTTTCATATACAAATATTGTGATCCCTGTTTTTCCTGTTTTTGTTTTTAACAATAAAATGGCAATGTGGTTATTCGTTTTGTCTGTGCTTTTGAAGCGTTTAACCATTTCCTTTGCAGGACCAATATTTCAGATGACATCTCCTACGAACCGCCTATGACTCGTCTCGACTTCGAGCATCCGGTATTCCAAGTAGAGGAAGAGATTGTTGAGGATAGAGACCTGCCAGAGGAGCTGACTCGTTTGTTGAAACCGGAAGAGAGAATCATTCTGCCTCATCAGGAGGAAATTGAGATTATCAATTTGGGGTCGGAAGAGGTTGTGAGAAACATCGGTATAAGGGTTGCGCTACAGGGCGACATCAAGCAAAGGTTGATTGAGGTGCTCAAGGAGTACAGTGATATATTTGCTTGGTCGTACGAGGATATGCCTGGGTTGGATACAGATATGGTTGTACATCGTCTGCCTTTAAGAGAGGAATGCCCATCTGTTAAACAAAAGCTCAGAAGAACCAGACCGGACATGACCGTGAAAATCAAGGAGGAAGTGCAGAAACAGTGGGATGCTGGTTTCCTAGTTGTTACAAAATATCCCTCATGGGTCGCTAATATTGTGCCAGTGCCGAAGAAAGACGGTAAAGTGCGAATGTGTGTAGATGTAATACCCCAAATTTTGCCCTAAGATTTGTCGTCGCATTTCATTGCATTTAATCAATTACTAACAAATTTGTGTAGTCGTTTGACTTTTTGCAGGTAAATATCATATGGCATGCATTTTTTTTCTAAAAAGTAAAAATGGCATAATTGGCAAGAGGACATGTGTAAGGAGTTGTGAGTGTGAGAGGTTGAGAGTTCGAATCTCACCTTTGTCACTTTTTGTTTTTTATTATTTTTACTCTAAATTTTTCTATCTTTCATTAAAAAATAACAAAAATAGTTTTTTATTATTATTTAATTATTATTTTCGTATTTTAATTAAATCATTTTTTAAAATATTATTTTTTTCACCTTTTTCTAAATTATTCATAAAAATATCCAAAAAATCATAAAATAAAAAATATTGAAAAAATTTGTTCTTTTTATAATATTTTTGATTTTAGGAATCAATAGGATTATTAGTTTTTATTTTAAGTTTATTTTAATTATTTTAAATTATTTAAATTTTATTTTTTCTTAACTAATTATTTAGTTTGGGCTTTAAAATGGGTTTTAGGGACATTATTGACAATTTGGTGTTAACCCTAATTTGTTCCCTATATATACATGTGTTGCCTTGTTGAAAAAGGGGAGAATGAAAAAACCTAAGAGGAGTGAGTGCCGTTTACTGTTATTTCTTTTTCTTCATCTATTATTGTTGTTTCTTTTTCTTCATCGTTTATCGTTATTTCTTTTCCTTCATCTATTACTGTTGTTTCTTTTTCTTCATCGTTTACCGTTATTTCTTTTCCTTCATCTATTACTGTTGTTTCTTTTTCTTCATCTTTTACCGTTATTTCTTTTTCTTCATCTATTACCGTTATTTCTTTTTCTTTATCTATTACTGTTACGTTTATATATTTACAATTTTTAAATTGTTAGAGTTTATATATATATAAGATTAATTTTTGATCGAATTATATCGATACGATGTTTGCACATTTGTGTGCATGACGCGTGACATTTGTGTTAGTTCGATCTGGTTGCGATGATCGCATTTTTGTGTGAGCAATAATACTGTTTTTTGCTTAATTTCTTTTTCTTTGCGATAAATTTTGTTTCGTCCGATTTAGATCTGGTTGCGATGAGCGTATTTCTGCGTTAGCAACATTGTTGGGTTATTTGGCACATTTAAAATTCATTATTGCTTTATTATTATTATTATTATTATTATTATTTATTATTGTTATCATTATTATTATTATTATTATTACAATTATTATTATTGTTATCATTAATTTATTAAAACTTGTTATAATATAAAAATCTCTTTTTAAAAATAAATAACTTTATCATCTTTTCCAAATTAATATGAAAACCTATTATTTTTAAGAAAAACTTTTTTTTAGATAAATTTAAAATAATAACTAAAATCTTTTTTTAAAATAATAAC
Source organism: Lathyrus sativus (assembly GCA_963859935.3). NCBI lineage: Eukaryota > Viridiplantae > Streptophyta > Magnoliopsida > Fabales > Fabaceae > Lathyrus > Lathyrus sativus. Next base: position 285,981,576 of record OZ012736.1, on the reverse strand, counting down.
TAGAACCGTTTTTAAAAAAATATATAATAATAACATTAAACCTTTTTTTTAAAAAATAAAACCTTTTTGTTAGATAATTAAATTAAGACTATTTTTGAAAAGTTTTTTTTTAATAATATTAAAACCTCTTTTTTAACTTAAATCAAAAGCTTTTTTTATATATCACAAATAAACAACAAAGAATATCTATAACTTTCGCACTTCCGTTTCATAACTCGCCTGATTACTGTGTGACTCTGTCTACTAACCTTGTGTATTCAATGTGCAACTTGTTACATTGCTATTAGTTATTTTAATGTGTTTTTCAATTCAAGTTGTATATAATTGTATATGTTTCTCATTTGTAACTTCGCGAACAAATTATCGCGTTTACCTTTCCGCACTTTAATTTCTGCTGTTTGTATGGTTTAAATTCGCGCATTTGCATCGTTAATTTGTCCCATTGCATTCCTCCGAAGGATTAGGTCTAGCCGTTTGGCCGCCACGCCAATAGTCCTCAAAACTTCAAACCCTTACAAACCCTAAATTTTCACAAATGCCTCGCCGCAGGAAAAATTACCATGTTACCCCTGACATTAGGTCAAGGAGCCGCGCGCTCATTTTAGGGTTTCCCGCCGCAGAATCCCTAATTTAACCCTAATTACAACTTAACAATTCATAACGTAGAGATCGGAGTTTAAGACTCCATGTAAGCGTGTCCTTAAGATGCGTTTATTCCCCTTGAGACCTTGACCACAGTCAAGAAGTCTCTAGCCTCCCTTTTGAGGGGAACTACAATTACTCTGATTCCATTCCCGTAAGGATATGTAGGCACAAAATGCGACGTCTTGCCGAGTAAACTTAGAATTAACCCCTAGGTCTTTTTTAATTTTCAATCCTTTGTATATACCCTAAAGCAAAATAATTAATGAAATAAATAAAAAAAATAAACAAAAGGTTCCCGTAGAGTACTACGGAAGTTTAGGGTGCTAATACCTTCCCTAAATTTAACCAACCCCCGAACCTTAGATCTCTCCCTTTTAGGTTTTTCCTTTCTTTAACCTTTCCTTCGGATAAATCAAAGACCGGTTGTAAATGAATTAAGATTCAAGTTAATCAATAGCTTGACATCCAAATTTCACCGCAACAGAAAATGGCGACTTCACTGGGGAGTCCTAACTATTGAGGGTTATCCCTATTTTGCTTATTTTTCTTTATATATTTGTTTTATTATATACTTTGCTCACTTGTATGTATATATTGGGGTACCTTACTTGGAGTTACTGTGTTGTGAGATAAGTCCTACACCCGGACTTGAGTGACATTATTATAGGATGGCGATATATTCGACGAGGCTTATAGGGAGTGAGTCCCGACTAAGCTAAATCGAGAATGACCGCTCAGTTGAGACCCTTTTGAAAATGGTTCGGTTGATCGAGTGTAGTCGTGAAAAATTTTACCATTATCGATTGGAGTCTGTGATACTGAGAACCGTAGTACCTTTACACCATCTTGGCCTTATCTAGGACGTAGTGCGGGAACTATGTGGGAGTAGTCCTACAATGGTTGCTACGCGATACTACACTCGAACGAGGTTCTCTTGAGAATATTATCGACCCTTGAGTCAGTCGAGAAGTTGATAATATCCGAAAGATGGGCTGATGACTTTGGGCACTTTTTAGAACCCTTGTTCTGCAGGTACAATTAACCTATAGTACACACCACTTTGGGAAGGGTAGACCTTGACTCCATTCATTGTTCCTCTAAAATTAGGACCTTTGTTTGCTTATGTGCGTTTGTGCTTTGCATCCATAAAGCATCATATCATTTCTAGTTTCAAGGAATTCAAAAGTCCTTTGCAAATTCAAGAAGTCCTACATTTTAAAGTCTAACAGCTTTTCTCGCTTTCCTAAAAGGGAATGTTTGCAATCGACCGTTGAAATTCTTGAAACCATTGCATGGCATTAGCATCACATTTTTGCATTGCATTTATCCCCCAGTTTCTCCTTCTTGGTCATATCGTCTTCTAGTGTACCTTTGAGTCGCCAAGCTGATTCCTCGACACAGATATCAGACCAGAAACGAAACAGGAGTCACTTTGATCCTATTCTCATGACTTACACAGAGCTATATACTGACTTAGTTCGGCAAGGGCTGATCACTACAAAGGCTTTACCACCTCCTCTTAATCCTCCAGTTGGATTTAGGGCTGATCTAAAGTGTGCTTTTCATGAGGGTGCCTTAGGCCACGACTTGGAGCATTGTTTTGCATTGAAAGCTAGGGTGCGTGAACTGATTAGAGCCGGAATACTTGATTTTACGGATAGTCGTCCGAGCGTCCAGACAGATCCCTTGCCAACACATCAGAATTGAAGCTTTGTCATTGGGCCTTTTTTTTCTCGTTGTTTGCATTTTCCTTATTTTGTTTAAGTTGTTTGCTTTCAATTATGTTTGTACTTTCATTAATGAAATAAGCATTGCGACTTTTGATTCAATTCATTTCCGTCCATTTATTTGCATATTTATGCTTTATTTTTCAAATGTTTACTTCTTGTCCAAAATTTTGATATGCTAAGATCGGAGGGAGGATGACGAAAACGTTATACCCATAATTGCTGTCAGTATGCTTTCAATCAAACCTTGTTGACGATGTAAGGCATTGTTTCAATTCCCAAACACTGGAGAAATAAGGAAGTTAATCCCTCGTTACCCTCTTCGAGCCTAGAAGTTGGAGTTCCTTTCGTTACAAAAAACCCACAATTTTAACCTTGGGATGGGTAGTTCTCAGTTAACTTGGTTGTGTGTTCATACGATACACCTTTCATTAACAAATTTTCCTTCGCACACGTCAAACAAGTGTCGAAGATGTTTTCTAATCAAAAGGTCGATGATGGTTCACCGCAATCATTAAAATCAAACAGTCACTTTCCTTCACACAAAAAAATAATCAAAAGAAGCCCGCTAAGTCAAAACCTATGAAGGAGACTTGGGCAAAACTGGGGCATCCCGCTGACTGTAAACTCTAAAATAAACAGTTCAGGCAAAATTTAGGGATAATACAAAGAGATTTTTAAATCCTTATCTTGAAAATCCTCAATGTCAAAACAATCAAATGTTATAGGGGAGTAGTGGCTGCCTTTTCATAGGTCCCTTTGACTTCTGAGTCATCATTGCTACGATCAATGAAATCCCTAACTTATGGGAACCTGAATGCATAGTATGAGTTAACTGAGCATAGGACTGAAGATCATCACGTAGATTGGGTGGGTACAAATAAATTTTGAGCCTTTATCTTTTGTTTCATAAACCGTGAACCAGGCCACATTACAACCCTCAAAATACCTAATTGAAGCAAGGTTATTTTGAAAGTATACTACAGCAAGGTTGCGTAACCTGACTCCAAAAGATCCTTGCGAATCATTTATTTTGGCAATACACTTTTATTTTAAACTTTGAGTGTCTTGAACCGCCTTGTTCTGACTAACGACTCATGTATTTTCCATCTTTCAAAAATAATTTTTCAAAAATCGCATGAACTTTGCATTACCATGTTTGCATGAATATTTTTGTTTGCAAACTGGCTTTCCTCTAAGGAATTTTCAAACAATGAGAAACTTGGTCAAGTGATCTTATCAGGGGCAAGTTCCTTTTACATCCTGTCAAAGAATCAGTTCAAGATTTATTCAAGGCAATATCTTCTCAGATTTGGTTTATCCAAAGAATTGTTCAAGACTCAGACTGGGGCAAGCCCTCCGAGGATACAGCAAAACAGTCGATTCCACGAATCAGACAGCTGAAGCAATTATCAATTCATTTGACCTAGGGCAATTTACTTGCATAATCCCCAAGAAGTTATTCATCATTCCTACAGTGACTATCAACTTGATACAGTTTAACAGAATGACAGTGATCTCCGTGTTGAGGAATCAGTCCTCCAGTTTTGTCATCTCACAGAAAGAGTCGAGTCTTGTCGTCGACGTCTGCATTTGCATTTGATCATATGTCATAGCATAATTCCTATACATGTGCACATATTGGGTGTTTTACTCCCCATTTACATTTCTAGCTTGGGTACTTTACTCCCCATTTACATTTCTATCCTGGGTGCTTTACTCCCCATTTACATTTCTATCTTGGGTGCTTTACTCCCCATTTACATTTCTATCCTGGGTGCTTTACTCCCCATTTACATGTCTATCTTGGGTGCTTTACTCCCCATTTACATTTCTATCCTGGGTGCTTTACTCCCCATTTACATGTCTATCTTGGGTGCTTTACTCCCCACTTACCTTCTATCCTTGGGTGTTTTATCCCCCATGTACCTTTATCCCGGGTGTTTTATTCCCCGTTTACCAGATATTCCTGGGTTTACCTAACATCATGGTGTTTTACCCCCATTTACTTTTTTTTTCTCCCTGAGGTCGTGTTTTACTCGCGTCTTACCTTGTGGGAAAAATTTATTTACTTGGCATCATGGGTGTTTTATCCCCATTTGCGTTTTTCTCCTGAGCTCGTGTTTTACCCGCGTCTTACCTTGCGGACAATTTCTAATTTACTTGGCACCTATCAACAATTCTGTGTCGTGTCTACCCGACGTTCTTCCAGATATGACATGTCTTCTTCCCTAGTGCAATTCCTCGATGGGTCGTCCCCTGTGACGTTGTTTCGTCTGTATCCGTGCATTTGTCATTTTCATCATACGCATCATATCAGATTCATATCATATTTAGCATTATAGTTCGTTTTGTTTTGTCCATATCATTGCATAGCACTGCGTCTAAAGGCAAAATTTTCGGTTATCTGTATTTAAATCCCTCCACCATGATTTCTCGAGTCTCCGTTGCTCGAATCACCCGGTGAAGTTATTTAAATAGGGGCAACTGTAATACCCCAAATTTTTCCCTAAGATTTGTCGTCGCATTTCATTGCATTTAATCAATTACTAACAAATTTGTGTAGTCGTTTGACTTTTTGCAGGTAAATATCATATGGCATGCATTTTTTTTCTAAAAAGTAAAAATGGCATAATTGGCAAGAGGACATGTGTAAGGAGTTGTGAGTGTGAGAGGTTGAGAGTTCGAATCTCACCTTTGTCACTTTTTGTTTTTTATTATTTTTACTCTAAATTTTTCTATCTTTCATTAAAAAATAACAAAAATAGTTTTTTATTATTATTTAATTATTATTTTCGTATTTTAATTAAATCATTTTTTAAAATATTATTTTTTTCACCTTTTTCTAAATTATTCATAAAAATATCCAAAAAATCATAAAATAAAAAATATTGAAAAAATTTTGTTCTTTTTATAATATTTTTGATTTTAGGAATCAATAGGATTATTAGTTTTTATTTTAAGTTTATTTTAATTATTTTAAATTATTTAAATTTTATTTTTTCTTAACTAATAATTTAGTTTGGGCTTTAAAATGGGCTTTAGGGACATTATTGACAATTTGGTGTTAACCCTAATTTGTTCCCTATATATACATGTGTTGCCTTGTTGAAAAAGGGGAGAATGAAAAAACCTAAGAGGAGTGAGTGCCGTTTACCGTTATTTCTTTTTCTTCATCGTTTACCGTTATTTCTTTTCCTTCATCTATTACTGTTGTTTCTTTTTCTTCATCGTTTACCGTTATTTCTTTTCCTTCATCTATTACTGTTGTTTCTTTTTCTTCATCTTTTACCGTTATTTCTTTTTCTTCATCTATTACCGTTATTTCTTTTTCTTTATCTATTACTGTTACGTTTATATATTTACAATTTTTAAATTGTTAGAGTTTATATATATATAAGATTAATTTTTGATCGAATTATATCGATACGATGTTTGCACATTTGTGTGCATGACGCGTGACATTTGTGTTAGTTCGATCTGGTTGCGATGATCGCATTTTTGTGTGAGCAATAATACTGTTTTTTGCTTAATTTCTTTTTCTTTGCGATAAATTTTGTTTCGTCCGATTTAGATCTGGTTGCGATGAGCGTATTTCTGCGTTAGCAACATTGTTGGGTTATTTGGCACATTTAAAATTCATTATTGCTTTATTATTATTATTATTATTATTATTTATTATTGTTATTATCATTATTATTATTATTATTACAATTATTATTATTGTTATCATTAATTTATTAAAACTTGTTATAATATAAAAATCTCTTTTTAAAAATAAATAACTTTATCATCTTTTCCAAATTAATATGAAAACCTATTATTTTTAAGAAAAACTTTTTTTTAGATAAATTTAAAATAATAACTAAAATCTTTTTTTAAAATAATAACTAGAACCGTTTTTAAAAAAATATATAATAATAACATTAAACCTTTTTTTTAAAAAATAAAACCTTTTTGTTAGATAATTAAATTAAGACTATTTTTGAAAAGTTTTTTTTTAATAATATTAAAACCTCTTTTTTAACTTAAATCAAAAGCTTTTTTTATATATCACAAATAAACAACAAAGAATATCTATAACTTTCGCACTTCCGTTTCATAACTCGCCTGATTACTGTGTGACTCTGTCTACTAACCTTGTGTATTCAATGTGCAGCTTGTTACGTTGCTATTAGTTATTTTAATGTGTTTTTCAATTCAAGTTGTATATAATTGTATCTGTTTCTCATTTGTAACTTCGCGAACAAATTATCGCGTTTACCTTTCCGCACTTTAATTTCTGCTGTTTGTATGGTTTAAATTCGCGCATTTGCATCGTTAATTTGTCCCATTGCATTCCTCCGAAGGATTAGGTCTAGCCGTTTGGCCGCCACGCCAATAGTCCTCAAAACTTCAAACCCTTACAAACCCTAAATTTTCACAAATGCCTCGCCGCAGGCAAAATTACCATGTTACCCCTGACATTAGGTCAAGGAGCCACCGCGCTCATTTTAGGGTTTCCTGCCGCAGAATCCCTAATTTAACCCTACTTACAACTTAACAATTCATAACGTAGAGATCGGAGTTTAAGACTCCATGTAAGCGTGTCCTTAAGATGCATTTATTCCCCTTGAGACCTTGACCACAGTCAAGAAGTCTCTAACCTCCCTTTTGAGGGGAACTACAATTACTCTGATTCCATTCCCGTAAGGATATGTAGGCACAAGATGCGACGTCTTGCCGAGTAAACTTAGAATTAACCCCTAGGTCTTTTTTAATTTTCAATCCTTTGTATATACCCTAAAGCAAAATAATTAATGAAATAAATAAAAAAAATAAACAAAAGGTTCCCGTAGAGTACTACGGAAGTTTAGGGTGCTAATACCTTCCCTAAATTTAACCAACCCCCGAACCTTAGATCTCTCCCTTTTAGGTTTTTCCTTTCTTTAACCTTTCCTTCGGATAAATCAAAGACCGGTTGTAAATGAATTAAGATTCAAGTTAATCAATAGCTTGACATCCAAATTTCACCGCAACAGTAGACTACTGTGATTTGAACAAAGCGAGCCCGAAAGACGACTTTCCACTGCCTCACATTGATGTGCTGGTTGATAACATTGCTCAGTTCTCCGTATTCTCCTTCATGGATGGCTTCTCGGTTACAATCAGATCAAAATGGCGCCAGAAGACATGGAGAAGACTACTTTCATTACTCCCTGGGGAACATTTTGTTACAAAGTGATGCCCTTCGGATTGAAGAACATTGGGGCAACATATCAACGTGCTATGACGACTCTCTTTCATGACATGATGCACAAAGAGATCGAGGTTTACGTTGATGATATGATTGCTAAATCCCAGACAGAGGAGGAGCATTTGGTTAATCTGCTGAAACTGTTCAAAAGGCTTAGGAAGTTCAGGTTGAGACTGAACCCTAACAAGTGCACCTTCGGGGTGAGATCAGGTAAACTGCTGGGGTTTATCGTGAGCGAAAAAGGAATAGAGGTCGATCCTGCGAAGATAAAAGCAATACAAGAAATGTCGACGCCTAAAACAGAAAAAGAAGTGCGTGGGTTTTTAGGGAGGTTGAACTACATTGCTCGGTTCATATCTCACCTAACTGCGACATGCGAGCCATTATTCAAACTGTTGAAAAAGAATCAGGCTGTGACCTGGAATGAAAATTGTCAAAAGGCGTTCGACAAGATAAAAGAATACTTGCAGGAACCTCCTGTTTTGATACCCCCAGTGGCCGGGAGACCTTTGATTATGTATTTGACGGTTCTTGAGGAAAGTATGGGTTGTTTTCTCGGTCAACACGACGAGACCGGACGTAAAGAGCATGCGATCTACTATTTGAGTAAGAAGTTTACCGACTGTGAGTCCAGATACTCGATGCTCGAGAAGACGTGTTGCGCGCTAGCCTGGGCCGCCAAACGCTTGAGGCAATACATGCTGAATCACACAACCATGCTAATTTCAAAGATGGATCCAATCAAATATGTGTTTGAAAAGCAAGCACTCTCCGAAAGAATTGCCCGATGGCAGATGGTGTTAACTGAATACGATATCCAATATGTCTCACAAAAGGCTATTAAAGGTAGTATTCTGTCAGAGTACCTTGCGGAGCAGCCGATTGAGGACTACCAATCGATGAGGTTTGATTTTCCCGACGAGGATATCATGTACCTAAAGATGAAAGATTGTGAAGAACCGTTGCCGGAGGAAGGACCCGAGTTGGGTTCCAAATGGCAGTTGATATTTGACGGAGCTATAAATTCCTACGGTAGCGGAATAGGGGCAATCATCACTACTCCTTAGGGGTCGCACATCCCATTTACTGCCCGACTGACTTTTCCCGTTACCAATAATGAGGCTGAATATGAGGCTTGCATCATGGGGCTGGAAGAAGCTATTGATTTGCGAATCAAACATCTGGATGTATACGGAGACTCAGCTCTAGTGGTGAATCAGATTAAAGGAGAATGGGAGACACGTCAGCCCAATTTGATACCATATATGAACTATGCACGGAGATTGTTGCCTTTCTTTGACAAGGTGGAATTGCATCATGTGCCGCGAGCAGAAAATCAAATGGCTGACGCCCTGGCAACATTGTCTTCAATGTATAAAGTTAACTTCTGGAATGAAGCTCCCCGAATTGTTATCTCTCGGCTCGATAAGCCTGCATTCATAGTTGCCATTGATGAGGCTCCCGATGGTAAACCCTGGTACTTTGTCATCCAGAATTTTCTGAAGAACAAGGAGTATCCGGCTGGGGCATCCAGTCGAGATCAGAAGACTCTCAGGAGATTGGCTGGCAATTTCTATCTGAATCCTGACGGTGTCCTGTACAAAAGAAACCACGACTTGGTGTTGCTACGCTGTGTAGATGAGAAAGAGGTGAAGTTGCTCATGGAAGAGATACATGAGGGTACATTTGGTACACATGCTGGTGGGCATGCTATGACGAGAAAACTGCTGCGGGCAGGTTATTATTGGTTAACTATGGAAACAGACTGTTTCAAGTTTGCAAAGAGGTGTCATAAATGCCAGATTTATGCGGACAAAATCCATGTGCCTCCGAGTCCTCTGAATGTGATGTCATCACCGTGGCCCTTCTCGATGTGGGAAATTGATATGATTGGAAAGATCGAGCCTACGGCATCAAACGGATACCAGTTCATCTTGGTGGCAATTGATTACTTCACCAAATGGGTGGAGGCGGCCTCATATGCCAATGTCACCAAACAAGTGGTCGCCAGATTCATCAAACGAGATATTATCTGTAGATATGGAATCCCTGAGCAGATCATCACCGACAACGGTTCGAATTTGAATAACAAGATGATGAAAGAGCTGTGTCAGAATTTCAAGATTGAACATCACAACTCTTCTCCTTGCCGACCCAAGATGAATGGCGCTGTCGAAGCGGCCAATAAGAACATAAAGAAGATTGTTCAGAAGATGGTTGTGACGTATAAGGACTGGCATGAGATGCTACCTTTCGCTTTGCACGGTTATCGTACGACGGTACGCACATCGACCGGGGCAACCCCTTTCTCATTGGTATACGGGATGGAGGCAGTGTTACCGTTAGAGGTCGAGATTCCTTCCCTGAGGGTTTTACGTGATGTCCAACTCGACGAGGCAGAGTGGGTTAAAGATAGGCTGAATCAGCTCAGTTTAATGGATGAGAAGAGACTGGCTTCTTTAGCATATGGTCGGTTATATCAGAGCCGGATGAAGAAAGCTTACGACAAGAGGGTGCACCCTCAAAGCTTTCAGACGGGCGATCTTGTTTTGAAAAAGATTCTCCCACCACAAACAGATCACAGGGGCAAGTGGAATCCTAATTACGAAGGTCCCTACGTTGTCAGAAAAGTCTTCTCTGGAGGAGCCTTGCTACTATCCACCATGGATGGTGAGGACTTTACGTCTCCTGTGAATTCGGACGCAGTTAAAAAATACTTTGCTTGAAAGTGACCCGCTGGACAGTAAAAAGAGAGTCCAGGCAAAAAGGGGGCATCCCGGCGAACCATAAAAAATGAATAAAGGTTCGGGCAAAAGTTGGGGATAAAATTGAAAAGATGTACACCCGCGAATTCGAAAACCTGAAAAGGGCGACTTCGGCAAAAAAGGGTATCCCGGTGAATTGAAAACCCGCAAAGGGCGGTTCACGCAAAAGTTAGGGATTGAAAAAGCAAATGACTGCGGTCCGGATTTGATACGACATTGCTTAGTGGTTTGGGAGTACCTGGAGGCCGTCTATCCTAAAAACAATCTCTTCCGACGATCGAGTGCAGGGAAAGCGCAGAGTCAGGCGAGTCATAGGAGGATCAGCTCATGGTGTTTGTCTGCACCACGTCGCCTACATGTATATAAATATTTATGCTTTTTGTGCATATATGTGTGTGGGTGTGTACGTAACTTCCTCTTTTCAGGAGTTGCATCCAGTGTACAAAACTCTGCCTATTCAGAGGCCCGTTATCAATAAAATATGTTATTCAGTACTTGATGCTTGTTCTTTACTGTTTTGTTTGTGAAAGACGCCGATGTTTTTAATAAACTTGCGCTTGCATAATCTTGTTGGCCTTTGCCAATAATTGCTAAAACTTCGAATTGACTGAAGTAATGTCGCGGATGCTAACCCGGATAGATCATGTTGTATAGGTTTGTTTTGTCTCGTTTGTGTTTTGCAGGGTTCTCACCATTGGAGCAGACAGTCAGAAAATTGTATCCCCTAGCCAGAGGCTCTGGACGAAGGACTTGACCCTACTTGACGCTATTTCCCAGCAGGTCGTATCTCATCCCCAGAGGTTGAGATGACGTTATCCTTTACCGAAGGAGGGATTATTCTCCCCAGAAGAGTGTCCTCGGGGAAGTTGTCCACAGGACATCCCCAGCAAGTCGAAATCAGTATCCCCTGCAGAGGTTGCGCCCCCTAGTGAGTCGGATATGTGCAGAGTCAATCCCCAGCATGGGAGGTTCCCGCAGAGTTTAACCAAGTTGTTGGTGCAAAAGATTTATACCCGGAGGACGGTTTCCCTTCTCCCCACAGTTCGTCATGTCTTTGTCAAGATGATTATCCCCAGCAGAGTGTTAGCTCCGAGTTTGTAAACTGTACCCAGACAGTTGTCTCCCAAAAGGGTCGCTTCTTCCCCAGCTGAGTTAATCTTCCCAGCAGGTGTCGTTCTTCCTTCCCAGCGGAAATTGATGTTTAATCTCTCCTCGGCAGAGTTGGGTGTGTTTCCGGCATTTATTTTGCCGGAATACTTTGTGATACCCGTTCATCCCTAACAGGGTGGTGTTTGTCCCCAACAGCCGTGTTGATGAAGCAAGCTTATCAGAGCCTCCCCCAGCAGCCCGAACCTGCATGTGCATTTGCATATATCATCATATTTGCATCTACCCAAAAAAAAACGCGTAGCATTTCCATGCCGTATGGAGCATTGCGCCATTGTCAGACATGCGCATTTTGAAACATGAATCAGGTTGGTTAACCTTTTGCTTTCAGGTGTGTTTCTCAGCAGGAGTATGAAGTTGTAGCTCAGATCTATTACCAGATGATCGAGGTCTCGCCGTGAGACCTGTGATGATGCAGTTTTTGTTATCATTCCCCACAGAGTTACTGGTTGAAGTTTCTCTTATCCGACCAGCGGAGTGTTTTTCTTCAGGTTTGCTGTCACGGCAGCATGTCAGGGTTTCATGAATCAAGATTTCAGAAGTGGTCACTTGTTATCGAAACGGGTGTCGGGCATTTATTTTCAGAATATCCCCTGTGGAGTTAGCTACTACAAAGAATAGGCAAAGAAGCTATATCCAAGTCAACTTTCCCGTATGAAGCAGGCGGATGAATTTTCCTGTAAGAATTAGGCAGATGTTTTTTCCCGTATGAAGCAGGCAGATGAACTTTCCTGTATGAATCAGGAAGATGAATTTTCCTGTAAGAATCAGGAAGATGGAGTTTCCCGTATGAAGCAGGTGGATGAAATTTCCGGTATCCAGATAGATGATTCTCCCGTGATAGACAGAGTATGTGAGTTGTGTTCCGATATTTGACAAAAGTATTCTCCCCAAGGAAGTTGCCGTGATTTCCTCGTGTTGCTGTCCCCAGTAGAGTCCTCCTCAAATTCATTTGTGGGTTGGGACCAACGGAGTTAGCTACTGCAGAGGTAGGCAGAGAAACGGTATTCAGATGATTTTCCCGCATGGAGCAGGCGGATGAACTTTCCTGTGTTCAGGCAGATGATTCTCCCGTATGGAGCAGGCGGATAGATTTTCCTGTAATCAGGCAGATGACTTTTCCCGTAGGAAGCAGGTAGATGGATTTTCCTGTAATCAGGCAGATGACTTTTCCCGTAGGAAGCAGGCGGATGGATTTTCCTGTAATCAGGCAGATGACTTTTCCCGTAGGAAGCAGGCGGATGGATTTTCCTGTAATCAGGCAGATGACTTTTCCCGTAGGAAGCAGGCAGATGGATTTTCTTGTAATCAGGCAGATGACTTTTCCCGTATGAAGCAGGCAGATGGATTTTCCTATAATCAGACAGATGACTTTTCCCGTATGAAGTAGACGGATGGGGTTTCCTGTGTTTAGGCAGATGATTTGCCTGTAGGGATAGGCAGATGAGTTCCCTGTGATTAGACAGAAATGTTTCCCACGCGAAGCCGTCGGGATTTTTCGGTGTTGACAGAATATAGCATCCTAACGTGGACAAAGTTCTATCCCCGCGATGATAGAATCTTTTTCGGGTTGATGAAAATGATCCCCAGCATGGTCGCTAATTTGTTTTCTCCGTGTTAACAGACGACGGAGTTTTAACGTGGACAAAAGGCGGGGTGTTTTGACAAGAGGGAGTTTAAAGCCTGTGGCGGTACACAGGCGGCTGACGTTGAAATCAGATTTTTGATATCAGATGATTGATCAGTTTGTTGCCGTAACAACCGGATTCAGTCGGTGGATGTTGTTCTCCAAGCAGTTTGTGCAGTTTATTTCTGTGGTTGGCAAATTTTCAGGTTCTTGGTATTCAACCGTCTCGTACCTCGATTGTTTGAAGGCCGTTCGCTCTTCACCCAGTCGGGTCCAAGCCGTTTGAATAGGGGCAGCTGTTGCACCCTAAAATTTGCTCAACCTTTTCTTGCCTGGTTTATGTTTCATTGCATTTCATTTGCATAGTCACATCATATACATAGTCTAATCATTTGCATATCATAACATAGCATGCCTCCAACAAGGGATCAGGGTGTCTATCAGAAGAAGAAGCCTATCTAGAGATGTTATATGAGCCTAAGAGACCATCCAAGTCATCAGAAAAGGTTTGAAATCTTGAGAAGTTCTGGATGCCTACATGTGGGTGTGCTCCTATCTTGAGGAATATTGAGAAATATAAGTGAGATGAGAAGCATGGAATGTGAATATGAGGTGTGTATGGATCTCATGGGGTGCCTAGAGAGCCCTATTGATGCTTAGACAAGTCATGGTATCAAGTTCAAGAACCACAGTTGAGGTGTGTACAAGTAGGGTTTCATCTGGGTAACCCTAGGTCAAGGAGAGTAGAGAAAAGGGCATCAAGACCTAGCTCTAGGTCATGGAAGTCATGGGTTGATGTGTTAAGGCATGTGTATGGATGAGTCAAGATCAAGTTCAAGAGAATCAAGAGTGGTTGGAGGTGTTTGATACAGGGTTCCTAGGGTAAAATCCCCTGCATAGCACTGGACTTCCAAGCCACATAAGTCAAAATGCAAGTTTCTAATGGATTCTTGGCCAACATTAAACTTGTATATCTTCTCCATAGCTTTAATTTGAGTACTAGAAGTCTTCCAGGAGATTTGTAGAACTCAAGTTATGGTTCTTGCAAGTTACAGGTCACCAGAGGACACTGAAATTTATCTGTGAAAGTTACTTGACTTCCAAGCAACTTTTTCCCATCAAGGAGTTTTCAAATGGATTCTTGGCCAACATAAGAGTTGTAGGGACTGATCTTACCTTTAATTTGAGTACTATAAGTCCTCAAGAAGATTTGTGGAACTCAAGTTATGATCTTGGCAATCCAGGGGTATTTTGGGAAAGTTGAATTATAGGTCATTTTTCAACATAGGTCAAAATCTCCATCTTCCACTCCTCAAATGAAAAAATGTTCAACATGAGATGTTCTTAGAATGGTGTTTCTAGGTAAGACATGCAGTCATGGTGAGATGGATTGGCTTATTTCACAAAGTGCCCCAAAATGGCCTAAAATGGGAGATTTTTCAAATGATTCAAGAGAGGAAAAATGGTTTTTTGACTTGCAAGGCATAAACATGGCATATGGGTAGTCATTTTGAATGGAAATTGAATTTCAAACACATTGGCAATGTCACAATTTTGAGATGAGCTATTGTTTTGTGAGTTGCTTTGGAAAATGCTTTCTTACATCATAAGCAACATTTGCAAAATACTCCTTTAGATCAAATCCATGGCCCTAACCCTTACCAATCCATTCAAAATATCATTTGGAGAGAATTTGGATCAGAATCAAGGTATTGAAGCAAGCTAAAACTCAGCTGCCATGTATGAACTTCTCATGATAATTTCAAGTGCAAGAGATATTGGATATCTCACATAGATCATTCCTGAAGTTTCTAGAGCATTCCTACAGGTTCTATATAAGGTTTATGACTGATTCAAGGCATTGGTTGGTGAAGATTGAGAGAGGGTTGAGAGATAGAATTCTGATTTTGCACCTTGCAAAACAGAATCGGTTACACCAATTGAAGCCATCTCAAAGCAAGATAGTGCATTCAGAAGCTCAATCTTGAGTTTGTGAGTGAGTTTGGATAGATTTCTGGCCAAGATTGTTGAAGAATCAGGAAGGAGCATCGTGAGTTTCAAGCTTGCAATTGAAAATCGTATTTGGTGATTCAAGAGGATTCAACACAATTGATTGCATACAGAAGCTTTATCAAGCATCATTGATCATATCTGGAAGGTTTTGGAGTGTGCCTTGAAGGATTCGTCACTCTGCTCATCAGATTTTTGCAGGTTAATAAACTTCATCGTGTAGCTTGATATAGATAGAATTGCTAGGTTTTAAATGGTTAGATGCAATGTAGATCATGGCTAGGTCGTTTCTGGTAAAGAATTTTGAGGTTTAGAGATGAAATCTTAGGTGACCAATTTTCTTGTGATGGACTGTTCTTGCTGATCTTGATGACTTGAGCTTAGTTAGATAGTGGTAATTGCTCAGTGTGGCGTGGTGATGATGTTGGGCACTTTAATTTTGAGATTGGTGAGGATTCAATTTTGAGCTCGCTCTGAATTTTTCTTCGTGTTTTGAGATGGAGAGACTTTCAGTGAAAATGGAGAGCATGGTTAGGTTCAGTGTGAAAAAAGGAGCATGATGATGTATTTAGGGTTGAGATTTGGTGAGGATTTAGAGAGTTGGTGTTTGGGGACGACAGTGGCGCCACCTCTGGCCACCGTCTGGTTCACCTTCCCTCCAACATTTGAAATGAGGAAGACAACATAATCACCATAGGATCTGCAGTGGACCTTTGACCAAACCCTCATCCAATGGCCACGAGTGAGTTTGATTTTGTGAAGGATTCAGAAACTAACCTATACGATGCGTTTCATTAACCATTTTGTTTTGGGCTTAGTGACTAGATTGCTATCCACACCCCATTTTGAAGCCCATTTGAAATTAACACGTGATTCACTTGCTATTCAACACACACGTTTTCCATTTTCCTTTCATTTTCCTTCTTATTTTCTGTTAATTGTTTTGGGCTTATGGGAACTTGATAAGCGCACCCCCAACTTGGCCCAGTCTGGAGAAATAACATGGATCAATTGCTATTCATCACACCAGTTTGCTTTTTTTTAATTGATTTTCTTGTATTTTCATGTTTTACATGTGATTAGAGATTAATTCATAATAAATTGAAAAATGATCATTTTAGGATGAGACTTTTTTCCCTGGTTTCCTTAGGATCTATAGAATTTTATAGGATTAAAAACTATTAATTTCATGCATTTTTATATTTTCTGGCATATTTTACAATTTTAATGCTTTTATTTTAATTTTGTTTGATACTTCCTTTTTCTGAATTTAGTATGAGATTTTGGTGAAGAATTTTGAAGTGATTCTTGTGAGGTTGATTAGATTAGGGAAGCACATACCATTAGGAATTTTGTCATATTTTTGTGACTAAAATTTAGGGTAGTTTGAGAGGTGAATGGGAGAGGTGTTAGAATTAGGGTTTTAACACAACTAGTTGTAGTTTAGGGCATAGTTTGGGGACTTAGGGTTTGATTTAGGCCTTGGGATTTATATGGGGTACTGGGTATAGGGTTAGGTTCCCTTAGAAATTTACCTAGGATTTTATGATGAGCTTTAGCATTTTACTTGATTTTTGCAATTTGAGTGGTGATTGTGTGTTTTCCCCTTGGGCATTTGGTTTGTTTGTTTGGTTTGGGGTATTTTAATTGAGCTTTGGGCTTGGGATTTGCTTGTTGGAGCTTTTGAAGGCTTGGAGGATGATTGGAAACAGAGGATGGAGCTTGGGGCATGAGGATTCTTCTCCTTGAAGGTTGCTTTTGAAGATTTAGGAGATAGAAAATGTAGGAAGAGCTCTAGATTAGACTGATTTCTTCTGGCAAACATAGAAAGCATCTTGTGCTTCTATTCTTCCCTATGACACAAAGTCCTTCTAAGGTGTTCATATCCCTCCTTTGGAGGGATGGGTGACATATTATAGAAGTAGAACTTTGAGGGAACATTTCTCCTACAATGCTAGGTGCTTATAGGCTTCCTTTGATTGTCAATAAGTTGTTTAGCATTTCAACTTCATCTATTAAATGATTCTCTTCTGCAGTGATTGCCTTGAGGATAGAAACCTATTGAAGATGAAGTTCATTGAAGATTGGTGAAGATGAAGCTTGTGCCTGTCAAAGCTGGTTATCTGTTGAAGCTAGGGTTTTGCTGTTTTTTTGTGAAGCTGTTTACTGGTTGAGGTTCATGTTTGCTAAATCTGGATTATTTTTTAAGATAGGAGCTTACCTAAAATTTGAAGGTCATTGAAGATTGAAGATGGGGTCTTGCTTGAAGTTGTTGTTGTCATTCCCATTTGCTGTTAATCAACTGTAGATGTCAGAGCTGTTGCTGCTTGTGCTGCTTACTTTAAGAGCTGGATTGTTGCTGTCAGAGCTGGTGCTGGTGTTGTTTTCTTTTTCTGTATTGTTTGTTGGCTTGATCAGCTTGCCCCCCCCAAGGTTTGAAGTGAATGTTGTTTCACTTTGCCTATTGTTTTCCCAGGTTCGAGGTTGAGCGGGACTCCCTTGCCTCGCTTGTATTGATGCATTGCATACATGTTTACTATTTACTGTATATATCTGTTTCTTTTGCTGTTTATCCCCTAGGATCTCTGTTTCTCTCTATGCAAGAGAGAAATATGACAGACATTAGAATGGTTATCCATGCATGACAACTTTAGGGTAGTTTTGCTTCCCCTTTTTAACCTTAGGGTTTTAGAGTGTCGTCTCTCTTCTCATCTTGAAACAATCAAAAACACAATAATATTTCAAACATCATAAAAGACAGTTCATGCGTAAAAGACTAGAAATAAACTTCAAAACGTCATTTTTGTCCGCTTAGACTCGTAATCAGAAGAAAACCTTTTTCAGAAGGATAAAAGATAAATAGACAAGCTTGTGTCTTCTGTAGCCCGAACTATGTTTGCTCTGATCTTTCATGCTGTATGAAAGTACGTAGGCATAGGATGTTGTATCCTAGAGAGCAACCTTCCCCTCCTTTCCCATAGGTAGGCGAACTACGTTGACTCTGATTTCTCATTCCAGACGGGAATACGTAGGCATAAAGTGCGATACTTTGCCGAGTCATTTTCTTTTCTTTTTAACCCTTGACCTGTAGAATAGATAGAATACAATCCGTACTAGAAAACAAGCGTGGATCCCGTCGAGTACGGCGGACGTGAGGGGTGCTAATACCTTCCCCTTGCGTAATCGACTCCCGAATCCAGGATTTGGTTGCGATGACCATTCCTTTCCTGTTTTGCGTTAGGTTTACTCTAAGCGTTTCCTTTCCCTCCTTTGGGATAAATAACGCACGGTGGCGACTCTTCTGTCATAGCCGGAGCCGATTTTCGAAGTAGCGACACACTTGTTATTGAAAAAAGAAGAAAGCTCAAAGGAGGTACTGTGTGTCTGCTGCTAGCTTTCTTTGGAGTTTGCAAGAGGTAAGTATTTCTAAACACTCTATTCTATGCATCAGTGTCATCAAAACATGTTTGAGTTTGTTTGTGCTCTTGGAGTTTGTTAACTCTCTTTTGAAATGATGTTTTGTTACTATGATGACAAGTCTACTGGTATTGGATGTACAACACTGTTGTGTTCATTTTTTTGCAAGCTGTTATCATTGAGAGATACACTTTAAGTTTGTTTGGTTGATGCTTGACATTCTCATGTCAATTTTGCCTCTGATTTGTCTGAGCTATGTGTGGTGCTTGTTTTTGTTTATGCTTGCTGTCATGAGGGTTTAGGCTTGCTTTGCTTCACTTCCAGTTTAGTGTTTTTAGGTTGTTTAGTTTGGTTGGCCAATGTGGGACTCAATATGTATTCACTGTTGTTGTGCTAGTTCTTTTGGAATATATAGCATATTGGTTATTTTAGGCTGAGAGGTATTCTACATAGGTGCTTATCTTACTGTCAATATCTCTGGTTGAGGGTAGGTTCAACAGCTTGGTAACTGTCATTAATAAGCTAGAATTCATTGATTAAGCTGGATTGTTCTAACTTGTTTTCACAACTGTACCATTCCTGTTGCAAAACCAGTGTGGCATTGTTATGACCGAGGGCTGTCATTTAGGGGGTTTATTGCCATAAGGTGTGTAAAATTTCATTTGTGAACAAGATTTGGACTATTGGTTATTGGTTAGAATTGTTATGTTGAGATCCATAGTTATTGTCAGGATTTGTTTTCGAGGATTTAATTTGCCAACTCATTACTGGCTACCTGAAACTTTTTAACAATAATTGGATTTGTGCTTAGCAAGGTGTTAGTTCTCATCATGGGACAATTTTGAATTGGTGTGTGAGTTTTGGTATTATGACAACTAGACTGTTGTTGTCTTGAGATAAGGATTTAGTACAGCCAACCCTCTTCATTTGATAAGATTATGTTGCCCTTTGGTTTTAGTATTGTGCTTGTTGTCCAGCTTTTTTTGAAAGGTTTGTCAATTTGGTTTTCTCATCAGTTTTGCCTTAACCCCTTGAGAATTTATCTAAGGTCATCTCAATGCCTTTGTGTCTAGTTTGCTAGCTTGATTGTGATTTTATCTTGGCAAGTTTGAGAGTTTTCAGCTAATCTTTATGGACGTAGTGTGGCTTTGACAGATCAAGATTTGTATTGTCATGAGATAAAGGGTTTGACTGGTTCCATCAAGTCTTGGGCTTATGATGCATTAGGTTTGGTTTGTTCATGATGGCAAATCATAGATAGTCTAGGAGAGGCTGTTTTGAGGCTTTAGGTTTGTGGGACTCATTTCTGTTTGGAACCATGAGGACAGCTTGGCGTGGTTCAGGTTGGGATCCTATTGACCATTATTGGCATTTTGGTGCTTTAGGTAGGAATTTTGGGTCTAGATTGAGAAATTCAGGAGGCTTTCTCTGCTAGCATGCTCTGGCGGGAAGGGGTTTTTGTTGTAGTCATAACAGATGGGGGTTTACATTTCATTGAATTTACCTTGATGCTTGGCTTGCTATCCAAGTTTGCAGGAAGGTTAGTCAACCTAGATTCCATAAAGACTGTTAGGCTTTGATAAGATTATCATAAGCAGGCTGGTTAAGGGTGGTAAATTCAGTGGATTTTCTATTAATGTACCTTAATGAGAGGGAGACTGTCATAATGAGTCTAGTTGTTTTCTTAGCAGAATGAATGATAATTGGTGGACTTATTGCACTAATGTTTACATAACCAAATTGTGTGGTTGCTTCTGTTTTCAAACAAACTCCTTAGATCACACTTGTTGTGTTAGAAAACTTTCAATCATGTTGGCTACTGTTAGAATCATGTATGTATGGGCCTTAGCATAGGATTTGGAAACTCTTGCTGTATGATGTTTAAGACTGATGTTTAGGAATGCTTAACACCAAGATTACTTTAAGCATATTTATGCATGCCTTTGCCATGTGGTTTTGAGGATCTTCAATGATGTGCTTGGTAGTATCATTGGCCTTTTTATTGAGGTTTATGTTAGTATTCTATTGAGAACCTATACCATGTTTTGACAACATCCTTCATCCAATCTCAATTTGTCTCTTAGAATTGCTGATCTAGGTTCATGGCTGCTCTCTATTTGAGACAGTTGGGTTTCATGTGTTTTTATGTGGATTTGATTGGTTAAAACCCCGATGTTTGATTTGGTAAAACTCAATGAGTGTCCCAACGGGTATGCATTGTAGTTTGGGAGCTGCTTCCAAAATCCATCAGTGGATGTTGATGAGGTACAAAACCTGCTACTGTTGTGACTGTTGTTCAGCTGGGCCTTTAAGAGCATTAGCATGGTGGATTTGCTTTGTTCTGCCAAGGATTGTTGTTGGTTTAAGTAGGCTAATTCTTTTTTTGGTTATCAATGTATTTGAGGGCTGGTTAGCATGTTTATATCAAAGGATGTCTGCTTCAGTCTTGGCAACACAATATTGGTAGATTCAGTTGGTGGTATGAGCCTATCCATGTCATAAGCTGCTGTCCAGTTTGGATTTGTTTGAGTTGCGAACATTGAGTTTTAGTGTGGTTGATGCTGAGCCCTTATTGCTGTTGGCCATTAGTATCTATGCTGGTGTAAATTGGCTTCTGCTGATGTAGTAAAGAGAGGGATGTTTCCCCTAGAACTGTTTGGTGTTAGGATAAGATTGTGTCAATTGGTGGACCTTTTGTATTGCTGATGTGCCTACTGGCTAGGCAAGTTGGAGGGTTTTGACCAGTTTAGTCCCATCAGGTTTTGGCTGTTGCTGTAGAGCTGTCCAAGTTCATA
Source organism: Lathyrus sativus (assembly GCA_963859935.3). NCBI lineage: Eukaryota > Viridiplantae > Streptophyta > Magnoliopsida > Fabales > Fabaceae > Lathyrus > Lathyrus sativus. The sequence continues at coordinate 285,960,187 of OZ012736.1, read as the reverse complement.
ACAAATTGGAGTTTCTTCTATGTTGGCACATTTGAGTTGTTGATGAGCCTACTGTCCCAGCTTTTGTTGTTGAGGTCATTGGTTTGTTTCTTTTATCAGGCTTGCATTTAGTCTTTGGAGCTTAATTAGGCTTACTCCATGTCTTGGTTGAGATGGTCAGATTGCAGGGCATGCCCTCACTTTGTGTGGCTGTGAAGCCAGTGTAGTATAGATTACAGTTGTTGTATTGGTCTGTTGATTAAGCGTTGTTGACACATAATACTTCAATTTCACCAACATGCAACTCGTATATCTTTTTATTGGTCTGAGTTTTGTTAAGTGAATTTCCTGTCATGAACCATTGTTGAACATATACCACAAAGATCAGGTTTTGGCTCAGTCATTTTGCATTGGCTGCAATTATTGACAAAGTTATTTTTTGGATTCTGTGGCAACAACTTTGAGAGTGCCTTTGCAGCCTCACTTTTTTGGAATTTGTTGTGTTGGATTCATGTTGTGCTTAACTAATGATATGTTTGAATGAGAATTGTTTGAAGTTGTGATAGTGTTGGTTCCGTCACAAACAGTCTCGCACTTTCAGTCCCAAACTTCACCCTTTGCAACTCAACAGCCATATTTTGATTCAGTAGGATTTAAGATTCCTCTTTGAACATGATTACTCTACACCATATTTGAAACTTGCTCGAACCCTTGTTTGATCCTAGATGCATCAGTTTCAACCTTTAAACTCCAAAATGCATTTCAAACTCCACATGTGCGTGAGCCATCGGATTTTATTCTGTGTGCATAATTTGGAAAAACTAACAGCACCTTTGTGATCCTTGTGAAATTTCAAGTGAGATGGACTTTTGTTTCATGGAATTTGGTTGAGATTTGAAGGAGTTTGGATTGAAAACGCATTTGGATAGCTTGCCTTGTTTTTTTGCCCAGTCACACGCATGCTTTTACTACTTGTATTTATGGGGTGGCATCAATACACGGATGTATCGCCACCCCAGTGGTTAATGCCTTGTCATATCACGCACATGTCCCCTGTTCGAGCCCAGTTGGGGCGTTTTTTGCTTCTTTTTTTTCATTTTTTTTCACGTTTTATATTTGCTTTTTTTTTCACGTTTTATATTTGTCATATCACGCTGGTTGGGATGGTTATGATCTGGGCTTGCAGCCATGAGGTCAAGGGTTCAACCCCATGTGAAAGCATTTGTTCTTCTTTTTTTTAGCACTTATTTGTTTTGTCTTAATTCTTTTCCTTTTTATTTTGTTTATTTTTAAAATAGTTCTTTTTAATATTATAAAAAAAACCAAAAAAATCTTGTTTTATTATTTTAATGTGTTATTTTATCTTGCTTTCTTTTTATTTTATTTTATTTCCTTCTTCTTTTGTTTTATTTATTTTGAAATAGTTTTAAATGTCTAAAAAACCAAAAAAAAAAAATCATTTCTTAGTATTTTAGTGTGATAAATTATTTTTCCTCTTTTTATTTTAATTTTCATTTTAGTTTGTCATTTTTATTTTGAATTAACAAATTAATGTTTTTCTCTTCCATTTTATTTTATCATTTCCTTTTCTTTTTTCATTTCATTTGTGAGTGAATTATTTGGTGTTTATATGGCCTTGTGCCATGATCCCCTTAGGATTCCTAGTCCCTCCGTTTAGGATGGGAGTAGGAGAGACATTAGGTGTTCAATCCTATGCATGATAACATTAGGTTAGTTTTCCCCTTTCACCCCAACTTTAGGAGCATTGTGCATGATAACATTAGGTTAGTTTTCCCCTTTCACCCCAACTTTAGGAGCATTGTGCATGATAACTTTAGGGTCCAGTTTCCCCTTAGTTTGAGTCTTTCTCTTCTCATCTCCTAAACATCTCAAAACACCTAATAAAGAAAGATTTGTGTTGTACGCTACGAGCCTTAAGTACTCGAGGAATGATGGTTGAGGGCCTCCTCTCAATTATCTAGAGTGTTTAGCATATGCCCTTTGGGCGATATGCGACACATTCGCTCTTGAGTCATAGTCTTTAGTGTGACATGAGTTTCAAACCATAACTCAATTCAGTTCTTGTCTTAAAAAACACAAAACAAAAACATCAAATCTTTTTCATCCTTCGGGATTTTAATTGGAAAACCATTTTCAGAAAGAGTTTTGTTAAGCTTTGATTCTACCGCAAACAGGCATCATCCCTAACTGCTGGAATCACTGTTTAACCCTACTCAGTTTAAAACACTTGAACCAACATGTGGTCGTGTTAGCCTGAACTACGTTTGCTCTGATTTCTCGTACCAGACGAGGATACGTAGGCACAAGACAACGATGTCTTGGCGAGCAACCTCCCCCACCTTCACCCGTAGTTTTCCGAACTACGTTGACTCTGATTTCGCATGCCAGATGAGAATACGTAGGCATAGAGTGGCAATGCTCTATCGAGTCTCTTTTCTTTTCTTTCGTCCCCGAGACCTTTAGCATAGATAAATTTACACCCTTATAGACTAGACAACAAGCGTGGATCCCGTCGAGTACGACAGACGTGAGGGGTGCTAATACCTTCCCCTTGTGTAACTGACTCCCGAACCCAAGACTTGGTTGCGATGACCTGTCTTATTCACTTTTCGTAGGTTTTCTCTGATTGTTTCCTTTCCCTCTCTTTGGAATAAATAACGACGGTGGCGACTCTTCTGTCATTGCTGGCCCCTCTTCGCAGCGATGCGACAACTCGCGACTCTGTTGGGGACTTCTATTCTCCTATGCGAGTCAATCCTAGCGTTTGTTTGTTTATGGCTTTGGGTGTGTATATATGTGCATTATATGTTTGCATTTTTATTGCTTTATTGCATTTTTATTTCCAGCACTTTGTATCATATATCATATTGTTGTGTTGTGGGTGGGATGTTCCATTGAGAGATAAGCCAAAACCCAAGCTTGAGGATACACATAGCATTAGAGTGGAGAGTAGTGGGGACCTGCACGTTAGGAGTGCACTAGTCTCCATGAAATTCGCATTCAGACGTGGTTTTCTGTTGAAGACATCCTATCCTGTACTAGGTCAAGAAAGGGTGTTGATTTAAGAGTTGTTGACTCTGGAGACCGATCACTTGGGAGTCAGCTAAGTGAGGCCGCTTCGTGAGACAATGATGCCAAACCAGAAATGGTGAACATATCATCGTTTCTCGAAAGTATGTGATGCTGACGACTGCATAGGATGTTGAACCTTGTTAGATTAGGTCCATACCTGTGAGAGGGATTGGATTTGCAGGGAACCTTGACCTTCAGCCTACCTGTTTGTCTCGTCAATATGAACAGCTACAGTGGAACCCTGTACTAGTGCTATATGGTTTTCTCGCCGACGCGAAGCGCTGTTTCACTGCCGTCAACGACACAGCAGCCTTGATCCTCTTTTGCATTTCATATTGCATTGCATGGCATTTGCATTTCATTCGCATAGCAGGTGTTCGAGATTGGGTTTTGTTATCCTGATCCATTTTTCTTCGGAACTAGACATTAGCTTTTCAAGGAAGACAGAAGTGACTATGGAGCAGATTCAAGCTGAGTTGAGGGAAGCCCGAAGCCAAATGGGACAGTTTATGGTGGATATGCAAGCCTTGTGTCTGGACGATAAGATGCTTAGGGAGGAAGTTCATCAGTTGAAGACTCAGATGGGCTTGATCTCAAAAGTCATAAGAAACGGGTAAAGAAAGGAAGGCGATCATGTGCCAGAAGCTGCAGCAGAAATGGCTATTCCACCTTTACCTGAGGAACCTCTCCCAAGGCGTGAGGTGCCTCAAAGATCTTCTTGTCAACCTAAGGTTCCAGAATTTCCCTACCAGCAGCTATCTCCTGTTCCCCAAGGCAATCCTAGGATTAGGAGGTATGCTCAAAGGACGAAGCAGCTCGACAGAATCTTCGACCAGATCCCTATGACTTATGCTCAGTTGTTGCAACTCTTGCTTCAACTTTGTTTGGTTAAACTTTGGACTATGTCTCCACTTACTGGTAAGCCACCACCAGACTATGATGTAAGTGCCCATTGTGATTTCCATTATGGGGCACCGGGGCATAATATCGAGAACTGCAAAGCTTTTAAGCATAAAGTTCAAGACTTAATTGATTCGAAGGCAGTTGAATTCGCGTTGGGCGGCGTAAGCGTACCAGGTGGTCATATTCCATTCACAGCAAAAGAGGTGGATGTCCCTATCCTCTCCCCTGAAGTTGTATCACGTCAGGATTTTTTCTTGCAATCTGTGATTTCAGAGTCTCTGTGCCCACAACTATTGCCTGTTCCTGGGCCAAGCCTGAGGATGAAAGTACCGGAACAAAGGGAGTCCCCGATACCTCATACTCAGTCCCAAGACGTGTCAAATATTCAGAGTCAACGATCTTTTGGGTCTTTGCATCAGATATCTGTTCCCCACCAGAGTCAACGGACATACCGTCATCAGCCGCGTCAGCACGCCCGACCGAGACCAAGGAAGCCAAAGAGGCATTTCACTCAGCTGTCATTGTCGTACAGTCAGATATTGCCAGACTTGATCAAAGGTGGATTGATAGTGCCGAAGAAGGTTAATCCATAGATTCATCCTCTTTCGCCAGGTTTTGACGTAAGTTCCCATTGTGATTTCATTCTGGGGCACAGGGGCATTCAACCGAAGACTGCAAGGTGCTTAAGAGCAAGATTCAGACTCTGCTTGACTCCAACAGGTTTTCAATCACGCCTCAGGGTATTCAGATCAACGATCCTCAATCATCCAGTCATGTGGGTTCGACAGCTAATGTTATGGGGGGAATGCACCGAGAGCAGATGTTCAGAAGAGTATCAGACTGACTTCGACGAGAAATTCTAAAGATGACTGGTTCATCAGCAAATCAAGACTTGAAAGCCCAGTTCCCCAAAACTGACAATCTTTTTTATTTCTTTGCATTTGTAGTTTCTTTTTTGTTTAAGTGCGAACTTATTTATGAATTTCATTTGTAAGACGTATTTGTTTTTGATTGATAATGAAAATGAAATAAATATGCATGTTTTGATTAAATCCATTCATATTCACTCAAATACTTTTTTATTGATGTCAAACGCTTGTTTAAGCGGAATCCGAGGGAGGATGACGAAGTTTAAAGACGCAAAGCTTCCGATTATATGCTTTGGAATAAAACCTCTGCTAATGATGTACAGGCATTGTTTCAAATTCCTAAACACCGGAGAGATAAAGAGTTAATCCCTAGTTAACCCCTTTGAGCCTAGTAGTAGGAATTTCTTTCTGAAAACCAAAAACCCTCAATCTTAACCTGGGATAGGGTAGATGTCAGTTAATTTGGCCGAGCACCCAAATTGCAGAAGGGAGTATTCCCGTTCGAGGATCAATCACACTTGTATAGGTCGTACCTAAAGGACCACAGTGATTATCCAAGGAGTGAGACAGTCACAGTTCTTCCAACGAGTCAGACAAGCTGGTGTCACACGATTTGTTCCCGAAAAAAAATCAATAAAAAATAATAATAATAATAGAAAGCCAGCTAAGTCAATAACTTGAAAACTAGTGGTTTAGGCAAAAATTAGGGCATCCCGCTGGACTTCAAGAGAAGATATACTCCAAAGAGTCAGTCCAGGCAAAAATAGGGAAATTAGAAAAACGATATAAAACAAGTCGTGTGATTCCGGACACCAAAGTGAGTGACTGTCACTCCGAAAAACTTGTGGTTTCCTGAACCATCACTCCTGTCATTCAACCTTTGAGAGGTGAACGCTTGTGTCGAATTAGCTGAACATAGGATTGAGGAGCATCAAGGAGAATGGGTGGGTTAAAACAAACTTAGAGCCTTATATCCTTTCTTTCTATAACCGTGAACCTAACCACGTTACAACCTTCAAAAGTCCTAATTGAAGCAGGTTTGTTTCGAAAGCATACTTCGGTAAAGATCGCGTCGAAACTGACTCCTAAAAGAATTTCTTCTTACGTTGTGGGTATTGATATTGACATTCTGATAAGTGATACATTCACTATGTTACCACTTTTTTCCAGTGAACAGACTTGGATTTCAAAACTGTCATATGCATTGCATTAATATTATCATTTGCAAAATGAATGGTTTTACTTGCGAGTAAGCACTTGACATTAGGAGAGCTTCTACAATGCGGAGTTTGATCGAGATAAGATGCAAAACGCCGGAGAGCTCCGTTGAGCAGGGGCATGTTAAGGGATCACATAAGAGGAGTCAGTCATTCCAAGATTCAGTTAATCTGGGGCAATCAGGTCGAGATTCGATAAATCTCTCGAAGTCAAAGGCACTTCTCCAAATCATCTAGTCAAGGGCAAAGTCATTGGAGGCTGGGGCAAGCTACCCCAAGAGCACGAAAGCTCCTTATCTAGCAGACAATAAACTTGAAGTACCTCTTCGAGGTTCAAAATGCTGAAGCAGTTCATATCAAACCGCCAGGGTACAAAAATCTTAAGTTTCCTTTCAATGAAGGTTTTATAGAAGTCCTACAGGCTGGGGGGAAATCGGAAACAAAGGAACCGTTCCTCTCCATATCTTCAGAGCTTATCAAAGTTATGCAAGAAGGTTCAGTCAACCTTCAAGTTCAAAGTGAATGTCAGGAAGTCATAGAAAACATGTATCCAGATAGAGAATTTCTCAACCTCAGTTATACCTAAAGCCCAATCACACTTGGCACATCCACTGGAGTTGATATGTCTCTATCTCTACAAAGTGAGGATGTCAGGCCAGAAGTATCTCGCCCACGATAATATACAGTAGAGATCAGTTCATCCCCAACATGTTGGAATCCCGTACAATCAAGGTTATCCTCAGCAGGTCGAGATTGATATCTCTAGCAGAGTAGGATCATTTCCAACAAGTACGCGTGGGATTATCCCCAACAGTCCAACAGTGGAATGAAATCAGAATTTCGTTTTCCCCACAGAGTCTGAATGACTGGCTCTTTTCCCCTCAAAAGTCTAGGTCATTGACTCATTCCCCAAGCGGAAGTTGTTATTGTTGATTTTATTTTTCATTTCCCCAAACAGAGGTCGATGCTGATTCCCAGCTTACCTAATCCCCAGCCAAGTCAGCAAAGTAGCTTTCTTCCCTGAGATTATTTATCTCCATCCTCAGCAGAAAGAGCTTGGGACGATTCCCCAATAGATCTTATTCATAATCCCTAACAGATAGCGGATTAAATCTTCAGTAGAGCGGAATCTCTGACAGAATAGAGCCATCCTTCGGCAGTCCGCCTCGATTCCCAGCAGAGTTGTATGTTCCCCAGAATGTTATATTCTGGCAGACCATCCAGGGCTGATTTCCCCGGTAGAGTGGAGTTATTTGTCTCCAGCTGAGTTGTTAGTTCCCCAGAAGAGTTGTATTCTGGTAGGCCATCTGGGACATTTTCCTTAGCAGATTTTGACTTTGATCCCCAGCAGAGTGGGTCCGTTCTTAACAAAGCAGCGTTACCCAGAAGTTTTCTCGGAGGCCACCCAAGGCTTGTATTCCCCAGCATGAGCCCATTTGCGCTAGGCGTTCCTAGTCTTCCCCCAACGGAGTTTGTTTTCCTCTTTAGCATTTATTTTGCTAGGGTGGACCCTTTGCATTTGCATCGTGCATAGCATCCTCCCAAACGCGTAGCATTTCCATTTTGTATGGAGCATTATCCCATATTCAAACATGTGCATTTGAAACATAAGACAGGTTGTTACCTATTTGTTTCTAGTGGTATCTCCAGCAGACATTTATTTGTTTTCATTAACCCGTGTGATATCCAAACCCCGATTAATGGTATTTGCTCAAGTCCGTGTGGTATCTAGACCTTGGCTTCTTCCGGTGATTTCATTAAGCGCGTGTGGTATCCAGACCCCGACTTTCCTCTGGTTTATTCCATCAGCAGGTGAGGTATTCAGACCTTGGCTAGTGATAGTGACTGAATGCGGGTGGTATCCAAACCCCGACTTCCTCCGCTTATTCCATTAGCATGTGTGGTATCAAGACCATGGTAGATTATGTTGTACCCTTATGATATCGAGATCACGACAAATGTTATTACTTTTTCCCCACAGTGTCTAGACCTTGGCAACTACAGTTTCCGTTAGCCCGCGTGGTATCCAAACCCCGACTTATGTTTTTCCCCCAGCGGCGTCGCCTGACTTCGATCGATGGTGTTGTCATAAGCTCATGTGGTATCCAGACCTTGATGAGTATGTTGATGGTTTATTTTGCCCAGATAGTATTTAGACCATAGTGGTTTCAGATTCGTTCTGTCCGTTGAGTACCCAGACTCCGGTTAATCTCGTTGAGCGTTCATGCTCCGGTAATTTGAAAGATCCATCCAGTCCGTTGAGTATCCAGACTCTGGTTGATCTCGTTGAGCAATCAGGCTCCATCAAGTTGAAAGGTTCCTTATCCTCATATGGTATCTAGACCATGACAAGTTTATATGTGTTTTCTTTTTCCCGTATGGTATCCAGACCATGACAATATCATATGTGTTTTCCTTTGTTCGTTGAGTATCCAGACTCCAGTCAGTTTCATTGAGTGTTCAGCCTCTGGTAAACCTTGTTGGTTATTCCGTCTGTTGAGTATCCAGACTCCGGTCAATCTTCGTTGAGCACCAGCTTCTTACGTTGAGTATCCAGACTCCGACTTCTTTAAGTTGAGTATCCAGACTCCGGCCTTTTATGTTGAGTATCCAGACTCCAGCCTTTTACATTGAGTGTCCAGACTCCGACTTTTTACGTTGAGTATCTAAACTCCAGCTTTTTACGTTGAGTATCCAGACTCCGACTTACTACGTTGAGTATCCAGACTCCGACTTTTTTATGTTGTGTATCCAGACTCCGACTTATTATGTTGAGTATCCAGACTCCGACTTTTTTACGTTGAGTATCCAGACTTCGGCTTGTTACGTTGAGTATCCAGACTCTAGTTTGTTACGTTGAGTATCCAGACTCCGGTCAATCTTCGTTGAGCGTTCGGGCTCTGGTTTATTATGTTGAGTATCCAGACTTCGGTCAATCTTCGTTGAGCGTTCAGGCTCTGGTTTATTACGTTGAGTATCCAGACTTCGGCTGATGACTTATCTTGCCTATGTGGTATCCAGACCCTGGCAGATTATAAAATTCTCTCTCTCTCTCTCTCTCTCTCTCTCTCTCTCTCTCTCTCTCTCTCTCTCTCTCTCTCTCTCTCTCTCTCTCTCTCTCTCTCTCTCTCTCTCTCTCTCTCTCTCTCTCTCTCTCTCTCTTGTGCGGTATCCAGACCCCAACGGATTGTGATCTTCGATGGATGCGTCCATCTTATCTTTATTTATCCCCAACAAAGTTTATTCAGTTTCAGTTTCATTCTACGGTTGTCAAATTCTCGGGTTCTTTGGTATTCAACCGCCTTTTACCTCGAATGTTTGAAAGTCGTTCGCTTTTCATCCCTTCAGGTCCAAGTCGCTTGAATAGGGGCAGCTATTACACCCCAAAATTTGACCAACCTCTTTTCTTAATCTTTGGCTTATGTTTCATTGCATCTTAGCATCTTGCATATGCATAACATAGTTCTTACAGGGGATCAAGTGTTTGTTTGTGTACCATCCAAGAGGAAAGTCTTTATTGGTTTCAAGCTCAAGCAAAGGCACTGGTACAAACCATCAGAAGATTGTCAAGGGGTCCATAAGGTCTTATCACTTGTGTGAACATGAGGTAGAAGTTTGTTGAATACCTCATAGGTCATGGAAGAGTGGAAATGGTCACTCAGTTCATCTAAACAATGCTTAGGCAAAAAGGGTGAAATTAGGGTTTCATTTTTAATCAGGATAAATTTGTTTTTGAGAGCAAGACTTGTTTCCATGACTTTCCGTATTTCCTAAGGTGTTTGGGTATGGGATACTAACCATCAACTTTAAAACTTCAGTTGATCAGTTGATTGAAAATCAGGAGATTTGGAGAAAAGTCAACTATGCAGTGAAAAAAGTCAACTCCTGACTTTTTGAGGTCAAGATCATGATCCTTAATTTCAATATGACTAATGGGTGGGATTTGATCAAGAAAAGTCAAGGGAATCATGAAAAATCAAAGGTTGTTGAAAGTTGCCATTTTGGGAATTAGGGTTTTAGAAACTTTCCATTTTTGGAAAGTTTTATGTTTGGAACAGCCATCTTCAAAGCCATTTTTCTTCATGATCAAGGTTTCAAATGAACCTTTGGCCAACATAAAATTTGTTCCTTGTATTTCAAGCTTTCTTTTTAATACCAATTCATAATCATATGATATTTGGAGCTCAAGTTATGATCAATCAAAGTTGGAGATTTCAATGAGTTCAAAAGTTGTTAAGTTTGGGAAGATTTTTGCACCAATTTCATAACTTAGAATTTTTTTTCTAAGTTATTCATGAGAAGTTTGCTTACCACGATTTTCAACCACAAATTTCATGATCTTCCAATCCTCAAATCAAGATGACTCCAACATGAAATTTGTTCTACTCCATGCCCTCTTTCATTTGAGCACAAGATCAAAGCAAATGGAGTTGTGTGCACAAAGATATCATTACTCAAAGTTGGTGGTTTGAACATGTTTTCAAGACTCATATTGTGTAGAACTTTGGCATAACCTTGTATTTTCATCATACAACCTGTTGCATTCACAAACCATGCACATGAATTTACACTTTGAGCACACCAAACACTTCCCAAAATGGACCAACACAAGCATGTACCCTTGTTGTTCATTTTTGAATCCTTTGTCCAAACAAGAAAGAGACAAACCACCCTCATTCTGACCTTTTCAACCCCAACCTGTGCTGCTCTTCCCACTCCAACAGATCCACCTCCAATACAAGCATGCTCTTGTCCTTGTTCATCACCCACCATTGATGAAGGGAATTTTGAAATTGTGCAAATCTATCCATTGATCTTTCACCACAGCAAAATCCCCTTTTCACATCCTATTTAAGCTAACTAGAAGCTGGGAAAAACCCTAGCCTCCATTATTGCAAGAGAAACCAGAGTTTGTGAACCATTTTCAAATCTTCTAAAACCTAAAAAATTGCCTGTTGAAAACGGCATACCAGCAGCCCCTTCAACCACCCAATCACCTCATAAAATCATCCACACAACCCACAAATGACCTTTGGAAGGTGTTCAAACCTTTAAACCAGTCCAAAACTTCATATATATATATATATATATATATATATATATATATATATATATATATATATATATATATATATATATATATATATATATATATATATATATATATATATATATATATATATATATATATATATATATATATATATATATATATATATATATATATATATATATATATATATATATATATATATATATATATATATATATATATATATATATATATATATATATATATATATATATATATATATATATATATATATATATATATATATATATATATATATATATATATATATATATATATATATATATATATATATATATATATATATATATATATATATATATAAAAGGTCACTTGTTGAAAAAAGAAGAAAGCTCAAAGGAGGTACTGTGTGTCTGATGCTAGCTTACTTTGGAGTTTGCAAGAGGTAAGTATTTCTAAACACTCTATTCTATGCATCAGTGTCATCAAAACATTTTTGAGTTTGTTTGTGTTCTTGGAGTTTGTTAACTCTCTTTTGAAATGATGTTTTGTTACTATGATGACAAGTCTACTGGTATTGGATGTACAACACTGTTCATTTTTTTGCAAGTTGTTATCATTGAGAGATACACTTTGAGTTTGTTTGGTTGATGCTTGACATTCCCATGTCAAGTTTGCCTCTGATTTGTCTGAGCTATGTGTGGTGCTTGTTTTTGTTTATGCTTGCTGTCATGAGGGTTTAGGCTTGCTTTGCTTCACTTCCAGTTTAGTGTTTTTAGGTTGTTTAGTTTGGTTGGCCTATGTGGGACTCAATATGTATTCATTGCTATTGTGCTAGTTCTTTAGGAATACATAGCATATTGGTTATTTTGGGCTGAGAGGTATTCTACATAGGTGCTTACCTTACTGTCAATATCTCTGGTTGAGGGTAGGTTCAGCAGTTTGGTAACTGTCATTAATAAGCTAGAATTCATTGATTAAGCTGGGTTGTTCTAACTTGTTTGCTCAACTGTACCATTCCTGTTGCAAAACCAGTGTGGCATTGTTATGACCGCGGGCTGTCATTTAGGGGGTTTATTGCCATAAGGTTTGTAAACTTGCATTTGTGAACAAGATTTGGACTATTGGTTATTGGTTAGCCTTGTTATGTTGAGATCCATAGTTATTGTCAGGATTTGTTTTTGAGGATTTAATTTGCCAACTCATTATTGGCTGCCTAAACCTTTTTAACAAGAATTGGATTTGTGCTTAGCAAGGTGTTAGTTCTCATCATGGGACAGTTTTGAATTGGTGTGTGAGTTTTGGTATTATGACAACTAGACTGTTGTTGTCTTGAGATAAGGATTTAGTACAGTCAACCCTCTTCATTTGATAAGATTCTGTTGCCCTTTGGTTTTAGTACTGTGCTTGTTGTCCAGCTTTTTTTTGAAAGGTTTGTCAATTTGGTTTTCTCATCAGTTTTGCCTTAAACCCTTGAGAATTTATCTAAGGTCATCTCAATGCCTTTGTGTCTAGTTTGCTAGCTTGATTGTGATTTTGTCTTGGCAAGTTTGAGAGTTTTCATCTAATCTTTATGGACGTAGTGTGTGTTTTTGACAAATCAAGATTGGTACTGTCATGAGATAAAGGGTTTGACTGGTGCCATCAAGTCTTGGGCTTATGATGCATTAGGTTTGGTTAGTTCATGATGGCAAATCATAGACAGTCTAGAAGAGGCTTCTTTGAGGCTTTAGGTTTGTGGGACTCATTTCTATTTGGAACCATGAGGACAGTTTGGTGTGGTTCAGGTTGGGATCCTATTGACCATTATTGGCATTTTGGTGCTTTAGGTAGGATTTTTGAGTCTAGATTGAGAAATTCAGGTGGCTTTCTCTGCTAGCATGCTCTGGAGGGAAGGGTTTTTTGTTGTAGTCATAACAGATGGGGGTTTACATTTCATTGAATTTACCTTGATGCTTGGCTTGCTATCCAAGTTTGCAGGAAGGTTAGTCAACCTAGATTCCATCAAGACTGTTAGACTTTGATAGGATTATCATAAGCAGGCTGGTTAAGGGTGGTAAATTCAGTGGATTTTCTGTTAATGTACCTTGATGAGAGGGAGACTATCATCATGAGTCTAGTTATTTCCTTAGCAGAATGGATGATAATTGGTGGACTTATTGCACTAATGTTTACATAACCAAATTGTTTGGCTGCTTCTGTTTTCAAATAAACTCCTTGGATCACACTTGTTGTGTTGGAAAACTTTCAATCATGTTGGCTACTATTAGAATCATGTATTTATGGGCCTTAGCATAGGATTTGGAAACTCTTGATGTATGATGTTTAAGACTGATGTTTAGGAATGCTTAACACCAAGATTACTTTAAGCATATTTATGCATGCCTTTGCCATGTGGTTTTGAGGATCTGTCGTGATGTGCTTGGTAGTATCATTGGCCTTTTTAGTATTCTGTTGAGAACCTATACCATGTTTTGACAGCATCCTTCATCCAATCTCAGTTTGTCTCTTAGAATTGCTGATTTAGGTTCATGGCTGCTCCCTATTTGAGACAATTAGGTTTCATGTGTTTTTATGTGGATTTGATTGGTTAAAACCCTGATGTTTGAATCGGTAAAACTCAATGAGTGTCCCAACGGGTATACATTGTGGTTTGGGAGCTGCTGCCATAATCCATCAGTGGATGTTGATGTGGTAAAAAACCTGCTGCTGCTGTGACTGTTGTTCAGCTGAGTCTTTAAGAGCATTAGCATGATGGATTTGCTTTGTTCTACCAAGGATTGTTGTTGGTTTAAGTAGGCTGATTCTTTTTTTTTGGTTATCAATGTATTTGAGGGTTGGTTAACATGTTTATATCAAAGGATGTCTGCTTCAGTCTTGGCAACACAATATTGGTAGATTAAGTTGGTTGTATGAGCCTATCCATGTCATAAGCTGTTGTCCAGTTTGGATTTGTTTGAGTTGCGAACATAGAGTTTTAGTGTGGTTGATGCTGAGCCCTTATTGTTGTTGGCCATTAGTATCTATGCTGGTGTAAATTGGCTTTTGCTGATGTAGTGAAGAGAGGGTTGTTTCCCCTAGAACTGTTTGGTGTTAGGATAAGATTGTGTCAATTGGTGGACCTTTTGTATTGGGGTTGTGCCTACTGGCTAGGCAAGTTGGAGGGTTTTGACCAATTTAGTCCCATCAGGTTTTGGCTGTTGCTGTAGAGCTGTCCAAGTTCATAACAGATTAGAGTTTCTTCTATGTTGGCACATTTGAGTTGTTGATGAGCCTACTGTCCCAGCTTTTGTTGTTGAGGTCATTGCTTTGTTTCTTTTATCAGGCTTGCATTTAGTCTTTAGAGCTTAATTAGGCTTACTCCATGTCTTGGATGAGATGGTCAGATTGCAGGGCATGCCCTCACTTTGTGTGGCTGTGAAGCCAGTGTAGTATAGATTACAGTTGTTGTCTTGGTCTGTTGATTAAGCGTTGTCGACACACAATACTTCAATTTCACCAACTTGCAACTCGTATATCTTTTTATTGGTCTGAGTTTTGTTAAGTGAATTTCCTGTCATGAACAATTGTTGAACATATACCACAAAGATCAGGTTTTGGCTCAGTCATTTTGCATTGGCTGCAATTATTGACAAAGTTATTTTTTGGATTCTGTGGCAACAACTTTGAGAGTGCCTTTGCAGCCTCACTTTTCTGGAATTTGTTGTGTTGGATTCATGTTGTGCTTAACTAATGATATGTTTGAATGATAATTGTTTGAAGTTGTGATAGTGTTGGTTCCGTCACAAACAGTCTCGCACTTTCAGTCCCAAACTTCACCCTTTGCAACTCAACAGCCATATTTTGATTCAGTAGGATTTAAGATTCCTCTTTGAACATGATTACTCTACACCATATTTGAAACTTGCTCGAACCCTTGTTTGATCCTAGATGCATCAGTTTCAACCTTTAAACTCCAAAATGCATTTCAAACTCCACATGTGTGTGAGCCATTGGATTTTATTTTGTGTGCATAATTTGGAAAAACTAACAGCACCTTTGTCATCCTTGTGAAATTTCAAGTGAGATGGACTTTTGTTTCATGGAATTTGGTTGAGATTTCAAGGAGTTTGGATTGAAAACTCATTTGGATAGCTTGCCTTGTTTTTTTTGCCTAGTCACACGCATGCTTTTGGTACTTGTATTTATGGGGTCGCATTAATACACGGATGTATCGCCACCCCAGTGGTTAATGCCTTGCCATATCACGCCCATGTCCCTGTTCGAGCCCAGCTGGGGCGTTTTTTGCTTCTTTTATTTTATTTTATTTTTCACGTTTTATATTTGTTCTTTTCTTTTCCTTTTTCTATCACATGCGTGCGCTGGTTGGGATGGTTATGATCTGGGCCTGCAACCATGAGGTCAAGGGTTCAACCCCATGTGAAAGCATTTCTTCTTTTTTTTAGCACTTATTTGTTTTGTCTTAATTCTTTTCCTTTTTATTTTATTTATTTTTAAAATAGTTCTTTTTTAATATTATAAAAAAAACCAAAAAAATCTTGTTTTATTACTTTAATGTGTTATTTTATCTTGCTTTCTTTTTATTTTATTTTATTTCCTTCTTCTTTTGTTTTATTTATTTTGAAATAGTTTTAAATGTCTAAAAAACCAAAAAAAAATCATTTCTTAGTATTTTAGTGTGATAAATTATTTTTCTTCTTTTTATTTTAATTTTCATTTTAATTTTCATTTTAGTTTGTCATTTTTATTTTGAATTAACAAATTAATGTGTTTTCTCTTCCATTTTATTTTATCATTTTCTTTTCTTTTTTCCTTTCATTTGTGAGTGAATTATTTGGTGTTTACTTGGCCTTGTGACACGATCCCCCTAGGATTCCTAGTTCCTCCGTTTAGGATGGGAGTAGGAGAGACATTAGGTGTTCAATCCTATGCATGATAACATTAGGTTAGTTCCCCTTTCACCCCAACTTTAGGAGCATTGTGCATGATAACATTAGGTTAGTTTTCCCCTTTCACCCCAACTTTAGGAGTATTGTGCATGATAACTTTAGGGTTCATTTTCCCCTTAGTTTGAGTCTTTCTCTTCTCATCTCCTAAACATCTCAAAACACCTAATAAAGAAAGATTTGTGTTGTACGCTATGAGCCTTAAGTACTCGAGGAATGATGGTCGGGGGCCTCCTCTCAATTATCTAGAGTGTTTAGCATATGCCATTTGGGCGATATGTGACGCATTCGCTCTCGAGTCATAGTCTTTAGTGCGACATGAGTTTCAAACCATAACTCAATCCACTTCCTGTCTTATTCCCTTTTCGTAGGTTTTCTCTTATCGTTTCCTTTCCCTCTCTTTGGGATAAATAACGAACGGTGGCGACTCTTCTGTCATTGCTGGCCCCTCTTCGCAGTGATGCGACAACAATGTCTTGCTTATCTATCCCAAGATTCAGTATGTTAATCAAATTCTTAAAACATAGGGAAACATGAATCTAATACCCTAAATTTAGCCATATTTTTATCATGCATTCCAAGCAGCAGAAGTATCAAAAGATATGCATGGTGGTCTCTATTAATAGAAAATTGAACAAGATAAGCTTAAACCAGCTCATAACACATATCAAGGCACACATCATTCCCTCTACCTTTTTGCCATCTTTTGGAAAAGGCATAGATCAAAAAACAAGTGCAATACTTCCAAGCAAGGATCAAAATAGAAAAAATAATAACCAACAACTTCTTATGAACACTAGATACAAGCAATGTCCTTTCTTCAATCGTCACATATCATCATCTCCCTTTAATTTTCTAAAACTAGGCAAGCGGTAACAAACATATCTAGCCCAGAATGTGAAAATGAACTAGATGACAAAAACACAGGAACACGTACCACAAAGTTTCAATAGCGGCAAGTTTGTTCTTCAGACTTTAAAATGTCAAACATAATGTCTAACACAATGTGTTTGACACTGTACTTTTGTAGTTGCAACACCAAATTAGGTTGAAAAATCTTCAACATTTATACACAAAAAGTAGATTAGTTTCATCATCATGTGCACATATGTTGGACACAATGTCTTGCTCATCTTTCCCATGATTCAGTATGTTACTTATATTCTTAAAACATGGGGCAACTTGCATGTCATACCCTAAATTTACCCAAATTTTTTCCCTTTCATCTAAATTAGCATGACATGAGCTTCCCATTTTATCATGCATTCCAAACAGCGATAGGATCAAAAAATATGCATGGTGGTCGCTATGAGTAGAAAATTGAGCAAGATAAGTTTAAACCAGCACATAACAATATCATTGGCACACATCATACACTCTCTCTTTTTTCCATAATTTGGAAAAGGCATAGATAAAAAACTAGAGCAATACTTTCAAGCAAGGATCAGAAAAGAAAAAAATAGAAACCTACAACTTCTTATGAACACTAGATAGAAGCAACGTCCTTTCTTGAATCTCCGCATAACACCATCTCCCGTTAATTTTCTAAAAATAGACAAGCAGTAACAAAAATATCTAGCCCGGAATGGGAACATGTATTAGATAACAAAAACACAAAAACATATACCATAAAATTTCAATAGCGGCAAGTTTGTTCTTCAGACGGACAAATGTCAAACATAATGTGTAGCACAATGTGTATGACAATGTACTTATTTAGTCGCAACACCAAGTTAGGTTGAAGAATCTTCAAAATATATACATAAAAAAAAGATTAGTTTCATTAACTAGTGTACAGATGTTGGACACAATGTCTTGCTCATCTTTCCCAAGATTCAGTATGTTATTCAAATTCTTAAAACTTGGGGAAACATGAATGTAATACCCTAAATTTACCCATATTTTTTTCTTTTCATCTAAATCAGCATGACATGAGCTTTCCATTTTATCATGCATTCCAAGCAGCGGAAGTATCAAAAGATATGCATAGTGGTCGCTATTAATAGAAAATTGAACAAGATAAGCTTAAACCAGCTCATAACACATATCAAGGCATACATCATTCACACTTCGTTTTTGCCATCATTTGGGATAGGCTTAGATAAAAAAACCAGAGCAATACTTCCAAGCAAGGATCAAAATAGAAAAAATAATAACCAATAACTTCTTAAGAGCACTAGATACAAGCAATGTCCTTTCTTCAATCGCCACATATCATCATCTCCGTTTAATTTTCTAAGAATAGGCAAGCGATAACAAACATATCTAGCCCAGAATGTGAAAATGAACTAGATGACAAAAACACAGGAACACGTACAACAAAGTTTTAATAGCGGCAAGTTTGTTCTTCAGACATAAAAATGTCAAACATTATGTCTAACACAATGTGTATGACAATGTACTTTTGTAGTCGCAACACCAAATTAGGTTGAAAAATCTTCAACATTTATACATAAAAAGTAGATTAGTTTCATCAACATGTGTACACATGTTGGACATAATGTCTTGCTTATCTATCCCGAGATTCAATATGTTACTCAAAGCCTAAACACTTGGGGAAATATCAATGCCATTCCCTAAATTTACCCTAATTTTTTTCTTTTCATCTAAATCAGCATCACATGAGCTTTCCATTTTACCATGCATTCCAAGCAGCAGAAGTATCAAAAGATATGCATGGTGGTCGCTATTAATAGAAAATTGAACAAGATAAGCTTAAACCAGCTCATAACACATATCAAGGCACACATCATTCACTCTACCTTTTTGACATCTTTTGGAAAAGGCATAGATCAAAAAACAAGTGCAATACTTCCAAGCAAGGATCAAAATAGAAAAAATAATAACCAACAACTTCTTATGAACACTAGATACAAGCAATGTCCTTTCTTCAATCGTCACATATCATCATCTCCCTTTAATTTTCTAAAACTAGGCAAGCGGTAACAAACATATCTAGCCCAGAATGTGAAAATGAACTAGATGACAAAAACACAGGAACACGTACCACAAAGTTTCAATAGCGGCAAGTTTGTTCTTCAGACTTTAAAATGTCAAACATAATGTCTAACACAATGTGTTTGACACTGTACTTTTGTAGTCGCAACACCAAATTAGGTTGAAAAATCTTCAACATTTATACACAAAAAGTAGATTAGTTTCATCATCATGTGCACATATCTTGGACACAATGTCTTGCTCATCTTTCCCATGATTCAGTATGTTACTTAAATTCTTAAAACTTGGGGAAACATGAATGTAATACCTTAAATTTACCCATATTTTTTTCTTTTCATCTAAATTAGCATGACATGAGCTTTCCATTTTATCAGGCATTCCAAGCAGCGGAAGTATCAAAAGATATGCATGGTGGTCACTATTAATAGAAAATTGATCAAGATAAGCTTAAACCAGCTCATAACACATATCAAGGAACAAATCATTCACTCTGACTTTTTGCCATAATTTGGAAAAGGCATAGATCAAAAAACAAGAGCAATACTTCCAAGCAAGGATCATAATAGAAAAAATAATAACCAACAACTTCTTATGAACACTAGATACAAGCAATGTCCTTTCTTCAATCGCCACATATCATCATCTCCCTTTAATTTTCTAAAAATAGGCAAGCGGTAACAAACATATCTAGCCCAGAATGTGAAAATGAACTAGATGACAAAAACACAGGAACAAGTACCACAATGTTTCAATAGCAGCAAGTTTGTTCTTCAGACTTTAAAATGTAAAACATAATGTCTAGCACAATGTGTATGACACTGTACTTTTATAGTCGCAACACCAAATTAGGTTGAAAAATCTTCAACATTTATACACAAAATGTAGATTAGTTTCATCATCATGTGCACATATGTTGGACACAATGTCTTGCTCATCTTTCCCATGATTCAGTATGTTACTTAAATTCTTAAAACATGGGGCAACATGCATGTCATACCCTAAATTTACCCAAATTTTTTTCTTTTCATCTAAGTTAGCATGACATGAGCTTCCAATTTTATCATGCATTCCAAGCAGCGAAAGTATCAAAAAATATGCATGGTGGTCGCTATGAGTAGAAAATTGAGCAAGATAAGTTTGAAACAGCGCATAAAAATATCATTGGCACACATCATTCACTCTCTTTTTTCCATAATTTGGAAAAGGCATAGATCAAAAACTAGAGCAATACTTTCAAGGAAGGATCAGAAAAGAAAAAAATAGAAACCAAAAACTTCTTATAAACACTAGATAGAAGCAACGTCCTTTCTTGAATCTCCACATAACACCATCTCCCGTTAATTTTCTAAAAATAGGCAAGCAGTAACAAAAATATCTAGCCTGAAATGGGAACATGTATTAGATAACAAAAACACAAGAACATATACCATAAAATTTCAATAGCGGCAAGATTTTTCTTCAGACGGACAAATGTCAAACATAATGTCTAGCACAATGTGTATGACAATGTACTTATGTAGTCGCAACACCAAGTTAGGTTGAAGAATCTTCAAAATTTATACATAAAAAAAGATTAGTTTCATCAACAAGTGTACATATGTCGGACACAATGTCTTGCTCATCTTTCCTAAGATTCAGTATGTTAATCAAATTCTTAAAACTTGGGGAAACATGAATGTAACACCCTAAATTTACCCATATTTTTTTCTTTTCATCTAAATCAGCATGGCATGAGCTTTCCATTTTATCATGCATTCCAAGCAGCGGAAGTATCAAAAGATATGCATGGTGGTCGCTATTAATAGAAAATTGAACAATATAAGCTTAAACCAGTATATAACACATATCAAGGCACACATCATTCACTCTTCGTTTTTGCCATCACTTGGGAAAGGCATAGATAAAAAAACAAGAGCAATACTTCAAAGCAAGGATGAGAATAGAAAAAATAATAACCAATAACTTCTTATGAACACTAGATACAAGCAACGTCCTTTCTTCAATCTCCACATATCATCATCTCCCTTTAATTTTCTAAAAATACGCAAGCGGTAACAAACATATCTAGCCCAGAATGTGAAAATGAACTAGATGACAAAAACACAGGAACACGTACCACAAAGTTTCAATAGCGGCAAGTTTGTTCTTCAGACATAAAAATGTCAAACATAATGTCTAGCACAATGTGTATGACACTGTACTTTTGTAGTCGCAATACCAAATTAGGTTGAAAAATCTTCAACGTTTATACATAAATAGTATATTAGTTTCATTAACATGTGTAAACATGTTGGATACAATGTCTTGCTTATATATCCTGAGATTCAGTATGTTACTCAAAGTCTAAACACTTGGGGAAAGATCAATGTCATTCCCTAAATTTACCCTAATTTTTTTCTTTTCATCTAAATCAGCATGACATGAGCTTTCCATTTTATCATGGATTCCAAGCAGCGGAAGTATCAAAAGATATGCATGGTGGTCGCTATTAATAGAAAATTGAACAAGATAAGCTTAAACCAGCTCATAACACATATCAAGGCACACATCATTCACTCTTCCTTTTTTCCATAATTTGGAAAAGGCATAGATAAAAAAACAAGAGCAATACTTCCAAGCAAGGATCAGAATAGAAAAAATAATAACCAACAACTTCTTATGAACACTAGATACAAGCAATGTCCTTTCTTCAATCTCCACATATCATCATCTCCCTTTAATTTTCTAAAAATATGCAAGCGGTAACAAACATATCTAGCCCAGAATGTGAAAATGAACTAGATGACAAAAACACAGGAACAAGTACCACAAAGTTTCAAAGCTGCAAGTTTGTTCTTCAGACATTAAAATGTCAAACATAATGTCGAGCACAATGTGTATGATACTGTACTTTTGTAGTCGCAACACCAAATTAGGTTGAAAAATCTTCAACATTTATACATAAAAAGTAGATTAGTTTCATCAACATGTGCATATATGTTGGACACAATGTCTTGCTCATCTTTCCCATGATTCAGTATGTTACTTAAATTCTTAAAACATGGGGCAACATGCATGTCATACCCTAAATTTACCCAAATATTTTTCTTTTCATCTAAATTAGCATGACATGAGCTTCCCATTTTATCATGCATTCCAAGCAGCGAAAGTATCAAAAAATATGCATGGTGGTCGCTATGAGTTGAAAATAGAGCAAGATAAGTTTAAACCAGCGCATAACAATATCATTGGCATACATCATTCACTCTCTCTTTCTTCCATAATTTGGAAAAGGCTTAGATCAAAAAACTAGAGGAATACTTTCAAGCAATGATCAGAAAAGAAAAAAATAGAAACCAACAACTTCTTATGAACACTAGATAGAAGCAACGTCCTTTCTTGAATCTCCACATAACACCATCTCCCGTTAAGTTTGTAAAAATAGGCAAGCAGTAACAAAAATATCTAGCCCAGAATGGGAACATGTATTAGATAACAAAAACACAGGAACATATACCAGAAAATTTCAATAGCGACAAGTTTGTTCTTCAGACGGACGAATGTCAAACATAATGTCTAGCACAATGTGTATGACAAGGTACTTATGTAGTCGAAACACCAAGTTAGGTTGAAGAATCTTTAAAATTTATACATAAAAAAAAGATTAGTTTTATCAACAATTGTACAGATGTTAGACACAATGTCTTGCTCATCTTTCCCAAGATTTTGTATGTTAATCAAATTCTTAAAACTTGGGGAAACATGAATGTAATACCTTAAATTTACCCATATTTTTTTCTTTTCATCTAAATTAGCATGACATGAGCTTTCCATTTTATCAGGCATTCCAAGATGCGGAATTATCAAAAGATATGCATGGTGGTCGCTATTAATAGAAAATTGATCAAGATAAGCTTAAACCAGCTCATAACACATATCAAGGCACAAATCATTCACTTTGACTTTTTGCCATAATTTGGAAAAGGCATAGATCAAAAAACAAGAGCAATACTTCCAAGCAAGGATCATAATAGAAAAAATAATAACCAACAACTTCTTATGAACACTAGATACAAGCAATGTCCTTTCTTCAATCGCCACATATCATCATCTCCCTTTAATTTTCTAAAAATAGGCAAGCGGTAACAAACATATCTAGCCCAGAATGTGAAAATGAACTAGATGACAAAAACACAGGAACAAGTACCACAAAGTTTCAATAGCGGCAAGTTTGTTCTTCAGACTTTAAAATGTTAAACATAATGTCTAGCACAATGTGTATGACACTGTACTTTTGTAGTCGCAACACCAAATTAGGTTGAAAAATCTTCAACATTTATGCACAAAAAGTATATTAGTTTCATCATCATGTGCACATATGTTGGACACAATGTCTTGCTCATCTTTCCCATGATTCAGTATGTTACTTATATTCTTAAAACATGGGGCAACTTGCATGTCATACCCTAAATTTACCCAAATATTTTTCTTTTCATCTAAATTAGCATGACATGAGCTTCCCATTTTATCATGCATTCCAAGCAGCGAAAGTATCAAGAAATATGCATGGTGGTCTCTATGAGTAGAAAATTGAGCAAGATAAGTTTAAACCAGCGCATAACAATATCATTGGCACACATCATTCACTCTCTCTTTTTTCCATAATTTGGAAAAGGCTTAGATCAAAAAAACTAGAGCAATACTTTCAAGCAAGGATCAGAAAAGAAAAAAATAGAAACTAACAACTTCTTATGAACACTATATAGAAGCAAAGTCCTTTCTTGAATCTCCACTAACACCATCTCCCGTTAATTTTCTAAAAATAGGCAAGCAGTAACAAAAATAACTAGCTCGAAATAGGAACATATATTATATGACAGAAACACAGGAACATATAACAGAAAAATTCAATAACACCAAGTTTGTTCTTCAGACGGACAAATGTCAAACGTAATGTCTAGCACAATGTGTATGGCAATGTACTTATGTAGTCGCAACACCAATTTAGGTTGAAGAATCTTCAAAATTTATACATAAAAAAAGGTTAGTTTCATCAACAAGTGTACAGATGTTGGACACAATGTCTTGCTCATCTTTCCCAAGATTCAGTATGTTAATCAAATTCTTAAAACTTGGGGAAACATGAATGTAATACCCTAAATTTACCCATATTCTTTTTTCTCATCTAAATCAGCATGACATGAGCTTTGCATTTTATCATACATTCCAAGCAGTGGAAGTATCAAAAGATATGCATGGTGGTCGCTGTTAATAGAAAATTGAACAAAAAAGCTTAAACCAGATCATAACACATATCAAGGCACACATCATTCACTCTTCCTTTCTGCCATTATTTGGAAAAGGCATAGATCAAAAAACAAGAGCAATACTTCCAAGCAAGGATCAGAATAGAAAAAATAATAACCAATAACTTCTTATGAACACTAGATACAAGCAATGTCCTTCCTTCAATCGCCACATATCATCATCTCCCTTTAATTTTCTAAAAATAAGCAAGCGGTACCAAACATATCTAGCCCTGGATGTGAAAATGAACTAGATGACAAAAACACAGGAACACATACCATAAAGTTTTAATAACGGCATGTTTTTTCTTCAGACATAAAAATGTCAAACATAATGTCTAGCACAATGTGTATGACACTGTACTTTTGTAGTCGCAACACCAAATAGGTTTAAAAATCTTCAACATTTATACATAAAAAGTAGATTAGTTTCATCAACATGTGTACACATGTCGGACACAATGTCTTGCTTATCTATCCCGAGATTCAGTATGTTACCCAAAGACTAAACACTTGGGGAAATATCAATGTCATTCCCTAAATTTAACCTAATTTTTTTCTTTTCATCTAAATCAGCATGACATGAGCTTTCCATTTTATCATGTATTCCAAGCAGCGGAAGTATCAAAAGATATGCATGGTGGTCGCTATTAATAGGAAATTGAACAAGATAAGCTTAAACCAGCTAATAACACATATCAAGGCACACATCATTCACTCTCCCTTTTTGCCAGCATTTGGAAAAGGCATAGATTAAAAAACAAGGGGAATACCTCGAAGCAAGGATTAGAATAGAAAAAATAATAACCAACAACTTCTTATGAACACTAGATACAAGCAATGTCCTTTTTTCAATCGCCATATATCATCATCTCGCTTTAATTTTCTAAAAATAGGCAAGCGGTACCAAACATATCTAGCCCAGAATGTGAAAATGAACTAGATGACAAAAACACAGGAACACGTACCACAAAGTTTCAATAGAGGCAAGTTTGTTCTTCAGACATAAAAATGCCAAACATAATGCAGTGTGTATGACACTGTACTTTTGTAGTCGCAACACCAAATTAGGTTGAAAAATCTTCAACATTTATACATAAAAAGTAGATTAATTTCATCAACATGTGTACACATGTTGGACACAATGTCTTGCTTATCTATCCCGAGATTCAGTATGTTACTCATAGTCTAAACACTTCGGGAAATATCAATATCATACCCTAAATTTACCCAAATTTTTTTCTTTTCATCTAAATCAGCATGACATGAGCTTTCCATTTTATCATGCATTCCATGCAGCGAAAGTATCAAAAAATATGCATGGTGGTCGCTATGAATAGAAAATTGAGTAAGATAAGTTTAAACCAGCTCATAACAATATCATAGGCACACATCATTCACTCTCACTTTTTCCATAATTTGGAAAAGGCATAGATCATAAAACTAGAGCAATACTTTCAAGCAAGGATCAGAAAAGAAAAAATAGCAACCAATAATTTCTTATGAAAACTAGATAGAAGCAACGCCCTTTCTTGAATCTCCACATAACACCATCTCCCGTTAATTTTCTAAAAATAGGCAAGCGGTAACAAAAATATCTATCCCAGAATGGGAACATGTATTAGATAACAAAAATACAGGAACATATACACGAAAAGTTCAATAGCGGCATGTTTGTTCTTCAGACGGACACTTGTCAAACATAATGTCTAGCTCAATGTGTATGACAATGTACTTATGTAGTCATAACACCAAGTTAGGTTGAAAAATATTCACAATTTATACATAAAAAAGAAGATGTTGGAAACAATGTCTTGCTCATCTTTCCCAAGAATCAGTATGTTACTTAAATTCTTAAAACATGGGTCAACATGAATGTCATACCCTAATTTACCAAAAAAAAATTCTTTTCATCTATATTAGCATGAAATGAGCTTTCCATTTTATCATGCATTCCAAGCAGCGAAAGTATCAAAGAATAAGCATGGCGGTCGCTATAAATAGAAAATTGAGCAAGATAAGTTTAAACCAGCTCATAACAATATCATAGGAACACCTCATCCACTCTCCCCTTTTTCCATAATTTGGAAAAGGCATAGATCAAAAACCTAGAGCAATACTTTCAAGCAAGGATCAGAAAAGAAAAAATAGCAACCAACAACTTCTTATGAACACTAGATAGAAGCAACGTCCTTTCTTGAATCTCCACATAACATCATCTCCCGTTAATTTTCTAAAAATAGACAAGCGGTAACAAAAATATCTAGCATGGAATGGGAACATGTATTAGATAACAAAAACACTGGAACATATACCATAAAATTTTAATAGCGGCAAGTTTGTTCTTCAGACGGACACATGTCAAACATAATGTCTAGCACAATGTGTATGACAATGTACTTATGTAGTCACAGCACCAAGTTAGGTTGAAAAATATTCAAAATTTATACATAAAAAAGAAGATTAGTTTCATCAACAAGTGTACAAATGTTGGACACAATTGCTTGCTCGTCTTTCCCAAGATTCAGTATGTTACTTAAATTCTTAAAACAAGGGGCAACATGAATGTCATACCCTAAATTTACCCAAATTTTTTTCTTGTCATCTAAGTCAGCCTGACATTAGCTTTCCATTTTATCATGCATTCCAAGCAGCGAAAGTATCAAAAAATATGCATGGTGGTCGCTATGAATAGAAAATTGAGCAAGATAAGTTTAAACCAGCTCATAACAATATCATAGGCACACATCATTCAATCTCCCTTTTTTCCATAATTTAGAAAAGGCATAGATCATAAAACTAGAGCAATACTTTCAAGCAAGGATCATAAAAGAAAAAATAGCAACCAACAACTTCTTATGAAAACTAGATAAAAGCAACGTCCTTTCTTGAATCTCCACATAACACCATCTCCTGTTAATTTTCTAAAAATAGGCAAGCGGTAACAAAAATATCTATCCCAGAATGGGAACATGTATCAGATAACAAAAATACAGGAACATATACCAGAAAAGTTCAATAGCGGCATGTTTGTTCTTCAGACGGACACATGTCAAACATAATGTCTAGCTCAATTTGTATGACAATGTACTTATGTAGTCATAACACCAAGTTAGGTTGAAAACTATTCACAATTTATACATAAAAAAGAAGATGTTGGAAACAATGTCTTCCTCATCTTTCCCAAGATTCAGTATATTACTTAAATTCTTAAAACATGGGTCAACATGAATGTCATACCCTAATTTACCAAAAAAAAATTCTTTTCATCTATATTAGCATGACATGAGCTTTCCATTTTATCATGCATTCCAAGCAGCGAAAGTATCAAAGAATAAGCATGGCGGTCGCTATAAATAGAAAATTCAGCAAGATAAGTTTAAACCAGCTCATAGCAATATCATAGGAACACCTCATTCACTCTCCCTTTTTTCCATAATTTGGAAAAGGCATAGATCAAAAACCTAGAGCAATACCTTCAAGCAAGGATCAGAAAAGAAAAAATAGCAACCAACAACTTCTTATGAACACTAGATAGAAGCAACGTCCTTTCTTGAATCTCCACATAACATCATCTCCGGTTAATTTTCTAAAAATAGGCAAGCGGTAACAAAAATATCTAGCATGGAATGGGAACATGTATTAGATAACAAAAACACTGGAACATATACCATAAAATTTCAATAGCGGCAAGTTTGTTCTTCAGACGGACACATGTCAAACATAATGTCTAGCACAATGTGTATGACAATGTACTTATGTAGTCACAACACCAAGTTAGGTTGAAATATATTCAAAATTTATACATAAAAAAGAAGATTAGTTTCATCAACAAGTGTACAAATGTTGGACACAATCTCTTGCTCATCTTTCCCAAGATTCAGTATGCTACTTAAATTCTTAAAACTAGGGGCAACATGAATGTCATACCCTAAATTTACCCAAATTTTTTTCTTTTCATCTAAATCAACATGACATGAGCTTTCCATTTTATCATGCATTCCAAGCAGCGGAAGTATCAAAAAAATATGCATGGTGGTCGCTATGAATAGAAAATTGAGCAAGATAAGTTTAAACCAGCTCATAACAATATCATAGGCACACATCATTCACTCTCCCTTTTTTCCATAATTTGGAAAAGGCATAGATCATAAAACTAGAGCAATACTTTCAAGCCAGGATCAGAAAAGAAAAAATAGCAACCAACAACTTTTTATGAAAACTAGATAGAAGCAACGTCCTTTCTTGAATCTCCACATAACACCATCTCCCATTAATTTTCTAAAAATAAGCAAGCGGTAACAAAAATATCTATCCCAGAATGGGAACATGTATTAGATAACAAAAATACAGGAACATATACCAGAAAATTTCAATAGCGGCATGTTTGTTCTTCAGACGGACACATGTCAAACATAATGTCTAGCTCAATGTGTATGAAAATGTACTTATGTAGTCATAACACCAAGTTAGGTTGAAAAATATTCACAATTTATACATAAAAAAGAAGATGTTGGAAACAATGTCTTGCTCATCTTTCCCAAGATTCAGTATATTACTTAAATTCTTAAAACATGGGTCAACATGAATGTCATACCCTAATTTACCAAAAAAAATTTCTTTTCATCTATATTAGCATGACATGAGCTTTCCATTTTATCATGCATTCCAAGCAGCGAAAGTATCAAAGAATAAGCATGGCGGTCGCTATAAATAGAAAATTCAGCAAGATAAGTTTAAACCAGCTCATAGCAATATCATAGGAGCACCTCATTCACTCTCCCTTTTTTCCATAATTTGGAAAAGGCATAGATCAAAAACCTAGAGCAATACCTTCAAGCAAGGATCAGAAAAGAAAAAATAGCAACCAACAACTTCTTATGAACACTAGATAGAAGCAACGTCCTTTCTTGAATCTCCACATAACATCATCTCCGGTTAATTTTCTAAAAATAGGCAAGCGGTAACAAAAATATCTAGCATGGAATGGGAACATGTATTAGATAACAAAAACACTGGAACATATACCATAAAATTTCAATAGCGGCAAGTTTGTTCTTCAGACGGACACATGTCAAACATAATGTCTAGCACAATGTGTATGACAATGTACTTATGTAGTCACATCACCAAGTTAGGTTGAAATATATTAAAAATTTATACATAAAAAAGAAGATTAGTTTCATCAACAAGTGTACAAATGTTGGACACAATGTCTTCCTCATCTTTCCCAAGATTCTATATGCTACTTAAATTCTTAAAACTAGGGGCAACATGAATGTCATACCCTAAATTTACCCAAATTATTTTCTTTTCATCTAAATCAGCATGACATGAGCTTTCCATTTTATCATGCATTCCAAGCAGCGGAAGTATCAAAAAATATGCATGGTGGTCGCTATGAATAGAAAATTGAGCAAGATAAGTTTAAACCAGCTCATAACAATATCATAGGCACACATCATTCACTCTCCCTTTTTCCATAATTTGGAAAAGGCATAGATCAAATTACTAGAGCAATACTTTCAAGCAAGGATCAGAAAAGAAAAAATAGCATCCAAAAACTTCTTACGAACACTAGATAGAAGCAACGTACTTTCTTGAATCTCCATATAACACTTTCTCCCGTTAAGTTTCTAAAAATAGGCAAGCGGTAACAAAAATATCTAGCCCGGAATGGGAACATGTATTCGACGACAAAAACATAGGAACATATACCAGAAAATTTCAATAGCGACAAGTTTGTTCCTCAAACGGACAAATGTCAAACATAATATCTAGCACAATGTGTATGACAATGTACTTATGTAATCGCAACACCAAGTTTGGTTGAAGAATCTTCAAAATTTATACATAAAAAAAATATTAGTTTCATCAACAAGTGTACAGATGTTGGACACAATGTCTTGCTCATCTTTCCCAAGATTCAGTATGTTACTCAAATTCTTAAAACATGGGGAAACATGAATATAATAACCTAAATTTACCCAAATATTTTTCTTTTCATCTAAATCAGCATTACATGAGCTTTCCATTTTATCATGCATTTCAAGCAGCGAAAGTATCAAAAAATATGCATGGTGGTTGCTATTAATAGAAAATTGAACAAGATAAACTTAAACCAGCTCATAACACATATCAAGGCACACATCATTCACTCTTCCTTTTTTCCATCATTTGGAAAAGGCATAGATCAAAAAACTAGAGCAATACTTCCAAGCAAGGATCAAAAAAGAAAAAATAGAAACCAACAACTTCTTATGAACACTAGATACAAGCAATGTCCTTTCTTCAATCACCACATATCATCATCTCCCTTTAATTTTCTAAAAATAGGCAAGCGGTAACAAAAGTATCTAGCCCAGAATGTGAAAATGAACTAGATGACAAAAACACAGGAACACGTACCACAATGTTTCAATAGCGGCAAGTTTGTTATTCAGACATAAAAATGTCAAACATAATGTCTAGCATAATGTGTATGACAATGTACTTATGTAGTCGCAACACCAAATTAGGTTGAAAATCTTCAACATTTATACATAAAAAGTAGATTAGTTTCATCAACATGTGTACACATGTCGGACACAATGTCTTGCTTATCTATCCCGAGATTCAGTATGTTACTCAAAATCTAAACACTTGGGGAAACATGAATGTCATACCCTAAATTTACCCTAATTTTTTATTTTCATCTAAATCGGCATGACATGAGCTTTCCATTTTATCATGCATTCCAAACAGCGAAAGTATCAAACAATAAGCACGACAACCGTTATAAATAGAAAATTGAGCAAGATAAGTTTAAACCAGCTCATAACAATATCATAGGAACATATCATTTGTCGCTACTGCGAAAATTGGCACCGGCATGACAGAAGAGTCGCCACCGTGCGTTATTTATCCCAACGGAGGGAAAGGAAACGCTCGAAGTAAACCTCGCAAGAACACGGGAAAGGTATGGTCATCGCAACCAAAACCTGGATTCGGGAGTCGGTTACGCAAGGGGAAGGTATTAGCACCCCTCACATCCGTCGTACTCGACGGGATCCACGCTTGGTGTTTATAAGGAAAAGGGTGTGTTTATCTGTCTACGCTAGTGGTCAGTCTGAAAAGAAAAGAAAAGGACAGGACTCGAAAGAACATACGTTGTTCTAGGCCTACGTACTCCCTCGTGCAATGGGAAAGTCAGAGTCAACGTAGTTCGACTACCTACGTCTAGACGGGGGGGAAAGGTTGCTCGCCAGGACATCGCGTCCTGTGCCTACGTACTTCCACACGGCATGGAAGATCAGAGCAAACGTAGTTCAACTACGCACGACACAAGCTGCTCAAGTGTTTTTTATGGCAAAATGCACCTTAACCAAGGGTTTTCACAGTCCAGGAGGACAAAAAGGTTTTAATGTTTGTTCAAATCTTTTAACGGAAGAAATGAATTCACTTTTGTTTTATCCTTTATTAAGTGTTTTTCTGCTGTTTTGAGAAAGGAAAGAGATACCCTAAAACTATGGTTGAAAAGGGGAATCTACCTAATGTTATCATGCTTGGTTGACCAGCCTAATGTCTATCATAACTCCTCCACAGCAGAGAAGTTAGAGCTCCTAAGGGATCATGGCAACAGAACTAAACAGCAAACAGGAATCACTGCAAAGTAAAGAAATACTGGAAATATGCATGAATGCAACAACCAAACAATCAAGGCACAAAGGCCACACACCACAGAGGCAAGGGAGCTCAACTCTACCAAATACCAACAAGCAAAGCCACTCAATAACAAACAAGCAGGAGGAGGACCACCTCAACTTCTCATGCACACAGATCCTATTTCTAAGATGCACCTATCTCAGAAATATCTAGATGAACCCCTAAGACTAATGCAGCACAGCACCACACAAGTCAATCAACACAAAGAGAAGGCTAACCAGCCTTGCAAACTCCTATTCAAAAGCAAGAAACTACCCCTGAGCAAGACCCTGAACAACTCTAAAACAAACCCCTAATCTACCTCTAAGCAAAACCCTAATCAAAGCCCTAAAGCAAAGCCCTAAGCAAAACCCTAATCAAATCTCTAAGCAAAGCCCTAAAGCAAAACCCTAATCAAATCTCTAAGCAAATCCCTAAAGCAAAACCCTAATCAAATCTCTAAGCAAATCCCTAAAGCAAAACCCTACACAAGAGAAATCAATCCCAGTCTTCAAGCTTCAAGACAAGCTTACCAAAGAAAGGGAGCTAAGTAGGCAGACTCATAGTGCCTTCCTCGGGAAAGTACTAGGAGGCTCCTTCTTAGGAATCATATCCCATGTGGCTCAACAACTGAGATCGGTTTACATTCCTCCTCAGGAGAAACTAAACTCACATGAAGGCTCCAACATCATTGGATACTTGAGAAGTCCTATATGAACTAAGGGAACTAAGTGAACAGACCCATAGTGCCTTCCTCAGGAAAGTACTAGGGGGCTTCCACTTAGGAATCATATCCCATGTGGCTCAACAACTGTGAACGGTTTACATTCCTCCTCAGGAGAAACTAAACTCACATAAAGGCTCCAACATCATTGGATACATGAGAAATCCTACATGAACTAAGGGAACTAAGTGAACAGACCCATAGTGCCTTCCTCAGGAAAGTACTAGGGGGCTTCCACTTAGGAATCATATCCCATGTGGCTCAACAACTGTGATCGGTTTACATTCCTCCTCGGGAGAAACTAAACTCACATGAAGGCTCCAACATCGTTGGATACTTGAGAAAGGTGAGAATAAAGAATGAAAGACACTCATAGTGCCTTCCTCAGGAAAGTACCATGAATTTCCCTCAAACCTCAGGACCTCAAACCTCACAGAAAGAGAGCAAACTCCTAGACTAGGCCTACACCATGCATCCTTGCAAGCTCCACCAAGACTTCATCTAGCCTCCACCTTCCAGAAGAAACCACAGGCCCTCAAACCAAAAGAAACTATCTCTAAAGTTCAACCACAGTTGAACTTCAAAGTCAGAAGCCATCAAGACTTCTCCTATTCTCAAGCTCAAGCAAAAATAATAGAACACTCTATAAAAATCTACCAAAAATCTAGGGGGAACCTACATGCCTCTATGATCCCAAGATCAGATCTCAAAGCCTAAGTCAACTTCTAAGGCTACTAAACAATCCCTAACATGTGAATGGTCAAGGGTTAACCGGCAAGTTAGGAGGTCTCTACTCTCTAACCCTAAAACAATATCAATCAACCTCTAAAAAATCCACAAAAATCCTATGGGGAGCATGCATCAGTCTAGTATAACCTACTAAAAAACTAAAGCAAAATTCAATACCAGGCAAGAGAACTAAAGTCAGCAAGGCAGACACATCACAAATCAGTTATTCAATATCAATTGAAATACAAAAATGCAAATAAAAATGAAAATGCATGATCAATTCACTATTTTTGCCATATAAAATTCTAAATTGAATTAGGAACCTACAGAAAAAAGAAGGGAATTAATTGGTTCATCCTACTATTTTTTAAGCATTAATTTCTAACATGAACAAACAAAGAAAATTAAAAAAAGAATAAACAAAAGGGGGGGGGTGCAGCGACAGCAAAACCTAGTTGTTCCAGACTGGGCCCAAACTGAGGGGGGGTGCGCCTAGCAATGGGGCTTAAGCCCAATCCATATCCACTCAGTATTCTCACACAGGGGGGAAACGAGTAACCGGGGGTGCGTGATTTTAGCAATTTCTGATTTGGGCTTAACCCAACCCAAACCCTAAACCAATTACTGACTAACAAAACCAGACTTCTTCCCTAACCTCTCGTTCACTGTTCACTACCCCTCCTCAAACCCTAATCGCCATTCTTCCCCTTCTCTGAACCTCTCGAAGACTCTCAACCAAATCTCTGAAACACTCAAACCCTACTCAATCTCCTTCTTCCTCAGCTCAACGCCATCAACAACAAACCTTCAAGAACACCGCCATCACTACTCAAAACCACTTACCACTCATCTAAAAATCATAACCTAAGCGAGAAAGACTAATCCTACATCTAAGACGTACATGCAAAGAGCAGAAGGAAAAGAAAATGGAACCTGGACGTCGTTGACGAAGATTCACGGAGGAGAAGGTTCTTTGACGGAGATCTTGAAGATTTCTAAAGGATTTTTTGTAAGCTCCTAAGGATCAACCAACCAGAGGAAGTTTGAAGATGCGTTGGGTACTTGGAAGGTCTTCGAAGGAAGATTGAAGATCTTGGTTGAAGGCGTCGTTGGAGATCGCTCGAAGGTTTCTGGACAAGCAACGAAGAACTCAACGAGTTCTTGGAGATCTGTGAACCACAAGGTTCGTTCTTGATCTGTGAGGATCTGGAAAATGCGCAGGAACGGATGAGGATTTAGGTTTTCTGGAAAATTATGTGAAGAACGATGAAGGTTTGAAGAATCTTCATGAATTTCTGGAGATTCTTCTGAAGGTTGATGAAGAAATCTGGGCGGGATGATGAAGATCTATGAGTTTTCCGGCGAGACGATGCAGTTTCCGGCGAGTTGACGATGACTCCGATGAGGAAGTAGATGGAGGTAGAAGATGAAGGTTCTTGATCTGGATGAATCTTTGATGAAACCTGCAAATTTGCAGTTTTCGGCGTCTGGCGGTGGTTCGGTGACTGTTAGCGCTGCCGGCGGTGGTTTGTTAGGGCGTTTGCATGCCCGACGGTAGGGGGTCCCGGTGAAGGACAATGGCGTGACAAGTGGCGTTGGGGTCACTGCGTGCTGGCCACGTGTGGGGTGGCGTGGAGAGAGAGAGAGAGAGAGGGCTTGAAACGTGGCAAGAACTGGGGGATTCTGGAGTTATGAGGTGGGGCCTCCATTGATGAACGCGTGGCCACTTTATAGTGCTGACACATGGCACTTCTCTTGGACAAAAATGGACAAAACGGATTGAAGGACTTGGGCCTCCAAAAACCTCTGAAATGGGCCCACGAAAAATGACCTGCTTGGACCAAAAAAATTCTGAAACAAAAATGGATTAATGAAAATGATTAAAAACTGATTAAGCCTTAAACCTAATTAACTAATGATTAAACCTAATTAATGAAAATGATTAAACTACAATTACCTCTAACTAAAATTAAACTGCAATTAAATCTAAATGAAAATTAAACTATCCTAATTAATTCTAACAAATTCAATTAAAATCTAAACAAAAGATTAAATCCTAATTAACCTCTATTAAGGGGAATTAACATCTAATTAAATTCTATATTAAACTAAAACTATTAAATCCTATAATATCTATTAATATCTATATAAAAAACTATTAACCTATATTAAACCTAACAAAAGAAATTAATATCTAACAAAAGATTAAATCTATATTAAAAATAAAACTCTATTTAATCTATGTCTAAAAACTATTAAATCCTATATTAAAACTTATCTAAAACTATTATTCTATAATATCTATTAAAATTCTATTAAAACTATAAAAAAAACATTAAAACCTATTAAAAAATTCTATAAAAATCTAAAAAATGATTTGAAGCTATTAAAAATATTAAAAATCTATTTAAATTCTGAAAAAATCTAAAAAGCCTATTAAAAACCTACAAAAAGGCTATTAAACCCTAAAAATGCAAACAGAGGCAAATAACCAACATAAAAGAGAGCGCGAGGCCAGATTGAAGCAAACAGTAAACCCCTGGCATCAGAATATCCCAAAAAACCACCATGTAAGCTGAAAACACCGAGAAGTGCACAATTTCCCGAAAATGAAACCCTGATTATCTAGACTGGATCTGAAATATCCGGTAGATGAAAACCAAGCTGTAACCCTGACATCCTCTGTCTGTGCACAAGTGTCATGCATCTGATATGCGAATACGAATTGAACCATGAACCAGATAGGAGAACCGGTTGGTCAAATTTTAGGGTGCAACAGCTGCCCCTATTCAAACGGCTTGGACCTGAATGGGTGAAGAGCGCTCAGTCTTCCCCCATTCGAAGGTAAATGACGGTTGAATACCAATGAAACCCTGAAATTTGCCCACCGCAAAAATAAATTGCGCACACCACTGCTTGGGGAGAATTAACCAGGGAACTGATTTCTGTTGCCACAGTGACAACTAAACACCTATCCATCAACCTGCTTATGAAATCTGATATTGTCCATATACCACCCCATTCCGAAGAAGTGAGCATACACTGAACAGTGAGCAAAATTGTTGATCTCTCTTATCAACCTTCCGCATCCGAAGAAACGAGCAAACGCTTAACCAAACGAGACAATGCTGATTTCACTTATCAACCTTTCGTATCCTGAAGAGACGAGCAAACGCTTAACCAAACGAGACAATATTGATTTCACTTATCAACCTTCCATTCGTACCTGAACGAGCATCCACTAAACTGCGAGAAAATGTTGATTTCACTTACCAACCTTTCGTTCGTACCTGAACGAGCATTCACTACATAACGAGAACATGTTGATTTCACTTACCAACCTTCCGTTCGTACCTGAACGAGCATCCCTGCGGGGACACGAGAAACTTAACCAAGCAACTCTGAGGGGACAGTTCTGCCGACGGCCGTCAAATACCTTTTCTGGCAGTAGGTATCCTGAGAACACTCCGCTGGGGAAATTGGGAACTTAACCAAGCCACTTTGACGAGAATAACCTTGTTGAAAAATAAGAGGAATTTAGCCAAACAACTCCGTGGCGAATACCCTGCTGGGGATTATGAGGGACTTAACCAAGTAACCCATTGAAGTAACACCCTGCTGGAGAACATAGCTCTGCTGGGGAAACTACGGGTAACCACCCAAAAATCTGCATTACCGTCTTCCAACGCTGACACCACAGCATCCTGAGAAAGACTCAGCTGGGGGGAAAAAGTGCTTGACCAAGCAAACTCTGCTAGAGGAATATGACATGACGAACACGATCACTGCGTGTCTGGCGCCACGACCTTCTTGAAAGGAGAAAACACGATCACTGCGCGTCTCGGCGTTGCAAACAAAACCACGTATAGGACGAATACGATCACTGCGTATCTCTTCCGAAAAAACCCCATGACATGATGAACACGATCACTGCATGCCCTGCGCCACAACTCTCTTGACAGGAGGAAACACGATCACTGCGCGTCTTGTGCCACAAACCAACCATACGGGATGAATATGATCACTGCGTTCCTCTTCCGCGAAAACCCCATAACATAACGATGACCACGATCACTGCGTGCCCTGCGCCACAACTCTCTTTACAGGAGGAAACACGATCACTGCGCGTCTTGTGCCACAAACCAACCATACGGGATGAATACGATCACTGTGTTCCTCTTCCGCGAAAACCCCATAACATAACGATGACCACGATCACTGCGTGCCCTGCGCCACAACTCTCTTGACAGGAGAAAACACGATCACTGCGCGTCTTGTGCCGCAAAAAAAACATACCGGGTGAATACGATCACTGTGTTCCTCTTCCGCGAAAACCCCATAACATAACGATGACCACGATCACTGCGTGCCCTGCGCCACAACTCTCTTGACAGGAGAAAACACGATCACTGCGCGTCTTGTGCCGCAAACAAAACATACGGGGTGAATACGATCACTGCGTTCCTCTTCCGCGAAAACCCCATAACATAACGATGACCACGATCACTGCGTGCCCTGCGCCACAACTCTCTTGACAGGAGAAAACACGATCACTGCGCGTCTTGTGCCGCAAACAAAACATACAGGGTGAATACGATCACTGCGTACCCTACCACAAATCCCCACATACACATCTCTGCAAACCACGATCTCACTTATCGACAGAGAAAACACCTGAGGCTGGACGGGTAATCAATCCTGCTTATGCTTCCAAATGCACATGTTTGATGATGCCGTAATGCTTCCATACTGCATGGAAATGCTACGTATTCGTGCAAAATGCAAGTGCTTATGATGCATGCTTATGCAAAGAATTACTTCAGCAAAATAAATGTTGAAGACAAACTGGATCCGCTGGGGATGACCGGAATACTACCGGAACACTTCCGACAAAATAAATGTTGGGAAGATGAACTAACTCCGCTGGGGATGACCATCCTGCTGGGAAAGTAACTCACAAACTCAAAACTTCAAACTCTGCTGAAAATGATCGTCCTGACGAGGAAGGGTCAACCCGTTGGGGAAAGAGAAAAGCAATCCTGGAAACTGCTGTCAAAGGGATCAACACTCGGATTACGCCCTGTGGGGATGCTTCATCCTGCTATCAATGAGCTAGGGATTGACCGGTGTACTCTGATTCGTACTACACAAGAAACTCTTTGGGGAAGTTAATCATATCCGTCTCGACCTTTGTTGGGGAGGACTTTATCCTGCTTGATAAGCTAATTCTGAACTACTGAAGATACATTGATCTTTTCCTTTGACGCAATCTCCACTCTCCTGGGGAGACAACATTCAATTTTACCTGGGGCGACTTCACCGGGGAAAGACACAACATTCATCCTCTGGAGAGGGTACTAGCCTGCCATGGACTCTGGCAGGGAACTTTGCGAGCTTTTGAATACCTGCAAAAGTCAACAAGCAAACACAAGACAATCTATGCAAAAAGAAACATCTTGGTAATCACCCATGACAACCATTCAGATAATTTCCGGTTTTAACAATCATCGGCCGAGGCCCGCCTGTTTACACGCACGTAAGTTTATCAAAAACATCGGCGTTTTTTACAAACAAAACTGTAAAAGTTAAAACCAAAGTCACACACTACACTGAATAACACACTTTATTGATAACGGCCTGAGAATAGGCAAGATTTGTACATCAGATGCAACTCCTTAAAAAAGGTAGTCACGCATAAACAAAATGCAGAAATGTACAAAGATACAGAATAAAATTTGTACACATGTCGGCAACGTGTTACAGACGAACACCATGAACCGGTCCTCCTATGACTCGTC
Source organism: Lathyrus sativus (assembly GCA_963859935.3). Classification (NCBI taxonomy): domain Eukaryota; kingdom Viridiplantae; phylum Streptophyta; class Magnoliopsida; order Fabales; family Fabaceae; genus Lathyrus; species Lathyrus sativus. The sequence goes on along the minus strand of OZ012736.1, from coordinate 285,920,950 downwards.
GGACTCTGACGCTTTCCTGATCTCTGTCTTCGGAAGAGATTGCTTTGGATAGTCGACCCCCGGATGCTCCCAAACCACTAAACAATCAAACTTGGACCACAGTCATTTGCTTCTCAAACCCCTAACTTTTGCGTGAATCGCCCTTTGCGGGTTTTCAATTCACCGGGATACCCTTTTTTGCCGAAGCCGCCCAGTGTAGGTTTTCAACTTCGCGGGTGTACATTTTTCATTTTATATTCCTAACTTTTGCCCGAAGCGTTTTATTCTGTTTTTGGTTCGCCAGGATGCCCCATTTTTGCCTGGACTCTCTTTTTACTGTCCAGCGGGTCAATTTTTTAAGCAAAGTATTTTTTAACTGCGTCCGAGTTCACAGGGGACGAAAAGTCTTCATCATCCATGGTGGATAACAATAAGGCTCCTCCGGAGAAGACCGTTCTCACGACGTATGGACCTTCGTAATTGGGAGTCCATTTGCCCCTGTGATCCGATTGCGGTGGGAGAATCTTCTTCAGCACAAGGTCACCCGTCTGAAAGCTTCGAGGTCGAATCTTCTTGTCGAACGCTTTCTTCATCCGGCTCTGATACAGCCTACCATGTGCAATTGATGCCAGTCTCTTCTCATCTATCAAGCTCAGCTGGTTCAATCTATTTCTCACCCATTCTGCCTCATCAAGCTGAACCTCAAGCAAAACCCTCAAAGATGGTATCTCAACCTCCAATGGCAGGACCGCCTCCATGCCATACACCAATGAGAAAGGAGTTGCCTCGGTTGACGTACGCACCGTCGTGCGATAACCGTGCAAAGTAAACGACAACATCTCATGCCAATCTTTATACGTTACCACCATCTTCTGAACAATCTTCTTTATGTTCTTGTTGGCCGCTTCAACAGCGCCATTCATCTTGGGTCTGTACGGAGATGAATTATGATGCTCGATTTTAAACTCCCAACAAAGATCCCTCATCATCTTATTGTTCAGATTCAAACCATTATCAGTAATGATCCGTTCGGGAATACCGTATCTGCAAATTATATCCCTCTTGATAAATCTGGCCACGACCTGCTTCGTCCCGTTGGCATAAGATGCTGCTTCCACCCACTTGGTGAAGTAATCGATCGCGACTAGGATGAAGCGATGCCCATTAGAAGCAGTAGGCTCAATCTTGCCAATCATATCAATTCCCCACATGGAGAAAGGCCATGGAGAAGCCATAACATTCAGTGGACTGGGTGGCACATGGATCTTATCAGCATAGATCTGGCACTTGTGACATCGCTTGGCGAACTTGAAACAGTCTGTTTCCATCGTTAACCAATAATACCCCGCCCGCAACAACTTTCGGGTCATAGCATGCCCACCAGCATGTGTACCAAAAGTTCCTTCATGGACTTCTTCCATGAGTAAATTGGCTTCCTTCTCGTCTACACACCGGAGGAGTACCAAATCGTGGTTCCTTCTATACAGAACACCGTCGGGATTCAGATAGAAGTTTCCTGCTAATCTCCTTAGAGTCTTCTGATCACGACTGGATGCCCCAGCCGGATATTCCTTGTTCTTCAGGAAATTCTGTATGTCGAAATACCAAGGTTTACCGTCAGATGCTTCATCAACTGCGAACACAAAGGCCGGCCTATCAAGGCGAGAGATGACAATCCGGGGAGCCTCATTCCAGTAGTTGACCTTATACATCGAGGATAATGTCGCAAGGGCGTCTGCCATTTGATTCTCCGCCCGGGGTACATGATGAAACTCTACTTTATCAAAGAAAGGTAGCAACCTTCTCGCATAATTCATGTACGGTACCAGATTAGGCTGGCGTGTCTCCCACTCTCCCTTAATCTGATTCACAACCGATGCTGAATCCCCATATACGTCCAGATTCTTGATCCTCAGATCGATAGCCTCCTCTAACCCCATAATACAAGCTTCATACTCGGCTTCATTATTCGTTACTGGAAAAGTCAATCTGGCTATAAACGGGATGTGTGACCCGTGGGGAGTTGTAATGATTGCCCCGATCCCGCTACCATACGAATTGACAGCCCCATCAAAAATTAATTGCCACTGGGAACTCCGCTCAGGACCTTCACCAGGCAACGGCTCATCACAATCTTTAGCCTTCAAGTACATTATGTCCTCATCAGGAAACTCAAACTTCATAGGCTGATAATCCTCAATTGGCTGTTCGGCAAGATATTCGGACAGAACACTTCCCTTAATGGCCTTCTGGGAAACATACTGGATATCGTATTCTGTCAATACCATTTTCCACCTAGCAATCCTTCCAGAGAGCGCTTGCTTTTCAAACACATACTTGATCGGATCCATCTTCGATATCAGCATGGTTGTATGGTTCAGCATATACTGTCTTAGACGTTTGGCAGCCCACGCCAATGCACAACACGTCTTTTCGAGCATAGAGTATCGAGATTCACAATCCGTGAAATTTTTACTCAAGTAGTAAATTGCATGCTCTTTCCGTCCCGTCTCGTCATGTTGACCGAGAACACAACCCATACTGTTCTCAAGAACCGTCAGATACATAATCAGTGGTCGTCCTACTACTGGGGGTATCAACACCGGAGGTTCCTGCAAGTATTCTTTTATCTTTTCAAATGCCCTTTGGCAATTGTCGTTCCAGACCACCGCTTGATCTTTCTTTAACAGTTTGAACAAAGGTTCACACATGGTCGTTAGGTGAGAGATGAACCTAGCAATGTAGTTCAACCTCCCTAAGAATCCACGGACTTCTTTTTCTGTTCTCGGTGCTGGCATCTCTTGTATTGCTTTTATTTTTGCAGGATCGACCTCGATTCCTTTCTTGCTCACAATGAACCCCAGTAGCTTCCCGGATCTCACTCCGAAGGTACACTTGTTAGGATTCAGCCTCAGCCTGAACTTCCTCAGCCTCTTGAACAACTTCAGCAGATTAACCAGATGTTCTTCCTCCGTTTGAGACTTGGCAATCATGTCATCGACATACACCTCAATCTCCTTGTGCATCATGTCGTGAAAAAGCGTTGTCATAGCCCGCTGGTATGTTGCCCCAGCATTTTTCAAACCAAAGGGCATCACCTTATAACAGAAGGTTCCCCACGGGGTGATAAAGGTCGTTTTTTCCATATCCTCCGGAGCCATTTTGATATGGTTGTACCCCGAAAATCCATCCATGAAAGAGAATACCGAAACCTGAGCTGTGTTGTCAACTAACACATCAATATGCGGCAGCGGGAAATCATCTTTCGGGCTCGCTTTGTTTAGATCCCTATAATCAACACATATTCGAACCTTTCCATCTTTCTTTGGCACAGGCACGATATTAGCGACCCAAGTGGGATAAGTGGTGACAGCCAGGAATCCAGCATCCCATTGCTTATGCACTTCTTCCTTTATCTTTATAGCCATGTCAGGACGAGTTCTTCTGAGTTTCTGCTTCACTGGTGGGCAATCTTCCCTCAACGGCAGACGATGAACAACCATATCAGTATCCAAACCTGGCATGTCCTCGTAGGACCAAGCAAATATATCACTGTATTCACGCAGCATCTCAATAAGCTCTTGCTTGACGTCAACCTGCAACGCGGCCCCTATACGGATATTCCTGACGCATTCTTCAGACCCTAAATTGACAATATCAATCTCTTCCTGGTGAGGCAGAATGACTCTCTCCTCTTGCTTCAACAACCGACTCAGCTCTTCTGGTAAGTCACTATCCTCAACAATCTCCTCCTCAGCTTGGAAGATCGGGTGCTCGAAGTCTAAACGAGTCATAGGAAGTCTTTGGTCGATGTCATCTGAAAATTCATGAATCCTGCGAGGGAAACGGTTAAGTGCTTCAAAAATGATGTACAAGCAAAATGCATAACCACGCCGCCATTTTATTGAAAAATAAAACAACAGAAAGAAAAGGATCACAACATTTGAATGTAAAAAACGTCGTCATTTATTGATCATGCAAACATACAGGTAAACAGTTAGGCCCTAAGACAAGATCAACGATGCCCCGGGCAAGGCATGTGATCATACAATGATTGAAAAAACAACGCATTACTGTTTGGTGACTTGGATGACGTCATGGATGGACCAATTGCATAGGCTTTGCCCCCGCGTGCTGGGTCGAATCCATGCGTCCATGTCGCAGTCGCTATCCACTTCCTCTGTATCAGACACGGCATTAATCCTTTCGAAGCTAACCCCTCCGGGAGTGAACACGACAGGTCCCTTGTACTTAGGTGCACTCTGTGAGGGAGATGGGCGGTACCCCAAGCCATACCTATCTTGCTTCACTGGGATGTCCAGAACCTGCCCCCACTTCTGAGTCTCTCCTGCTTGTACCAACGCCTTGGCTTCTTTATATGAGGAGACGACCACCTCTTGCCCTTCACTCTTCACCGGAGCTTCTTCTTTAACCTCCACCCCTTCGAACGCCTGACACAGCGTTTCATGAATCTCTCCATCTACCTCCACGTACTTGAAGGAAGACAAATGACTGACTAAGATATCCTCTTCGCCACATACCGTCACAATACTCCCCTCAACCATATACTTCAGCTTCTGATGGAGCGTAGAAGTTACTGCCCCAGCGGCATGAATCCAAGGTCTCCCGATCAAACAGCTATATGCAGGCTGGATGTCCATGATATAAAACACTGTATCAAACACCTCCGGACCTACCTGGATGGGTAACGTTACTGACCCGAATACCGACCTCCTCGTTCCGTCAAAGGCCCTCACCACCAAATCACTAGGGGTGCACACCAACCCACGGGTATCCAATTTCAACAGGGCTTTCTTTGGTAACACATTCAACGAGGACCCAGTGTCTACCAGCACATGGGATAAAATAGTGCCCCGGCATTCGATAGAGATGTGCAAGGCATTATTGTGATCACGCCCCCTAGGCATTAGGTCAAAATCCGTGAATCCCAGACCATGCCCAGCGTTAACATGTGCCATAACTCCCTCCAGCTGATTAACTGAAATCTCTTGCGGCACGAAGGATGTATCAAGTACCTTCAACAGGGCATTTCTATGCGCCTCAGAACACAACAATAGCGATAATATGGAGATCTTTGACGGGGTCTGCTGCAGGTGATCTACGATCTTGTAGTCACTTTTGCGAATCAATCTCATGAATTCTTCCACATCTTTGGTTATCGGCTCTTTCTCCTTACTCCCCGAAGATTCCCCCTCAACAACTTTGTTCTTACCCCTGGCAAGCCTCTCTGCTTCAACCTCAGGTGAAGTGAAAATTCTCCCGCTCCGGGTTATACCACCCGCTCCCACTATGTTGTCTACGGATCCTGCTGGCGGATCATTCAAGTCAATCTTTTCCCCATTGCAATACACTTCAGCACCGTAGCACCACGGGACTGCCTTTGTGCTCTCATAAGGGACTGGTTTAGCCTTGGTAATAGTAATGGTCGGCTTTTTCGATGATGCCGAAATCGTCACTGATTTGAACGGAATGGTGATCGTAGCAATCTCCCTGCGCTCTTTTTCAGATTCCGCCTCAATAGACTTCCCTCGCCCCACAGACCTGTCAAACTGCAAAATTCCTTCATCAATCAAACCTTGAACTCCCCTTTTCAACTTCTCACAACCCTCAGGTTGAACCAAACAGTCAGCACACTCTTCACTGCATCCGGGATAGACACCTCCTTTCAATAATTGCTGCTTTACGTAACTCAAAGGGGTTTTCAGCTTGCTCACTTCCGACACTAAGTCCAACCCATCATCAATCAGGATTGCATTGGCCCCAGCCCCACCGTGCTTGGGCATTGGCTGCTGCGTGATATTGGGACCGTCCTTCCCGAAGTTAATAGTCGTACTATCAAGCAAATCCTGTACTTTATGCTTGAAAGCTAGGCAATTTTCAATATTGTGCCCTGGTGCACCCGAATGGAAGTCACAGTGCTCATTAACATCATACCCGACTGGTGGCTGGCCAGTTGGTGGTGCTAAGGTCCTCTTCTCGACTAGCTGCAATTTCAACAAAGTTTGAAGGAGTTCTGCATATGATATCGGCGGTACCTCGAATACTCTCCTCGGTCGTGGGTTCTGAAGTCTGCGCTGGTTATTATTAGGCTACTGTTGAGCCTGCTGCTGTGGTTGTTGTCTCTGCTGCTGAGAAGGCCCTGGGATGGTTACACTTGCAACCTGTGACTGCTGATGCCAGTTCTGACTTCTATTCCTCCGTCGAGCATTGTGTATAGCGTTGGTATCACCTTGCCTTTTACCGCCAAACGTCTTCTTATTACCTCCTGCGGAACTGGACTCACCCGCTTGAATTTTACCAATCTTTACTTCGTTTTCAATGCGCTCCCCCATCAAGATCAACTCAGAGAAAGTACTCATCGAAAAATTTAGCAACCGGTCATAGTACATTCCAGAAAAAGTTCTTATGAACATATCCATCATTTCGCGCTCCACCATCGGAGGGTGTACCCTAGCAGCCAGATCTCGCCATCTCTGGGCGTATTCCTTAAAGCTCTCGCTAGACTTTTGAGACATGCTCTGCAACTGGACTCGGTTAGGGGCGAGATCACTATTATATTGATAATGTCGAACAAAAGCCTCTGCCAGCTCTTTCCAACTTCTGATCTGAGTAGGCTCCAAGCTCATGTACCACTCCAGCGATGGCCCTGACAGGCTATCCTGGAAGAAGTGCATTAGCATCTTTTCATCCTCAGAATATGCAGACATACGCCTGTAAAATGCGCGCACATGCACCCTAGGGCATGTATCCCCTTTGTACTTATCAAATGACGACGCTTTGAATTTCAGCGGGACCCTCAACCCTGGGACCAGCCCCATATTTGATATATCCAGCCCAAGAGCATTCTGGCTGGCTAATCCGTTCACTTTCTCTTCTAGCAATCTCATCTGATGGTTGTCATCCCTAGCTCTTTCATAACCCTCATCATGACCAGAGAACACATCCTCCTGACGATCCTCCCAGCGAGGTACTGCATCGTATCCAACATAATCTGCATCACGGCTCGGACCCGTTTGGAAGTACCTGGGGTCATACCTCAGGTTGCCCATCTCTTGAGCGTTGTATGCACCAGTTCCATATCCAAGATTACCATAACCATAGCCACCAAACCCAGCCTTGGTGCCAGCAGTGTTGCCATACCCCGTGTTCACACCATTGAAGCCCTGGTTACCATTAACACCATTCATTCCGACATTCTCAGCGCCCCCATTGAAACCCTGGTTGACATTACCCACCAATACCCCAGCAGTATCTGTATTGGCATTCATATTACCGGCGTTCCCACCTCCACCTACAGGGCCAGTTTCTCCAGCATTCAAACCGGTTACGGGAATAGCATCAGCACTTTGACGATTCTCAACTCGGGGAGAAGCAGCAATATTTTCACCATGCGGTGTCCCGTTGTTTTCAGCCCGTGCGACTATCGGTTGAACCAGATTCTGCAGCTGCTCTTGTCCTTTAGCGATGGTCTCCATGGTTTGCATGAGCAGGGCCATCCTGTCACGCATCTCTTGCATTTCGCTCTGCACGTTGTCCATGATCTTCTTGTGATTAGTTCTGGTAGAGTAACGGTGGACCCGCTTTTCTGCAATCCTGAAATTACCTGGATATATGGATGAAGAATGATAAGGAACATGGATCACAAACCTGTAATGCAATGTGATCAAACAATAATGCAAAAATGCTAACGTGCATGTGTGTGTTGGGGATATTTCCCCTCCAATTCCAGTGTCAAGGTGGCAAGACAAGAGAAACCATAAAGACAATATTTAGAAAAACCCTCATATATTGGAAAAACAGTCTCGTCAAGACGTTACGCAACTATGTTCCATACAACCGATATGATAAAGGAGGATCCCAACCAACATGCCTGGTGGTGATCTCAACACATAGAATACAAGAGGGAAATCAAGTGCGGGTACGGTCGCAGAAATCCTCGAACAGCTTCTTCGTCTCTGGGTGATCCGGTCGATAAATCAAGCCTTCTATCAACTGATCCCTTTTCCTGACCGTTCCATGGATATCTTTGACAAAATCTTCCCAAGCCTTATCTTGGGCACCATCCTCAGGTTTGGGCCTCTTGATGTCTGCTCTGCGCTGACAATCTTCCAGATTCTTCATGGCATCAATCAGTTTGCGTTCGGCCTCGTATCGACGACATGCTTCTTCTTCAAGCTCTTCAGTCCTCACTCTAACCTGTTCTCCCAACTGAGCAACCTGTATCTTTAGCTCTTCTTCCCGTTCTCTGCGTTTGGCCATAGTGAAGTCCCAATGCTCTCTGAACTTAGCTAACTTCGTGTAGGCCCTTTCCAGCTCTTGTTTCTTAGTAGCCAATACACTGCTAACTGAGTCTACATCTAACTCCAGACGCTTCTTGGTTTCAGTCAACTCCAATAAAGTAGTCTTCAGATGTTTCAAAGTTTCGGCCTGTTGCTTGGAAAAATATCCTGTTTCAATCTTTTCATGACGAAGCTGGGCATTCTCTTTCTCTAAAGCCTCTTTAGCCTTTGCTAACTCTTCTTTCTCCGCCATCAGCTGCTTGTATACCTGTATGTCTATAGTGGTGGGCTCCTCTACCGGAGAAGGATACAATGGTTGAACTGCAGGATAAGGCATAAGGAATTTCGTAGCTCGTTCACAAATCCATTCCACATACGGACCAAGAACTCGAGTACCCCCTTTGCTACATGAAGGCTTCCCTCTCTTATGCAGGTTCTTCCATGCTTTCTCAAGCTTGATCAACATCTCTTCCTCTATTGCCCCAGTGAGATACAGAGATTCCTGTATCTCCTCGGGCTTCGGCGCTTCCTGAGGTGCATACCCAAACTGCCTGATTAATAAGGAAGGGTTGTAATTAACACACCCTTTCCTTCCTATCAAAGGAACATTAGGGAATCCTTCGCATCTGTATATGACCTCAACTCCGAACACCTCCTTGTTAACCCACACCACACTCTCAGAAGTCAACCCCATCAAGCGCTCAGGCCATCCTAAAGAATCAATAGAAGTGACAAAAGGCCCTGACTTCGGCATATGACTAGTAAACCACCTGCACAGTAGAGGTACACAGCAAGAGACATTCCTTCCTCGCCGCTTTTCATTTTGGTAGTGAGTGGAATGGTGGATATCTCCCAGCAAGGTAGGAACTGGGTTCTTTGCAGCCAGAATATAGAAAGCATATGCATCAACAAAATCAGGAATGTTTGGGAACAATACAATGCCATAAACATACACAGCAAGGATGGCGTCAAAAACAACCCAACCACCCTTCTTGGCATACTCCCGAGCCTTCTCCACCAAAACATCCAACGGAAATCCCCACGCATCTCCTCTTCTGATCATCTTCCCTGTCAGCTCAAACTCTCCTAAGTACAGAATATCAGAAAGCTCAGCCAGATTAGGCTTAGCGTCCGTGTGATAGAAAGGCATCTGCTCGCGAATCGGTATATCCAAGAGTGCAGAATACTCCTCCAGGGTAGGAGCCAAGACAAAATCAGGAAATACGAAACACCTGAGCTCAGCATCATAAAACTGCAACAGGGTGTAAATGCCGCTGATCTCATAAGCCGAGGGCTGGTAAACATAAGTCAGGATCCTCCCATATGTCTTCCTGAAATCTCCCATCACCTTCTTCCTAGCAATAGTAATTAACTCTGACAACAGACTGATATCTAGAGACGGGAATTTGTAGGGTAACACTCTCTTCATGGCTTCCATGTCTTGCTAGGAAACAAACACCGGAACTGGGAGGGAAAATATGTACCTGCAATACACACACGTTAGTTGGATGCAAATGGTAATGCAATAATGCAATATGATAAATGATGCAATCAGTGAACACAGGGGCCATGCTGTGGCCTGAGGAGGAACATCTCTGTGACGTCAAGAACAGAAAACCACCACAGTCATCAGAACTTCATGACACTAACTATTATCTGACACTCAAAATACCAATCCCCTAGTAAGAAATCCATCTGAACCTCTGTAACTGACGAGAAAACCATCTGATAATAGTATCAACCTCAAACAAGAAACCCATCTGATCCAAACAACACACCCGTTAACGAGCCAAGAAAACCATCTGATAAATACTGAATCATGGTTTCTGAAGGACAGTTTTCCTGCAATAACCCAATCCCCCTCACAGGTATAGACCTAATCCACGGACAAAGGTACGGCATCCTATGCGGTCATCAGTGTCACAGACTTTCATGAGTGACGATACGATTCCCAGAAGGAGTGGCATCATCAAGTCATGAAGAGGCCTCACTTAGCTGACTTCCAAATGATCGGTCCCCAGAGTCGACAATCCTCATGTCTGGACTCCCCTCAGATCCTCAGGACCGGAAAGGAGCACCTCGGAGAGAACCTCGTCTGAGCGCAGATTTCGTAGGGAACTGTGCCTGCTCAGCAGACAGGTTCTTCTACTACTCTCCGCAACTATGTCTAGGTGCATACTCAAGCCCAGGTCCGACTTCTCACTCATAGTAACCTCCCTTTCCCACAACAATAATCATAATAATATAGTGCTGAAAGTAAATGCGGAAAGGTAAAGGTGCGGGAAAGTAAAGTGCGGAAAGATAAAACACATATACACAACACCCAACAGATAAACACCCAAGCGCTAGGATTGACTCGCGTAGGGGATGGGAAACGGTCCCAGCATAAGGGATGGGAAAAGTCCCTAGATGCGAATCATTACAACTCCCCAGCAGAGTCGCCAGCTGTCGCTACTGCGAAAATCGGCGCCGGCATGACAGAAGAGTCGCCACCGTGCGTTATTTATCCCAACGGAGGGAAAGGAAACGCTCGAAGTAAACCTCGCAAGAACACGGGAAAGGTATGGTCATCGCAACCAAAACCTGGATTCGGGAGTCGGTTACGCAAGGGCAAGGTATTAGCACCCCTCACGTCCGTCGTACTCGACGGGATCCACGCTTGGTGTTTATAAGGAAAAGGGTGTGTTTATCTATCTACGCTAGTGGTCAGTCTGAAAAGAAAAGAAAAGGACAGGACTCGATAGAACATACGCTGTTCTGGGCCTACGTACTCCCTCGTGCAATGGGAAAGTCAGAGTCAACGTAGTTCGACTACCTACGTCTAGACGGGGGGGAAAGGTTGCTCGCCAGGACATCGCGTCCTGTGCCTACGTACTTCCACACGGCATGGAAGATTAGAGCAAACGTAGTTCGACTACGCACGACACAAGCTGTTCAAGTGTTTTTTATGGGAAAATGCACCTTAACCAAGGGTTTTCACAGTCCAGGAGGACAAAAAGACTTTAATGTTTGTTCAAATCTTTTAACGGAAGAAATGAATTCACTTTTGTTTTATCCTTTATTAAGTGTTTTTCTGCTGTTTTGAGAAAGGAAAGAGATACCCTAAAACTATGGTTGAAAAGGGGAATCTACCTAATGTTATCATGCTTGGTTGACTAGCCTAATGTCTATCATAACTCCTCCACAGCAGAGAAGTTAGAGCTCCTAAGGGATCATGGCAACAGAACTAAACAGCAAACAGGAATCACTGCAAAGTAAAGAAATACTGGAAATATGCATGAATGCAACAACCAAACAATCAAGGCACAAAGGCCACACACCACAGAGGCAAGGGAGCTCAGCTCTACCAAATACCAACAAGCAAAGCCACTCAATAACAAACAAGCAGGAGGAGGACCACCTCAACTTCTCATGCACACAGATCCTATTTCTAAGATGCACCTATCTCAGAAATATCTAGATGAACCCCTAAGACTAATGCAGCACAGCACCACACAAGTCAATCAACACAAAGAGAAGGCTAACCAGCCTGGCAAACTCCTATCCAAAAGCAAGAAACTACCCCTGAGCAAGACCCTGAACAACTCTAAAACAAACCCCTAATCTACCTCTAAGCAAAACCCTAATCAAAGCCCTAAAGCAAAGCCCTAAGCAAAACCCTAATCAAATCTCTAAGCAAAGCCCTAAAGCAAAACCCTACACAAGAGAAATCAATCCCAGTCTTCAAGCTTCAAGACAAGCTTACCAAAGAAAGGGAGCTAAGTAGGCAGACTCATAGTGCCTTCCTCGGGAAAGTACTAGGAGGCTCCTTCTTAGGAATCATATCCCATGTGGCTCAACAACTGTGATCGGTTTACATTCCTCCTCAGGAGAAACTAAACTCACATGAAGGCTCCAACATCATTGGATACTTGAGAAGTCCTATATGAACTAAGGGAACTAAGTGAACAGACCCATAGTGCCTTCCTCAGGAAAGTACTAGGGGGCTTCCACTTAGGAATCATATCCCATGTGGCTCAACAACTGTGAACGGTTTACATTCCTCCTCAGGAGAAACTAAACTCACATAAAGGCTCCAACATCATTGGATACTTGAGAAATCCTACATGAACTAAGGGAACTAAGTGAACAGACCCTTAGTGCCTTCCTCAGGAAAGTACTAGGGGGCTTCCACTTAGGAATCATATCCCATGTGGCTCAACAACTGTGATCGGTTTACATTCCTCCTCGGGAGAAACTAAACTCACATGAAGGCTCCAACATCATTGGATACTTGAGAAAGGTGAGAATAAAGAATGAAAGACACTCATAGTGCCTTCCTCAGGAAAGTACCATGAATTTCCCTCAAACCTCAGGACCTCAAACCTCACAGAAAGAGAGCAAACTCCTAGACTAGGCCTACACCATGCATCCTTGCAAGCTCCACCAAGACTTCATCCAGCCTCCACCTTCCAGAAGAAACCACAGGCCCTCAAACCAAAAGAAACTATCTCTAAAGTTCAACCACAGTTGAACTTCAAAGTCAGAAGCCATCAAGACTTCTCCTATTCTCAAGCTCAAGCAAAAATAATAGAACACTCTATAAAAATCTACCAAAAATCTAGGGGGAACCTATATGCCTATATGATCTCAAGATCAGATCTCAAAGCCTAAGTCAACTTCTAAGGCTACTAAACAATCCCTAACATGTGAATGGTCAAGGGTTAACCGACAAGTTAGGAGGTCTCTACTCTCTAACCCTAAAACAATATCAATCAACCTCTAAAAAATCCACAAAAATCCTATGGGGAGCATGCATCAGTCTAGTATAACCTACTAAAACTAAAGCAAAATTCAATACCAGGCAAGAGAACTAAAATCAGCAAGGCAGACACATCACAAATCAGTTATTCAATATCAATTGAAATACAAAAATGCAAATAAAAATGAAAATGGATGATCAATTCACTATTTTTGCACTATAAAATTCTAAATTGAATTAGGAACCTACAGAAAAAAGAAGGGAATTAATTGGTTCATCCTACTATTTTTTAAGCATTAATTTCTAACATGAACAAACAAAGAAAATTAAAAAAAGAATAAACAAAAGGGGGGGTGCAGCGACAGCAAAACCTAGTTGTTCCAGACTGGGCCCAAACTGAGGGGGGGTGCGCCTAGCAATGGGGCTTAAGCCCAATCCATATCCACTCAGTATTCTCACACAGGGGGGGGGGAAACGAGTAACTGGGGGTGCGTGATTTTAGCAATTTCTGATTTGGGCTTAACCCAACCCAAACCCTAACCCAATTACTGACTAACAAAACCAGACTTCTTCCCTAACCTCTCGTTCACTGTTCACTACCCCTCCTCAAACCCTAATCGCCATTCCTCCCCTTCTCTGAACCTCTCGAAGACTCTCAACCAAATCTCTAAAACACTCAAACCCTACTCAATCTCCTTCTTCCTCAGCTCAACACCATCAACAACAAACCTTCAAGAACACCGCCATCACTACTCAAAACCACTTACCACTCATCTAAAAATCATAACCTAAGCGAGAAAGACTAATCCTACATCTAAGACGTACATGCAAAGAGCAGAAGGAAAAGAAAATGGAACCTGGACGTCGTTGACGAAGATTCACGGAGGAGAAGGTTCTTTGACGGAGATCTTGAAGATTTCTAGAGGATTCTTCATAAGCTCCTAAGGATCAACCAATTGGAGGACGTTTGAAGATGCGCTGGGTACTTGGAAGGTCTTCGAAGGAAGATTGAAGATCTTGGTTGAAGGCGTCGTTGGAGATCGCTCGAAGGTTTCTGGACAAGCAACGAAGAACTCAACGAGTTCTTGGAGATCTGTGAATCACAAGGTTCGTTCTTGATCTGTGAGGATCTGGAAAATGCGCAGGAACGGATGAGGATTTAGGTTTTCTGGAAAATTATGTGAAGAACGATGAAGGTTTGAAGAATCTTCATGAATTTCTGGAGATTCTTCTGAAGGTTGATGAAGAAATCTGGGCGGGATGATGAAGATCTATGAGTTTTCCGGCGAGACGATGCAGTTTCCGGCGAGTTGACGATGACTCCGATGAGGAAGTAGATGGAGGTAGAAGATGAAGGTTCTTGATCTGGATGAATCTCTGATGAAACCTGCAAATTTGCAGTTTCCGGCGTCTGGCGGTGGTCCGGTGACTGTTAGCGCTGTCGGCGGTGGTTTGTTAGAGCGTTTGCATGCCCGGCGGTAGGGGGTCCCGGTGAAGGACAATGGCGTGACAAGTGGCGTTGGGGTCACTGCGTGCTGGCCACGTGTGGGGTGGCGTGGAGAGAGATAGAGGGCTTGAAACGTGGCAAGAACTGGGGGATTCTGGAGTTATGAGGTGGGGCCTCCATTGATGAACGCGTGGCCACTTTATAGTGCTGACACATGGCACTTCTCTTGGACAAAAATGGACAAAACGGATTGAAGGACTTGGGCCTCCAAAAACCTCTGAAATGGGCCCACGAAAAATGACCTGCTTGGACCAAAAAAATTCTGAAACAAAAATGGATTAATGAAAATGATTAAAAACTGATTAAGCCTTAAACCTAATTAACTAATGATTAAACCTAATTAATGAAAATGATTAAACTACAATTACCTCTAACTAAAATTAAACTGCAATTAAATCTAAATGAAAATTAAACTATCCTAATTAATTCTAACAAATTCAATTAAAATCTAAACAAAAGATTAAATCCTAATTAACCTCTATTAAGGGGAATTAACATCTAATTAAATTCTATATTAAACTAAAACTATTAAATCCTATAATATCTATTAATATCTATATAAAAAACTATTAACCTATATTAAACCTAACAAAAGAAATTAATATCTAACAAAAGATTAAATCTATATTAAAAATAAAACTCTATTTAATCTATATCTAAAAACTATTAAATCCTATATTAAAACTTATCTAAAACTATTATTCTATAATATCTATTAAAATTCTATTAAAACTATAAAAAAAACATTAAAACCTATTAAAAAATTCTATAAAAATCTAAAAAATGATTTGAAGCTATTAAAAATATTAAAAATCTATTTAAATTCTGAAAAAATCTAAAAAGCCTATTAAAAACCTACAAAAAGGCTATTAAACCCTAAAAATGCAAACAGAGGCAAATAACCAACATAAAAGAGAGCGCGAGGCCAGATCGAAGCAAACAGTAAACCCCTGGCATCAGAATATCCCAAAAAACCACCATGTAAGCTGAAAACACCGAGAAGTGCACAATTTCCCGAAAATGAAACCCTGATTATCTAGACTGGATCTGAAATATCCGGTAGATGAAAACCAAGCTGTAACCCTGACATCCTCTGTCTGTGCACAAGTGTCATGCATCTGATATGCGAATACGAATTGAACCATGAACCAGATAGGAGAACCGGTTGGTCAAATTTTAGGGTGCAACATCATTCACTCTCCCTTTTTTCCATAATTTGGAAAAGGCATAGATCAAAAAACTAGAGCAATACTTTCAAGCGAGGATCAGAAAAGAAAACATAGCAACCAACAACTTCTTATGAACACTAGATAGAAGCAACATCCTTTCTTGAATCTCCACATAACATCATCTCCTGTTAATTTTCTAAAAATAGGCAAGCGGTAACAAAAATATCTATCCCAGAATGGGAACATGTATTAGATAACAAAAACACAGGAACATATACCAGAAAAGTTCAATAGCGGCAAGTTTGTTCTTCAGACGGACACATGTCAAACATAATGTCTAGCTCAATGTGTATTACAATGTACTTATGTAGTCGTCACACCAAGTTAGGTTGAAAAATATTCAAAATTTATACATAAAATAAAGATTAGTTTCATCAACAAGTGTACAAATGTTGGACACAATGTCTTGCTCACCTTTCCCAAGATTAAGTATGTTACTCAAATTTTTAAAACTTGGGGTAACATGAATGTAATACCCTAATTTTACCCAATTTTTTTTCTTTTCATCTAAATCAGCATGACATGAGCTTTCAATTTTATCATGCATTCCAAGCAGCGAAAGTATCAAAAAATATGCATGGTGGTCGCTATTAATAGAAATTTGAGGAAGATAAGCTTAAACCAACTCATAACACATATCAAGGCACACATCATTCACTCTCACATTTTGCCATCATTTGGAAAATGCATAGATAAAAAAAATTAGAGCAATACTTCCAAGAAAGGATCAGAAAAGAAAAAATAGTAAACGACAACTTCTTATGAACACTAGATAGAAGCAATGTCCTTTCTTCAATCGCCACATATCATCATCTCCCTTTAAATTTCTAAAAATAGGCAAGCGGTAACAAAAATATCTAGCCCAGAATGGGAACATGAACTAGATGACAAAAACACAAGAACATGTACCACATAGTTTCAATAGCGACAAGTTTGTTCGTTAGACATAAAAATGTCAAACATAATGTCTAGCACAATATGTATGACAAAATACTTATGTAGTCGCGTCACCAAATTAGGTTGAAAAATCTTCAACATTTATACATAAAAAATAGATAAATTTCATCAACATGTGTACAGATGGTGGACACAATGTCTTGCTCATCTTTCCCAAGATTTAGTATGTTACTCAAAGCCTAAACACTTGGGGAAGCATGAATGTCATACCCTAAATTTACCCTAATTGTTTTCTTGTCATCTAAATCAGCATGACATGAGCTTTCCATTTTATCATGCATCCCAAGCAGCGAAAGTATCAAAGAATAAGCATGGCGGTCGCTATAAATAGAAAATAGAGCAAGATAAGTTTAAACCAGCTCATAACATATATCATAGGCAAACATCATTCACTCTCCCTTTTGGCCATAATTTGGAAAAGGCATAGATCAAAAAACTAGAGCAATACTTTTAAGCAAGGATCAGAAAAGAAAAAGTAGCAACCAACAACTTCTTATGACTTCTTATGAACATTAGATAGAAGCAACGTCCTTTCTTGAATCTCCACATAGCATTATCTCCCTCTAATTTTATAAAATTAGGCAAGCGATAACAAAAATATCTAGCCCAGAATGGGACAATGTAATAGATGACAAGAACACAGGAACACATACAACAAAATTTCAATAGCGGCATGTTTGTTCTTCAGATGGACAAATGTTAAACATTGTGTCTGGCACAACGTGTATCGCAATCTACTTATGTAGCCGCAACCCCAAGTTTGGGTGAAATGTCTTTAACATTTATCCACACAAAATAGATTAATTTGATCAACAAGTGCATAGATTTTGGACAAAATGTTTGCCTCATCTTTCCCAAGATTTAGTATGTTACTCAATGTTAAAACACTAGGGGAAACATGAGTGTCATACCCTAAATTTTACCTATATTTTTTTTCTTTACATCTAGATCAGCATGACATGAGCATTCCATTTTATCATACATTCCAAGCAGCGAAAGTATCTAAGATCATTGAAGGTGGCTGCTATAAATATAATATTAAGCAAGATAAGCTCAAACCAGCACTTATACACATATCTTAGGCACACATCATTCACTCCCCCTTTTTGCAATAATTCGAAAAAGGCAAAGATCAAAAAAAATATAGAGCAACACATCTAAGCAAAGATATGAAAAGAAAAAATAGCAATCAACAACTTCCTATGCACACTAGATAGAAGAAACATCCTTTCTTGAATCTCCCCATATGAGCATCACCCCCTAATTTCAAAAAATAGGCCAGAGGTAACAAAATTATCCAGCCCATAATGGGAACATGTACAAGATGACAAAAACACAGGAACACATACCACAAAGTTTCAATAGTGGCAAGTTTGTTCTTCAGACAGACAAATCTCAAACATAATGTCTAGCACAATGTGTATGAAAATGTACTTATTTAGTCGCAACACCAAGTTAGGTTGGAAAATTGTCAACATTTATACATAAAAAATAGATAAGTTTCATCAACAAGTGTACAGATGTTGGACACAATGCCGTGCTCATCTTTCCCAAGATTCAGTATGTTACTCAAAGTCTAAACAGTTGGGTCAACATGAATGTCATACCCTAAATTTACCCTAATTTTTTTCTTCTCGTCTAAATCAGCATGACATGAGCTTTCCATTTTATCATGCATCCCAAGCAGCGAAAGTATCAAAAAATATGCATGGCAGTCGCTATAAATAGAAAATTGAGCAAGATAAGCTTAAAGCAGCTCATAACACATATCATAGGCATACATCATTCACTCTTTGATTTTTCAATAATTTGGAAAAGGCATAGATCAAAAAACTAGAGCAATACTTCCAAGAAAGAATCAGAAAAGAAAAAATAGCAACCAATAACTTCTTATGAACACTATATAGAAACAACATCCTTTCTTGAATCTCCACATATCATCATCTCCCTCTAATTTTCTAAAGATAGGCTAGCGGTAACAAAAATATCCATCCCGGAGTGGGAACATGTATTAGATAACAAGAACACAGGAATACATACCACAAAATTTCAATAGCAGCAAGTTTGTTATTCAGACTGACAAATGTCAAACCTTATATCTGGCACGACGTGTATGGCAATGTACTTATGTAGCCTCAACACCAAGTTAGGATGAAATGTCTTTAACATTTATCCACACAAAATAGATTAATTTGATCAACAAGTGCATAGATTTTGGACAAAATGTCTGCCTCATCTTTCCCAAGATTCAGTATGTTACTCAATGTCAAAACACTTAGGGCAACATGAGTCTCATACCCTATATTTTCCTTAATTTTTTTCTTTTTATCTAGATCAGCATAACATGAGCATTCCATTTTATCATACATTCCAAGCAACGAAAGTATCTAAGATCATTCAAGGTGGGTGCTATGAGCAAGATAAGCTCAAACCAGCTCATATACACATATCTTAGGCACACATCATTCACTCCTCGTTTTTGCCATAATTTGGAAAAGGCATAGATCGAAAAAATAGAGCAATACATCTAAGCAAGGAGCATAAAATAAAAAATAGCAATCAACAACTTCTTATGCACACTAGATAAAAGAAACGTTCTTTCTTGAATCTCCACATATGACCATCACCCCCTAATTTTGTAAAATAGGCCAGGGGTAACAAAAATATCCAGCCTAGAATGGGAAATGTACTAGATGACAAGAACATAGGAACACGTACCACAAAGTTTCAATAGCGGCAAGTTTGTTCTTCCGACAGACAAATGTCAAACATAATGTCTAGCACAATGTGTATGACAATGTACTGATGTAGTCGCAACACCAAGTTAGGTTGAAAAATCAACAAAATTTATACATAAAAAAGAAGATAAGTTTCATCAACAAGTGTACAGATGTTGAACACAATGTCTTGCTCGTCTTTACCAAGATTCAGTAAGTTACTCAAATTCTAAACACTTGGGGCAACATGAATGTCATACCCTAAATTTACCCAATTTTTTTATCTAAATCATCAGTACATGAGCTTTCCATTTTATCATGCATTCTAAGCAGTGAAAGTATCAAAGAATATGCATGGTTGTCACTCTAAATAGAAAATTGAGCAAGATAAGCTTAAACCGGCTCATAACACATATCATAGGTGTCATACCCCAAATTTTGACCCCTAGATTCCATCATCATTCCAAAGCTTGAATCATGATCCATGTAACTCCTATGACTTATTAAAGTCTCCCCAAGAAGTTTTAAAGGCTCAAAGAACCCAGATAATTGAGGATCGATCCTAAAGAATTCAGTTGTTCGGTAGTTCTGTTTGGAAAGTCAACTCTTTGACTTTTAGGGTTTTGACCCTAAATTAGATAAATCAAGTCTTCCAACATAATTTTATGTCTAACTAGTCATTTTGGTTGAGATTTAATCAAGGATTGATGGATAACTTGCAAATCAAGAAATTAGGGTTCATGAAAAACCTTAATTTTAAGCCAACTTGAAGTGATCATAACTTCCCAACCACGCATCAAAATGGAGTAGTTCAAAGCTTGTTGGAAAGATCTTGAGGACCCCTACAAAAGTGTCTTATTGGGTTGAGGTCCAAATATGCATGGATTTTGAGTTACAAGCTCATCAAGTTGTGAAGAATTTTCATGTTTCTTGGCTTGTAAGTTAACTTTTGCAACAATCTTCAAGAGGATTTTTGACATAGTTCCCTTTGGAATTTGAACTTGTGTAAATCATGAAATTTGTAAATCATGTTTGGATATTTATAAAAAGTACAAGAGCATTTTCTCAACCTTTGTGGTTAGGGAGAATTGAAGAAGGAAAGTTGGGCATTTTCCATGTCACAAAACCAAGTTCAGCATTGGCATTTTTTTGCATAAACCCTTCAAACCTCTCTTAATCCCTTGATTTACTCATTATTTTATACTTATGGACCTGATTGAGGAGGTTAGAGTTCATAGCCACGAGCAAAACTTAGATTTTGGATAAATTGAATTGTTTAATCATGCAAGTGGATGCAAGTGGCATGAGAAAGAAACTTTTCTTGCAATTTCTGTCACAGCCTAGCAACCACATCAGCTTCTCCCTCCATTTCACTTCAAGACCACTATTTTCAGGCTATAGGTGATGATCAAACTCATAGAGAGGCGGCTAAAGCTCAGAAGAAAGATATCAAGTTGATCTTGCACATTTTGCCTCCGAAAAGGGCAATGTTGGCAAGATGAGTCAATCTGCCCATACCACTTGATTTCCAAGCTTGCCTATAAATATAAACTTCTCCCCACATCCAAACTACACCAGATTAAGCTATAAACTAAGAAAAATCTCTCCCATTCAACAGATCACAACCTTCTTGCAAGCATTAAAGTTAACTTCCTTGTGAAGCAAAACCTGTTTTTGCACAAACTATGTCAAAACCTCATACAGTCATCAAACACCTTTACCTACACTTCAAAAACATCACATATGATTTATTGAAGGTGTTAAAGCACTCACTCCCACTACAAAACTTCTCACTCAAAAAGTCAAACCTCAATCCAAGAAAACTTTGACTTTCTGCATTTTCAAAGCCAGGTCCTCATTCTGACTATTTCCAAACCCTCAAACACTTCAAACACCTTTCATAAATCATCTCTAAACTATCCC
This sequence comes from Lathyrus sativus, assembly GCA_963859935.3. NCBI lineage: Eukaryota > Viridiplantae > Streptophyta > Magnoliopsida > Fabales > Fabaceae > Lathyrus > Lathyrus sativus. The sequence continues at coordinate 285,899,597 of OZ012736.1, read as the reverse complement.
AAGACAAGTTTTCCATATGTGACTCCATTTCCTTGAAATTCCATATTGGTTACTTTTTCATTTTGCAAGAGGAAGGGAAGATTCTGCTCCAAGTGCTTCCATTTGATTCCAAGCATCCAAAGAGGATCCTAGAGGTATATTGAAGCTGTTCAAACCAACAAATATCTTCTAGAAGCAACTCTCCTGAAGATCCCAAGTTTGGCTTCAAGTGGTAAGTCACCATAAACCTGAACTATGTAATCATGATATGCTTTGATGTGTCTTGATTGTAGACATGTTTGAAATGATATTTGTGATATGTATGAACCATTTATTGCTGCTTATTATGTTTGAATAAGACTGTGGCATTAAAATTACAAAGTTGGTTCCTTTTAGATATTACTATCGGGTTTTAAAATAGAAGCATCATTAGCAAAAACCAATTGTACCATTGAATTCCTTTGGAAATTCTGAGCAAGTTTGATCTTTGAATCATTCAAATCCATGGAGAAATGAGAGACTTAGGGGGTGTTATGCAAATCCGATTTTTAAGGTTCTTACCCAGAAACCATAGCGCATGAGGGGAGGCCTCAGGCCATGTTTAGGTACTTCTATTTATGAATGGGGTGATATAATGGATGTATCACCACCCCATTGGTTTATCGTGCGCTTTCTTGTATCTTTGCCTTGCTAGTCCTAGGTTCAATCTTGCAGATCAACCTTTTTGTTGCATTTTGTGATTTTTTGAGGATTTACTATGTATTGTGTTTGCTTCACATGTTTCTCACGCGCGCGTATTTGCCGAGTTGGTTAGGTTTTGACTAGTGAACCTTAGGGTGTGGGTTCAAACCCCATAGGATGCATTTCCCATATATTTTATCACTAATTTTCATAATTTTTTTTGTAAATTGATTTATGCATAACTTCTTTGATTTTTATCATTTTTATGCCATTCTTTTTGAAAAATTCTCTTTGATATGTCTAGTTTCATTGTGAGAAGAAAGAATTCAAAAATTGGCATTTTTGAAACACTTTGATTCACATGAAAGACATAACCTTGTTTTAGGGTTTTTACTTGTTTTCATGAGTTTCCTTGACTTAATACTTTACTTCTCTTGCATGTTTGATCTTGTATGAATCACTTTTGAATATTTAACATGTTTTTGTTTTTGAAAACATTTGGTTTTTTTCTTTACCATGCCTATTCATCCCCCTTGTAAGTGTATGAACATGAAAGCCTTTCCTTGAACCTTTTTGTTGATTTGTAACCTACTTTTTGATGTTGTAACCTCTTGAACATGATCCTTTAACATCATCTTACTTGCTTATGTGTCTTGTTAGAGCCGTAACATTTTTATGCCATTATTTTTTCAAAATGCTTATTGGTATGTCTAGTTTCAATATGTGAAGAAAGATTTCAAAATATGTCATTTTTGAAACACTTTGATTCACTTGAAAGACCTGACCATTTTTAGGGTTTTTACATGTTTTCATGAGTTTCCTTGACTTAATACTTGATTTCTCTTGCATGTTTGATCTTGTATGAATCAGTTTTTAATATTTAAAATGTTTGTGTTTTTGAAAACATTTGGTTTTTTGCTTTACTGTGCCTATTCATCCCCCTTGTAAGTGTATGAACATGAAAGCCTTGCCTTGAACCTTTTTGTTGATTTGTAACATGCTTCTTGATGTTGTAACCTCTTAAACATGATCCCTTAACCTCATCTTACTTGCTTATGTGTATTTTTAGAGCCATAACATGTTTAGGAATTGATTCATATGCCAAGTTGTAACTTATATTAATGGATTTTGTTGTTTACCATTAATGAACTTGTTGTTGTCACACATGTTTCATGTCTGCTCTTGTTGGTTGTTACCTTCCTAATCTTTGAACTTTGCCATGATAAGTAATTCTTTGACTTATGCTGGATATGTTTGGTCTTGTAAGAACCACTATCACCATCCCCTTTTAGATATTGTAATATCTTCGTTCACCATTGGTTGTAACCATTTGGTTTGATTATGTTTGGGTTTAACCTTGTTCTTTGCTTCATGTTGTTACATGCTTGCCCTAATCTTTCTTGGTTGTTACCATGACTATTATATCTTCTTCATGTTCAAATGAATGCTTATGTATTCTTTAACTTTGTTAAGTTTATTCCCCTAAGTGATGGAACTTGTTAGTTCTCATCCAGTTGCCTTGTATTACCTTATTCCAAAGGAAAGTCTCTCTGTTGACTTCATAGTCATAATAGCTCATTTACCCCTCCACTTGACTTGGTTAAGTCATTAGGTCCTTTAACTTAGTTAAGTTAGAACATATATCCATTAGACTTTGCTTTAAGTCTAAGAGACCTACCCCTTGTTAGGATTATCCTTCATTAGAACTTTAAGATAGAGTTTGTTAACTCTATGTAAGGATCATTGTCATGATTACTTACTCCCCTTTTGGCTTTTGTCAAAGTCAATCCCTTTGAGTGTTTAACTTAGACCTAGAGAGTTTTGTCAAACTCTATACAAACATTATTATGTTTGCTCCCCCTTGGAGTCTTGACCATAGTCAAGTACTCCTCAACCTTAGTGAGGTGAACTACGGTTGCTCGGATTCCTTCCTAGTAAGGATACGTAGGCACAAGATGCGATATCTTTGCGAGCAAACTTAGAACTATCCTTAGGTCTTTACTAGGACTTTACCTTAACCTTGATCCCAATGACCCTAGCAAAAAACTTAGATAACTTAGCATACACATACACATAAAAGGTTCTTGTATAGTACTACAGATGTATAGGATGTGAAATACCTACCCTAGGCATAACCAACCCCCGATCCCCGAATCTTTAGCGTTGTTGTTACATCGCGCAAAAGGTTTTTTCATTCTTTAACCTTTCCTTTGGATAAATCAAAGCTCAATGGTGAATTTCAATGAATTAAGATTCAAGTTAAACAGTAGCTTGATATCTGATTCTCACCATAATAGAAATGACGACTTCACTGGGGAAGATATCTTTTTGAGGGTTTAGCCCACTTTGTGTGTATGAATGCTATATCTCTGTATGTTTACCTATACGTGTATATTTGTGAATATATAACTGTTTTGTTTTCATTGGATCTTTGGGTGATATCTTGAGTGGTGAGATAAGTCCTAACCCAGACTTGACTGCACATATGATAGGATGTGGTATGATCAATATTTGAATGTTGGAAGTAATCCTAACATGTTTGACATATGATGTAACCATGCTCAGTTGAGACCTTCTTGGGATAATTAATGGTGTATGAGTAGTCATGCATTTCATTGGTTGTTTCAACCTGAGAGTTCGTGAAACTGAGGACCTTTAGTTACCCACTTACCCCACTTGGCCTTTTTAAGACGTAGTGCGGAGACTATGAGGGAGTAGTCCTAAAATAGTTGTTACGCGATGCTACACTCAGACGAGTCTATCTCAAGAATATTTTTGGCCCACGTGAGTAGTCATGTTGGTTATTAATATCTGATCTACAGGTACAATGAAAACCTTAGTACATGTCCTTTGGGAGGGTATACCCTGGCTTCATGCTTGTAACCCCGAACCTAGGACCTTTGCTTATTAGCATTTGCATGTGTTTGTTGTGTGTGCATCATATCATCGTGTCATCATAGCATCTCATCTTGGTGCACTGGTTTTGTAAAACGCAATCATTTTCTTTTTGCGAAACCCTAGTTATCATGGACTTTGGGAAAAGAAACACTAAGAAATATAACTTCAAGAAATATGATACAGTGGAGTTAAGAAAGCTAGGGACCATGGTATCCGAAGACTTTCAGAAAACATATGGAAAGCTTCTGAGCATTGTAAAGACTAGAATAGAAGAAGGGGTTCTCAGCACCTTGGTTCAATTCTACGATCCATTGCACCACTGTTTCACCTTCCCGGATTATCAGTTGATGCCAACATTAGAAGAGTATTCATACTTCATTGGAATTCCAGTGAAAGATAAAAAAAAACCTTCAATGGTTTGGAGAAGCTACCCTCGTTAAAGGAAATTGCTGACACACTCCATCTAGAAGTATTCAAGGTCAAAGCTAATCATACTTTAAAAAATGGGGTCAAAGGTTTTCACCCTGCTTACTTATTGAATAAGGTTACTTACCTTGCCAAGGAAGGTAGTATGGATGCATTCGAAGTAGTTTTGGCTCTACTAATATATAGTTTGGTATTGTTCCCGGAGGTAGAAAAATTTGTCAATTCAACTGCCTGTTGTACCCCAAAATTTGCCCAACCTTTTCTTAACTTGGTTTATTGTTTCATTTCATTTTGTTCTAGCATTTGCATTACATATAATTTTTCATTGAACAGAGGATCAAGAGGTTGTGCTTAGCAAGAGAAGTATTCTCAAAGGTGTTGAGCCTAAGCAAGGGGTGTTACTCAAGTTTGATTGGTCATCAGGTCATCAAGACGTGGTCAATAGTCTTGTGAAAGGATGGATGGATGTATGTGGGTCAGCTCCTAAATTGGAGGCTAGTTGAAGAGCATCAGAGGGTTGTGAATTCATAATTATGGATATAAGATGTTGAGAGAGCTCATTGAGTGCTTTGAGAGCCATGTTGGAGCTTATTCAACTTGTTGTGTGAGGTGGAAGAAGCCACAATCAAGAATGTTGCATCTAGGGTTTTCATCTGGTAAATCCTCAGTTAACTGTGAAATTGAAGGAGGTTAAAACTTAATTCTAAGTCTCTATGGTCATGGAATTTTGTGTTAAGATACATGAGATATCATTTCAAGATCATTTCATCAAGAATCAAGAGTGTGAGGAGTGTCTGAATTAGGGTTCTCAGTGTAAAATCCCATGTTCAGTGCCTAACTTCAAGACCACCTATCTCAAGATACAAGTCCCATCTCAACTTTTGACCAACATGAAACTTTTAGAGCATGTTCTTAGCTTTCGTTTAAGTACTAGAAGTCATTCATCTGATTTATAGAACTCAAGTTATGATGCAGACAAGTTGCAGGTCATCAGATGAATGTGATTTTGGTCAACAAAAGTCAACCAACTTCCAAGCCATTTTTGACCTAGAAGGATGTTTCTCCTCAACTTTTGGTGAACATGAAAGTTGTTTCTCATGGTCTTAGCTTTCCAAAGAGTACTAGAAGTCTTTCATCTGATTTGTAGACCTCAAGTTATAAGGCTTGCAAGTCAGGGGTATTTTGGGAAAGTGAGATTATAGGTCATAAAATTATAGGTCCATTTCACCAACTTGCACACTTCAAATGAAATTTTTTCCAACATGAAACTTGCTCCAAATAGGGCCATTTGCATTACCAAATCATCTCTTGTCATGGTTGGAGCTTGGATTGAAGTATTCCTAAATTGATTTTCATGGAAAAGGACTTAAAATGAGAAAATTGGAATTAATTCCAAATACATATTTTGACTGTAAATGATATTCCAAATACAATGACAATTTTAAATTTGCAATTTGAGGTCATTTGGTTGGTTATTTCCATGGTTTCTTCACCATGAAGTAACAAATGTGAAATCCACCATAGGATCAAAACAAGTACTAATTGCTGGCCATTTGATCAACTCGGACCATATGCAAGTGATTGGAAACAAATTTGAGGTTGGTGTAGTGGTTTTTACACGAGTTTGGAAAACAAAAAAGTGAAGAAAAATTGAAATGGCAATTGGGCTTAATGGCATGAAATAGGGCTCCATTTCCATCTGAATCCAACACATAAAAGCTCAGCAAACTTTACAAACCCTCAGGACACGATTTAGTGAAGGAAGGGCAGAGATAGCAACTTGAAAAAGTGAGAGCAAAGAGAAATTCATTTTTGGAGATTTAGCCATTCTCAAGTGAAATTAAGCATACCAAAAGCTTCATTAAAGTGTGTGGAGTGATTCTAGGTGGTTTACTTGAAGTTTCAGCCAAGGACAAGACTCGGTGGAGGTTCTCCACTAGGTAATCTTGAAATCACCATATCTCTTTGTTTATGCCACGATTGTTGGCCATTTTTGCATATTTGAGACCTAGGAACCATGTAGACCATTAACAAGTAAAATGAACTGGCATTTGAGTTGATTTCTGTTTGGAGCATGAAACTTGTTGTTTGCATTTTGGCCTGTTCTTGAGGTTTTAGGATGATTGAACTGAGGATTTGAACTCTACGTGATGTGTAGATGATTTCTGGGCACTTTTGGTTGTTGATTTTGAGATTTTCAGTTTGTGCACATTTCCTTTGTCTCTTCGATTTGCTTTGTGTGTTGCTTTAAATTGAAAACCAATGCTGGATTTGGATTCCTCGTGAGGAGTAGGTGAATTTTGACTATCAGTTTGTCATTTTTTGTGAAATATTAATGACTGTGTGTTGTTGATACTATTCACGGTGGATACACGGTCGGAGAAGATGACCGGAAGGGATCTCCGCCCACCGTCTGGTTTTTGTGGTTTTTGTTTGTGGAAGATGATTACGTGGCGCTTTGTTTACAACTTGATTTGTTTACTTTCCGTTTTAACGCGTGAGATTAAGAAACATCGTGTACCTCGTTTGACCTTGATGCATTACATCCAGTTTGAATATCTCATTAATGTGCTGGCACGTTATCAGCCCTTTGATGCGCATACCGTCTGATTCAATGGCCCACAATGCATTCCACGATGGTCATCCTGTTGACCAGCCATACTTGTTTGTTATTTGACTCAGATTTTTGGCTGGTGGACCTGGGCCTCACTTGCTTCTTGCACCCCCCATCTGAGCCCAGTTGGATTTTGCACTATGATTTATTTACTACTTGCACCGTGGCCTTCTTTATTTTAATTTCTTTTTCATTTTTGTTTTGCTTTGTTATATGTTTCAATTATTTCAATATAAATTAATTCTCCAATTAATAAAATTCCCAAAAAATATGTTTTAGACAATTTGAAATGTCTTTTATTTTATAGAATTTTTATTTTATTTTTTCAGTTTATTTTTCATTTAAAAAATAATTAATTAATTGGAGATGTTTTATTTGGATTAAATGTGACATTGTTTGATCTTTTAATTGTTTCTCTCATTTCCTTTGATTCCAATGACTAAAATTAAATCCTCGTGTCCATGAGGATTTCTCTTAGTGACTTTGTCACACTTGTTTGTTTGTTTTTGATGCATCTATTTCTCCTTTATCTTTGCATCCTCATATGCATGCTTGGTTGAGATGTGCTTGTTGTGGCTATTGCCCCACACATATTTTCCTCCCACTTTCATCCTACTTGTGCATTCCATGTATGCATTCTCTCATTTGCATGTTTCCTTTGTTCTTTATTCTTCTTCTTTTGTTTTCCTTCCCTTAGGATTTCTAATCTCTCTTGTTCAAGAGAGGTTATGATAGACATTAGGGTTCTAACCATGCATGATAACATTAGGAAGATGTCTCCCTTTTGAAATCCCAACTTTAGGTGCATTTTGCATGACAACTTCTAGGGTTTGGTCTAGTCCCTCTTTAGTTTGCCCCTTTCTCTTCTCATCTTCAAACAACTTCAATCCATTTAATAAAGATAATGGATGTTGTGCCATGAGCCTTATACTTGGGAAATGTTGATTGAGTGGCTACCTCTCAATTTCCTAGAGTGTTTAGTATACGTCCTTAGGACGATATGCGACACATTCGATCCTAGGTTTTAGACTTTAGTACAACATACATTATGAACACTCAAATTCAAAGCACTTCTTCTCTAAAAAACACAAAAACACTTCAAACCTTTTTCATCCTTCGGGATTCTAATCAAGAAAGTCTTTTCAGAAAAAGAGTGTTGTTAACTCTTAGTTCTATCGCAAACGGTAACGCCTAAGTCTCCAATGGTCGAGCTGCATACACCAAACTGCTAGAACTGATTGTTAACCCTACTCGGACCTAAAAAACTTTTGAACCAGCCGGTGTTCCTTTTAGCCTGAACTACGTTTGCTCTGATCTTTCATACCAGATGAAAGTACGTAGGCACAAGACGCGATGTCTTCGCGAGCAACCTTCCCCCTTCTTTAGCCGTAGTTGGTCGAACTACATTGACTCTGACTTTCCCATTGCACGAGGGAGTACGTAGGCACAGAGCGGTGATGCTTTGTCGAGTCAGTCCTTTTTCTTTTTTCTTTTATCCATAAGCCTTTAGCGTAGATAGTTTACACACCATTTTAGATAGCAAACAAATGCGTGGATCCCGTCAAGTACGACGGACGTGAGGGGTGCTCATACCTTCCCCTTGCGTAACCGACTCCCGAACCTAGGACTTGGTTTCGACGACCTCGTCTTTTCTCGTTTTCGTCAGGTTTTTCCGATCGTTTCCTTTCCCCTCTTTGGGATAAATAACGATAGGTGGCAACTCTGTTAGTCATTGTCGGCCTATTTTTTCGCAGTAGCGATAGCTGGTGACTCTACTGGGGACAGGAATATCCCCTATGCGAGTCAATCCTAGCGCTTGTGTATTTTCTTTTGGGTGTGTGTATATATGTGCTTTATCTTTATTTACTTCTGCATTTTACTTTCCGAATTGTATCATACTTGATGTGTTGTGGGGATGGAAGTTCCATTGAGAGATAAGCCGGACCCGGGCTTGAGTGTAAACCTAGCATTAGTAGTGGAGATTAGTGGGTGGACCTGTTTGCTTAGCAGACACAGTTCCCTATGAAATTCACGCTCAGACGAGATTCTCTTTGACGATTTCCTTTTCGATCCTTAGGATCCAACTGGAATTTGGATTTGAGAGTTGTCGACTTTGGGGACTGATCATTTGAGATTCAGCTAAGTGAGGCCTCTTCGAGAGATGATGATGTCAAATCAGAAATGGTGAACATATCATCATTTCTTAAAAGTCTGTGATGCTGATGAACGCATAGGATGCCAAACCTTGTCAGTGGATAGGTCCATACTTGTGAGTGGGTGAGTTACGCAGGAAACTTTGGCCTTCAGACTACCCGGTTCTTTACAGTGTGAACCTGTGTTCATGGTACAAAGGGGTCCTAATGTCAGTGATTTATCAGTACTACGGCAGAGGGCTGGTTCTTCTCAAGCTACAGCACAACAACCTTGATCCTCTGTGTTGCACCCCAAATTTGTCCTACCTTTACATAGTTTCTAGTGCCACTTTATTTGGAATGAATAAAATGACACAATTAGCAAGAGACCGTGTGTAAGTAGTTGTGAGTGTGAGAGGTCGAGAGTTCGAATCCCACCTTCTTCACTTTTTGTTTTGTTTCTTTTATTTTTATTCTAACTTTTCTATTTTCATAAAAAAAAATAACAAAAATAGTTTTTTTATTATTTAATTATTATTTTCGTATTTTATTTAAATTATTTTTTAAAAAATATTATTTTTTTCACTTTTTTTCATATTATTCATAAAAACATCCAAAAATTATAAAATTAAAAATATTAGAAAAGATTTTATTCTTTTTATAATATTTTTAATGTTTAGTAAATAAATAGGGTTTTAAGTTTGTTTTAATTTGTTTTAGTTTTGACTAATTCTTTAAGTTGGGCTTTAAAGTGGGCATTAGGTTAGAGTTAACCCTAATTTGTTACCTATATAAACTTGAGTTGCATTTGAGAAAAAGGGGAGAAGGACACAAAAGAAGAAAAAAAACGGCAGCCGTTACAAATCAATTTCCAGCCTGTTTCAATCCCTTTCAAGCATTCCAACACATTCCTTGAAGGTTTCTAATTTAATTCCAATACTCACATGGCCCTGAAGCACTTCAAAATCACGAGATCACCATCAACGGTTTGCATTTTTTTCTTTTCAAACTTTGATTATCATGATTCATGCATCATAAACGTTTTATGATTATATATTTGTGTTGGTATGAATGTGTATGAAGTTTCGGGGTTGTTTAATTGAAGCTTAAAGGTATGAAACACGAGATGTCATTGTTAGGGTTTGGAGCTTCGAATTGGGGTTTTGCAAATTACGAGTAATTGGACAAAACCAAGGGCATAGGCGTGCTCAGAAGCTTTATTCTAATTGATCCATGGTCTTAGAACTAATTTATTTTGCGTATTTTGAGATATTTGATTTCAGGTGCTATGGCAACGTTTGAAAACCGTGGGCAAAGGAGTACGACAACGCGTGAAAAGCGTGGGAAAAGGCGTACGGAAACGCGTGAAAACCATGGGCAAAAGCATGGTCAATGCGCGTTTTCAGGTTTGAATGTTTTGTTTTATAATATTTATTTTATATATTATTAATAACTAATTAGTGTAGCTCAGCTGGCAAGGGAGGAGAGCATGAAAACCAGAAGTCCTGAGTTCGATTCTAGCCTCATGCACTTTTTTGTTTCCCTTTTCTTTTTCTAATCTTATTTCATATTGTTTGCATTTTTATTTTTTACTTTTAATTGATGTTATCCTTTCCTTTCTATTTGTTATAAAAAAGTTTATTAATTCTCTTTTAAAAAAAATTAAATAATTATTTTAAATTAATATTAGGTTAAATTTCTTTTATTTAAGCTATCTTTTTTTTTCTCTTTTAAATTTAAAAGTTAAAATATATTTTAAAATTAAAACTAATTTTACTTTTAATAAGAATAAAATTTCCTTTTAAAATTAAGACCAAAATCTTTTTCAAAATTAACCTAAAAACATTTTCTTTAAAAATTCAAATTAACATTTTCAAAATTTAACTAAACTTCTTTTTAAATCAAGAATAAAATTATTTTTTTAATAATATTAATGTTAAATAAAACAATAATAAAAGTTCCTAAATTGCATTTTTGCCCTTCTTTATGTATTAATTGTTTCATTATTTGCCATATTTCCGTCTAACTTTTGTTCTCTGTTTTTTCCCCAAATTATATTTAAATTCCGATTAATATTTATTCAGTTTATTTTGTTCCATGGATGTAATTTACGCGAGGCCATGGTCGCGGTTTTATTTTATCTTTCTTTTTTGGGGATTTGTAATTTACGCGAGTGATCGTCGCGACGCTTTCTTTACTTTCCGCATTTTAATTTCCGCCATATAATAATTTGCCATGTTTTGCATGATTTACCGTTATGTTCCTCCGAAGGAATTAGGTTTAGCCGTTTGACCGCCGAGTAAATAACCCAAATTTTTTACCGTTTCAAACCCTAATAGTTTAAGCATCCCGCCGTGGACGAAAATGCCCTTTACCCTAGCTTTTAGGTCAAAGAGTCGTCGTGCTCTGCTTTAGGGTTTCCCGCAGTGGAATCCCTAATTTCAACCCTAAATTTTCAATTAACAAATTCAACATAGAAATAGGAGTTTCAAAGACTCCACGTAAGCGTGTCCTTAAGAGATGTTTATTCCCCATTGAAACCTTGACCACAGTCAAGAAGTTTCTAACCTCCCTTTCGAGGGGAACTACAATTACTCTGATTCCATTCCTGTCAGGATATGTAGGCACAAGATGCGACGTCTTGCCGAGTAAACTTAGGACTAACCCTTAGGTCTCTAGGTCACTCTATCCCTTAGCTCAATATATATTAAAGCAGATAATAAAATATAAAAAAAAGCATACAATAAACAAAAGGTTCCTGTAGAGTACTACATAAGTTTAGGGTGCTAGTACCTTCCCTGAGCTTAACCAACCCCTTACCTAGATCTCTCCCCGCATTGTCTTTACGATGCAAAATTAGGTTTTCCTCTTTTGACCTTTTCCTTCGGATAAATCAAAGAGCGTTTGTGAACTAAAGATGCGATTCAAATTAATTAATAATTTGATATCATATTCTAACCGCAACAGAAAATGGCGACTTCACTGGGGATCCTCCTAATTTTTAAGGGTTACCCCTATTTTGTTTATTGTATGATATTTTATTAATTATTTTTATATATCATTGTACCTTGTGGGGATACCTGTTATTGTGAGATAAGTCCTAACCCGGACTTGAGTGACCTTATTATAGGAAGGTGAGATATTCGACGAGGCTTGTCGGGAGTGAGTCCCGACCAAGTCGACTCGAGAATCACCGCTCAGTTGAGACCCTTTCGAAAATGGTTCGGTTGATCGAGTGCAGTCGTGAAAAATTTTACTATTTTCAATTGATGTTTGTGATACTGGGGACCGTAGTACCTTAACACCACCTTGGCCTTATATAGGACGTAGTGCGGGAACTATGTGGGAGTAGTCCTACAATGGTTGCTACGTGATACTACACTCAAATGAGGTTCTCTTGAGAATATTATCGACCCCCGAGTCAGTCGAAAAGTTGATAATATCCGAAAGATGGATTGATGACTTTGGGCACCGCTTTAGAACCTTGTTCTGCAGGTACAACTACCCCATAGTACATACCTTTTGGGAAGGGTAGACCTTAAATCCATTCATTGTTCCTTTAATCTAGGACTTTGTTGTTTGTGTGTATTTGTGCATGGCATTCATAAAACATCATTCCTAGTTTCAAGGAATTCAACAGTCCTTTGCGAATTCAAAAGTCCTACATTTCAAAGTTTAAAACCGTTTCCAACTTTCCTAAAAAAGATATGTTTGCAATCGACCGTTGAAGTTCTTGGAACTATTGCATTGCATTAGCATCATGTCTTGCATGGCATCTGTCCCCGGGTTTCTCATGTCCAGTTGTCTTTATCTTCCAGTGTTCCGTTGAGTCGTCAAGCTGATTCCTCGACACATATATCAAACTAGAGCTAACTATAGACGCCAAATGTCAGAACAAGAGGAACATAATGCGGAGGTCCGAATGGAGATTGATGAGTTGAAAGCAGGCATGACCAGGCTTACCGAGATGCTTCAAGTGTTGATTGCCAGAGGAGAGCCACCTCAGAGGACTGTCATTCAGGAAGTTTCAAGTGTTGATCCACCTTTTTTTCGGTGCCGCCCTCTAGTTAGCCTGAGTTTGGTTTACCTCCTAACTACTCTCCACCTGTTGCATCTGCTGCTATGATTGGTCAGGCTGTCAGACCGGTTTTTCAAGCTCCTGTCCTTACCGAGGCCCAACCTGTGTCCACACGGTTAATCAGACTATCCAAGCTCCCGTTGAGAATCCTCCCTATGAGTACAATGTTGCCGATGTTCAAGAAGATTTTGTTGAGCCTGAGATCACCCGTGAACAGTTTTAGATCATAAATAAGAGACTCCAAGCTGTCGAGGGTACTGATTTCTTCAACGTTGATGCCGATAATATGTGCTTAGTTTCTGGTCTTGTTTTGCCTGCCAAGTTCAAGACTCCTGAGTTCGTGAAGTATCAAGGTCATTCATGTCCAAGAGTCCATCTAGTCATGTACTTCCAAAAGATGGCAGCTTACACCAACAATTAGAAGTTGCTCATCCATTGCTTTCAGGATAGTTTGAGTGGTGCTTCTCTTAAATGGTATATGAACTTAGAGCATAACAGTGTCCACTGCTTCCATGATCTCGTCAACGCTTTTATGAAGCAATACAAATACAATTTGGATATGGCTCCCGATCATCGTCAGCTTCAAAGTATGTCTCAGAAGGAAAAAGAGTCGTTCAAGGAGTATGCTCAGCGTTGGAGGGAGTTAGCTTCCCAAGTCGAACCCCCTATAGCAGAGAAGAAACTGACAGAAATATTCATGGATACTTTGTCTCCTTTCTATTGGGATAAGATGATTGGGAGTGTCTCTTCAAGCTTTACAGATCTGGTGACTATTGGCCAAAGGTTAGAAGAAGGTTTGAAAAATGGGAAGGTATCCAAAGCTGCCGAATCTTCTAATGGTGCAAAGAAATCCTATGGGAATTTCCATAAGAGGAAGGACGAGCAGACCAATGCTGTCATGACTGAATCAAGAAAGCCTCGCCAGGGATCTCAACCTGTTGTTGCTCCGCAGCCAGCTCAGAATCCTCAACGTCCAGTTATTAGACAAGACCAGTATCGAAATAGGAACCAATTTGATCCTATTCCCATGACTTACACAGAACTTTATCCTTACCTGGTTCAACGAGGGCTGATCACTACAAGGGCTTTACCGCCCCCTCCTAATCCTCCTCCAGCTGGATTTAGGGTTGATTTCCAGTGCGCTTTTCATGAGGGTGCCTTAGGCCACGACTTGGAGCATTGTTTTGCACTGAAAGCCAGAGTGTGTGAGCTGATGAGAGCAGGGATACTTGATTTTCCAGACAATCCTCCGAACATCCAGAAGAATCCTTTGCCAGGGCATCAGAAGTGAAGCTTCGGGCTGACCTCAGCAGGCTATTTATTTGTTTTAGACATGACAGTTTATCTTTGTATTGTTTTAATCATAGACCTTTGTTTCTCATTGTTTGTATTTTCCTTATTTTATTAGTTGTTTGCTTTCGAACTATGTTTGTACTTTTATATTGATGAACTGAGCATTGCAACTTTTGATTTAATTCATTTTATCTATTATTTTCATCTCTATGCTTTATCTTTCAAATATTTACTTTTGTCCGAATTTTTGGTATGCAAAGATTGGAGGGAGGATGACGAAAACGTTATACCCATAACTGCTGTCAGTATGCTTTCAATCAATCCTTGTTGACGATATGAGGCATTGTTTCAACTCCCAAACACTGGAGAAATAAGGAAGTTATCCCCTTGTCACCCCCTTCGAGCTTAGAAGTTGGAGTTTTTTTCTTTACAAAAAAGCCGCAATTTTAACCTTGGGGCATGGGTAGCTCTCAGTTAACTTGGTTGTGTTTTCCTACAATACGCCTTTCATATAAAGGTCGCACTCACAATTTTCCTTCGTACACAGCAAGTGTTGAAGATGCTTTTTTTAAAGCCAAAACGCCAATGATGGTTCACCGTAATCATTTAAGATAGGCAGTCTTTTTCTTTCGGAAAAAAACAAAATAAAATATAAAAAGCCCGCTAAGTCAAAACCTATGAAGGAGACTTAGGCAAAACTGGGGCATCCCGCTGACTGTAATCTTCACAAAAAAAAACAGTTCAGGCAAAAGTTAGGGATAATAAAAAGAGGAGATCTTTAAATCCTTACCCTGAAAATCCTCAATGTCAAAAGAACCATATGTTGTAAAGAAGCAGTGGCTGCCTTTTCATAGGTCCCTTGACTTCTGAACCATCATTGCTACCATCAGTGCAATTCCTAACCTATAGGAACCTGAATGCAAATATGAGTTAACTGAGCATAGGACTGGAGATCATCACGTAGATTGGGTGGGTATAAATAAATTTTGAGCCTTTATCCTTTGTTTCATAAACCGTGAACCAGACCACGTTACAACCCTCAAAAGACATAATTGAAACAAGGATATTTTGAAAGCATGCTACAGCAAGGTTGCGTAAGCTGACTCCTAAAGATCTTTGTGAATCATTTATTTTGGCTGTATACTTGTATTAAACTTTGAGCGTCTTGGACCGCCGCGTTCTAACCGATGACTCATTTATCTTTCATTTTTCAAAAATAAATTTTGATTTTAAAAGTTGCATGAACTTTGCATTACCATGTTCATATAAATATTTTTGTTTGCAAACTGGCTTTCCTCTAAGGAATTTTCAAACAATCGAGAAACTTGGTCAAGTGATCCTATCAGGGGCAAAGTCTTCTCAGATCTGGTTTATCCATGAGATTTTCAAGACTCGAACTGGGGCAAACCTTCCGAGGATACAGTAAAACAGTCATTTTTAGAATCAGACAAGCTGAAGCAATTATCAGTACATCTGTAATGGACAATTTAATCTGGGGCAGTTTACTTGAAAGATCTCCAAGCGGCTTTCCATCCTTCCTACGAGGACCATCAACCTGATTACAATTTAGCAAGTGGCAGTGATCTCCGGGTTGAGGAATCAGTTTTCCAGTCTTGTCATCTTACCAGAAGAGTCGAGCCTTGTCGTTGACATCTGCATTTGCATTTGATCATATCTCATAACATAATTCATATACATATACATTTCATACCTATGCATAGCATGAGTGTTTCATCCTCATTTGCATTTCTCCCGAGGTCGTGTTTTATCCAGGTCTTACCTTGTGGTCGAAGTCCAACTTACTTGGCACCTACCAAACAACTTTGTGTAGTGTCCATTTGATGTTCTTCCAGATAGGACGTTTTTCTTATCCGATGGTTTTCCGGATATGCCTGTTCCTTTTACGTCCAATACTATCCTCATATATTGTGCTTATACCTTTCATTCAAAGCCATTATTGAATGTCTGGTACCCTGATTTTAATGTCTCTTTCTGATGGTTTTCCAGATTGAGTCTCGTTGTTCTGATGTTCTTCCAGAACTTCGTTGTTACGTATCTGATGGTTTTCCAGATATTTTCCTTTGATTCTGATGGTTTTCCAGAATCTATCCGATGGTTTTCCGGATATGTTTCTCTTTCTGATGGTTTTCCATATTGAGTATCTTTTATCTGATGGTTTCCCAGATATTTTCCTTCGATTCTGATGGTTTTCCAGGATCTATCCGATGGTTTTCCGGATCTGTTTCTCTTTCTGACGATTTTCCAGATTGAGTATCTCTTATCTGATGGTTTTTTAGATATTCTTTTACGATTCTGACGGTTTTCCAGAATCTTTCTGATGGCTTTCCGGATAAATTCCTCCTTCTGATGGTTTTTCAGATCGAGTATTTGTTCTGACGTTCTTCCAGAACTCTATCTGACAATTTTCCAGATACCCCTGTAATTCTGATGGTTTTCCAGAATCTTTCCGATGGTTTTCCGGATCTGTTCTCTTTCTGAGGTTTTTCCAGACTGAGTTTTTGTTCTGACGTTCTTCCAGAACCCCTTTGTTGCTTATCTGATGTTCTTCCAGATAGGTCTTCAAAACTTGCCCCGTACATTTATTGCTTTCCTAAATATTTCAGATTTACCTTCAGAAACTTGTCTTCATCTCATGCTCCTATAGATGTCGTCCTTTTGTTTCTGGATATAGCCCAGGGTTTATTCGATGGCTTTCCGAGTAACTCTGGTATGTTTTAGAGTTCATTCGATGTTTTTCCGGATGTCCCTGAAATGTGTTTCTTTGACCCCAAGGTTATTCGATGGTTTTTCCGAGTATCTCTGGTGTTTGTTTCTCTCTGTATAATTTCCGTTGATTCCTGAAGATCCCGCTCGATCTCTTTGCTTAAAGGAATGACCTGGAAATTTTAGCACTTGTCGTTTACCTTATCCTACCGCCGTGTGGATCCTGTGTTACTGTTCGTTGTAAAGTGACAATTGTCGCGCTATTCCACCAGTGCGTCGTATTCCTCAGTGTAGTTACTCGTCGCGTCTGTCCCCTATGTCGTCGTGTCGTCTGCATCCTTGCATTCATCATTCCATCATACGCATCATATTAGATTCATGGCATTGTCAGCATTATAGTTCGTGCTATTTTGTCCATATCATTGCATATCACTGCATCTAGGGACCAAATATTTGGTTATCTGTATTTAAATCCCTTTCACCGCGATTTCTCGAGTCTCCGCTGCTCAAATCATCCGGTGAAGCTATTTAAATAGGGGCATCTGTTGCACCCCAAATTTGTCCTACCTTTACATAGTTTCTAGTGCCACTTTATTTCGAATGAATAAAATGGCACAATTGGCAAGAGACCGTGTGTAAGTAGCTGTGAGTGTGAGAGGTCGAGAGTTCGAATCCCACCTTCTTCACTTTTTGTTTTATTTCTTTTATTTTTATTCTAACTTTTCTATTTTCATAAAAAAAAATAACAAAAATAGTTTTTTTTATTATTTAATTATTATTTTCGTATTTTATTTAAATTATTTTTTAAAAAATATTATTTTTTCACTTTTTTTCATATTATTCATAAAAACATCCAAAAATTATAAAATTAAAAATATTAGAAAAGATTTTATTCTTTTTATAATATTTTTAATGTTTAGTAAATAAATAGAGTTATAAGTTTGTTTTAATTTGTTTTAGTTTTGACTAATTCTTTAAGTTGGGCTTTAAAGTGGGCATTAGGTTAGAGTTAACCCTAATTTGTTACCTATATAAACATGAGTTGTATTTGAGAAAAAGGGGAGAAGGACACAAAAGAAAAAAACGTTTTAATTTGTTTTAGTTTTGACTAATTCTTTAAGTTGGGCTTTAAAGTGGGCATTAGGTTAGAGTTAACCCTAATTTGTTACCTATATAAACATGAGTTGTATTTGAGAAAAAGGGGAGAAGGACACAAAAGAAAAAAACGGCGGCCGTTACAAATCAATTTCCAGCCTGTTTCAATCCCTTCCAAGCATTCCAACACGTTCCTTGAAGGTTTCTAATTCAATTCCAATACTCACATGAGCCTGAAGCACTCCAAAATCACGAGATCACCATCAACGGTTTGCATTTTTTTTCTTTTCAAACTTTGGTTATCATGATTCATGCATCATAAACGTTTTATGATTATATATTTTTGTTGGTATGAATGTGTATGACGTTTCTGGGTTGCTTAATTGAAGCTTAAAGGTATGAAACACGAGATGTCATTGTTAGGGTTTGGAGCTTCGAATTGGGGTTTTGCAAATTAGGAGTAATTTGACAAAACCAATGGCATAGGCGTGCTCAGAAGCTTTATTCCAATTGATCCATGGTCTTAGAACTAATTTATTTTGCGTATTTTGAGATATTTGATTTCAGGTGCTATGGCAACGTTTGAAAACCGTGGGCAAAGGAGTACGGCAACGCGTGAAAAGCGTGGGAAAAGACGTACGGAAACGCGTGAAAACCGTGGGCAAAAGCATGGTCAATGCGAGTTTTCAGGTTTGAATGTTTTGTTTTATAATATTTATTTTATATATTATTAATAACTAATTAGTGTAGCTTAGCTTGCAAGGGAGGAGAGCATGAAAACCAGAAGTCCCGAGTTCGATTCCAGCCTCATGCATTTTTTTGTTTCCCTTTTCTTTTTCTAATCTTATTTCATATTGTTTGCATTTTTATTTTTTACTTTTAATTGATGTTATCCTTTCCTTTCTATTTGTTAAAAAAAAGTTTATTAATTCCCTTTTAAAAAAAAATTAAATAATTATTTTAAATTAATATTAGGTTAAATTTCTTTTATTTAAGCTAACTTTTTTTTTCTCTTTTAAATTTAAAAGTTAAAATATCTTTTAAAATTAAAACTAATTTTTCTTTTAATAAGAATAAAATTTCCTTTTAAAATTAAGACCAAAATCTTTTTCAAAATTAACCTAAAAACATTTTCTTTAAAAATTCAAATTAACATTTTCAAAATTTAACTAAACTTCTTTTTAAATCAAGAATAAAATTATTATTTTTAATAATATTAATGTTAAATAAAACAATAATAAAAGTTCTCAAATTGCATTTTTGCGCTTCTTTACGTATTAATTGTTTCGTTATTTGCCATATTTCCGTCTAACTCTTGTTCTCTGTTTTCTCCCCAGATTATATTTAAATTCCGATTAATATTTATTCAGTTTATTTTGTTCCATGGATGTAATTTACGCGAGGCCATGGTCGCGGTTTTATTTTATCTTTCTTTTTTGGGGATTTGTAATTTACGCGAGTGATCGTCGCGACGCTTTCTTTACTTTCCGCATTTTAATTTTCGCCATATAATAATTTGCCATGTTTTGCATGATTTACCGTTATGTTCCTCCGAAGGAATTAGGTTTAGCCGTTTGACCGCCGAGTCAATAACCCAAATTTTTTACCGTTTCAAACCCTAATAGTTTAAGCGTCCCGCCGTGGACGAAAACGCCCTTTACCCTAGCTTTTAGGTCAAAGAGCCGCCGTGCTCTGCTTTAGGGTTTCCCGTCGTGGAATCCCTAATTTCAACCCTAAATTTTCAATTAACAAATTCAACATAGAAATAGGAGTTTCAAAGACTCCACGTAAGCGTGTCCTTAAGAGATGTTTATTCCCCATTGAAACCTTGACCACAGTCAAGAAGTTTCTAATCTCCCTTTCGAGGGGAACTACAATTACTCTGATTCCATTCCCGTCAGGACATGTAGGCACAAGATGCGACGTCTTGCCGAGTAAACTTAGGACTAACCCTTAGGTCTTTAGGTCACTCTATCCCTTAGCTCAATATATATTAAAGCAGATAATAAAATATAAAAAAAAAGCATACAATAAACAAAAGGTTCCTGTAGAGTACTACAGAAGTTTAGGGTGCTAGTATCTTCCCTGAGCTTAACCAACCCCTTACCTAGATCTCTCCCCGCATTGTCTTTACGATGCAAAATTAGGTTTTCCTCTTTTGACCTTTTCCTTTGGATAAATCAAAGAGCGGTTGTGAACTAAAGATGCGATTCAAATTAATTAATAATTTGATATCATATTCTAACCGCAACACTCTGTTTGCATTTGCATCTTCATTTGCATTTCTTTATTAACATGTATTTATGTTGCAGGTGCATATTTCCCTCCTGATTCTAGTGGTTCTGTTCTTCGTTCTTGACATGGAGCCCCTGAAAAGGACAGTTGCTTACAGGTTTCCTACCCTAAATGTCAGTTCTTTGAGAAGTCTGATTGCCATGGCTGACGGGAAGGTGATGGAACAATTTAGACAAGATTATGGGAGACTGGCCAGATGTGTTTGTGTAATACCCCAAAATTTGCCCTAAGATTAGTCGAATCATCTCACATTCCATTGCATTTTTTCATTACATTTAACCAGTCACTAACAGGATTGTGTAGTCTGTTGATTTTGTAGAAAATAATCACGTGGCGCGCTCTTTAACTTATGAAGGGTAAAATGGTCATTTATTCGCAGTCAGTTGTCAGTTTGTTAATCTGGGTGGTAGTCAGGGGAACTTGAACCATGCGAGTTTACTGGTGTGATTGGAGGCCGAGGGTGTTAATCAGAGGAGTTTAATCGTGGAGGATTCAAGCCGTTGGAATTAAATCAATTTATTTTACTTGAATGATGTTTAGTCAGGAAAATGTGGACGTTTGAGCATAGTCGAACGGAGGGGATTTATTCTGATAAGGTTGTCCATTTAAATTTCCAGAAGGATTAGTCAGAAGTTGTATCGAAGACGAGATTTAATCAGATGAATTGGATGAGTTTTGAATTAAAAATAAATAAATAGAATTTTATTATTATTTTCATTTCATTTTAAAAACAAAAATATTTCATTTTTTAAATATTTTTCATCTCATTTTTATAAAAAGAAAAGTAAAAATAATAATGTTTGTTTGATATTGTTTTCATTTCATTTTAAAGAAAAAACAAAGATATGCATTTTTTATATTATTTTCATCCCATTTTTAATATCGAAGAAAAAGAAAAATAACCATTTCATTTCATTTTTATTAATGTTTTTCATTTTATTTTAAATGTCAAAAGAAAAATAAAAATAATATTTTTATTTCATTAATCCCATAATGAATACTTTTGTTACATTAAAATAAATTTTACAATATCAAAATAAATAAATTTACAAAAATAAATAATACTTATGTTGATTAATCTCTTTTCTAAATAAATATAAAACTCACAATTTTGTTTATGTATGTATTTATTGCCTTTCTCTTAAAATCCAAAAATAGTTTCATTTAAAACTTAAAATTAGTTTAATGACCCATTTGATCTAATTTATTCAAAAATTACCTTCTTGTAGTTTTTTTTATTAAAAGTAACTAATCTTTTTAAGTTAATTCCTAAACATATTTTTTAGTTTAAACATAAAATCTCTCAAAAAAATCAAAGAATCTTTATTTAAAAAAAATCAATTGATCTATCACTTTTAATTTAATTATAGTCTAAATTTCTAACCTTTCTTAATTATTATAAAATCTCACAAAAATCTGAATATTGGAAATCACAGAACATGTAAAAACATGTTCCATCAGAATAGGAAAGAATGTTAAAGCCTTTCGAAACCTATCCTAAGAAGAAGATTATAAGAAGAACAGAAGAACAGAGTTGAGAGGACCGAAAAAAATCATAGAAAAATTCATCCGGTCACAACCGAAATCGCGGATCCGAAAAACATCATCACAAAAAAAAACCATTTGAAAATCATAAACAGCCTCATCCGAAAATCATAACCGGCTCAGATCAGTTCATCATCGCCGAAAAATTCACTAAAACCGTAAGCATCAATTAATCGTTGTTTTTCTCCTTTTTTTTTCATTGGTTTTTCAGAACATAGAAAGAAGAAGAACAACGGAAATGCATGGCGATGAGAAGAGGAAGAAAGAGTATCAAGAAGGAGAAGGGAATTCATCACTCAGCCCGACCCAATTTATTTTAACTTTTTTTGTTTGTGTATTATTTTGTTTATTATTTTATTTATTAATGAAAAGAAACTAACCACTAACACCAACTAGTTAACAACTAACATAAAAATAAAAATCTGAAATTAACTTTTGTTAAAAATCGGATTTAATTTATTTAAAAGCATAAAAAATGATAATTAATTAATAAAAAAAAGAAGGTTTTAATACAGTTTTTTGTGAATTTAATTTGATTTATCTAGTTAGTTTAATCTCACTTTAATTCAAACAAAAAAATGCATGTACAAAATAATTTAACTTTTAGATTTAATAATAATCTCGTTTTCATTAGAATAACAAAATAATATTAACGTTTAGCCTTAATTTAGGTTGATTTAAGTTTAATATAATAACAAATGCATAAAAACTGTAAATTAATGTTTTTTTTAATCAATTTTCTTTGTTTTTCTTAAAGATCCATAAAACATTTTCATAAAAATAAAAATAACTTTTCTTTTTATTATTCTAATGAACTCAACCTGTTTTTTAACCTTGTTAATGTATATCTTAACTCAAAAATGCTCCAAATAATTAAAAACAATTTTAGAGTTAATTATAGTTTAGTTGTTCTTAATTTATTTACAGAATAAAAAAAATGCATTTAATTTTTAATTAATTTGTGATCTTAATCTTATTTCAACATATAATAAAAATGTTCAATTTAATTTAATCTAATTTCATTTTTATAAATTAAATGGTATACTATTCAAATTTAAACAAAAATCAAGACAAAAATATTTTATTTTTCTTAATTAATTTAGAACTTTTTTGTAATTCATTCCTAACCCATTTTCCTAAAAAATAATATTAACTAACTCTTTGTTTAATTAAAAATAAATCAGTTTATTTCTTTGTTTCAAATTCAACTCAAATTCTAAGATCTTTTAATTTAGACTTAATTCCTAAAATTCACAAAACCATAAAAATAATTAATTTTAATTTTCATGCCTACTTAGATTCAATTCCGTAATATTCACAAAAACAACTAAAAATTCAATTTCTAACCGCTGAATAAATTTCCAATTTCATCGCTTAATTCCATATACGATATGCTCATCGCTATCATCATCTATGCATCAATTTATCATTTTCAATTATCATTGTTATTATCCATTGCGCTTTATTTTTATCGCTTAATTCCCTCCGAAGGAAGGGTTCATATGCTTGACCCCCGTGTCAATACCTTTACCCTCACCCTAGCCTTAGGATTTGAGTCCCCGTCCTCACCTTTTAGGCGTCCCTCCGTGGACATTTGCCCTTTATCCTAGCCTTAGGATTGGGAGTCGCCGCGCTCCACATAAGTTTCCCGCCGTGGAATACTTATCTGATACCCTTTTAATTCAACTTTAACATAGAAATCGGAGTCGCCGCACTCTAATGTAAGCGCTTCCCTATGAATGTTTACTTCCCCTTAGAACCTTGACCACATTCAAGAAGTTCCTCATCTCTCTCTGTGAAGGGAACTACGATTACTCTGATTCCATCCCCTACCCAGGATACGTAGGCTTAAGATACGAGTCTTGGCGAGTAAACTTAGGACTAACCCTTTGGTCCTTCTCTTCACCCTTAACCTTTAGCATTACCCTTAAGTAGATAACTATAGCAATAGCACATTTAAACAAGAGGTTCATGTAGAGTACTACATAAGTTTAGGATGCTAATACCTTCCCTAAGCTTCATCAACCCCCGAACTTTAGATCTCTCCCCGCATCGTGTTTACGATGCAAAATAGGTTTTTCCTTCCTTTAACCTTTCCTTCGGATAAATCAAAGACCGGTTGTAAATGAATTAAGATTCAAGTTAATCAATAGCTTGACATCCAAATTTCACCGCAACAGTCTGCAAGCCTTCATCCTTTGAGATCAGTGGTGTTTATACTCTCTTGCAGTTTTATGACGCTCAGTTGAGATGCTTTGTCTTTCCGGATTTTGTTTTGGCGCCTATGTTGGAGGAGTATTCTGATATGTTGGGGGTGCCTATCCTTGATCAGATGTCGTTCGTCCATACAGATGATGAGCCTGATCTGGCTAGGCTTGCTGCTATATTAAATTTGGACGCTGCAGAGTTAAAGGGGAAGTTAGTTGAGAGGAAAGGAACTTATGGCTTTCTGTTACCTTTTCTTGTTGAGAAAGCTTAGAAGTTTGCCAAGAATGGTTGTTGGATTGTGTTTAGTGCTATTCTGGCACTTTGCATTTATGGCATTGTTTTGTTTCCGAACCTTCCTAACTTCGTAGATGTGGATGCTTTCTACCTACTGGCCTCAGGGAACCCGGTTCGTACACTCTTAGGAGATGTTTATCATTTGTGCACCACAAGAATGAAAATCAAAGGGGGAAGAACGTCTCGTGCTGTGCTCCTTTGCTTTATAGATGGTTGATGAGTCCTATGCCTAAGACCGGTCAAATTGTAGACACTGTTGCTACTTCAGAGTGGTCTGAGAGGATGATGGGCCTGACTACCAAGGATATTATTTGGTTTGATAGGGACATGCTTGACACAGACATTATTTATAGTTGTGGCGGATTTCCTAACGTCCCTTTGGTCGGAAGGAAATGGTGTGTCAACTATAACCCTTCTTTGTTGGTACGACAGTTTGGATATGCTCTCAGGGACGCTCCAAAGGAAGAGGAGATACAGGAATCTCTGTATCTCACGGGTTTGTTAGAGGGTGATGCTTTAATCAGACTTGAACGTGCTTGGAGAAGCATCCATAGGAGAGGCAAAGCATTGTTGGGGAAGAGCAACAGTCAGGCCTATGACCCTTACGTGGCTTGGATTCATGAGAGGGCCACGAAGTTCTTGATGTCATTTCCTCCAGTGGAGCCTGTTTGCCCTCCCATGATTGAGGAGCCTACCACTGTGGACATCCAAAGGTATAATCAGGTATGTCGCGAAAAAGAAGAGTTGTAGAAGACAAACAATGAGTTGGAAAAGGAGATTGCTCAACTCAGAAGTGAGAGGAATTAAGCAACTTATTCTTTGAAGAAGCAAACTGAGTTGGTGAACAAGTTGGGTACGGACTTGACTAAGGAGATGAGCGGTAGAGAACGGTTGGGTTTAGACATAAATTTTGTTAGTAGTGTGCTTGCTACTAAAAAGCAAGATCTGAATAGAGCCTACTTGCAAATTTCCAAGTTTGAGACTCAATGGAACGCTGCCATGTCCAACAACAAAGAGCATGAAGACCAGTTGAAGTTGCAGATAAACAAGATGAAGGCTCAGCTCAGAGCTAAAGATGAGGAGATTTCAAAGGAAGCTTCGCTCAGGAGACATAGTGACTGTAAACTATATGAAGCGCTTGCAACCTTGGAGGAGCATAAAGAGGGAGTTGATGCCAAAAGGCATAGGCTTGAGGAGGTTTTTGGGAAGGAGGACTCGGTCGAGGATCTGCAGTCCACCATCAGTCAGCAGGAGTTGCTTATACGTGGTTTGCTCGCTAGGCCACACCATCCGGAGACACAGGCGTTGCTAAAGGATTTCTAGTCTCGCCACCCAGCTTGATCTTTTCCTTTGTATTCTGTAGCTTAGGATTGTTGTATTGACCATCACCAGACTTGTTGGTTGACGTCCTTTTCTGATTGTACTCAATTGATGTTTGTACATTGCCTGTGGGCTTATGTTTGTATATATGAGGGGTTTTATTTTATACTTGTCTGTGGGGTTCTCCATCGTCTTGGTTGTTATCCCGAAACTAGAATCGAGGGGGAAATTTCCCTGTT
The DNA here is from genome assembly GCA_963859935.3 of Lathyrus sativus. Classification (NCBI taxonomy): domain Eukaryota; kingdom Viridiplantae; phylum Streptophyta; class Magnoliopsida; order Fabales; family Fabaceae; genus Lathyrus; species Lathyrus sativus. The sequence goes on along the minus strand of OZ012736.1, from coordinate 285,873,776 downwards.
GCATAAATACATGTATGCATTTTAGCATTTTTCTCGCATTTGCAGGTGCACCGGAACTGTTAACCTTATTTTTTTTCCTGTGGGCCACTAGTTGTTTCAGGATAGACGTTCAGAAGTCAACGCAGAGCTATGGAGCAAGTTCAAGCAAAGCTGAGGGAAATGCAGAGCTAGATGAGGCAAGTTATGGGGGATATGCAAGCATTACGTATGGATCAGAAGGTGCTTAAAGAGGAAAACCAGCAGTTGAAGACTCAAATGGGCTTCATGGCAGAAGTGTTGAGAGTTGTGCTAAGAAGGGATCGGGTGCCTGAGACTGTAGCAGAAGTGCTAGTTTCGCTTTCGTCAGTGAAACCTCTCCCAAGGCATGATAGGCCTCAGAGATCTCGTACACACCCTGAAGCTCCAGAATTTCTTCGTCAACGGCCATGTCCTGTCTCCCAGAGTAGTCCTAAGGCTGAAGGGTATGCGCCAAGGCCGAGGCAGTCTGTCAGAATTTTTGATCAGATTCCTATGACATATGCTCAGCTGTTGCCATTCCTGCTTCAGTTTCGGTTAGTCAAACTTCGGACCCTGTCTCCGCTTACTAGGACCCCACCACCAGGTTATGATGAAAGTGTCCACTCTTATTTCCATGCTGTGGCACCGAAGCACAATGTAGAGAACTGCAAAGCTTTTAAGCACGTAGTTCAGGATTTAATTGAGGCAAAGGCAATTGAATTCGCGCCGGGCGGCGTAATCATATCATGTGGTCTTATCCCATGCACTACAAAGGAGGCAGTTGTTCCTCCTATTCATCCTGAAGATGCCTTGAACCAAGAGGATGCCTTGTAATTTATGACTTCTGAATCCCCGCGCCCACAGCTATTGCCGGTTCCTGGGGCGAACCTGAGGATAAAAATTCTTGAACAAAGGGAGTCCCTGATGATTCATACCCAACCCCCAGATGTTTCAGTAATTCCTGGTCAACGATCTTTTGAATCTTCGCAGCATACATCGGCTTCTCGCCAGATTCAACGATCAGGACGTTATCAGCCGCGTCAGCACGCCAAGCAAAGACCAAGGAGGCCAGAGAGGCGTTTTACTCAATTGCCGATATCATACAGTCAGTTGTTGCCATGTTTGATCAAGGGTGGATTAATAGTGCCGAAGGAAATGAATCCCGTGATTCCGCCATATCCTCCAGGTTTTGATGTCAATGCCTGTTGTGAGTACCATGTTGGGGCACAGGGGCATTCAATTGAGGACTGTAAGGTGCTTAGAAGCCAAGTTCAGACTCTGCTGGATTCCAACCGAGTCTTAATCACGCCTCAAGGTATTCAGATCAATGATCTTCCGACATCCGGCCAGGTGGGTGTATCAGCTCATGTTGTGGAAGAGTTCATCGAAAACAAATGTTCAGAGGATTATCAGACTGACTTCAACGAGCAATTCTGAAGATGACTGACTCAGCAGCAAGACAATATGTGAAAGCCCGGTTCCCAGAAGCTGGCAATCTTTGTTTTATCTTGTTATTTCTTTACATTTGTAGTCTCTTTCCTTTTTAAATGCAAATTTCTCTTGTAAAACTTGGTTGGTTTCAATTGATATTGATAATGAAATGAATATGCATGTTTTGATTTAATCCATTCGTGTTCACTAATTGCTTTTTACAGATGTTATACGCTTGTTTAAGCGGAATCTGGGAGGATGACGAAGTTTAAAGACACGTAAGCTTCCGATTGTATGCTTTTGAAATAAAATATGATGATGATGTACAGGCATTGTTTCAAATTCCTTAACACCGGAGATATAAGGATGATAATCCCTTGTCAACCTCTTCGAGCCTAGTAGTAGGAGTTTATTTCTGAAAACGAAAAACCTTCAATCTTAACCTGTGGAAGGGTAGGTGTCAGTTAATTTAGCCAAGCATCCAAATTGCAACAGGAGTGTTCCCGTTCGAGGATCAATCACACCTCTAGAGGTCGTGCCTAAAAAGCCACAATGGTTAAACCTTGCCGACCAAGGAGTGAAATAGTCACAATCCCTTCAACAAGTCAGACAAGCTTGTGTCACATGATCCATTCCGAAAAAAAGAATCAAAAGAAGCCCACTAAGTTGAATCTTGAAAACAGGCGACTTAGGCAAAAATTAGGGCATCCCGCTGGACTTCGAAATCAAAAGAAGCTTAAAAAGCCAGTCCAGGCAAAAGTTAGGGAAATAAAAAATGATGATGAAAAACAAGTCGTGTGATTCAAGAACCAAAGACGAAAAAGCGAGTGACTGTCGCTCCGAAAAAGAAAAACTTGTGGTTTCTCGAACCATCACTCATGTCATTCAACCTCTGAGAGGTGAGCGCTAGTGTCGAATTAGCTGAATATAGGATTGGAGAACATCCCGGAGAATGGGTGGGTTAAAATAAATTTTGAGCCTTTACCCTTTCTTTCTTAGCCATGAACCTGACCACGTTACAACCTTCGAAAGTCCTAATTGAAGTAGGTTTATTTCGAAAGCATACTTCGGTGAAGATCGCGTCGAAACTGACTCCTAAAAAGATTCCTCTTACCGCGGTGGTATTAATGAGGACATTGTAATTCATTCACTTTATGTCACAAATTTTTCCGGTGAACAGATTGGATTTCGAAAACTGTCATATGCGTTGCATTAATATATCTTTTATGCAGAACAATTTTGTTTTACTTGTAAGTAAGCGCTTGACAGCAGGAAAGTCCCCGCAGCGGAAAGATTGATCAGGATAGAATGCGGAATTTTTGAATACTCTGTCAAACTGGGGCAAGTTATATCAAATGATCATAACATGGGAGTCAGTCGTCCAGAAGTCATTTAATCTGAGGTAGTCAAGTCGAGATTCGATGAATCTCTCGCAGCTAAGAGACACTTTCCCCACAGATCAGCCAGTCCGGCGAAAAGTCATTGCAGACTAGGGCAGGCCACCCTGAGAGCGCAGAAGCTATGTCTTGTCCAAGGGGCAATTAATATGAAGCACCCCTTAGAGATTCAAAATGTTGAAGCAGTTCATATCAAACCATCAGGGTGCAGAGATTCAGGTTCCCTGTCAAGGAAGATGTTATGGAGATCCCACAGGCTGGGGCAAGAAAATTGAAGATGAAGGAGTTGTTCTTCTCCATATCTTCATAATTCATCAGGGTAAGTCGATCAGGGACGAATCTTTTCATGTTACAAGTCCAGGGGCAAGCCATCTCGAGGTTGTTTCGTAGCAAGTTTTTCTTTTCAAGATGAATCGTCCTAGAGACGAGACTGAGGCAAACTAAACTACACTGGGGCAGTTACTCGAGAAAGGTTATTTCTCCCCATCCAGAGTTCATTTTGAGCATCTGGGGTCGGCATATCTGTCCCCAGTAAAGTTTGTATGCAGTTTAAGTGAGCAGGTAGCATGAATACTTTCCATCAGCAGTTGATGCGCACTCAATCCCCGCAAGGTACGTTTGCATGCACTCCCCAGTGAGTTGTGATTGAGTTTTCTCCCCACTGAGTAATCTACAACCTGGGTAGGCTTGTCCCCCAGCAAAGCAATCCCCATAAGCCTGAAAAGGCACGCTTCTCGGCATAAGTCCAATTGTTATTGGCATGAGCAAGTTTGCGCTCTATCCCCGGCAGAATCGTTGATTCCCCCAACAGGGTTATTTTCTTGCCCCGGCAGGGTGTTGTCTGTATCTCCAGCATTTATTTTGATGATTCAGTTCCATTGCATCTGCATGTGTGTATAACATCTACCCAAACGCGTAGCATTTCCATTTTCGTATGGAGCATTACGCCATTTTCAAACATATGCATGTGAAACATAAGCCAGGTTGTTATCTCTTTGTTTCAGGTGTATCTTAGGAGGTTTGATCTTTTCCCTTGGTATCCAGACCATGTGATTTCTCTTAGCCCGCGTGGTATCTAGACCCCGGCTCATGTTATTCCCTAGTGGTATCTTCGGATCTTAGTGGATCATGATAAGCTTGGTGATGAAGACCTTTGTCCGTTGAGTATCCAGACTCCGGTCCATTCCCAGTTGATGGGGTTTTCTTTTTTCCGTCGAGTATCCAGACTCCGGTAAAGATGGTGGTGGTATCCAGACCATGGTGATTGATATTATTGTGCTTTTTCCGTCGAGTATCCAGACTCTGGTGAAGACAGTGTGGTGTTCAAGTTTTGATGGGTATATTTGTGATATTTTCCTTTCGTCCGTTGAGTATCCAGACTCCGGTCAATGTCGTTGAGTATTCAGACTTCGGCTTTTACGTTGAGCATTCAGGCTTCGGCTTTTACGTTGGGTATTCAGACTCCGTCAACTTGAAATGGTATTCTTAGAACTCCAGCGAGTGCTTCTTCTTCGTTGAGCATCCAGGCTCCAGATTATTTTTCGTTGAGCATTCAGGCTCCGGTTTCTCCGTTGAGTATTCATACTCCGGTGAATTTTCAATTCGTGACGTATTGCTTTTTCCATCGAGTACCCAGACTCCAGTAAAGTTAGTTGGGTATCGAGACCTTGATAAGTTTTGTGGTTGTACTCTTTTGTCCGTTGAATATCTAGATTCCGGTGAGTTTCCGATTGGTGGTATATTGTTTTGTCCGTAGAGTATCCAGACTCCGGTCAGTTCCGTTGAGTTGAGTATCCATACTCCGCTAAATTTCCAACAGGTATTTTCTCTTGATCCAGTGAGTGTTCAAACTTTGGTAATTTCCCCTTCTCCGTTGAGTATCCAGGCTCCGGTCACCTACGTTGAGCATTCAGGCTCCGGCTTCTCCGTTGAGTATCCAGACTCCGGTCGAATTCCCTTGTGATGTCCAGATCACAACAGGTGTATTTGTGTTCTGTTACCTTATGGTATCCAGACCATGGCTTATGCTCGTGTTATTATGCTTTCTCCATTGAGTATCCAGACTCTGGTAAAGTCAGTTGGGTATCCAGACCCTGATGACTTTTGTTCATGCTTTCTCCGTTGAGTATCCAGACTCCGATAAGGTCAGTTGGGTATCCAGGCCCTGATGAATCCTGTTTGTACTTTCTCCGTTGAGTATCCAGATTCCGGTAAAGGCAGTTATGGTATCCAGACCATGGTAGTTTATCTGATGCTCCGTGATATCCAGGTCATAGTAATTGCTGTTATCTTCTATCGCCGTGTGGTATCCAAACCTTGGCACCTAATGTTTTTCTCAACCCATGTGGTATCCATACCACATCTCATATTGTTTCCTAGCAATGTCGTTTGACTTGAACTCATAGGATATCCAGATCCCGACAAATATATTTCTTTTACATTGAGTATCCAGGCTCCAGCTATTGAGTATCCAGACTCAGATTTATTAACCGAGTATCCAAACTCAGGTTTATTGCATAGAGCGTCCAGGCTCAGATCTTCATAGAGCATCCAGGCTCCGATTATTGAGTATCCAGACTCATATTTAACCAAGTATCCAGACTCAGGTTTCTTGCATAGAGCATTCAGGCTCAGATTTGCATTGAGCATCCAGGCTCCGATTATTGAGTATCCAGACTCATATTTAACCGAGTATCCAGACTCAGGTTTCTTGCATAGAGCATTCAGGCTCAGAATTGCATTGAGCATCCATGCCTCGATTATTGAGTATCCAGACTCAGATTTAACCGAGTATCCAGACTCAGGTTTCTTGCATAGAGCATTCAGGCTCAGATTTTCATTGAGCATCCAGGCTCCGATTATTGAGTATCCAGACTCAGATTTATTACCGAGTATCCAGGCTCCGATCATTTTGAGCATCCAGGCTCCAATTTGTTTCTTTGAGCATCCAGGCTCTAGTTTGTGTCTTTAGGCATCCAGACTCCGATCACTTCGAGCATCCAGGCTTTAATTTCTATGGAGTACCCAGACTCCGGTAATTTGGATTGTTACTTTTCGCCAATATGGTATCCAGACCATGGCGTCGCTTTTGACGTTTGTATTCTTTTTCCCAACGGAGTATTTTTAAGATCAGTACAGTTATATTCAGATTTTATGCGGTTGGCAAATTTCCGGGTTCTTTGGTATTCAATCATATTTTACCTTGATTGTTTGAAAGCTATTCGCTTTTCACTCATTCAGGTCCAAGTCGCTTGAATAGGGGCAGCTGTTGTACCCCAAAATTTGCCCAACCTTTTCTTAACTTGGTTTATTGTTTCATTTCATTTTGTTCTAGCATTTGCATTGCATAGCATTTTTCATTGAACAGGGGATCAATAGGTTGTGCTTAGCAAGAGAAGTCTTCTCAAAGGTGTTGAGCCTAAGCAAGGGGTGTTACTCAAGTTTGATTGGTCATCAGGTCATCAAGAAGTGGTCAATAGTCTTGTGAAAGGATGAATGGATGTATGTGGGTCAGCTCCTAACTTGAAGGCCAGTTGAAGAGCATCAGAGGGTTGTGAATTCATAATTATGGATATAAGATGTTTAGAGAGCTCATTGAGTGCTTTGAGAGCCATGTTGGAGCTTATTCAACTTGTTTTGTGAGGTGGAAGAAGCCACAGTCAAGAATGTTGCATCTAGGGTTTTCATCTGGTAAATCCTCAGTTAACTGTGAAATTGAAGGAGGTTAAAACCTAATTCCAAGTCTCTATGGTCATGGAATGTTGTGTTAAGATACATGAGATATCATTTCAAGATCATTTCATCAAGAATCAAGAGTGTGAGGAGTGTCTGAATTAGGGTTCTCAGTGTAAAATCCCCTGTTCAGTGCCTAACTTCAAGACCACCTATCTCAAGATACAAGTCCCATCTCAACTTTTGACCAACATGAAACTTGTAGAGCATGTTCTTAGCTTTTGTTTGAGTACTAGAAGTCATTCATCTGATTTATAGAACTCAAGTTATGGTGCACACAAGTTGCAGGTCATCAGATGAATGTGATTTTGGTCAACAAAAGTCAACCAACTTCCAAGCCATTTTTGACCTAGAAGGATGTTTCTCCTCAACTTTTGGTGAACATGAAAGTTGTTCCTCATGGTCTTATATTTCCAAAGAGTACTAGAAGTCTTTCATCTGATTTGTAGACCTCAAGTTATAAGGCTTGCAAGTCAGGGGTATTTTGGGAAAGTGAGATTATAGGTCATAAAATTATAGGTCCATTTTACCAACTTGCACACTTCAAATGAAATTTTTTCCAACATGAAACTTGCTCCAAATAGGGCCATTTGCATTACCAAATCATCTCTTGTCATGGTTGGAGCTTGGATTGAAGAATTCCTAAATTGATTTTCATGGAAAAGGCCTTAAAATGAGAAAATTGGAATTAATTCATTTGAGATCACTGTGTACCAAGTTTATGCATATTTTGAGTGTAAATGATATTCCAAATACAATGAAAATTTTAAATTTGCAATTTGAGGTCATTTGGTTAGTTATTTCCATGGTTTCTTCACCAAAAAGTAACAAATGTGAAATCCACCATAGGATCAAAACAAGGACCAATTGTTGGCCATTTGATCAACTCAGACCATGTGCAAGTGATTGCAAACAAATTTGAGGTTGGTGCAGTGGTTTTTACACGAGTTTGGCAAGCAAGAAAGTGAAGAAAAATTGAAATGGCAATTAGGCTTAATGGCATGAAATAGGGCTCCATTTCCATCTGAATCCAACACATAAAAGCTCAGCAAACTTTACAAACCCTCAGGACACGATTTGGTGAAGGAAGGGCAGAGATAGCAACTTGAAAAAGTGAGAGCAAAGTGAAATCCAGTTTTGGAGATTTAGCCATTCTCAAGTGAAATTAAGTATACCAAAAGCTTCATTCAAGTGCGTGGAGTGATTCTGGGTGGTTTACTTGAAGTTTCAGCCAAGGACAAGACTCAGTGGAGGTTCTCCACTATGTAATCTTGAAATCACCATATCTCTCTGTTTATGCCACGATTGTTGGCCACTTTTGCATATTTGAGACTTAGGAACCATGTAGACCATTAACAAGTAAAATGAACTGGCATTTGAGTTGATTTCTGTTTGGAGCATGAAATTTGTTGTTTGCATTTTGGCCTGTTCTTGAGGTTTCAGGATGATTGAACTGTGGATTTGAACTCTACGTGATGTATAGATGATTTCTGGGCACTTTTGGTTGTTGATTTTGAGATTTTCAGTTTGTGCACATTTCCTTTGTCTCTTTGATTTTCTTTGTGTGTTGCTTTAAATTGAAAACCAATGCTGGATTTGGATTCCTCATGAGGAGTAGGTGAATTCTGACTATCAGTTTGTCGTTTTTGGTGAAATATTGATGACTGTGTGTTGTTGATACTATTCACGGTGGATACACGGCCGGAGAAGATGATCGGAAGGGATCTCCGGCCACCGTCTGGTTTTTCTGGTTTTTGTTTGTGGAAGATAATTACGTGGCGCTTTATTTATCACTTGATTTGTTTACTTTCTGTTTTAACGCATGAGATTAAGAAACATCGTGTACCTCGTTTGACCTTGCTGCACTACATCCAGTTTGAATATCTCATTAATGTGCTGGCACGTTATCAGCCCTTTGATGCGTATACCGTCTGATTCAATGGCCCACAATGCATTCCACGATGGTCATCCTGTTGACCAGCCCTACTTGTTTGTTATTTGACTCAGATTTTTGGATGGTGGACCTGGGCCTCACTTGCTTCTTGCACCCCCCATCTGAGCCTAGTTGGATTTTGCATTGTGATTTATTTACTACTTACACTGTGGCCTTCTTTATTTTAATTTCTTTTTCATTTTTGTTTTGTTTTGTTATATGTTTCAATTAATTCAATATAAATTAATTCTCCAATTAATAAAATTCCCAAAAAATATGTTTTAGACAATTTGAAATGTCTTTTATTTTATAGAATTTTTATTTTATTTTTTCAGTTTTTTTTTTCATTTAAAAAAGAATTAATTAATTGGAGATGTTTTATTTGGATTAAATTGTGACATTGTTTGATCTTTTAATTGTTTCTCTCATTTCCTTTGAGTCCAATGACTAAAATTAAATCCTCATGTCCATGATGAGTTGATTAAATTTTAAGGACCATTTTGCCCTTGGTTGGTTGACCTTAGTGTTGACTTTGGTGGCTTTTAGTTTGACCCTCGATTCTCCCGTTTCAAAGTGGTACATCTTGAATATTATTTTCTTTTGATGGTGCTTTGAGGGGATATTGGCTTTGTACTTTTGGCTTTTGTTTGCCAACTTGTTTAGATTTCTTGTGCATTTTATTTGGTAATTTTGAGCCTTTTTCTTAATTTTGAGATGACTTGCAAGTTAGGTCATTTCATAAGGTGCCTCATACAAGTGCATGACCTAGTTTGAATTGGAAATGACCTTTGTGGATCCATTGAGCTATCAATTATTCTTTTTTCACATATTAGACATGTTGAGCTTGTTTTATGTTCATTTTTAGGTCAAAATTATGTTCATTGCTTGTTGATTGATGCATTTCTTTGTAGGCTTTCCACTTGTGCTTTAAGTGTTGAATGTGTGTAAGACTTTGGTCTTTCTCCTTGCCTCTTCTTGCATCTCTTTGGTGTGTTTGTGATGTTTGTTTTGAGCTTTCTCTTCTCTCATCTTCTCTTTTGTCCTATGACTTTGGAATTTCACTTAAGGTAGCTTGGTCCCTCCTTTAGGAGGAACTTGAAGTTTACCTAAAGTGATGAATCCATGAGGATTTCTCTTAGTGACTTTGTCACACTTGTTTGTTTGTTTTTGATGCATCTCTTTCTCCTTTCTCTTTGCATCCTCATATGCATGCTTGGTTGAGATGAGCTTGTGGTGGCTACTGCCCCACACATATTTTCCTCCCACTTTCATCCTACTTATGCATTCCATGTATGCATTCTCTCATTTGCATGTTTCCTTTGTTCTTTCTTCTTCTTCTTTTGTTTTCCTTCCCTTAGGATTTCTAATATCTATTGTTCAAGAGAGGTTATGATAGACATTAGGGTTCTAACCATGCATGATAACATTAGGAATATGTCTCCCTTTTGTAATCCCAACTTTAGGTGCACTTTGCATGACAACTTCTAGGGTTTGGTCTAGTCCCCCTTAGTTTGTCCCTTTCTCTTCTCATCTTCAAACAACTTCAATCCATTTAATAAAGATAATGGATGTTGTGCCATGAGCCTTATACTTGGGAAATGCTGATTGAGTGGCTACCTCTCAATTGCTTAGAGTGTTTAGTATACGTCCTTAGGACGATATGCAACGCATTCGATCCTAGGTTTTAGACTTTAGTACAACATACATTATAAACACTCAAATTCAAAACACTTCTTCTCTAAAAAACACAAAAACACTTCAAACCTTTTCATCCTTTGAGATTCTAATCAGGAAAATCTTTTCAGAAAAAGAGTGTTGTTAACTCTTAGTTCTATCGCAAACGGTAACGCCTAAGTCTCCAATGGTCGAGCTGCATACACCAAACTGCTAGAATTGTTTGTTAACCCTACTCGGGCCTAAAAAACTTTTGAACCAACTGGTGTTCTTTTAGCCCAAACTACGTTTTCTCTGATCTTTCATACTAGATGAAAGTACGTAGGCACAAGACGCGATGTCTTAGAGAGCAATCTTCCCCCTTCTTTAGCCGTAGTTGGTTGAACTACGTTGACTCTGACTTTCCCATTGCACGAGGGAGTACGTAGGCACAGAGCGGCGATGCTCTGCCGAGTCAGTCCTTTTTCATTTTTCTTTTGTCCATAAGCCTTTAGCGTAGATAGTTTACACACCCTTTTAGATAGCAAACACATGCGTGGATCCCGTCGAGTACGACGGACGTGAGGGGAGCTCATACCTTCCCCTTGCGTAACCGACTCCCGAACCTAGGACTTGGTTGCGATGACCTCGTCTTTTCCCATTTTCGTCAAGTTTTTTCGATCGTTTCCTTTCCCGTCTTTGGGATAAATAACGATAGGTGGTGACTCGGTTAGTCATTGCCGGCCTCTTTTTTCGTAGTAGCGACACTGCCATCACAATATTCTTCAACGGTAGCCCGGTGCCCACTTTGCTCAGTGACGCTTATCATTCCATCCATCACAGGACTCTTCAAGGAAGATGAACTATTAGTTGTTGTGCACCCTTGTTATATAGATGGTTTGTTAATCATCTACCAAGAACAGATGCTTTCAAAGAAAATCCTAATGGTTGGAGATGGTCTCAAAGGATTATGTCTCTAACTCAAGTAGATATTCATTGGTACGATCCCGCTTATGACCGAGGAGTCTATGTTGACAGTTGTGGTTCTTTTCCAAATGTATCGCTCTTGGGAGTACAAGGGGGGATCAACTACAATCCTACCTTGGCCAGACGTCAATTCGATTTCCCCATGAAGGATAAACCTAACAACATCCTATTGGCTGGTTTGTTCTACCTCAACACCGAAGCGGAAGAAAGTTTAAGAAACAGTACAATTGATGCTTGGAAGAACATCCAAAGAAAAACCAAAGCTGACCTTGGGAAGAGGAACTATGTAGCTTTTGAGCCATTCACTCGTTGGGTCCAATCTAGAGCTCGTGATCTCAAGATGCCTTACCTTCCTGAGAAAAATAGGCAGATTGTCATCGCGTCATCTTTTGCCATTCCCATTGAAAATATGGAAGAATACCAAGAGGTTCTTGAAATAATAAAGCTTGAGAGGGATACTTGGGAAGACAAGTACCATACTCTGCATGCTGAGACGCTAGAATTGCAAAGAGAGCTGCAAGACAGAGATGAGTTGATTGGGTGGCTCGAAATACGCCTAGCTGACGGAGATGTGGCAAAGGGGAATTTATTTTTCTCTAGCGTCAAACCTATGCAGAGCACTCATGAGTATTCGAATATCCCACCAACTTCTGGCACATGGAAAGGAATAATAGACAAGTTGGTGATGGAAAATACTATGTCAAAAAGACTGAAGAGGACACACGGATAGGATTCTTGTCAGATTTCCTAACCATAGGACCTAAGTCTTCTCCTTTGATGTAGCCTCACATTTCTTGGGTTATATTTCAAAAGTTGTAGCTTTTCCCAACATAAATGAAACAAGGGTTTTAATTATCTTCTGAGTTTCGTAAAACCAGTTGTGTCTTTGGATTGCATTCTGCATTTTGCTAACCATTCAAGGAGTTCAAAATATTTTTTTTTGCATACATAGTGATGGATAAGAGAAACATGATTACATTCCCAAGCCCGAGGTTAGATAACCTAAGGATTTTAAGGAGCCTCGTAAGGAACCCTACTGCTTTCACAATCAAATATGGGGACATGTTGTCTTTGCTAGATACATAAGTGAACAAAGAAATGCTGCAAGCCCTCGTGAAGTTTTACGACTCGTTGTACCATTGCTTCACATTCCCAGACTTTCAGCTACTGCCAACCTTGGAAGAATACTCCAAACATCTGAAAATCCCTATGACTTTCACACCTAACTATGGAAGGGAGAAGAAACCAAATAGAAGAGATGTGGCTGAAGCTCTTCACCTAGAGCCCACTGACCTTCCAACCCAGTTGGATAATAGGGGTAAATTTACCGAAATGGAGGCGAGACCATTCATGGAGAGAACTAAGTTCTATTATGACCGAGGAGACTTGGAAATCTTTGAAGCTATATTATCTTTCTTGATTTATGGCTTATATTTGTTTCCCAGCAAACCTGAGTTCACCAGTTTGGAAGCCATCAAGTTGTTTCTTGTTAGAAATCTAGTTCCCACTCTTTTGGCTGATATTTACTACATCATCCACCGGTGGAAGGTGTTCAATCTCGGGCAATTCTCCTGCTGCACAGCACTCCTAAGCAAGTGGTTTATGTCACACTTGTCTAGGACATTCCCTCTATGGAAACTTCAAGACAGTGATGCGTGGATTGGAAAATTGGTTACACTCTCTCATTACGACATCAGTTGGTATGACCTAACTCGTGAAGGAGTAGCCATGATACACGGCTGTGGGGAGTTCCCAAATATACCTCTAATCGACACCAGAGGGTATATCAATTACAGTCCTATCCTAGCTCGCTGTCATCTAGGATACCCCACTGAGAAAGAACCAGAGCTATCCCAGCTAGAAACTTGCTTCTGTGAAAAGGATGCTAATCCGGATCTTGAAGCATGAATTATCTACGCCTGGCGTCACCCCCAAATTGAAAGGAATGACAGCTGTGGAAAATCCAAGTTGTCTCGTCTCGAAGGAATATCTCTTTTGGTCAAAAGTAATAGCATTAAAGATGTTCTATATTCACTCCTATGACATTACTCTAGAGCCAGAGAAACTTTTGTCTAGAGGAGAATTGAAGTTTGCTTTAGTGAAAACTGAACGAGAAAATGCAGAACTTTGGGAGTTGCTCCGTCAGAGTCAGAAGAAGACAAGACTGCTGGAGGGTGAGGGTTTATCTTGTTAGAAGATCCTTAACTATTGATTTCCTTTTGTTGTTGTACCCCAGGCCTATGGGAATATGTAATGTTTCATTTTGTGAAATGATTGAAAAAGTTTAATTGGTTAATGAAGACTTTATGTTGTAAAACTCTTTTATTAATGAAGATTTTGCTAAGTTTTCATCACGTTGTTATGTGTTGATCCATTAATTTTGTTCGTAAACAAACGTTTTGGTTCTCCTTGAATGTGTGGTATGCATTAGCATCCTGCATTTCATCCTGCATCTCATTTTTGCATTTCATCAGTCCTCCGGCTTATCCCGTGTGTTGTTGCTATCAGGAAGAGAGAGAGTCACGCTGAATACTCTGAAGGTGAGAAAAACACTTAGAAGGGGGGTTGAATAAGAGATTTTCTGAAATATGGCAATAAATAGAACTCAATGTTTTTATCCTGGTTCGTTGAACTCAACTACTCCAGTCCACCTTATCAAAGATGATTTTCCTTTCTCTGCAAGGACTTAATCCATTATTGATCAACTGATTACAATAGAAAGCACTAAGAACAACTGTCTTAGTCTTCTCAAGAACTACTGACCACGCCTTGGTCTTCTTAAGGAACTTCTTACAATTTAATGTAAACTAACAAGTGTTTGAATGCTTCTAATAAGCTGTATCACAACTGTGATGTTTACACTTAAGATTAAGTACAACAAAAACTATGTGGTTTTATGAAAGATCAAATGAATAAGATCTTGAGAGATTTTCTCTTTTATGAATTAAGCGTGTATTTCTTTCTGAGTGATCTAGCAATGAGCAAAAGATGAGTAGTGAATTAGCAACTTCAAAATGTTGAAGTAGTTCTCCTTTTATAGCTTTCTCAAATGTCTTGAGTGATGTGCAGCTGAATATAATATTTGATTGTATGACTTTTCATCACCAAAAGTATGGGCAGAGATATGCTTTCTGCAGAAAGGTATGGCTGCAGAAGCCTTGGGATTTGCACCATGTCACTTCTTTGGACAAATTAGTCGTTGGTTACTTTGGAAGTAGCACCACGTCTAATCAAGTTTACAGCTTCTTCAACAAGCTTCCTTCAAGATGAAGTCTTCACAATCTGCACTTCAGAACTTGTAGTAAGCTTAAAAGGTATGGAATGCTTTAATATGATCAGAGCTTAAGATGAATGATAAGTTCAGAGTCTTGATAGATGATCAGATCTTTAATGTATCAGAGTCTCAGTCTTGATCAGAGTCTCCATCAGAGTATGCAGCAATATGTGCTTTGAGCGTGAATATTAATGATAAGAGTCTGGTTATTAGAGCCTCTGAGTTTGAAGTGAAAAGAACTTCAGAGTCTGATAAGATCAGAGCTTTCAGCTTTTGTATACTTCTTTTATTAATACTTCAGATCATTCTGTAGCTTCTGCTTCAGATCCTTCTGGCAGCGCTTTAGAATCTTCTGATAGTCTTGCATCTGATGCTTCATATCTTTGCATAGTTTCTTTGTACTTATATATTTTGCCTCTTTTAAGAGTATTTAATTTATACCTGAAACAATAATACTTGAACAAATTTTAGAGTGTATATTTACTCATTACAAAATTCCATAGAAGTTATCATCAAAACATAGAGATATAAGAAGCACCAATTTGTGTTCTAACAATCTCTCCCTTTTTGATGATGACAAAACATAGAGAATTTTGTTTAATAAAGGAAGAAGAGTCTGGTTATTAGAGCCTCTGAGTTTGAAGTGAAAAGAACTTCAGAGTCTGATAAGATCAGAGCTTTTCAGCTTTTGTATACTTCTTTCATTAATACTTCAGATCATTTTGTAGCTTCTACTGCGTGAATATTAATGATAAGAGTCTGGTTATTAGAGCCTCTGAGTTTGAAGTGAAAAGAACTTCAGAGTCTGATAAGATCAGAGCTTTCAGCTTTTGTATACTTCTTTCATTAATACTTCAGATCATTCTGTAGCTTCTGCTTCAGATCCTTCTGGCAGCGCTTTAGAATCTTCTGATAGTCTTGCATCTGATGCTTCAGATCTTTGCATAGTTTCTTTGTACTTATATATTTTGCCTCTTTTAAGAGTATTTAATTTATACCTGAAACAATAATACTTGAAAAATTTTTAGTGTGTATATTTACTCATTACAAAATTCCATAGAAGTTATCATCAAAACATAGAGATATAAGAAGCACCAATCTGTGTTCTAACAATCTCTCCCTTTTTGATGATGACAAAACATAGAGAATTTTGTTTAATAAAGGAAGAAGAGTAAACATACTCCCCCTGAGATTAAGAATCTCCCCCTGAAATGAATACTTTAATAGAAAAGAACACTTCCTTTTTTGCTTGAGTATATTTCAGAACCTGGTAGAAATCCTTGATGAGAGAAAAACTCAGCTTGGATGCTTTTCAAAATCAAGCTCTCCAGAATTTGCTTTCAAGGAACAGAGCCTGATTAGATAATTCTCAGGGTAACTTCAGATCATTTTGTTAGATGAGATAATGAGATCTGAAAGTCTTAAGATTCAATGTTAGATTAAAACAATGTCTGAATTTCATTTTTAGCATTTGCTTATGTTGAACAATCAAATTCTCTTTCTCCCCCTTTTTGTCATAATCAAAAAGAACTTTAAAGACAGAAAAGATAACAGAAGAAGAGAGAAAAATATAACACACAAATGAAAGACAAAACAGCCAGATTTAATCAGATCAGAATAGCACAACAACATAAGAAGTTCATAGAGCAGATGATAGAAAATAGAACAAATAGAAAACAAGTGCAAAACGAGAATGCAAAGACATGAAAAAGAGAACTAGGGCTGGCGAGAAGCAATCAGTGTCAGAAGATCTGTAATCTTAGAAGCGGAGACTTCTTGCTTGGCCATCCAAGTCTTGATTTCAACATCAAGAGATTTTGGATTTTCAAAGCAATACCTCAAATGTCACTTCAGTATGGTGCACTCTACCTTTCCAGATTCTGAGCTACACATGTTTGCTTGCATGTGCCTCTGAAACTCTTTGAGAAATGACACATTAGGCAACGTTCAGATCCTCTGAGCCTTGTTAGTTCAGATTTACACACAAAGAAATAAACACAAAATTCAATAAAAAAATACTTCAGAGTTTAGACATTTATCATCTGAAAAAAAATTCCATCTGATGAATATTCTATTCTGGACAGAAGTCCATACTAATATTTTTCAGATTAAGTTTAAATCTATCTTCAGCAAGGGGTTTTGTAAAAATATCAGCCCACTGATGATCTGTATCTACAAAGTTTAAATTGATAATTCCCTTCTGAACATAGTCTCTGATGAAATGATGTTTAATCTCTATATGCTTAGCTTTAGAGTGTAAAATGAGGTTTTTAGATAAGCATATAGCAGAAGTATTATCACAGAAGATAGAAATGTTACTCTCAAAGATCTGATAATCTTCTAGTTGACTTTTCATCTAGAGCATCTGAGTGCTACATCCAGCAGCAGCAATATATTCTGCCTCTGTTGTTGAAAGTGCAATTGTGGGTTGCTTCTTGCTGAACCAAGAGATCAGATGACTTCCAAGAAATTGACAACTTCCAGAAGTACTTTTACATTCTACTCTGTCTCCAGCATAGTCAGCACCACAGAATCCAACTAATTTATACTCATCAGATCTTCTGTAACACAGACCCACATTAGTAGTACCTTTCAGATACCTTAGAATCCTCTTAACAACTGTTAAGTGTGATTCTCTGGGATCTGATTCGAATCTAGCACACAGACACACACTGAATAAAATATTAGGTCTTGAAGCAGTCAAATATAAGAGAGATCCAATCATACCTCTGTAAAGTTTTTGATCAACTTTCTTACTTACCTCTTCCTTACCAAGTATGCTTGTAGGATGCATTGGAGTCTTAGCCAATTTGCTTTCATTCAGATTGAATTTCTTCAGAAGCTCTTTGACATATTTAGTCTGGTGAATATATGTGCATTCTAGAGTCTGATTTACTTGGATTCCCAGAAAGAATCTAAGTTCTCCCATCATGCTCATTTCAAATTCAGCCTGCATAGACAAAGGAAACTCCTTTCCCAGCATAATATTGGTAGATCCAAAAATAATATCATCCACATAAATTTGACAAACTAGTAAATCTTTCTTAATTGTTTTACAGAAAAGAGTTGTGTCCACTTTGCCTCTGATAAAGTTCTTTTCCAGAAGAAAATTACTTAATCTTTCATACCAAGCTCTGGGAGCTTGTTTCAGACCATAAAGAGATTTTTTGAGTTTGAAAACACGATTTGGAAATTTATCACTTTCAAATCCAGGAGGTTGATGGACATAAACTTCTTCTTCTATAATACCATTTAAGAAGGCACTCTTAACATCCATCTGATATATAGTGATGTTATGTTGTGCAGCAAATGAAATAAGAAGGCGTATTGACTCTAACCTTGCCACTGGAGCATAAGTTTCAGTGTAATCAATACCTTCTTGTTGACTGTACCCTTGAGCTACCAGCCTTGCCTTGTTTCTTACAACTTCTCCTTGCTCATTTAGTTTATTTCTGAATACCCACTTTGTTCCAATAATGTTGAACCCTTTTGGTCTAGGAACCAGATCCCACACATCATTTCTTGTGAATTGGTTTAGCTCATCTTGCATTGCAAGTATCCAATCATTGTCACTTAGAGCTTCATCCACAGATGTTGGTTCAATAATAGACACCAACCCAAGAAGTGATGTTCCAGATGATCTGATAAACAACCTTGTTCTTATAGGGTCATCTTTCTTTCCAATAATCATTTCTTCTGGATGAGAAGCCTTGATTCTGGATAATCCTTTAACTGTTGGTTCTTCAGAAATATGAATGTTATTCATCTGAGCAGCTAATGGAGTTGCATCTGGCATAGCTTCTTCTTGAGCTTTCTCTATTTCTGGTTTCTCAGATTCTATGAGAATAACTTCTCCATCTGCAGAGTTTTCAATCTACTTTGGCTTTTGATTGCCAAGCTTATCATCAAATCTAACATGTATAGATTCCTCCACAATCTGTGTCTCAGTATTGTATACTCTGTAGCCTTTAGAGCGTTCAAAATATCCAAGCATGAAACACTTTTGTGCTTTAGAATCAAACTTGTTAAGATTCTCTTTAGTGTTCAGTATAAAACAAATACATCCAAAAGGATGGAAATAAGAAATGTTTGGCTTTCTATTCCTCCACAATTCATAAGGAGTCTTTTCTAGAAGAGGTCTAATTGACACTCTGTTCTGAATATAACACGCTGTGTTAATTGCCTCTGCTCAAAAATGTTTTGCCATGTTAGTCTCATTGATCATGGTTCTGGCCATCTCTTGCAAAGTTCTATTTTTCCTTTGTACAACTCCATTCTGTTGTGGAGTTCTAGGACAGGAGAAATCATGAGCAATGCCATTTTCATTAAAATATTTTTCAAAATGTTTGTTTTCAAATTCACCACCATGATCACTTCTGACTTTAACAATTTTGAAATCTTTTTCAATTTGGACTTGTTTGCAGAAGTCAACGAACACAGAGTGTGACTCATCCTTGTGTTTTAGGAATTTTACCCATGTCCATCTGCTGTAGTCATCAACAATGACTAATCCATACTTCTTGCCTCTGATGGATGCAGTTTTCACTGGTCCAAATAGATCAATGTTAAGTAACTCTAATAGTTTTGAAGTTGAAACAACATTTTTGGATTTAAAAGATGATTTTGAAAATTTTCCTTTCTGACATGCTTCACAAAGAGCATCTGAGTTGAACTTCAGATTAGGAAGTCCTCTGACCAGATTAAGCTTATTAATCTGAGATATACGTCTCATATTAATATGACCCAATCTTCTGTGCCAGACCCATTGCTCCTCATTAACAGACATAAGGCATTTAACATTCTGAACCTTAAGTTTTGAAAGACTAATTTTATAAACGTTGTTTTTCCTTTTACCATTAAAGAGGATTGAGCCATCCTTTTGACTAACAGCTTTGCAACACTTTTGATTAAAGATAATGTCATAACCATTGTCACTTAATTGACTTATGGACAATAGATTATGAGCTAACCCTTCAACAAGCAAGACATTAGTTGTGGAAGGAAGTTTACCATTGTCTATGGTTCCAGAGCCAATTATTTTGCCCTTCTGATTCCCTCCAAACTTGACATCTCCTCCAGATCTAAGCTCCAGACTTTGGAACATAGACCTTTTTCCCGTCATATGTCGTGAGCATCCAGAGTCCAGGTACCATGACTGGAGTCTTGACTTTGCTGCTAAGGATGTCTGCAACATAGATTATTTTGTCCTTAGGTACCCAGATTTTCTTGGGTCCTTTTTGGTTAGTTGCCTTAAAGCTTTTTCTGAACTTCTGTCTTTCAACATAAGACTTGTTCTGATTAGCTTTAGATTTATTAAACACAGGTTTGTTCTGATTAGAACTTGTGTGTTTAATATCATTCAAGTGACCAAATGTAAATTGAGAATATAAAGGAGGATACTTGATATCCAGTTTATCTACAGATTTTGGATTTGAATCTTCATAAGAAAAAGATTTATATCCAACACCTTTTCTATAGTTTCTGCTAATACCATAGATCACTGAAGCCATTTTGCTTCTATCTAGGCTTTTAGTTAGAAACTTCCTGAAACTATAGTCATACTCTTGTAAAATATTTTTAGAGCATGATTCAGATTTTGAATCAGAGTTTAATTGAGCAGATTCTAAATTATTTTTCAATTGAAGATTTTCAGCTTTTAGTTCAGCTATTTCTTATTCAAACTTGTTACTCTCAAATTCAATATGCTTTTGAAGCGTTTTGTATTTGAGTTTAACTTTACTATAGTTTTCAAGAATATCAGATAAACTTTCAACAAGTTCCTGTCTAGAAAGTTCAGCAAATACCTCCTCAGAATCAGATTCTGATTCTGATCCAGATGATTCAGCACTGTCCTCAATGTCAGCCATGAATGTTACATTTGCACATTCCTCTTCTGACTCTGATGACGAATCAGATGCATCTGAGTCATCCCAGGTAGCCATCAGAACTTTCTTTTTATGATATGACTTTCTTTTTGGGTTCTCCTTCTGAAGCTTTGGACAATCACTCTTGTAGTGCCCATGTTCTTTGCATTCATAGCAAACAACCTCTCTTTTTCCAGATCGTCTGTGTCTAGAGGATTCTCCAGATCTTCTGTGCCCAGAAGATTCTTTGTGTTGATCTGGTTTTCTAAAGTTCTTGAACTTCCTTTGCTTATTCTTTCAGAGTTTATTGATTCTTTTGGATAGCAAGGATAGTTCTTCTTCATCTTCAGAAGTAGACTCTTCAGAGCTTTCTTCTAATACCTGCAATGCTTTAACAGCTTTATTAGATTTTAACGCAATTTACTTATCTTTCTTTAGAGGCTCATCTTCCTCTAGTTCAATCTCATGACTCCTTAGAGAACTAATTAGTTCCTCCAGCGTAATCTTGTTCAGATCCTTTGCCAGCTTCAGAGCAGTGACCATGGGTCTCCATCTGGTTGGCAAGCTTCTGATTATTTTCTTGACATGATCTGCTGTAGAGTAACCCTTGTCCAGAACCTTTAGGCCAGCAGTGAGAATCTGGAATCTTGAAAACATTGCTTCAATAGATTCAGATTCTTCCATCTTGAAAGCTTCATACTTCTGGATCAGCACCAGAGCCTTGGTTTCTTTGACTTGAGAGTTACCTTCATGAGTCATCTTCAAGGATTCAAATATATCAAAGGCAGTTTCTCTATTGGTTATTTTCTCATACTCAGTATGAGATATAACGTTTAGCAATATAGTTCTAGCCTTGTGGTGATTTCAGAATTCCTTCTTTTGCTCCTCAGTCATTGATTTTCTATCAACTTTCTTGCCATTCCCATCAGTGGGATAAACATATCCATCAATGACTAGGTCCCAAAGATCAGCATCAAATCCTAGAAAGAAACTTTCCAGTCTATCTTTCCAATAATCAAACTTCTCTCCATCAAACATGGGAGGTTTTGTGCTGACTCTTTCTTCATATTTGTTGTTGTTGGGTGTTGAAGTTTCAGCAGCCATAATGTATATCAACCAAGAGTATCAAGAGTTTTTCCCACTGGATCTTTTCTGGTCACGGTTAAGTGATAGCACAAATAGAACCGGAGCTCTGATGCCAACTGAAGGTGAGAAAAACACTTAGAAGGGGGGTTGAATAAGAGATTTTGTAAAATATGGCAATAAATAGAACTCAATGTTTTTATCCTGGTTCGTTGAACTCAACTACTCCAGTCCACCTTATCAAAGATGATTTGCTTTTCTCTGCAAGGACTTAATCCACTATTGATCAACTGATTACAATAGAAAGCACTAAGAACAATTGTCTTAGTCTTCTCAAGAACTACTGACCACACCTTGGTCTTCTTAAGGAACTTCTTACAATTTAATGTAAACTAACAAGTGTTTGAATGCTTCTAATAAGCTGTATCACAACTGTGATGTTTACACTTAAGATTAAGTACAACAAAAACTATGTGGTTTTATGAAAGATCAAATGAATAAGATCTTGAGAGATTTTCTCTTTTATGAATTAAGCGTGTATTTCTTTCTGAGTGATCTAGCAATGAGCAAAAGATGAGTAGTGAATTAGCAGCTTCAAAATGTTGAAGTATTTCTCCTTTTATAGCTTTCTCTAATGTCTTGAGTGATGTGCAACTGAATATAATATTTGATTGTATGACTTTTCATCACCAAAAGCATGGGCAGAGATATGCTTTCTGCAGAAAGGTATGGTTGCAGAAGCCTTGGGATTTGCACCACGTCACTTCTTTGGACAAATTAGCCGTTGGTTACTTTGGAAGTAGCACCACGTCTAATCAAGTTTACAGCTTCTTCAACAAGCTTCCTTCAAGATGAAGTCTTCACAATCTGCACTTCAGAACTTGTAGTAAGCTTAAAAGGTATGGAATGCTTTAATATGATCAGAGCTTAAGATGAATGATAAGTTCAGAGTCTTGATAGATGATTACATCTTTAATGTATCAGAGTCTCAGTATTGATCAGAGTCTCCATCAGAGTATGCAGTAGTATGTGCTTTGAGCGTGAATATTAATGATAAGAGTCTGGTTATTAGAGCCTCTGAGTTTGAAGTGAAAAGAACTTCAGAGTCTTATAAGATCAGAGCTTTCAGCTTTTGTATACTTCTTTCATTAATACTTCAGATCATTCTGTAGCTTCTGCTTCAGATCCTTCTGGCAGCGCTTCAGAATCTTCTGATAGTCTTGCATCTGATGCTTCAGATCTTTGCATAGTTTCTTTGTACTTATATATTTTGCCTCTTTTAAGAGTATTTAATTTATACCTGAAACAATAATACTTGAACAAATTTTAGAGTGTATATTTACTCATTACAAAATTCCATAGAAGTTATCATCAAAACATAGAGATATAAGAAGCACCAATCTGTGTTCTAACATACTCATCGATACAACACAAGAGCCAACACTCAGAAGAGAATGGCAGATCAAGACTTGATATTCAATCAGATCAATAATGATGTTGAAGGGCTGCGTGGTGACATTAGCCAAATAATGGAAGTCCTCTTGGTTATCAAGGCGAAGATGGACACACAATCTACAATAGTGTCTAAAATCAACGTAACGACAGCAAATCCTCCTCCATTAGTAACTTCAGCAGCAGAACATCCTTTCGAGATTGCTAGAGATTTCATGCCTCCATACAGTGATGCTCAACCATTCAATCATCATCCATATTCAAATCCACAAAGTGTTCCATTAATGACGGATTTCTAAAATCCCATTTACACTCAGGCCGGTGCTCAGGCACAAGTTCGCCCCATCTTCAACAATCATCAACCGATATTCGACGTACCTAACGGGTTTGAAATCGAAGATGAGAAGCATGAGAAACTACGGGTTGAAATGGACATAATGGCCAGGTGAATGAGAGAGATAGAGGGAAACAATGTCTTTGGGTCTGATGCTAAGGACATGTGTTTAGTTTCGGGCTTGGTGTTTCCTCCCAAGTTCGTAATGCCTACGTTTGAAAAGTACGAAGGAGCAACCTGCCCAAAGGTTCATCTGATCATGTACTGCCAATGTATGGCCCCACATATTGAGAATGACAAGTTGTTGATACACTACTTTCAAGGCAGTCTTAAAGGTGCCTCTGCTAAGTGGTACTTAAGCCTGGATCAATCTAAAAGCCACTACTTCCAAGATCTGTCTGATGCGTTCATTCAGTAGTATAAATATAACATGGATCTCGTGCTAGATCGGTGTCAGCTGCTTAATGTCACAACTGCGAAAAACATCCGGCGGAAAAAACAGAAGAGTCTCCACCAAACGTTATTTATCCTCCCATTTCTTTGAAATCCCACTATAGTAATGCCAATAAAAAAAATGAGAGACCCAAAGTAATGAGAAAATGACTTGTAACTGTGAAGCTATAAGGTATCATACCCTGAAGATTACAAAATAAAAAAAAAAGTAAAAGTGACAAAGATGCAAGGGAAAAATTGTTGTTTCACATTTCCGGAAAGACCACCTATTTGTTTGTTTACCAGGTTCGGCGTTTTGTTCATACAAAAACTTTGTCTTTTTTCCATGTGGAAGCAAGGGAAAGAGTTCTTGTCTTGAGACTTGTTTGATTGATTCAAAATTCTACGCATTAAAATGCTTTCAATCTTTGCGTCTCGGATTCCATGAAAAATGAATTCGAGTAGTGAAATAAAAAGGAATAGATCAATCTTGACGTCAAAGTCTTTTCACTCTACTACTGCTGTAGTGTCCGTCTACTGATTGGGTCTTGAATTAGATTGGATAGGTAGGACGAGGAATAGAATTTCAAGAGAGGGAAAGGAAACGATCGAAGAAAACTTGAAGAACGGGAAAAGACAAGGTCATCACAACCAAATCTTGGGATCCACGCTTGTTGTCTAATCAAAGAGTGTGTTTATCTATAAGCTACTGCAAAACGGAAACGAGAACAAAATAAAAAGAAAGATACTCGATAGGACATCGCCGCCCTATGCCTACGTATTCCCTCGTGCAATGGAAAAGTCAGAGTCAACGTAGTTCGAAAAAATACGAGTGATGGGGGAAAGTTGCTCGCCAAGACATCACCGTCTTGTGCCTACGTATCCTCATCTGGTATGAGAAATCAGAGCAATCGTACGAAAACCACTGCTTGGTTAAGTGTTTTTTTATGAGTGACATTAAGTTCTCATTCCAGTAGTTAGGGTCGTTGCCTGTTTGCAGTAGAACGGAAAAGTAATGTACTCTTTTCTGAAAATGAGTTTGAAACATAAATCCCGAAGGATAAAAAGGTTTGAATTTTGTTTGTGAGTTTTAGTGAAGTGAATTAGTTTGCTTTATGATTCACATTGCACTAAAGACTATGACATAGGAGCGAATGCGTCACATATCGCCCTAAGGGCATACACTAAACACTCTAGACAAGTGAGGAGAAACCCCCACTCATCATTTCCCATGTGCTTAAGGCTCGTAGCGCACAATGTTCATCGTATTTATTAGATGAGTTAGATTGTGTTTTGAGATGAGAAGAGAGACGCACGAAAGGTCTAAGGGAAACTCGGCCCTAACATTGTCATGCAAAGTGGTCCTAAAGTCGAGATGCGAAAGGGGATTCTATCCTAATCTTAGCATGAAAAAAATGGACCTAAGGTTGAGGTTAAAAGGGACTAGCCTACTTGTTATCATGCTTGGATTACCCTCCTAATATCTATCTTACTCCAAATTTAATCGAAAATTAAATTGGAATAAGAACCCTAAGGGATCATGCAAAGACAAAACAAAAAGCAAGGAAACAAGGTAAAAACAGCAGCTACAACAATGCCTCCTGCACAAAACAACTATAAAATCCAGCACACAAGCGAGATAGCCTATAACAGCACATGTTTCAGCACAAAAGTAGGTATAAAAAGGCAGGCAGTAAGCCAGCAAGGCAAATACAGCATGCAAAGTTCAAAATAACCACAACTGTAAAAAGTAGGGTAGCAAGCATGTAAGAATGCAATTAATCATGAACAAACACCAATCATGGATAGATATCATGCAAGTATGAACATGCTTCAACAATCCAACATAATTGATCAACAACATTGCATCAACAAGAATTAACAAGATCAACATGTTTTTTCAATTCAAATCAAATGATCGAACGATCAAACAAACACGCAACAAAGCGGAGTCGGGAATAAGTCCAAACGTGCATCAAACATCCAGCAAAGTAAGCAATTCATGATATCCAATTAATATGATATAAGCAAGCAAAGCGTGTGATCATTCATCAATCAAGCAACATGAACATGTTATGCATTCAAACGGAAAACAAAAGTTACGCGTCGAAGAATCGAGATCAAACATTCAAGAATGATGAAATATGTCAAAAACAATCCACATAAATGCATTAGATCAATCCATGAAGTTTACACGTGAAAAGGATGCCAAACAAATAAGAAAAATGCAAAAAACACAACATTCTGCTCAGTGGTAACCGGTTACTCAATATCAGGTAACTAGTTACCTATTGTAAAAACAGCCTGGAACGTGAAATTTGTACAGAGTAACCGGTTACCCTATATTAGGTAATCGGTTACCACTTAACCAGAAATAGAAAATCATCTTTAAAATCAGTTTTCAGCATCCAACAGCTTATCCAATCACTCATATGAACATGTTATCAATTAAGCACGAAATTAACATCAAATATCAGTGATCAAACATCATGTAAAACATAATCAAATACTGAAATCTCAGATCACCAAGATCCAAATCATCAAAATGGATCAAAAAGCAACAAAAGCCATGGATCTACATTGTGATTATTCAAATAAGCTTAAAACAGAATTAGATCTAGAATTACCAACCTTCAAAGCTGAGATTTGCTTTGGCGAGTGTTGATTCACTTGAAATTAACAGATATAAGCTAGAAACCCAGAGAATCTTCAAGATCCAAGAGCTTCCTTATGGTAGAAATGAAGAACAAGCAAGTTCAACCAAAATTGACTCAAAAAGAGCACTTCCAATCTAGCTTCCAAATTCAGATCCTAAACCAAACGAAAATTAAATGGTGAATTGAAGATAATGGAGATGAATGATGGAGATTTAGCCCTAGAATTCAAAGATTCCAATGAAGAATCAATGAATTCAAGGGAAAGAGCTTTAATGGAGGTTTTAGGAGTAAAAAAGTAGAGAGAAAGTTAAGAGCAAATTCTCAAGAATGAATGTGAAATTTGAAAATGAAGGTAATTGTGTGAGGTTTGGAGCAAATTTACTTAAATAAGCTCTAGGTTTGGAATCAAAATATGGTTTAGAATGTGGATTAGCATTTAGAATGGAAATTAGGAGTGGAATTAGGAATGGAATGTTTGAAATTTGGAGGGAAATGGTGAAAATTGAAACAATTCTAGATCCTTCCAATAATGATCATGTGAAATACATGGTTGAAAATGATTAGAAAATTGCACATGCTGAATATTCAAATATTTTGGCAAATTTCGCTTGAGTAACCGGTTACCCAATATGTGGTAATCGGTTACCACATCCAAAAAATGTCAATTTTGGCGCTAAATGGAGGGAAACTTGTGTAATCATCCATTGCCATCTGTTTTGAGCTCTATTAAGCCTCTAAAACTTGACCTTGGATATAATGATTGTGAGAATGCTTGAGATAGCTTGTACACCGTCTCCTGAGCTGAAAATAACCTGCTGAAAAGAATAAAACCGACTGCTCGGTTGCTGGGCAAAATAAATGTCGGTGCCTCTGACGCTCACTATTTAAACTTTGCAATAAAAGGGAACCCTGAGCCATGAAAAAACTTTGATCCCATGCCTCGAGAACCAATGCCATGATATGCGGAAATGCACAATGCAGAGAAACATAAGCCAGTTACCGCTAAAATGAAAGGCAAATTTTGGGGTGCTATTGTAACAGCCCGAATTTCATTAAATAATTAATTATAGTAATTAATTGATTTAGTGGGATTTTTACTAATGTTGGAAATTAATTTTTTATTAATTGGAATTAATAGAAAATTGAGAAGGAAATTGGAAGGAAGGAAAATAAAGGAATATATAAGAGAGAAAGAAAAGAAAAGAAAGATAGAAAAACATTTGGAAAGAAAGAGGAAAGAAGAAGAAAGGAGAGAAAGAGAAGAAAAGAAGAGGAAAAGTGGAAATCATCAAGAACCAACATCAAAGCTCCGATTAATCGAGGTAAGGGTGAGAAATGTTTCTATTTGATCATTGCATGATGTTATGTATGTTGGGTTGGGGTTTTGGTAGAGTTTTCATCACTTTCTATTTAGGGCAGAAGTTGGATTAATCGGTAGATTGATGATTTAATCGGTTGGAACTGAGTAATAATGTCGTAGAATAGTCGGGTAACATGTATTGATGTTGTTTATACTGATTTGGATGTGTAAGAAAGGATTGATGATGGATTGGTGAAGGAGGAACAAAATAGGGTTCTGTTCTGCGCAGGTTCGCTGACTCTCGCCAGGCGAGCAAAGGCGAAGCTTCGCCAGGCGAAGCCTAGCGAATGCTGGCGAGTAATTATGGTTAAGTCCCAGTGGACTTCGCTGGCGAGTTCGCCAAGCGAAGGTGGATAGCGAAGGTTCGCCCAGCGAAGGTGTTGGCGAATGGTGGCGAATGAAGTCAGTAGCTACTGACTTGGGCTCGCTGGGAAGTCTCGCCAGGCGAAGCCTAGCGAGTGTTCGCTGAGGGAGTTCGCCAGGCGAAGGCCAGGCGAAGGTTCGCTGCGAGGGTTCGCCAGGCGAATGAAGGTGAATGTGACATCATTTTTCTTTTGCTGTGTTGCTCATGTGGTGATTGTTTGATTGATTCACATAGGTTAATACCTCTATGATATGAATATAGATGCGACCTATTGTGATAATGTGTGTTGTGGGTAGCCTACGGGCGTGAATCCTAGAATTGTGATTCAAAGGTTAATGGCATCAAGTATAAATACATGTGAACATAATAAGTGATTATGTGTGTATTATTTAATGAATTTGCGAATGCTCGATGTGTATACAATTATGTAATGAGTATGCATGGGAACATTTTGAATATGTGTGCATAACTTATAATTGTATGATTGGTATTGCGATGTGAATACCTTGATTGTTATGATGATTAGAGATACATGTGAATACAATGATGAATGTATGTGTATTGTCTAATGAATCGCGAGTGCATATTTATATGCGATTGTTGTGTAAATGCATGGGAACATATGTGATATGTGTGCATTGTTGTTGAGTATGATGATGATGTGTGAAATGAATACATTGATAAATGTTTGATATATGTTGTATGTGCAATCATGATGAAATTCTCGAAGGGGTGAATTATTCGAATGCATGAGATTAAGATGTCGGTCTTAAGTGCATTTGTTGTGGTTGATTGTACATGCATCATTTAGTCAAGAGGCAATGTCTGTTAGTTTCGTGGAAACTAGTGGCTTGTCCCAAACCTAGAAGTGTGGGTTTGAAGGCTTAGAGGACGGGCCTTTGTGGTTATCGGTCTAGAAGTGTGGACCCGGTTTAATGTAAAAACCGAAAAAAGATAAGGGGTTATCGGTCTATAAGTGTGGACCCGGTTTAATGTAAAAACCGAAAAAAGATAACGAAAGTCGGTACCGCATTGCATGAGTTGCATTGAGTTGTTGAGTCACATTAATATATGACATATGCATGAAGTGATGCTTATGTGTGAATTATGAGATTGTGAAATTGTGGGAGTATGCATGATGTGGAAATGCTTTCCAAATATTCGTGTTGTTATTATATGTGTGGCAAATATATGTATAACTAAGGAATTGAATTGTGGTGAGAAATACGGAGTGAAACTTGTATTGATTACCTATATATATATAATCTTATGCTTTGATTATTATGGTTATATTTCTCACCCTTCTGCTGTTTTATAATGCTCTATGAGGCATTGCAGATTAGGATGCTGGAGTCCTTTGTGAAGATTAGTCTTCATTCTTTTGAGTCTGCTGCTCTGATATGTAACACCGGGTAGTTAGACTAGTATAGCCATTCTTTTGTGATACATTGCGATGTATCAGCTTATGTGGTCTTGTAAATCTAACTGATATGATGTATTAACCTGGATGACTTATGTGCATTTGAATTAATATTTTGGAACTGAATAAATGATGTTATCTTCCGCTTAAATTAAATGTTGAAATGTGATTTCTAAAACTACGAAAATGTTACATATTTTATGGAGCAAAAATGTTAAAGTGTTTTGTTGGTGAAGTTGTGACATTCTTCTTTTATAACTTATTCTAAAACTTTTACTCTGATGAAATTGTATATGCTTAAATGTTTTATATGCATTTATTTGGGGTATAGAAGGGGGTGTTACAGCTATAGCTGCCCCTATTCAATAGACTTGAACCTGAAGGGATGATAACAACGACTTTCAAACATTCAAGGTCCATGGAGATTGAATACCAAAAGAACCCGGAAATTCGCAACCTACGGGGATGCAAAACAGTGAATGCCAACCAAAAGTTGGGATGCAACACGCTGAGGATAACAATCCAAGATGAACAAAACATTAACCAAAAGTTGGAACAAAACCGTCAAATACCAACCAAGAGATACCAATCAAGAGTTGGGATAACAATCAAGAGATACCAACAAAGAGTTGGGATAACAATCAAAGGATACCAACCAAGATTTGGGATAAACAAGCAAAGGATACCAACCAAGAGTTGGGGTGACAATCAAAGGATACCAACCAAGAGTTGGGATAACAACCAAAGGATACCAACCAAGAGTTGGGATGACAATCAATGTATACCAACCAAGACTTGGGATAAACGAGAATGCCGACCAAAGGTAACCTTCTGGGGACAAAAATCAAATCAAAAACCTGCAGGACGTACAATCAACGGACTTACAACCTGAGGGAAAAGACAACTCCGCTGGGGATGAAGAGAAGCCTAAATAGACAACTTTGTGGGGAACAAGTACCCACCAGAAGATAATAACCAAAGGATACCAACCAAAAGATTGGATAAAGGTTACTCCCTGGGGATAAAAACCAAACACTACCAACCAAGAGTTGGAATAACAAAGGCTATTAGCCAAAAGTTGAAATCACCGCAATGCCGACCGAAGGCGAAATGATGGGAAATAACATCTTAAAAACAACGATCTCACCGGGTAGTATACTAACCAAAAGGTGGAATGCAATGAAAAGTAATAACCACAAGCTACCAACCAAAAGTAGGAATCACAGTAATATCAAACAAAGTTGAACACAAGCTACCAACCAAAAGTTGAAATCACCGGACGAAACAAAATCGAACACAAGCTACCAACCAAAAGTCGTAATCACTTCCAATCTGCAAGGGATAACCTCTAGCCCAAAAATTGAAGAACAAGGCTACTAACCAAAATTCAGAATTACCAGAATGCCGACCGATGACGAACTATGAGAGAGAAAGTACCAACTCCAATAGTTGAACCAACAAAGGAATACTACCAATCAAAAATTGGAATCAACAACCCAAAACAAAAACTACCAATCAAAAGTTGGGATTGTCAACTAGGAAATGAAGGTTACCAACCAAAAGTTGGAATAACGTCAACAAGACGACTAAGCTAGGGATTACCAACCAAGAGTTGGAATCTAGAAAAGGATACCAACCAAAAGTTAGAATCGTCGGAATATCAATCGAGGGCGAACTGACCCCAACGACGACTACCAACCAAAAGTTAGAATAATAGACTCCGCAAGGGAAACCCAGGACTACCAACCAAAAGTTAGGATCACGCCAACAAGTTTTATCAACCAAAAGTTGGAATCAAACCAAGGCTACCAACCAAAAATTGGGATCACACCCAAGAGATGAAGACTACCAACCAAAAGTCGGAATGACTGCCGGGGAAAAAGGATCTCACCGATTGATTACCAATCAAAAGTTAGGATCGAGACAAAGGTTACCAACCAAAAGTTGGGATAACTCCCACAAACTGAAGATTATCAACCAAGAGTTGAAATAACATTAGAATTCCGAACGAAGGCGAACTCACCACAACAAAGAATACCAACCAAAAGTCGGAATAAAACAAAGGCTACTAACCAAGAGTTGGAATACCATCCAGGAAAGCAGACTGCCAACCAAAAGTCAGAATACTGTCAACAAAGCTTTAGACTCAGCTGGGGATTACCCAACAAAAGTTGGAATAACGTCCAACAAGCTACGGATTACCAACCAAAAGTTGGGATAATGACTCCGCCTGGGAATAGAAGAGGCTTACCAACCAAAAGTCGGGATACCAACTAACCACCAATGGATTACCAACCAAAAGTTGGAATGACGCAAAGGTTACCAACCAAAAGTTGGGATGAAACTCCCAAGAAAATGAAGAATACCAACCAAAAGTTAGAACAACGACATTGCAGGGGGAACCAAAGGCTACCAACCAAGAGTTGGGATAACACGGATTACCAACCAAAAAGTTGGAATAACGATCACAAGACTTCAGACTATGCTGGGGATTACTAACCAAAAGTTGGTATAACACACCTAGAATAGGCAGGACATAGAATCAATCGACTCATAACTTGCAAAGGATGCTCCGACGGAAAAAGAGAGGTTTAAACAAAAGAATCTGCCAAGAAAAATGACGTTTAAACAAACGACTCAGTTGAGGAAAGAGAAGTTAAACAAACAACTCAGCTGAGGAAAGAGAAGTTAAATAAACAAATCTGCTGAGAAAAAGAAGACGTTTAAACAAACGAATCAACTGGGGAAAGAAGACGTTTAAACAAACGACTCTGTTGGGAAAAACCCAAATAAGCTGAACAACCAAAGGATCCACCCTGATGGGGATAACGTGAAAATATTCTAAATAAAACCATCATCTGCCGAAGAGACAATTGGCACCAAAGGTATAAAACCTGGCTTATGATTCAGATGCATATGTTTGAAAATGGCGTAATGCTCCATACGAAATGGAAATGCTATGCATTTAGGAGGATGTTATGCAAATGCAAAGGAACACAACTCAGAAGACTGTTGAGGAGACCAGCAAACCAAGTCTGCTGCGGAATGCGCCCTGGATGGCCTTCTTGCAAAACTTCACCCTGTTGGGTAATACGCTATGGATAGCTCTCCTTGAAACACTTCACCCTGCTGGGGATTACGCCCTGGATGGCTCTCCTTGAAAAACTTCACCCAGTGGGGAATTAAGAATAACACTGAAATCCCACCTGATGGGGATAGAAAGCTCCTGCTAAAGGTTCCAATCTGCTTAGAATACAAGAATAATAATCTGCTATGTTGGGGACATACAAGTAACAATCCTCCCTACTGGGGATGTCATAGACTTCTACAGAAGATTCTATCCTGAAGAAGAGATAAAAGTAACCTCTGTTAATGATTCTCCCCACAGGGAATGTAATGAACATAACTCCACTCTACTGGGGAATAAACAATCCCTGCTTAAACATCTTCCCTGAGGAAAATGAGAATACCGTCTGTTAGAAGCTCGTCCCGAAAACTGATCCTGAAAGATGCCAATGATCATTGGACTTTGCTGGAGATACCAACATGTCGTTGATGTACCTGTCGAGGGAATCATGATTAACCTTTGCTCGGTGAAGAAATTCCTAAATACTGATCTTGCCAAGGGAAAGATGTCAAGGAAGTCGACTCTGCTGGAGAGTAATACTGAATTGAAATCAATCTTGCCGCTGAGGGAATATCCTTTAACCTTACTTTGCTGAATATGCTGAGAATAAATCCACCCTGTTGAGGATTAGCCTATGTGGGGAGACAGAACTCTGCTCTGCGAGAGATACACTACATACCTCCGCTGGTGACAACACTTCCGATTTGATAATAGAATCCTGTGGGGAAGACAAAATCTCTGTTGTGGGGAAACAAAAATGCCTGATTGCATTCTATCTGAAGTAATCAATCTCTGAACACTCATCGGGTAGTACGAACCCACTTCGGTTGGGAAATAAAACTCTGAATTTCTGCTAAGGGAGGAATAATTCACCATGCATTACTATTAGAACTTCATCGTTGGGGAGAAAAGCTCTACTAGGTAGAGGATCCTGCCATCCTGCAACAAACAAGACACAATAGGATGCCCCATGTGTGAAATGGCTACCAAAGTTACCACTCATGACACTTATCGTTCAAGAAAATCCATTGCTTTCATTATGCTCTATAAGGCCTCATGTTTTCACCTGTAATGTTTATCAAAAATATCGGACAGTTTTGCAAACAAAACAGTAAAAGTAAAAACAAGAAATGAAAAGCTCTTTGACTAAAATGATTACTTTTATTGATGAAAGACCCATAAATATGTGATTTACAATTCGGATGCAATCCCTGAAAGGAGGTAATTGCGCAAAAAGAAAAAAGAATATATACAAATGACGGCAATGTGGGATCAAATATCCACCGTGTGTCGATTCAGCTATGACTTGTATGTCTTTGATGTTCCCCTATGTTTCGCCTTCTGAAAAGACTGATTGGACTGATTCCTTTTCTTCGGGATAACCGTGTATCAGATAAGCTCACAGATCGAACATAGACCGCAGTCATTTGCTTTCAAATCCCTAACTTTTTCCTGGATCACCCTTTCGGGTTTTCAATCCACCAGGATACCCATTCTTGCCAAAGTCACCTTTTCAGGTTTTCAACTTTGCAGGTTTATTCTTTTTCTTTTATCCCTAATTTTTGCCCGAACCTATTCTTTTTATGGTTCCCTGGGATGCCCCTTTTTTGCCTGGACTTTTCTTTTTCTGTCCAGCGGGTCTCTCTTAAGCAAAGTATTTTTTAACCACGTCTACGTTCACATGGGACAAAAAATCTTCACCATCCATGGTAGATAGTAATAAGGCTCCACAAGAGAAAACCTTTCTTATCACATATGGGCCTTCATAGTTGGGAGCCCATTTGCCCCTATGATCTGTCTGAGGAGAAAGGATCCTTTTCAACACCAAATCACCTGTCTTGAAGAACCGAGGATGCACTTTCTGATCAAAGGCTTTCTTCATCCTACTCTGGTACAACCGGCCATGAGCAATGGATTCAAATCTCTTCTCGTCAATCAAGCTCAACTGATTCAATCTGGCTTGCACCCATTCAGCTTCGTCAAGCTTCACATCAGATAATACCTTAAAGAGGGAATCTCAACTTCTAATGGTAGGACTGCCTCCGTACCATACACCAGTGAGAAAGGAGTTGCCCCAGTTATTGTACACACCAAAGTACGATAACCGTGAAGAGAAAAGGGCAACATCTCGTGCCAATCCTTATAGGTTACAACCATCTTCTGCACAATCTTCTTGATATTCTTGTTAGCTGCCTCAATAGCGCCATTCATCTTCGGACGATATGGAGAAGAGTTGTCATGCTCAATCTTGAAACTCTAGCACAATTCCTTCATCATCTTGTTATTCAAATTTGAACCATTATCAGTAATGATTCTCTCCAGAATTCCATAACGACAAATGATGTCCTTCTTTATGAATTAGGCGACGACCTGTTTCGTGACATTGTTAAAGGAAGCTGCTTCTACCCACTTCATGAAGTAATTAATCGCAACGAGAATGAAACGATGACCATTAGAAGTAGTCGGCTCAATCTTTCCAATCATATCAATGCCCCACATAGAAAAGGGCCAAGGAGATGTTAACACATTTAGAGGGGTCGGTGGCACATACACCTTATCAGCATAAATTTGGCTTTTCTGGCATTTTCTGGCGTATTTGAAGCAATCGAATTCCATAGTAATCCAGTAATACCCAGCTCTCATCAATTTTCTAGACATGGCATGTCCACCGGCATGAGTACCAAAAGCACCCTCGTGGACTTCATCCATCAACAGGCTTGCCTCTTGTTCGTCAACACAACGCAGCAAGACCATGTCAAAGTTTCTCCTGTAAAGCACATCATCCTTGTTTAGATAGAAGTTATCGGCTAACCTCCTCAGAGTCTTCTTATCTTTGCCTGATACCCCAGATGGGTACTCTTGAGTCTTTAGGAAATGCTTGATATCAAAATACCAAGGCTTTCCATTTGATACCTTCTCAATTTCAAACACAAAAGTGGATTTGTCAAGACGCATGATGGTGATAGCTGGAGCTTCATTCCAGAAATTAACTTTATACGTCGATGATAACGTGGCCAAGGCGTCTGCCATCTGATTTTCAGCCCTAAGCACATGATGAAACTCAACTCTATTGAAGAAAGGAAACAGACTTCTTGCATAATTCGTGTAAGGCACCAGGTTGGCCTGACGAGTTTCCCACACTCCTTTGATTTGATTGACGACTAGTGCTTGTTGCACCCTAAAATTTGCTCAACCTTATTCCTTGGGTTCATGTTTTAATATCATTATCATTAGCATTTAGAGTCATGTACATAGACTAACCATCTGCATAGCATAAGCATAGCAAGTCATTCAACAGGGGACCAATCATTACTTCCATCTCTAGAGGCCTAGCAAGAGGTTATCATCATAATTCAACCTCATTCAAGTCATCAGGAAAGAATTTGAAGGCAAAGAGTTCAGCAGATCAAGCCTTGGGATCATCTCCTAGCTGAGGGTATCTGAGGGTCAACAAGAGGGTTGTGAGCTGTGGATTGAAGGCATCTAGACATCTTGAGAGACTTACAAAGTCATTTGGAGAAGAAAACAAGTCATTGATGAAAGCACAAGAGCTATAGTTGAAGACAGTCAACTAGGGTTTCATCTGGGTCAACCCTAGGTCAACCCTAGGTCAATTGACTGACTTAAGAGGGCATTCAAGTCTATTGGAGAGATGTGGGGATCAACATTTGATATATGAAGAAGGATATGGAGATATGACAAGGAAAATTCAAGAGAAATCAAGGAGAAGAGGAGTTACTAAATTAGGGTTTCTCTGTAAAATCCCCTAGTTTAGGTCAAATTTCCAAGCAAGATAAGTCAAAATGCTAACTTCAAATGGCTTCTTGGCCAACATGAAACTTGTAGAGGATCTCAAGACCTTTAATTTGAGTGGTGGAAGACCTCAAGGAGATTTATAGAACTCAAGTTATGGTCCTTACAAGTTACAGGTCATTTGGGGTGTCTGAATTTTTGTCTGTGGAAGTGACTTGACTTCCAAGCTAGTTTTACCCCTCAAGGAGATTTCAAATGAATTCTTGGTCAACATAAGAGTTGTTCCTCATTGTCTTAGCTTTCTAGAATGGTATGGCATGCCTTCATATGATGTGGAGAACTCAACTTATGGTCTTGACAAGCAAAGGGTATTTTGGGCATTTGTGAATTACAGGTCATTTTAACCTATACCCAAAACTCATACAAGGAGGCCTCAAATGGAAAAACTTACAACATCAAACTTGCTCCAAATGGGATTTTAAGTCTAGAAAGAAGGTCACAAGTTATTGGAGAAGCTCATAGCATGGAGTTGCATGATTGGTCAAAATATGAACTAAAAAGGCTTATAAAGTGAATAATTTCAAGTTGGAAAATGGTTTGGGAGATTTACAAGTCCAAATGGAGACTTCCAATATATGATTTTGAATGGAAAAACAATTCTAAGAACAATGGTTCACCCACTTTTTTGAGTTTAGAAGGAAAAAATGAAGTTATCCATGGTTGCTTATCATTTAAGAAACATAATCAAAAATGAGCCAAAGTTTGAAAACAAGGGAATGTGCAAGATGGATCTAGAATGTTCATTTGGGGTCTATATATTCATGAAAGGAGAATTTGGCAAGGGTTGGCCTCATTTGCACCAAGAATTCCACAAAATTTCACACACTTTTTCATTGGAGTTTCATCACAATTCTCTCAAAACCTTCATCAACTTTCATCAAAATCAACTCAATCTGACTCCATCATCATCATAGATCATAATTGAAGCAAAGTTTTGGTGTGAATCATCCATTTTCGAGCACTTTTGTTCAAGAGCATCAAGATTGAAGTTGCAAGTGGACAGCAAAATTCAAGCAAGGAATCACCAGAATATTGCATACAGAATCACATACACCAAGGATAGATCAAGATCCAACACCTAGAAGCTTCAGATCATCAATCTCCATAGCTGTTTGCAAGATTTTGCACAAGGTAAGTTTTCAATCACACAGCTCGATTCAGTTAGTTAGGCATGTTGTTGTTAGTTTAGAGATGATCTAGGTGGTTAGGAGATTAGTTTAGATGAATTTGGAGAGGTTTGGTGATGGTTGTGAGCAGGTGCAATGAACTGTTAGGGTGAAGATCTCTTAGGTTAAGCCATTAGAATGTTAGTTGGATAGCTCAGGTTAATCTCCATTATGTGTAGATTAGTTTAGGTTAAGTTTGATTGAGAATTGTGATGATGCTTATCAGTGTATATCCATGGTGATCAGAATTTGCCTCGATCGGGTTGAGAGTTTTATTGAGTTTCAGATTGATCTAAGGTCATAGGATTGAAGAGGGAGAGGTTTAGAGCAACTTTCATGTTTATAGCATGGTGATTCGTGGCCTGGATAAGGAGAACAGTTGAGTTGAACTTGCTCGTGCATGGAGGTTTCATGGTGAAACCCTAGTTTCTAACAGAGCCATTGGGGAAGACATAATCGTGGCCATACATCTTGCCTTGGACCCTTGACTTGGAGAGCCATCGTGTGGCTATTATTTGATCTCAGATTTGGAGGGAATGGACTGGGTGCCAAACGCACCGTTTCATTAATTGAAACGGGCGGGCCTCAGATTCTGTTGCTAATCCCACCCCCAGTAATAGGCCCATTTCCAATTTGAGCGTGTTTTCACTGCTATTCTTACCCCCAGCGCTTCTTATTGTTTTTCACTAATGCTGAGTGTTTTCCTGGGCCTAGTGTAAACGCTACCAACACCCCCCATTATGAGGCCCATCCAGATTATAACTGCGCGTAGCTTCTTTTAACACCCCTCCTGCATTTTAATTCCAATTTTATTTTTCTTAATTCCATTTTATTTTACCATTTTCATAAAATCATAATAAATTCATAAAAAATGCATTTTAATCCATTCTTTTTACCATATTTTCATTAAAATGTCTAGAA
Organism: Lathyrus sativus; assembly: GCA_963859935.3. Classification (NCBI taxonomy): domain Eukaryota; kingdom Viridiplantae; phylum Streptophyta; class Magnoliopsida; order Fabales; family Fabaceae; genus Lathyrus; species Lathyrus sativus. The sequence continues at coordinate 285,835,379 of OZ012736.1, read as the reverse complement.
TATTATAGGAAAATAAATTTTCATTTTTAGTTTTATTTCATATTTTTTTCATATTTTCCAAATAAATAGCCTTTTAAATAGTTTCATTTCATATGTGATTTTGTTAATTTTTGTTCTATTAGAGGCTTTAATATTTTTTGCCCATTCTTTTTAGGTTGTTTAATTTAGACATTAAGCTTGTAGAAATATTTTAGTTCCCATTTTTGAGAGTTAATTTTAGGTGATTAATAAATGCTTGAATATCATGAACAAAACTAGGGTTTTTAGGTGACAACTTAGGAAGTTCAATTTTCTCCCTTAGGACTTAGGGTTTGAATAGATTAGTTATGGGACTATAGGGGGCTATGGGTAGTTATTAGATCCCTTAGAGAACAATTAGGATTCCCCTACTGCTATTATTACTGTTTGTATATCTGCTGTCTGGTGTGGTGTGCCCTCTGGGGTTTATTGATTGTTTGTTTGGGTATTGGGTTTGTCTGGGGCCCTGGGGAAGCTGAAGATTTGTGGAGATGAAGCTATTGGAGATTCAAAGATTGAAGATCAACTGTCAGAGTTGAGGAGGAGTTTCTTGCTGGCAGATGCTGAGGAGACTAGGGTTTAGGAGCTAGGCAGAGCTCTAGATTAGAATGATTGTTTCTCAAACATGGATGGCCTTGTCTGCATCCATTCTTCTCTGTGATTCAGAGTCTCTCTAAGACACTCACCCCCTTCCTTTGGAAGGCTTGGTGATAGTGTCTATGAGATAGAACTCTTGAGAGAAAATGCCTCTTGTGTTAGAAGCAGTCTGTTCACCACCTTTGGTAGTCAGCTGATCGCTTAACACTCAATTCACTCTTGTGACTGATCCCTCATCCTGGAGGTTTGAGCTTGAAGAAAAGCCATTGCAGATGGAAGACTGATGATCAAAGCCCTTGTCTGAAGGCCATGAAGATGGAGATTGATGCTTGTTGAAGCCTGTAGTTGATTGGAGATTGCTTGAAGCTAGTTGCTGACTCAGAGCTGCTGAAGCTGTTTGTTTTATTGCTGTATTTCATTTGTTGATGTATTGATTGGTTTTCTGAACTGTATTGTTTGCTGTTTACCCTGCTGGGTTGAAAGTGAAGCCTGTTCACTTTTGCCTATTGTTTTCTAGGTTCGAGGTTGAGTGGGACTCCCTTGCCTCGCTTGTACTGTTGCATCCATGCATTTTACTGTTTTACTGTATATATCTGATATTGTTTCTGTTTCTGCCTATCCCGTAGGATCTCTGTTTCTCTCTGTGCAAGAGAGGAGCATGATAGACACTAGGTCTCAACCCATGCATGATAACATTAGGATAGCTTGTTTCCCTTCGCAACCGTAGGTTAGAGTTCTGTCTCTTTCTTTCTCAAAACAAACAGAAAAACACATAAAGATTTCAAACACAATAAAAGACACTTCTTTCGTAAAAGAATGTGAACTCATCAAAGCGTCATTTTTGTCCTCTTGGACTGTTAATCAGAAAAACCTTTTTCAGAAGGAATAAAATCAATCAAAACAGACTTGTGTCGTACGTGGCCCGAACTACGTTTGCTCTGATCTTTCATGCTGTATGAAAGTACGTAGGCATAGGATGCGATACCCTAGCGAGCAACCTTCCCCTCCTTTCCAGTAGGTAGGCGAACTACGTTGACTCTGATTTCTCGTTCCAGACGGGAATACGTAGGCATAAAGTGCGATACTTTGCCGAGTCATTTTATTCTCATTTTCTTTTATTTTTAACCCTTGACCTATAGTTTAGATAGAATAACAATCCATACCCGAAAACAAGCGTGGATCCCGTCGAGTACGACGGACGTGAGGGGTGCTAATACCTTCCCCTTGCGTAACCGACTCCCGAACCCAGGTTTTGGTTGCGATGACCATACCTTTCCCGTGTTGTGCGAGGTTTACTCTGAGCGTTTCCTTTCCCTCCCGTGGGATAAATAACGCACGGTGGCGACTCTTCTGTTCAGCCGGCGCCGATTTTCGCAGTAGCGACAGCTGGCGACTCTGCTGGGGATCCAACGTCCCCTGGCTGCTAAGGACTGCGACGGTCCTTATGCATTTGGGGATCCAACGTCCCTTGAGAGAGTCAATCCTAGCGCTTGTTTTCCCGTCGAGGATTTTGTATGGAGTTATTGTATATTTCTAACCTTGTATTTTCAGCTTTATATATTGTTTATTATTGCTGTATCTGGGGTGTGACGGGTGTTCTGATATTGAGAGATAAGCCGGACCTGGGCTTGAGTGCACCTAGAATTAGAGTAGAAATTAGTGGGCGCCCGCTTGCTTTGCTTGCTTTGGTGTCCCATGAAATCTACGCTCAGACGAGGTTCCTCTGGTTGGCCTCCTGCCCCTTCCTTTGGTTGGCGTGGGTTGCTGGTTAGTTGGATTGTCGACTCTGGGGACCGATCATTTGGAAGTTGGCTGAGTGAGGCCTCTTCAGGAATTGATGATGCCACTCCTTCTGGGAATCGTATCATTAACCCTGAAAGTCTGTGACGCCGACGACCGCATAGGATGCCGTACCTTGTGCCAGTTATAGGGCCACCCACCTGTGAGGGGATCTGGGGCTATGCAGGTAACTAGACCTCCAGACTACCGGTTATTTCTTGATCAGAGATCCGGGTTATTTATGGAGAGTTATGAGGTCTGTCAGAGACCATTGGGAGAGTTATGAGGTCTGCCAGAGACCATGTGGAGATTTATTCTGAGGTCTGTCAGAGACCATGTGGAGATTTATTCTGAGGTCTGTCAGAGACCATGTGGAGATTTATTCTGAGGGCTGTCAGAGACCATGTGGAGATTTATTCTGAGGTCTGTCAGAGACCATGTGGAGATTTATTCTGAGGTCTATCAGAGACCATTTGGAGATGTATTATGAGGTCTGTCAGAGACCATTTAGAGATGTGCTATGAGGTCTGTCAGAGACCAGTTATGGATGTGATTTGAGATCTATCAGAGACCAGGTGGAGTTATGGTTTGAGGTCTGTCAGAGACCAGTGTTGGAGTTTTATTTTAGGTCTATCTGAGACCAGGGTTTGATGACTTCTGGATGGTCTATCTGAGACCTTTCTTGATTGGGTTTAGGCTATTCAGCTGCAGCTTTGGTCCCCGTTGAATGTTACTTGCATTGCATCCCTGCATATACATTATCATTTGCATTTCACTAACGTGTGTCTGTGCTGCAGGTGCATTTGCATTTCCCTAGTTCTAGTGCCCAGACTTCTGAGTGTTTGATCATGACTAGCCTACGGAGAACGGTTGCTTACAAATTGCCTACGCCTGATATTGTTCCTTTACTGGGGTTGATCTCTCTTGCTGATGAGGGTGTTCGTAGGAGTTTCCGGATGAGTTATGGTAGATTATTGAGATTGGTGTGCAAATCTACAGAGGTAGAGTTAGATGGGCTGTATGCTTTGATGCAATTCTATGACCCTGCTTTGAGGTGTTTCACGTTCTCTGACTTTATTATGGGACCAACTCTGGAGGAATACGCTGAGTATGTTGAGCTGCCTGTGCAGAACCAGGTTCCGTTCATCCATTATGATGCCAAACCCAAGCCGGAGGAATTGGCAAAAGCCTTGCATGTTGATGCTTCTGAACTTGTGACTACTGTTTCCCGTGGAGTTCCAGGCTTCTCATTTCAGTTCTTAGTTGGTAAAGCCCAAGAGTATGCTAAGAATGGGTGCTGGGTTGCTTTCAATGCTGTGTTGGCCTTGTGCATTTATGGCATAGTACTATTCCCCAATATACCGGATTTTGTGGACTTCGATGCTTTCTACTTGTTCGCCGCTGGTAATCCTGTACCTACCTTACTCGGAGATCTCTACCACTCACTGCATTACAAGAATGAGAAAGGCAGAGGGAAGAATGTTCATCTGTGTGTACCCTTGTTGAGTATGTGGTTTGAGAGTCGCCTTCCTAAGAGAGGATCTGCTGCAGAGACTACAGCTCCAGTTGGTTGGCCGGAGCGTTTGATGAGGCTATCGTCGGACGATATGGAGTGGTTTGATAGAGACCTGTTGGGATCTGAGCTCATCTTTAGCTGTGCTGGGTACCCTAATGTGCCATTGATAGGAAGAAAAGGGTGTATCAATTACAACCCTTCTCTATTCATTCGCCAGTTCGGATATGCGCTGAAGAATCCACCTCAGGAGGAAGAAGTACAGGAATCTCTGTACTCCACCGGTGACGTGAAGGGGGAGTTATTAGCCAAGTTGCGACATGCTTGGACGCGTATTAACCGCAAAGGGAAGCCGTTGTTGGGAAAGAATGACTGTCAGGCCTATGCACCTTATAGAGCTTGGATTCAGGAGAGGGCTAGTCAGTTGAAGATGCCGTTTCCAGAGGCACCAATTCTTGATCCTATTCCGGTAGAAGAGCCGACCACTGTTTCTAGGGAAGTCTATGAACAAGTTGTGAGGGAGAAAGAAGCCTTAATGAAGATTAATGAAGGGTTAGAGCAAGAGCTAGCCCAGGCACGCAGTGAGAAGAACAAGGCCGTATATGCTTTCCAACAACAGATTGAGCTGGTAAACAGGTTAGGAGCTGAGTTGACCGAGGAAAAGAAGAAGCGTGAACGTCTGGGGCAAGAGTTCAGAAGTTCTCATGACATGCTGGAAGCCAAAAAGAAGGCGCTTGACGCAGCACACCGAGAGATATCTTCTTGCAATAAGACTTGGAATGCTACTCTCACCAACAACAAGAAGAGGGAAGATAAGCTAAAGCAGCAAATTTCCGACCTCGAGGAGAAGTTGAAGTCTAGCATCAAGAAGTGTGAGGAAGAAGTGATGAACCGGTATAGTGTCCAGCATGCACTGAACAAGGCAATCAAATCCAGAGATGAAGCAGTGTCCCAGAAGCGAAAGCTAGAAGATTGCTTCGGAGAAGCGGCATGGGAAGAAACTGCTGAAGACGTACGCCGTGTTCTTAAGAAGAGAAACCAGCTTGTTGAAGGGCTGCTCGATCGACCAAGCCATCCGGAGACCAAGAAGTTGATAGAGGAGTACCAAACTTTTGGGAGGATTTGATCGTTCCATTATTTGTATGCTTTATTTGCATAGTGCTGACCATCACCAGGATTGTTGGTTGAGGTCATGCCATCTTTGTACTCTCAGTGATATTGTACCCTGGGCTTATTGATTCTCTCTGTTATATGTGAGGCTTTCTATGATCCAGCTCCGATATTCCTATTGTCAACACTGTCACCGCACCGGCACCTTCGCACTAGAACTGGGGGAATGAACTTCCCTAATGCACAGACACATTGCATTGCATTCATATTCATCTTGCATAACAGGTAATCTTTGAATGGTGTCTTATCTCCTGCTTTGATTCAGGTACTTAACAGGATTCCAGATCAACGTCCGCACCGCTATTCTACACGATCCAACTGTCGGAAAGTCATGGACCAGATTCAGAATGAGATGCAGGATGTACGCGAGAAGCTCGCCCTCTTCATGCAGACCATGGAGGCTATAGCAAAAGGGCAAGAGAATTTGCAGGCCATGGTTCAGCCTCTATTGGCTCGCAACGCTGGTCATGGTAACGAAGATCATCAGTCTGTCCGGGTTGATATTGCTCATGGAGACGGCACTCCCACGCCGGTGGCTCCGCCTGTCGTCAATGTGAATGCTGCTAACGTCAACAACGCTACCACTGCTGTGAATGGTAACGTCGGAGTTGGAAATGAAACTGCTGTCCACAACGCTGGGCTGGGTGATGTCAATGTAGGAGATAATCTCGGAGGCAATGGCTTTGTCAACGCTGGGTTCGGGTTCAACGATCAGGGATTCGACAATACTGGCAAGTATGGCTTTAATGCCCAGGGCTTTGGGCAAGATGGTTATGGTATGGTCAATCAGGGCTACGGAGGTTTTGGAAACGGAAACGGTGCTGGTTTTATGGCTGGTGGTCCTGCTGGAGGTATTCAAGGGTATGGCAACAGAGGCCGAGTTCCAGGGATGAATCAAGTCAGAGCTGGACGGAATAATGCATATGATGGATACGGGGCTGGAAACGGTATGTGGCAAGAGGATCAACAGGAAGACGCCTTCTCTGGAGGGGGTTTTGAAGGGCCGATGGATGATTCTCAAAAGATTAGAATGCTGGAAGAGCAAATGAAGGGAGTCCTAAACCAGAGTGCTGTGGGTCTGGACATGGCAACAATGGGCTTGGTACCGGGGCTGAGGGTGCCAATCAAGTTCAAAGCGCCTGCGTTCGATAAGTACAAAGGAGATACATGTCCGAAGGTTCATGTACGAGCTTATTACAGAAAGATGTCTGCATACTCCACTGACGAAAGAATGCTCATGCATTTCTTTCAGGATAGCCTATCGGGTCCTTCCTTAGAGTGGTACATGGGGTTGGAGCCCACTGATATCAAGACTTGGAAGCAATTAGCAGAGGCGTTCGTAGCCCATTACAAATATAACAGTGACCTGGCACCCAATCGGGTCCAGTTGGCCGGGCTTTCGCAGAAGAAAGGGGAGAGTTTTAAAGAATACGCGCAAAGGTGGCGCGATATGGCTGCCAGGGTTCGTCCTCCTGTGGAAGATAAAGAAATGAACGACATGTTTGTTGGCACATTCACCGGGCTGTTTCATGATATGCTATTTCATACGTCTCTGGCTAGTTTTTCAGATCTGATTTTGATGGGTGAAAAGATTGAGCGGAACATTAAGCAAGGAAAGTTCCAAGTTGACGAGTCAGCTGCATCTGGCAGTAATAGGAAAGCTTATGGTGGGCGCCGTCAGGGCGAAGCTAGTGCTGTATTTGGAGGCCGAGGCCGAGGCCGAGGCAGGGGAAGAAATCCATATCGTCAGCAGCAGCAAGTGTCGAGTGTTACTATTCCTTATCAACAGCAACCAATCCAGCAACAACAACAGGTTCAGCAGCAACCAATGCCACAGCAGCAGCAGCCTCAGCAGGGGGCACAGCAAGCTCAGAGAAGATTCCAGGGTGGTAAGCCGAGAAGGGTGTTCGAGAAGCCTCCCTCTAACTACGCTGATTTATTGCAGACCTTGTTGGGATTGGATCTGGTGGAGAAAAGAACCTTGGCACCGATAACGGGAACTCCCCCGTTCGGCTATGATGCAAATAGGCACTGTGAGTTTCATTCTGGGGCCCCGGGCCATGATATTGAAGGTTGTCATGCTTTTAAGCACGTTGTGCAGGATCTCTTGGACAACAAGTCTATCAACTTCGGAACGACCGGTGCGAATATAGTCCAGAAACCCATGCCTAATCATGGGGCGAATGCCGTGCTGACTGAGGAAGGTCTGAATCTGATTATGAATGTTGAGGATTTAAAGACGCCGCTGAGCGAAATAAAAAGCCGACTGTTGCAAGGAGGTGTTTACCCGGGTTGTAATGAGTACTGCTTAGATTGTTGGGCCCTGTCTGGGGGGTGTGAGGATTTGAAGAAAGGCATCCAGGCCTTAATTGATGAAGGTGTATTGCAATTTGATAGAACAGCAACTGATGAGCCGGCAGGGGCAGTAGTGGATAATCGGAGTGATGTTGCCACAGTGACAATTCCTAGGAAGACGATCACTATTTCAGCACCAGCTCAGCGGCCACCGATTACTATAACTAAAGCCGGGCCAATCCCGTATGAGAGCACGAAAGCGGTCCCATGGTCATATGGGCTAGAGGTGTATTGTGACGGGATTAAAATCGATGTCAACAAGCAGTCAGCGGAGGTTGTGGATAATGTTGTGGGCTCAGGAGGCATGACGAGAAGCGGCAGAATTTTTATATCTCCTGAAGTAGAGGCCGAAAGGCTAGCGAAAGGAAAGGGGAAAGCGGTTGAGAATGTTCCGATTCAAGCAAATGAAAAAGAAGCAGCATCTAAGGATGTCGAAGAATTCATGCGCTTAATTCGGAAGAGCGACTATAAAATCGTGGAGCATCTGCAGCAAACACCATCCAAAATATCTATTCTGTCATTGCTGTTGTGTTCGGAGGCTCACCGAAATGCTTTGCTGAAAGTCCTGGACACTTCTTTTGTACCACAGGATGTCTCCGTGAATCAGCTAGAAGGAGTATTGGCACATGTAAATGCGGGCCACAGTCTGGGCTTTACTGATTTTGACTTGACTCCGAAAGGAAGGGATCATAATATGGCATTACATGTATCCGTTGAGTGCAGAGGGTCGACAATGTCGCACGTATTGGTTGACACCGGGTCGTCTTTGAATGTGCTGCCTAAGAAGGCTATGATGAAGCTGGATGTTCGAGGGATTTTGTGTACACCAAGTGATTTGGTGGTCAGAGCGTTTGACGGCACGCGGAGAACAGTCTTCGGATCGATTACATTGCCTCTGCAAGTGGGGCCGGAAGTGTTTGCAACGGAGTTTTATATCATGGATATACAGCCTGCGTACAGCTGCTTGCTGGGAAGACCTTGGATTCACGGGGCAGGGGCAGTTACGTCAACCCTGCATCAGAAGTTAAAGTATATGGTCGGAGACAGCGTAGTCACCGTGTGCGGAGAAGAAGACATCCTGGTCAGCCATCTATCTTCGTTTAAATATGTGGAAGTCGACGGGGAGATCCACGAGACGCCATGCCAGGCATTCGAAGGTTTGCGCATAAAGGACAAGGGTCCCGGGCCAAGCAAAGTGCCAGAGATAGCTGTTTCTTCGTATAAAGAAGCCCAAGCGCTAGTGAAGGCAGGAGAAGCCAAGGGCTGGGGCAAAGTATTGGACATTCCGGTGAAAATGGACCGGTTCGGACTGGGGTACCGACCGTCGTCATCAACTCCTTCCGTGGGGGCCCCTCATTTCAGAAAGTCAATCACCATCTCTGCCAGTGGAGTATGCCATGAATCTGTCAATGCTGCTTCAGAATCCGATGAAGGGGACAGCGACTGTGATATGGATGCCTGGATTCAGCCAAGCACGCCAGGACAAGGACTGTGCAACTGGTCTATTCAGGAGCTTGTTCCTGTGACTTTTAAACAGTAATGCTTTGCTTTATTAATTGTTGAATAATCTGATGTCTTGCCCGGGGCATCAGGATTTGCTTAGGGCTGTGTTGTTATAAACATTGTTTTGTTAATCATTAAATAAATGGCGTTTTTTTCATGTGTAAATACCGTAATCCCTGTCTTTCTTGTTTTGTATTTTTCAATAAAATGGCAACGCGGTTATCTGCTTTATACGCATTTTGAAGCACTTAACCCTTTCTTTTGCAGGATAACATTTTCAGATGACATCCTTGAACCACCTATGACTCGTCCCGACTTCGAGCACCCGGTATTCCAGACCGAAGAAGAGGTTGTCGAAGATAGCGACGTTCCTGAAGAACTGTCTTGGTTGGTGAAGCAAGAGGAAAGAGCCATTCTGCCTCACGACGAGGTTATCGAGATTATCAATTTGGGGTCGGAAGGGGTTGAGAAGAATATTCGTATTGGAGCCGCATTGCAGAGTGATATCAAGCGAAAACTGGTTGAAATGCTCCGAGAGTATAATGATGTATTCGCTTGGTCGTATCAAGATATGCCAGGGCTCGATACAGATATGGTTGTGCATCGTCTGCCACTGAAAGAAGACTGCCCGCCTGTCAAACAAAAACTTCGTAGAACTCGCCCAGATATGGCAATGAAGATCAAAGAGGAGGTTCAGAAACAGTGGGACGCTGGGTTCCTGGCTGTGACGAAGTATCCCTCATGGGTTGCTAACATCGTACCAGTGCCAAAGAAAGATGGCAAGGTTCGAATGTGCGTGGATTATAGAGATTTGAATAAAGCAAGCCCAAAAGATGATTTTCCACTTCCTCATATTGACGTGTTAGTGGATAATACTGCTCAATACTCTGTATTCTCCTTCATGGATGGCTTTTCAGGCTATAATCAGATTAAAATGGCGCCAGAGGATATGGAGAAGACTACTTTCATAACGCCTTGGGGAACATTTTGCTATAAAGTGATGCCCTTTGGTTTGAAAAATGCTGGGGCAACGTATCAGCGTGCGATGACAACTCTCTTTCATGACATGATGCATAAAGAGATTGAAGTTTATGTTGACGATATGATTGCCAAATCCCAGACGGAGGAAGAGCATCTGGTGAATCTGTTGAAGTTGTTTAAAAGGCTTAGGAAGTTCAGGCTGAGGCTGAACCCTAACAAATGCACCTTCGGGGTGAGATCGGGTAAGCTCCTGGGGTTCATAGTAAGCGAAAGAGGAATAGAGGTCGATCCTGCTAAAATAAAAGCGATTCAAGAAATGCCGACGCCTAAAACAGAGAAAGAGGTGCGCGGGTTTTTGGGGAGATTGAACTACATTGCTCGGTTCATATCTCACCTAACTGCCACGTGTGAACCATTATTCAAGTTGCTAAAGAAAGATCAAGCTGTAACGTGGAACGATAATTGTCAAAAGGCGTTCGATAAAATAAAGAAGTATCTGCAGGAGCCTCCTATTTTGATACCCCCAGTGGCAGGGAGACCCTTGATAATGTATTTGACGGTTCTTGAGGGAAGCATGGGTTGCGTTCTTGGTCAACACGACGAGACGGGGAGAAAAGAGCATGCAATCTATTATCTGAGTAAGAAATTTACGGACTGTGAATCTCGATACTCAATGCTGGAGAAAACTTGTTGCGCGCTAGCCTGGGCCGCCAAGCGTTTGAGGCAGTACATGCTGAATCATACAACCATGCTCATCTCGAAGATGGATCCGATCAAATATATATTCGAAAAGCAGGCGTTGTCAGGTAGAATTGCCCGGTGGCAGATGATCTTGACTGAATACGATATTCAATACGTCTCGCAAAAGGCAATAAAGGGGAGTGTGTTGTCTGAATATCTGGCGGAGCAGCCTATTGAAGAGTATCAATCGATGAGATTTGACTTTCCTGACGAGGATATCATGTATCTCAAGATGAAGGATTGTGAAGAGCCGTTACCAGACGAAGGACCAGAGCCGGGGTCCAAATGGCAGATGATATTTGATGGAGCTGTGAATGCTTACGGTAGCGGAATAGGGGCAATTATCACTACGCCGCACGGGTCGCACATCCCGTTTACTGCCCGATTGACCTTTGCCGTTACCAACAATGAGGCCGAATACGAAGCTTGTATAATGGGGCTTGAAGAAGCCATTGATTTGCGAATCAAACATTTAGACGTATACGGAGACTCAGCTCTGGTAGTGAATCAGATCAAAGGGGAATGGGAGACACGGCAGCCCAATTTGATACATTACATGAATTATGCGAGGAGATTGTTGCCTTTCTTCGACAAAGTTGAATTGCATCACGTGCCACGGGCAGAAAATCAAATGGCTGACGCCCTTGCCACTTTGTCTTCCATGTACAAGGTCAATTTCTGGAACGAAGCTCCCCAAATCACTATCTCTCGGTTGGACAGGCCAGCTTATGTATTTGCCATTGATGAAGCATCCGATGGTAAACCGTGGTATTTTGATATCCTTAATTTCCTGAAGAATAAAGAGTATCCGGCTGGGGCATCCAGTCAAGATCAGAAGACTCTCAGGAGATTAGCGGGTAATTTCTACTTGAACCCGGATGGCGTCTTGTACAGAAGAAACCACGACTTGGTGTTGTTGCGTTGTGTGGACGAGAAGGAGGCAAAGCTTCTCATGGAGGAAATTCACGAAGGTGCCTTTGGTACGCATGCTGGCGGGCATGCTATGACGAGAAAACTGCTGCGGGCAGGATACTTTTGGCTGACGATGGAAACTGATTGTTTCAAATTTGCAAGAAAGTGCCACAAGTGCCAAATTTATGCTGACAAAATACATGTGCCTCCGAGTCCTCTAAATGTGATGTCATCTCCATGGCCATTCTCGATGTGGGGAATCGATATGATCGGAAAGATTGAGCCGACGGCTTCTAACGGGCATCGGTTCATACTAGTAGCAATCGATTATTTCACCAAGTGGGTGGAAGCAGCGTCTTACGCAAATGTAACGAAGCAAGTGGTGGCTAGATTCATCAAGAGAGATATCATTTGCCGATATGGGATTCCTGAGCGGATAATCACGGATAATGGTTCTAATCTGAACAACAAAATGATGAAGGAGCTCTGTCAGAATTTCAAGATCGAACATCACAACTCCTCCCCTTACCGACCCAAGATGAATGGCGCTGTCGAAGCGGCCAATAAGAATATCAAGAAGATTGTCCAGAAAATGGTGGTGACGTATAAGGATTGGCATGAAATGCTACCTTTCGCTTTGCACGGTTATCGTACGACGGTACGCACATCAACCGGGGCAACTCCGTTCTCGTTGGTATACGGAATGGAAGCGGTGTTACCATTGGAGGTGGAGATCCCTTCTCTGAGGGTATTGCGAGACGTTCAGCTGGACGAGGCAGAATGGGTAACGAATAGATTGAATCAATTGAGTTTGATGGATGAGAAGAGGCTAGCTTCTCTGGCATACGGTCGTTTGTACCAAAGACGAATGAAGAAAGCGTACGACAAGAAGATACTTCCGCGAAGCTTTCAGACGGGCGACCTTGTGTTGAAAAGGATTCTCCCGCCGCAAGCAGATCACAGGGGCAAGTGGACCCCCAATTACGAAGGGCCATACGTTGTCAAGAAGGTCTTTTCAGGAGGAGCTTTATTGTTGTCCACCATGGACGGGGAAGACTTTGCATCACCTGTGAATTCGGACGCAGTTAAAAAATACTTTGCTTAAAATAGACCCGCTGGACAGAAAAAAAAGTCCAGGCAAAAATGGGGCATCCTGGCGAACCAAAAACAGAATAAAAGGTTCGGGCAAAAGTTAGGGATAAAATTGAAAAAATGTACACCCGCGAAGTTGAAAACCTACACTGGGCGGCTTCGGCAAAAAGGGGTATCCCGGTGAACTGAAAACCCGTAAAGGGCGGTTCACGCAAAAGTTAGGGATGTGAAAAGCAAATGACTGCGGTCCGAATTTGATTTTTCAATGAGCATCAATGCGGGAGAATATGTTTGAGGAGTCAGTTATCGGATACAACCTTTTCAGAAGTGGGGATACCGGGAAAGCATTAGAGTCGGACGAGTCATGGGAGGATCAGTTCGTGATGTTCATCTGCATCCAGTTGCCGACATGTGTACAAAATTTAACTTGTCAATATTTATGCTTCTTGTGAATACTTGCATACTTGTATATTTGCTTTGCGTAGCTTCCTCTTTTCAGGAGTTACATCCCGTGTACAAAAACTCCGCCCATTCAGGGGCCCAATCAATGAAAATGTGTTATTCAGTACTTGATGCCTGTTCTTTACTGTTTTGCGCATGATAAAACGCCTAAGTTTATTGAAGCTAGCATGAGTATAACATTACTGGCCCTTGCCAACAATTGTTAAAGCTTTGAATTAACTGAGTGTAACGTCACTAACCTGAATCGATTTGGATTGCATAGGCTTGTCGTGTCTTGTTTGTGTTGTTGCAGGTTTCATAACTGTACGAGGAAGGTGATCAAAAGATTGCAATAGTGAAGGGCTTGATCCCCACGCAGGTCATGCATGTTCTTCCTGAAGAAGGATAGAATTCTCCAGCTAGCCGTAGCTTATCCAAAGGACGTGCTCCAGAGAAGTTACTCGTCCTCAGCAGAGTTTGGCGATTCCGGGATCGTAAGGCTGTATTCAGACAGGTTCGTCTCCCCCCGCAGGGTCATGCGTTCTCCCCCGGCGGAGTCAGTAAATTTTCCCCAAGAGAATCCAGCCATCCCCAGCAGAGTTCTCTTTTCAGCAAGTGTTCTTTTCTTCCAGTGGAATCCGAAGATCAAAACTCTCCCCAGCAGAGTTGATGGTGGGTCCTGTCATTTATTTTGTCAGAGATACCGGTGATATCAGTTCACGTTCCAGCAGAAAGATCAATCATATCAGGCGCATCTGCTATTCCCCAGCAGAGTTATATTCCCCAGCAGGGGGTTACTTCAACAAGACGGGTGGTTTGAGTTCCCAAATTCCCAGCAGGGTCGACTTCATCCTATCAGCATTTATTTTGCTGGAATAATTTTGTAGCATCAGGCTATCCCCGGCGAGTCGGCGTTACCCTTCCAGCATTTATTTTGCTGAAGTAGTTTCTGTACTCCAGTGGTTCAGGTGGAGAGAGCTCTTGCTCAAATAAATCACCAAACAGTCAAGATCTCGGCAGGAGATATTCAATGATAATGTCAGTTTCGGCGGTATTCCCCACAGAGTCAGCATGATGAGAGCCTCTTTGTCTCCAGAAAAGTCATTTATGCAAATGCATCTTATTTTCCCCAGCCAGAGTGGCCAGGATAAGAGTCTTCTTATCCCCAAAGCAGAGTTATTTGTCATCAACGGGTCGCATGAATCGGAATTTCAGAGACCACCGCCGGTTATCAGAGCAGGCGTTCGATAGTTGGTTTTCAGACATCCCCAGTAGAGTCCGCCTCAAAGTCGCTGTCACGTCAGTGCTAAGAAGTTTGTGGGTGAGGATCATTGAAGAACTAAGTCCTGACGTGGACCATTTATTCCTAGAATGACGGGATTCCTTCAGAAGTGGGCGTCCTAACGTGGACAGGTTTGTTTTACCGGATTGGTAAGGTGTGTTAATCCTGACGTGGATAGATTCGGTCTTTTGAAATTTGGAGAAAGGGAGGTCATGACGTTGACAAAAGATTGGTTACTCTTCGTGTTGGTGTCCTGACGTGGATCATTTGTTTCCAGCAGATATCTGTATTCGTAATGGTGAAATGTGCGTCCTGACGTGGACAAGTTTGTAGTTCTTTGTGATGACAAGATACAAGAATCCTGACGTGGACAAATTTATCCTTCTTCGTGTTGTTGGCAAGGTGTAAGTCCTAACGCGGATATTTCCCCAGCAAGTCGAAGACGTGTGAGTCCTTACGTGGACAAGTCTTATTTCCTCAGTGAGTCGAAGACGCCTGAGTCCTAACGTGGATAAATCAAGACGAGATCAGTGTCCTGACGCGGGCAGATCAAAGAGATTATTGATTCCTAACGTGGAAAAATGAGTCCTTACGCGGACGTATCAGAAGATAGTTTCCTTACGTGGAAATGACAGTATTCCTAACGTGGAAAGATCGGAGTCCTTACGTGGACATATCAAGAGCATTCCTTACGTGGAAGAAAAATGGTTTCCTTACGTGGAAAGACGAGTTTATTCCTTACGTGGAAAATCGATTGATTCCTGACGTGGAAAGAAATGGATTATTCCTGACGTGGAAAGAGAGTTTAGTCCTGACGCGGACAGATCATATCAAGATATTCCTAACGTGGAAGAAGAAGTTTATTCCTTACGCGGAGAAATTGGGGTCCTGACGTGGACAGATTCGAGAAGTTGAGTCCTGACGTGGACAGATTTAGAACAAAAGGTGAATTCATTACGTGGAAGGATCGGAGTCCTGACGCGGACATGTCAAATGGCATTGGAGTCCTTACGTGGACAGATTGATGTAGTTCTCTTTACGTGGAAAGAAGATTGCTTCCTAACGTGGAAAGATAAAAGCGTTACTCCTAACGTGGAAGAATGTTATTCCTAACCTGGACGATTCAGTTTATGGAAATGCAGACGAATTATCCCCAGCGGAGTTGCCGAGATTTTCCTGGGTTGACAGTAAGTGGAGTCCTAACAGGGACAAGTTCAGTTGAGATTCCTTCGTGTTGATAACAGACAGAGTCCTAACGTGGACAAGCAAGCAATCTGTTATGACAGAATCCTCTTCAGAACGATGAAGACAATCCCCAGCACGGTCGTGCGAGATCAGTGGGTTACTCTAACAGTCAGATTCAGCTGACGAATGTCATTCCTCAAGCAGGAGCGCAGTTTATTTCTGCGGTTGGCAAATTTCTGGTTTCACTAGTATTCAACCGTCTCGTACCGCGAATGTCTGAAGGCTCCGGGCTCTTCATCCAATCGGGTCCAAGTCGCTTGAATAGGGGCAGCTGTTGCACCCTAAAATTTGCTCAACCTTATTCCTTGGGTTCATGTTTTAATATCATTATCATTAGCATTTAGAGTCATGTACATAGACTAACCATCTGCATAGCATAAGCATAGCAAGTCATTCAACAGGGGACCAATCATTACTTCCATCTCTAGAGGCCTAGCAAGAGGTTATCATCATAATTCAACCTCATTCAAGTCATCAGGAAAGAATTTGAAGGCAAAGAGTTCAGCAGATCAAGCCTTGGGATCATCTCCTAGCTGAGGGTATCTGAGGGTCAACAAGAGGGTTGTGAGCTGTGGATTGAAGGCATCTAGACATCTTGAGAGACTTACAAAGTCATTTGGAGAAGAAAACAAGTCATTGATGAAAGCACAAGAGCTATAGTTGAAGACAGTCAACTAGGGTTTCATCTGGGTCAACCCTAGGTCAACCCTAGGTCAATTGACTGACTTAAGAGGGCATTCAAGTCTATTGGAGAGATGTGGGGATCAACATTTGATATATGAAGAAGGATATGGAGATATGACAAGGAAAATTCAAGAGAAATCAAGGAGAAGAGGAGTTACTAAATTAGGGTTTCTCTGTAAAATCCCCTAGTTTAGGTCAAATTTCCAAGCAAGATAAGTCAAAATGCTAACTTCAAATGGCTTCTTGGCCAACATGAAACTTGTAGAGGATCTCAAGACCTTTAATTTGAGTGGTGGAAGACCTCAAGGAGATTTATAGAACTCAAGTTATGGTCCTTACAAGTTACAGGTCATTTGGGGTGTCTGAATTTTTGTCTGTGGAAGTGACTTGACTTCCAAGCTAGTTTTACCCCTCAAGGAGATTTCAAATGAATTCTTGGTCAACATAAGAGTTGTTCCTCATTGTCTTAGCTTTCTAGAATGGTATGGCATGCCTTCATATGATGTGGAGAACTCAACTTATGGTCTTGACAAGCAAAGGGTATTTTGGGCATTTGTGAATTACAGGTCATTTTAACCTATACCCAAAACTCATACAAGGAGGCCTCAAATGGAAAAACTTACAACATCAAACTTGCTCCAAATGGGATTTTAAGTCTAGAAAGAAGGTCACAAGTTATTGGAGAAGCTCATAGCATGGAGTTGCATGATTGGTCAAAATATGAACTAAAAAGGCTTATAAAGTGAATAATTTCAAGTTGGAAAATGGTTTGGGAGATTTACAAGTCCAAATGGAGACTTCCAATATATGATTTTGAATGGAAAAACAATTCTAAGAACAATGGTTCACCCACTTTTTTGAGTTTAGAAGGAAAAAATGAAGTTATCCATGGTTGCTTATCATTTAAGAAACATAATCAAAAATGAGCCAAAGTTTGAAAACAAGGGAATGTGCAAGATGGATCTAGAATGTTCATTTGGGGTCTATATATTCATGAAAGGAGAATTTGGCAAGGGTTGGCCTCATTTGCACCAAGAATTCCACAAAATTTCACACACTTTTTCATTGGAGTTTCATCACAATTCTCTCAAAACCTTCATCAACTTTCATCAAAATCAACTCAATCTGACTCCATCATCATCATAGATCATAATTGAAGCAAAGTTTTGGTGTGAATCATCCATTTTCGAGCACTTTTGTTCAAGAGCATCAAGATTGAAGTTGCAAGTGGACAGCAAAATTCAAGCAAGGAATCACCAGAATATTGCATACAGAATCACATACACCAAGGATAGATCAAGATCCAACACCTAGAAGCTTCAGATCATCAATCTCCATAGCTGTTTGCAAGATTTTGCACAAGGTAAGTTTTCAATCACACAGCTCGATTCAGTTAGTTAGGCATGTTGTTGTTAGTTTAGAGATGATCTAGGTGGTTAGGAGATTAGTTTAGATGAATTTGGAGAGGTTTGGTGATGGTTGTGAGCAGGTGCAATGAACTGTTAGGGTGAAGATCTCTTAGGTTAAGCCATTAGAATGTTAGTTGGATAGCTCAGGTTAATCTCCATTATGTGTAGATTAGTTTAGGTTAAGTTTGATTGAGAATTGTGATGATGCTTATCAGTGTATATCCATGGTGATCAGAATTTGCCTCGATCGGGTTGAGAGTTTTATTGAGTTTCAGATTGATCTAAGGTCATAGGATTGAAGAGGGAGAGGTTTAGAGCAACTTTCATGTTTATAGCATGGTGATTCGTGGCCTGGATAAGGAGAACAGTTGAGTTGAACTTGCTCGTGCATGGAGGTTTCATGGTGAAACCCTAGTTTCTAACAGAGCCATTGGGGAAGACATAATCGTGGCCATACATCTTGCCTTGGACCCTTGACTTGGAGAGCCATCGTGTGGCTATTATTTGATCTCAGATTTGGAGGGAATGGACTGGGTGCCAAACGCACCGTTTCATTAATTGAAACGGGCGGGGCTCAGATTCTGTTGCTAATCCCACCCCCAGTAATAGGCCCATTTCCAATTTGAGCGTGTTTTCACTGCTATTCTTACCCCCAGCGCTTCTTATTGTTTTTCACTAATGCTGAGTGTTTTCCTGGGCCTAGTGTAAACGCTACCAACACCCCCCATTATGAGGCCCATCCAGATTATAACTGCGCGTAGCTTCTTTTAACACCCCTCCTGCATTTTAATTCCAATTTTATTTTTCTTAATTCCATTTTATTTTACCATTTTCATAAAATCATAATAAATTCATAAAAAATGCATTTTAATCCATTCTTTTTACCATATTTTCATTAAAATGTCTAGAATATTATAGGAAAATAAATTTTCATTTTTAGTTTTATTTCATATTTTTTTCATATTTTCCAAATAAATAGCCTTTTAAATAGTTTCATTTCATATGTGATTTTGTTAATTTTTGTTCTATTAGAGGCTTTAATATTTTTTGCCCATTCTTTTTAGGTTGTTTAATTTAGACATTAAGCTTGTAGAAATATTTTAGTTCCCATTTTTGAGAGTTAATTTTAGGTGATTAATAAATGCTTGAATATCATGAACAAAACTAGGGTTTTTAGGTGACAACTTAGGAAGTTCAATTTTCTCCCTTAGGACTTAGGGTTTGAATAGATTAGTTATGGGACTATAGGGGGCTATGGGTAGTTATTAGATCCCTTAGAGAACAATTAGGATTCCCCTACTGCTATTATTACTGTTTGTATATCTGCTGTCTGGTGTGGTGTGCCCTCTGGGGTTTATTGATTGTTTGTTTGGGTATTGGGTTTGTCTGGGGCCCTGGGGAAGCTGAAGATTTGTGGAGATGAAGCTATTGGAGATTCAAAGATTGAAGATCAACTGTCAGAGTTGAGGAGGAGTTTCTTGCTGGCAGATGCTGAGGAGACTAGGGTTTAGGAGCTAGGCAGAGCTCTAGATTAGAATGATTGTTTCTCAAACATGGATGGCCTTGTCTGCATCCATTCTTCTCTGTGATTCAGAGTCTCTCTAAGACACTCACCCCCTTCCTTTGGAAGGCTTGGTGATAGTGTCTATGAGATAGAACTCTTGAGAGAAAATGCCTCTTGTGTTAGAAGCCGTCTGTTCACCACCTTTGGTAGTCAGCTGATCGCTTAACACTCAATTCACTCTTGTGACTGATCCCTCATCCTGGAGGTTTGAGCTTGAAGAAAAGCCATTGCAGATGGAAGACTGATGATCAAAGCCCTTGTCTGAAGGCCATGAAGATGGAGATTGATGCTTGTTGAAGCCTGTAGTTGATTGGAGATTGCTTGAAGCTAGTTGCTGACTCAGAGCTGCTGAAGCTGTTTGTTTTATTGCTGTATTTCATTTGTTGATGTATTGATTGGTTTTCTGAACTGTATTGTTTGCTGTTTACCCTGCTGGGTTGAAAGTGAAGCCTGTTCACTTTTGCCTATTGTTTTCTAGGTTCGAGGTTGAGTGGGACTCCCTTGCCTCGCTTGTACTGTTGCATCCATGCATTTTACTGTTTTACTGTATATATCTGATATTGTTTCTGTTTCTGCCTATCCCGTAGGATCTCTGTTTCTCTCTGTGCAAGAGAGGAGCATGATAGACACTAGGTCTCAACCCATGCATGATAACATTAGGATAGCTTGTTTCCCTTCGCAACCGTAGGTTAGAGTTCTGTCTCTTTCTTTCTCAAAACAAACAGAAAAACACATAAAGATTTCAAACACAATAAAAGACACTTCTTTCGTAAAAGAATGTGAACTCATCAAAGCGTCATTTTTGTCCTCTTGGACTGTTAATCAGAAAAACCTTTTTCAGAAGGAATAAAATCAATCAAAACAGACTTGTGTCGTACGTGGCCCGAACTACGTTTGCTCTGATCTTTCATGCTGTATGAAAGTACGTAGGCATAGGATGCGATACCCTAGCGAGCAACCTTCCCCTCCTTTCCAGTAGGTAGGCGAACTACGTTGACTCTGATTTCTCGTTCCAGACGGGAATACGTAGGCATAAAGTGCGATACTTTGCCGAGTCATTTTATTCTCATTTTCTTTTATTTTTAACCCTTGACCTATAGTTTAGATAGAATAACAATCCATACCCGAAAACAAGCGTGGATCCCGTCGAGTACGACGGACGTGAGGGGTGCTAATACCTTCCCCTTGCGTAACCGACTCCCGAACCCAGGTTTTGGTTGCGATGACCATACCTTTCCCGTGTTGTGCGAGGTTTACTCTGAGCGTTTCCTTTCCCTCCCGTGGGATAAATAACGCACGGTGGCGACTCTTCTGTTCAGCCGGCGCCGATTTTCGCAGTAGCGACAGTGCTGAATCACCATATACATCTAGATTCTTGATCCTCAGGTCAATGGCCTCTTCTAAACCCATAATCCACGCTTCGTACTCGGCTTCATTATTGGTGCAGGAGAATATAGATCGGGCAATGAACGGTATGTGAGAATCGTGAGGAGTTGTAATGATAGCACCGATTCCATTACCATATGAATTAACGGCTCCATCGAAAACCAGTTTCCACTGAGATCCAATCTCAGGATCCTCGTCAGGTAAAGGCTCATCACAGTCTTTCATCTTCAAAAACATGATGTATTTGTTTGGAAAATCAAACTTCATCGGCTGATAATCCTCAACCGGTTGTTTAGCCAGATATTCTGACAGAACACTTCCCTTTATGGCTTTCTGGGAAACATATTTAATATCATACACTGTTAAAACCATTTGCCATCGGGCAATCCTTCTAGAGAATGCTTGTTTTTCAAAGACATACTTGGTAGGATCCATCTTCGAAATCAACAGGGTTGTATGGTTTACCATGTGCTGCCTTAAACGCTTAGCAGCCCAAGCGAGTGCACAACATGTTTTTTCCAACATTGAGTATCTCGACTCACAATCAGTGAACTTCTTACTCAGCTAATAGATGGCGTGCTCTTTCCTACCTGACTCATCCTGTTCACCGAGCACACATCCCATTGAATTCTCAAGAACCGTGAGATACATGATCAGGGGTCTCCCTGCAACTGGAGGCATGAGTATTTGAGGTTCTGCAGATACTCTTTTATTCTTTCAAACGCCTTCTGGAAATTTTCATTCCACTTGACCATCTGATCTTTTCTTAGCAATTTGAATATTGGTTCACAAGTGGCTGTAAGATGAGATATGAACCTTGCAATGTAGTTCAATCTCCCCAGGAAACCACAAACCTTTTTTTCCGTCCTCGGCTCAGGAATTTCTTGTATAGCTTTTATTTTGGCAGGATTTACCTCAATACCCTTTTCACTGAGAATGAACCCCAGTAGCCTTCCAGATCTCACCCCGAAGGTGCACTTGTTAGAATTCATCCTCAACTTGAACTTCCTTAACCTTTCAAACAATTTCAGAAGATTGACCAGATGTCCTTCCTCCGTCTATGACTTTGCAATCATGTCATCAACATATACCTCAATCTCATAATGAATCATATCATGAAAGAGAGTCACCATTGCCCGCTGATAGGTTGCCCCAACATTCTTCAATCCAAAGGGCATCACCTTGTAGCAAAAGGTTCCTCACGGTGTAATAAAAGTAGTTTTATCCATGTCCTCAGCGGCCATCTTGATTTGGTTATACCCAGAGAAGCCATCCATGAAGGAAAACACAGAATATTGAGCGGTGTTATCAACCAACACATCAATGTGGGGGAGCGGGAAATCGTCTTTCGGGCTCACTCTATTCAGATCTCTATAGTCAACACATATCCTGACCTTTCCATCTTTCTTAGGCACATGAACAATATTAGCGACCCACAGAGAGTAATTTGTGACAGCAAGAAAACCAGCATTCAACTGCTTCTGAACCTCTTCTTTGATCTTGACTGCCATGTCAGGTCTCGTCCATCTCAACTTCTGCTTGACTGGCGGACATTCTTCTCGGAGAGGCAACCGGTGTACCACAATATCTATATCCATCCCAGGCATGTCTTGGTAAGACCAAGCGATGATATCCTTATACTCACGAAGCATTTCAATCAATCTTCTCTTGATACTATCTTCCAATGCATCCCCAACTCTAACCTCTTTCTTATAGTCGTCGGTACCCAGATTGATAACTTCAATATCCTCCTGATAAGGTACAATGACCCTTTCCTCCTGTTTGAGAAGTCTGGCTAACTCTTTGGATAGTTCACAGTCCTCATCAGTCTCTTCTTCAGCTTGATAAATGGGATTATCAAAGTCATACGAAGCCATAGCCGAATCTGAATCGATGGTATCTGATAGAAAAGACCTACATGATGATGTTTATGTTTATTATGCGATGCAACAAACAAAACACATTGCCATTTTTCTGTTTAATATAATGCAAAAACAAGAAAAAGGAAAAATAGGGATAACAATATTTGAATGCGAAAACGTCATTTATTTATGATAAAGTGCGAATAACAAAAGGGCCCCACAGATTGAGTCACTACGCCTTGGGAAGAACGTAGGAATGGGCATAATTAAATAATGAATATTACTCTACAGTAGTAACATGAATGACTTCTTCAGTAGTCCAGTTGCATAGCTTCTTGCCAGGAGTACATGGACGAATCCAGGCATCCATATCGTAATCACTATCACCTTCGTCATCTTCAATGGCATTAATCCTGTCAAATATCACACCACCGCTGGTGAACTGAACAGGTCCTTTGTATCTCGGAATGTCTTGAGAAGAACTGAAGGGTTTGTATCCTGAGCCAAACTTGTCCTGCTTGACGGTAACATTAAGAACTTGGCCCCACCTCTGCGATGAACCGGATTCTAGGATAGCACGGGCTTCCTTGAATGATGACATGGAAACCTCTGGGCTTTTGGCTTCTACAGGAGACTTCTCCTAAATCTGAACTGTTTCAAACTCTTGGCAGAGTGTTTCATGGATCTCCCCATCCACTTCCACATACTTGAAGGATGATAAATGGATAACCATGATATCCTCCTCACCGCATACTATAACAACTTTCCCTTCCATCATATGTTTCAACTTTTGATGTAATGTTGAAGTAACTGCTCCCGCAGCGTGTATCCAAGGTCGGTCAAGCTAACAACTGTATGTGTCGCTTCCGCGAAAATAAGGTGCCGGCAAAACAGAAGAGTCGCCACCTTTCGTTATTTATCCCTCAGAACGGGAAAGGAAACGATCGGAAAAACCTGACGAATAGGTATAAGACAATGTCATCGCAACCGTTGTCTGTGTTCGGGAGTCGGTTACGCAAGGGGAAGGTATTAGCACCCCTCACGTCCGTCGTACTCGACGGGATCCACGCTTGTTGTGTTTACTGGACGAGTTGGTTTATCTATCTACCTATCAAGGCTGGCTTAAACAGAAAAGAAAATGACTCGGCAAAGCGTCGTGCTTTATGCCTACGTATTCTCGTCAGAGAATGAGAAATCAGAGTCAACGTAGTTCGACCTACGATGGGTTACGGGGAAGGTGGCTCGCCAATACATCAGTATTGTGCCTACGTACTCTCAACAGGTATGAGAGATCAGAGCTTACATAGTTCGGGAAACTACGGATTACGGGGATTCAGATTCATCTGTTTTATCGAGTAAGGTTAAACAACAGTTCTAACAGTTAGGGACAAAGCCTGTTTGCGTTGGCGCTAAAGTTTAACGAAACTCTTTTCTTCAGAAAAGCTTCCTTTTGAATTATGGGCCCACGGGGCAAAAAGGTTTGAAGTTTGTTTTCTGTCTTTTACGAAAGAAGTGTTTTTTATTGTGTTTGCAATTTCAATCGCACTAGAGACTATGACTGAGAGTGAATGCGTCGCATGTCACCCAAAGGGTGCCATACTAAACATCCAGACTGTTGGAAAGAAGCTCTCCAACAATCCTTTCTCAGATAGCTTAAGGCTCGTAACGTACGAAAGAAATCATTCATGATTACTGTATCTTAAGCTGTTTTGAGATGAGAAGAGAGAAAGGCTCAACTACGGGGAGACTATCAAGTCCTACTGTTGTCATGCCAAGGATTCATCCTATAGTTGAGGTTTGAAACAGGGAACTCCTGGGAGTTATCATGCATAGGTTTCAACCTAAAGTTCTATCATCACTTCCTTATCAAAGGAAGGGAGAGTCCTAAGGGATCATATCAATGATAAACAGAAACAGATAAAGCATCAGCTTAAACAGTAAACAGTAAATAGTAAACAGTAAACAGTAAACAGTAAACAGTAAACAGTAAACAGTAAACGACTGTGAAATGCATGCAATGCAAGTGAGGGAGGAAATGTGTGTGGGGCAGCAGCCTCCACAAGCTCATCTCAACCTCAAGCCAGAATGAATAACAGTAATCATACAGCAACAGTAACAACATGCTATCAAGCAGAATATAAGAGACTGTAATCATACAGAAGAAAATGAAATGCTGTCAAGCAAAATAAAAACCACATGAGCAAGGGAGAAGGGCTCTACCGAATACCCGCAAGCAAAGCCATACAGTAACAATACAAGCAGAGGGAGCAACTCAACCTCTAGTGCAATCATGCTCCTAGATTAAAGTCAGTCTAGATATGAACTTATTCTAATGCATCAAGCAAGTCAAACAAGGCACATCAATACAGAAAAGAAAACAGACAAGAAAGCAGATCAACAACTCCCTCTTTTCCAATTCCAAGCTTCAGCTCTTCTAACAGCAAACCAGTCTTCAGACTTCAACCACCCTTCAAGGCTACCATCCTCCATGACAAGTGTCAACTTGCTTCTAAGGTCTCAATCCACCAAACATAAGTTTCAACTTATCCTCCTTCTTCAAGCTTCAGCTCCTTAGTCAATTCCACCCTCAGGCTTTGCTTCTAACTACAAGGGTCAACTTGATTCCTTCAGGCTCTCAATGCATCAATGTAAGTATCAACTCATCCTTTATTCCTCAAGCCTCAGCTCTACACTCAATCTCAATTGAATCCTCTTTATAAGTATCAACTTAGTCTTCAAGCTTCAGCTCTCTTTGCTTTACCAGTATCAACTTGGTCTTCTTCTCTACAAGCTTCAGCTTCTCTGAGTAATCTTCAATCACATGGAAGTGTCACCTTCATCATTCAATGCTCTAAGCCTCAGCTCTTCACTCAATCTCCATTGGGTTTTCAAGCATCAACCTGTTCTTCTTGCTCTTCAAGCTTCAGCTACAATGGCAATGCTCAAGGAATCATCCTCTTCCACACTCTTCAATGAAGTCCTCATCTTCAAACTCAAGCCCAACATCTTTCAAGATACTCAAACCAGAAGACAATTGATTTAACAGGATGAGTGGAAATGATAAACAGCTTACTGACAACCAAAGGAAGCCTGTAAGGGTTCATCATTATGAGAGACTGGTTCCCTCAAAGTTCTACTTCCCAGATAAAGCCACTCATCCCTCCAAAGGAAGGATGTAAATATCTGAGAAGGACTTTTAGTCATTGGGAGGAATGGAAGCACAAGAGGCTTTCCATGTTTGTGAAAGAAATCATTCTAACTATAAGGCTCTCCCTATGGCTCCTATTTCCTAACCTTCATCAGACACCTTCAGGCACCAACAAATCCAAAGCTCCAAGCAACTTCAAGCATCCTCACCTTGTCTTCAACTTGCCTTCAATCTCAACCAAAGGCAAACCAAGCACAAACCCTAATCTAAGGGGACTAAGGAAGTTAAACTAGTTGAATTAGTAAGTTAGGATCACCTAAAACCTAGTACTAAAGTTAGTCCTAACTAAAATACTAAAATCAATTGTAAAATCCTACAAAAATTACTATGGGAACCTAGGTCAATCATGACTCTACCACATTAATTTCAGAGATCAAATCATCAAATTAGACCTAGAACTAAATTCTACATTACAAGGTATCAAACCTAAACCCTAAAAGGAAGCACCTAAATATCAATCTAGAAAGCACACCTATTTTCATCACAAAAATGTGAGAAAAATTATATGGGACCATACATGTCTAACCTAATCACACACAAAAAATAAGGCTCAAAATCATCACCACATGATCACACAAAATTCCACAAAATTATGCATCAAACATAACCATTTTAATATCAATTAAAATATGAAATTCCCATTAAATCAGAAAATACATGAAATGAAAATATTTTTTCTCTAAAAAATACTAGACTCAATCATGAGTAAAATGCATAAAGAATGGGGTTAATTGGATTAATTTTCAATTTATTATGAATTTTTCAAGAACCATGTATAAAATGAAAATTAAAAGAAAATCAAATTAAAATAATAACACGCGCGGTGTGGATAGCAACAAAACACAGTTCAAATCATGGGTTGGGCCATCAGGGGGGTGTGAATATCACTTAATTCATTAAGCCCAAAACCAACTGCTAAATGAAACGCAGCGTTTCATTTATTCTGATCCTTCACAAGATGAGATTAAAACGTGGCCATTGGATCATGCTCCCAGTCAAAGTCCAACCAAGATCTAAGGGTCCCAGAGTCATCTTCAACCTTTTCAAACTTCTGCAACTCGCGCCCAGCTCCGGCCACCACCGGTGGTGCTCCGGTCACCATCCTCAACCCTAATTCTCTCTACAGGCCTCCATTGCAAATGGTCAAAACATGAATCTTGTCCCAAATCTTGCCACGAATTCAACCATACCCTTAATTTAACCTAAATCCTCAAGATTCATCATATCCAAATCTCAACCGAAAATGGTAATGCACCTATTTTGTCTCTAATTCTCCAATTAACTATCTGAAATCCATCCTACACCATTCTACAATGAATCTAACACCTTAATTCAACTTAATTCTACCTAAATCATGCTAGAGGAAGAAAGTTACCAACCTGAAAATCTTGGATGAACAGATGCCCTAAACCTCCAATTCAAGCTCTACAATCTTGCAGACACGATCAATGAACCTTTTCCTTGCTTCTGTATGCAAAAGAACCAGTTGAAAGTGCTTGAATCTTGAAACCCGATGGTGAGTTGCAGGTGGAAAATTCTGACTTCAAGAGCACCAATTAGCCACGAATCCTTCTTGATTATGATCTGGAATCATTCCTTGGCATCCATGTAAGAAGTTTCAATCAAGAAAATGGATGGAAAGTGAGGAATTTGGTGAAACAGAATTCACTTGCAAGCTATGGAAATTCAATCTCAATCTATGCTCTCTCCTTCAATGATCACCAACCCCTTCAATGGATCATATCTATTCAATATATAGATGATGTTTGGATGATCTAGAACCCTCTAGATCCTTCTAATGAGAGTCTCCACTTCTCATGTCATGAGATTTTCAAACACATCTCATGATATGCATAATTCTATTTGCAGCTTGAAACCAGCCTCAATCTCTTTCAATTTCTCCCCTAGTGACATTTTGGAAGAGTTTAGCTTGCCAAGGGCCTTGCTCATGCCTTGATTTTGAGTTTTGCAAATGTTGCTTAATATGCAAGTAATCACTTTTCAAAGCAAGTCCACAAATTGAATCTCAACTCAAAAATGTGGCTAAACCAATGTTCTTAAAATTTTTTTCTAGAGTCAAAATGATATATTACATGCCATGGTTTGGATGTGTAGGTTGAAAATATCAATTTCCAACTTTGGTTTATTTAACTTATGCCCTTATTTTAGGTCATTTTTGCAACTTTGAGCTACAAGGATTTCCATCATCTCATGACCTCCTTACTAGCCTTAAAACATCATTTTGAACAAGTTTGATGTTGAACATTTCTCCATTTGAAGCTTGGAAATAGGAGTTATGGCCTTATGCTTGAAATGACCTGTAATCTCCAAATGACCAAAATGCCCTTGACTTGTCAAAGCCATAACTTGAGTTCTACAAATCCTATCAAGGACTTCTAGTACTCTCTAGAAATCTAAGATGATAAGGAACAACATTCATGTTGACCAAAAGTTCATAGGAATCATCCTTCTTGAGCAAACGTTTGATGCAAGTTGGGTAACTTTCAAGGCCCCAGATTCACATACCTCAGATGACCTGTAACTTGTCAAAGTCATAACTTGAGTTCTAAAAATCCTATCAAGGACTTCTAGTACTCAAATTAAAGCTAAGAACAAGCTCTACAACATTCATGTTTGGGGAAAGATGATATGACAATCACATATTGAGCTAAACTGCCTTGAAGATAAGGGTCAAACTAGGGGATTTTACACTGTCAAGCCTTAGAAACCCTAGCTTGAAACTTCTCAAACTCTTCAATCATGATGAGTTAACCTTGGAATAATACTTATAACATCTCCATGTATCAATCCATGATCACATGGCCTTTGAATTAGGTCTCAACCTCCTTCAAATTATCAGTTGACCTAGGGTTGACCCAGTCAAACCCTAGCTGCACCACTCATGGCTGAGCCCTCTTAATCTTACACAATGACCTATCTAGGCCTCATGATGGCTTTCAAGACATCTCATAAGCTCTCTCAAGGCTTAAAGTCCACATTCTTGGCTTCAGAATCATCTGAGGAGCTTCCCACGACTCTCAAGCTAGGAGGCACACCTTCTTGGTTTCAACCAATCTCTCTGAGGAGCTTTTGACTTCTCTGACAAAGATATCTACCCTTGAACACTTGAATAACCTTCCTAGCTAGCTTCAAACTCTTATGTATCCCTTGATTGGTAGTCATACCTCTTGATCTCCTGCACACATGTCAATGAAATGCAAATGATAATGCTAATGTGAATGCAATGAAACACAAGCTAGGTAAAGAAATGTTGGTCAAATTTTGGGGTGCAACAGTATGCTGGTTGGATATCCATAATGTAAAAAGTTGCATTAAAGATCTCCAGTCCTACCTGAATAGGCATCATAATTTCCCCAAACACTGATCTTTTAGATCCATCGAAAACCCTCACAACCAAATCACTTGGCGTGCATACCAAACCTAGAGTATCTAACTTCATCAACGCCTTCTTCGGCAGCACATTGAGGGATGATCTTTGTAACAGCCCAAAATTTCATTAAATAATTAATTATAATAATTAATTGATTTAGTGGGATTTTATGTTAATTTTGGAAATTAATTTTTATTAATTAGTATGGATAGAAAATTAAGAAGGAATTGGAGAGGAAGGAAAAATGAAAGAAATATATAAGTGAGGAAGAAAAGAAAAGAAAGTTAGGAAAACATTTGGAAAGAAAGAGGAAAGAAGAAGAAAGGAGAGAAAGAGAAGAGAAGAAGAGGAAAAGTGGAATTCATCAAGAACCAACACCAAAGCTCCGATTAATCGAGGTAAGGGTGAGAAATGTTTCTATTTGATCATTGTATGATGTTATGTATGTTGGGTTGGGGCTTTGGTAGAGTTTTCATCACTTTCCATTTAGGGCAAAATGTTGGATAATTGGTAGATTGATGATTTAATCGGTTGAAACTGAGTAATAATGCCGTAGAATAGTCGGGTAACATGTATTGATGTTGTTTATACTGATTTGGATGTGTAAGAGAGGGTTGATGATGGATTGGTGAAGGAGGAACATAATAGGGTTCTGTTCTGCGCAGGTTCGCTGGCTCTCGCCAGGCGAGCGAAGGCGAAGCTTCGCCAGGCGAAGCCTAGCAAATGTTGGCGAATAATTATATTTAAGTCCCAGTGGACTTCACTGGTGGGTTCGCCAGGCGAAGGTGGATAGCGAAGGTTCGCCCAACGAAGGTGCTGGCGAATGGTGGCGAATGAAGTCAGTAGCTACTGACTTGGGCTCGCTGGGAAGTCTCGCCAGGCGAAGCCTAGCGAGTGTTCGCTGAGAGGGTTCGCCAGGCGAAGGTCAGGCGAAGGTTCGCTGCGGGGTCTCGCCAGGCGAATGTGGGCGAGTTTGACAGCATTTTTCTTTTGCTGTGTTGATCATGTGGAGATGGTTTGGATATTTCACATAGGTGGATACCTTATGATAAGGATATAGATATGATCTATTATGGTAACATGTGTTGTGGGTAGCCTTCGGGCGTGAATCCTAGAGTTGTGATATGAATGATTAATTGTAATCGGTTAAAATACATGAGAACATAATGATGATTATGTGTGTATTAATTGATGTGTTGTGAATGTTTGATTGTTGTGTACAATTATGTAATGAGTATGCATGAGAACATTTTGAATATGTGTGCATAACTTATAATTGTATGATTGGTATTGCGATGTGAATACCTTGATTGTTGTGATAATTAGAGATACATGGGAATACAATGAGGAATGTATGTGTATCGTCTAATGAATTGTGAGTGCGTATTTATATGCGATTGATTGTGTGAATGCATGGGAACATATGTGATATGTGTGCATTGTTGTTGAATATGATGATGATGTGTGAAATGAATACATTGATAAATGTTTGATATATGTTGTATGTGCAATCATGATGATATTCTCGAAGGGGTGAATTATTCGAATGCATGAGATTAAGATGTCGGTCTTAAGTGCATTTGTTGTGGTTGATTGTACATGCATCATTTAGTCAAGAGGCAATGTCTGTTAGTTTCGTGGAAACTAGTGGCTTGTCCCAAACCTAGAAGTGTGGGTTTGAAGGCTTAGAGGACGGGCCTTTGTGGTTATCGATCTAGAAGTGTGGACCCGGTTTAATGTAAAAACCGAAAAAAGATAACGGGTTATCGGTCTAGAAGTGTGGACCCGGTTTAATGTAAAAACCGAAAAAAGATAACGAGAGTCGGTACCCGCATTGCATGAGTTGCATTGAGTTGTTGAGTCACATTGATATATGACATATGCATGAAGTGATGCTTATGTGTGAATGATGAGATTGTGGAAATTGTAAGTGTATACATAATGTGGGAATGCTTTGTGAATATCCATGTTTGTATATATATATGTGTGGTAAATATATATGACTATGAGAATGAAGTGTGGTGAGAAATGTGAATATGTGCTATATGACTACCTATATATATATAATCTTATGCTTTGATTATTATGGTTATATTTCTCACCCTTCTGCTGTTTTATAATGCTCTACGAGGCATTGCAGATTAGGATGCTGGAGTCCTTTTGTGAAGATTAGTCTTCATTCTTTTGAGTCTGCTGCTCTGATATGTAACACCGGGTAGTTAGACTAGTATAGTCATTCTTTTGTGATATATTACGATGTATCAGCTGATGTGGTTTTGTAATCTAACTGATATGATGTATTAATCTGGATGACTTATGTGCATTTGAATTAATATTTTGGAACTGCTTAAATGATTTGATCTTCCGCTTACTTTTGAAAATGTTACATATTTTATGGAGCAAAATGTTAAAGTGTTTTATTGGTGAAGTTGTGACATTCTTCTTTTATACCTTATTCTAAAACTTTTACTCTGATGAATTTGTATATGCTTAAATGTTTTATATGCATTTATTTGGGGTATAGAAGGGGGTGTTACAATCTTGTATCAACCAGGACATGCGATAGCAGAGACCCTTTACATTCCATTGATATATGTAAGGCATGGTTATGGTTATGGTTTCTTTGGGCATGAGTCAAATCCAAATCAGTAAAACCCAAGCCATTGCCAACATTCACATGAGTCACTACCCCCTCCAGCTGATTAACAGAAATCTCTTGGGGCACATATGTTGAATTCAAGATTTTCAATAAAGCGTTGCGGTGTGCCTCCGAACACAACAATAATGACAGAATGGAAATCTTCGAAGGAGTCATATTTAAGTGATCCACAATCTTGTAGTCACTTTTTCAAATGAGTCTCATAAATTCCTCCGCGTCTTTCAAAAAACCTCATTACCAACCTGTTGTTGGATATTCTACCCACTCACTGCCTTACCCTTTCCTTTGTCATTCCTATCAATATTAACCTCCGGTGTGGAAAAGATCCTGCCACTTCTAGTGATACCTCCGACACCAACTATATTATCAACTGAAGAACTTCCGCATGAAGATCCTGTCAATTCTTGTCTCTGCCCGTTACAGAACACCTCTACCCCATAGTTCCATGGGATGGCTTTAGTGCTCTCATACGGCACAGGTCCAGGAACATTAATGATAATCGACACTGGCACAGCAGGCGCTGAAATATTGATTGTCTAGTATGGAATAGAGATTGTAGCAACTTCGCTTTCATCATTACTCACCTTATCCTCAACATTTTCTCTCACAACCTTATCAAATTGTAAACAACCCTCATCAATCATTCTCTGAATACCCTTCTTCAAAAGATCACAGCCCTCAGGTTGCGTTTCACATTCTGAGCAGTCAGTAGAACATCCCAGAAACACTCCCTTCTTCAACAAACTATCCTTTACAAAACTCAACGGAGTCTTCAAATCCTCGACATCAGTTATCAAATTCATCTTTTCTCCCTCAATAACAACATTAGTTCTCGCCACCCCATGATTTGGCATCAGGTTTTGATTCACATTAGGCCCCTCATTGGTGAAATTGATAGCATTTGAGTCAAGCAAGTCCTGAACTTTGTGCTTGAAGGCTTTGTAGTTGTCAATATTATGGCCCGGGGAGCCTGAATGAAAATTGCATCTGGCGTTCACATCATAACCAGAAGGTGGTGTACCAGTGAGAGGTGCCAAAGTCCTCTTCTAAACCAATTGCAACTGTAACAGATGTTGTAACAACAGAGAATACGACATCGGAGGAGTCTCAAACTGCTTGTCAGCCATTCTTGGTCTAGTAGCGTAAGGTCGTGGAGCATTAACTCGTTACTGAGGTGCAGCTGGGATGGCCACAATAGCAACTTGTTGAGGTGCAGCTCGTTGCTGAGGTGCAGCTGGGATGATAACGAGACTGCGTTCTACCTTTACCCTTGTGCGAAATAGCATTTTCATCTCCTTCCCTCCTCTTAGGGTTTGTTGAATATGGTTTCTTTGCTCCTCCCAAAGAGGATCCACCACCATTTGGAATCTTCCCAGACTTAATCCCACTTTCGACTCTTTCACCAAGCATTACTAGATCAGAAAATCCTACAGACATACAAACTATCAACTTCTCAAAATACACACCAAGCAGTGACGCCATGAACATATCTATTAGTTCTCTTTCCACCATAGGAGGTTGCACCCTCGCTGCTAAATCTCGCCATCTTTGGGTGTACTCTTTGAAGCTCTCAGTATTCTTCTGTGACAAACTCTGCAATTGTACCCTGTTCGGTGCTAGATCACTATTATATTGATAGTGACGAACGAAGGCCTCGACCAATTCTTTCCAGCTGCGGATATGAGTTCTCTCAAGCCCCAAATACCATTCCAAAGATGCTCCTACAAGACTGTCTTGGAAAAAAATGCATTAACAACTTTTCATCATCGGAGTACACATACATTTTTCTAAAATATGCTTGAATATGTACTCTAGGACAGGTCGTCCCTTTGTATTGTCGAAATATGGTACCTTAAACTTGGGGGGAATCCTGACCCTGGGCACAAGTCCCAAATCTGACATATCAAGACCCAGAGAGTTCTGATTCTCGAAAGACTTCATCTTTTCCTCGATCAGTTTAAACCTTTTGTCAGCTTCAGTTGGCAAACTACCCTCCATATCTTTCACGAAAAAGACGTCATCCTGGTGATCTTCCCAATGAGGGCCAGCAGCCCCGTGCACAGCGCACACACTCCCTCCAACAACATTACCATTTTCATTCACAGCACCTTCGCCCAGAGGTATGACGATAGTAAGAATACCCTGTGGAATAAAACCACCAATCGATGGAGGAATAACACCAGATCCTCCATGCTAGACGCCCTCTTCGTCGACCCGTGCTATCAACAATTATACCATAGTTCTTTATTGTTCCTTCCCACTAGCAACATTCTGCATTAGCTCCATGAACTGGGCCATGCGAGCTC
Source organism: Lathyrus sativus (assembly GCA_963859935.3). NCBI lineage: Eukaryota > Viridiplantae > Streptophyta > Magnoliopsida > Fabales > Fabaceae > Lathyrus > Lathyrus sativus. Next base: position 285,801,281 of record OZ012736.1, on the reverse strand, counting down.
TGACTTCCTATAATTTAGCCAAAACCTGATCCATTACTTTTTGCCGATTCCCTCGAGTTGGAATTCTGTTAAAACTGAACTACTCAATCCTGTTACTGAAGAAAACCAAGTAGAGATAAGAACACAAGGCCACTGAGAACACCTGCGATGCAAATGAAAATGCAAGATGCAAAATGCAAACATGTCTATGTATTTACAAGGAGATTTCCCCCTTGATTCTAGTTTCAATAAACAAGAACAGTAGAGATGGATAAGAACACCACAACAATCTTCTCATATATCAAGTAAAGCTGAGACAATGCATAACAACAAATGAGAGAGATTTGAATACAAAAGGTACTGATCTCATCCAACAGATCTGGTGATGATCAAGATACAAAAGCAAAGAAACTACTGTGATATATCAGAAGATAATCCTCCCCAGCGATCATGCTCCTTGCTCCAGGCCTGAGCCTTCTCAAGCATTGTCTTTGCATCTAAATGGTCTGGTCTGACAACCAAATCTCTGATGAGGATGTCCCTTCTCCCTATCACATCCCAAAGACAATAGCAATAATCTTCCCAAGCATCCTCGCCGAAGGCATCTTCAAGCCTGGGTTTCCTTACACCTGCTCGGATCTTGTGCTCTTCAAGCGCTGATAAAGTCTCATGGCATTTCTGCACAATCGTGTATCCACGGGATGATTTTGCCATTACTTCTTTCTCCTTGACCTTGAGTTGCGCCTTCAGCTTATCAATCTGAGTACGAAGCTGACCTTCCTTGTTCTTGTTGGCGGTCAAAGTAGCATTCCATTGCTCATTGAGTTTGGATATCTCCAGATACGCTCTGTTTAAATCCTCCTTCTTATGCTTCAAAATGCTGCAGGTGCTTTTTCGATCCTGACTGATCTGCTCTCGTACCCTGATCTTCTCGGCTAGCTCTTTCTCCAGCTTGGTCAGTGATTCTGACTTTGTCTTGGCCAAATAGACAACTTCACCTTTATCGTGCTTCAGCTGACTGATCTCCTGTTTCAACTCTTCATTCTCTTTGCGCAGCTCTTCCTTCTCTGCCCAAAGCTTGTTATATCTCAAGATGTCAATCGTTGTAGGCTGTTTAACCATCAGGGGATACAATGGTTCTTTAACAGGGAATAGCAATAGTACCCTTTCAACTCTCTTCTAAACCCCATCCAAGTAGTGGTCATAAGCTCTGCAATCACCTTTGCCCAAAGAAAGCTTTCCCTTCTTGTGGATTTTACCCCGCACATCAACGTATCTGGCTAGAATACAAGGATCAGCTACACCGGTGAAGTACAGAGATTCCTGCACTTCTTCTTCCTTCGGAGGTCCCTTCAAAGCATAATCAAATTGTCTGACAGCAAAAGAAGGATTGTAGTTGATACCACATTTCCTCCCCATCAAAGGCACATTAGGGAAACTACCACAGCTAAAGATGAGCTCACGACCAAGCAGATCTTGGTTGAACCAGGCGATATGCTTGGTTGTTAAACCCATGAGTCATTTGGACCATTCAGCTGGATTTCTTGAATCTAAAAAAAGCTCTAGAACGAGGAAGATCATCGATAAAACACTTGTGAAAAAGCGGTGTACAACAAGAAACAATCTTCCCTCTTCTCTCGTTCTTGTAATGTACTGAATGATGCAAATCTCCTAGGAGAGTAGGTACAAGATTCCTGGAAGCAAAAATACAAAAAGCATCCAAATCAACAAAGTCTGGTATGTTAGGAAACATCACGATGCCATAGATGCACAAAGCTAAAATGGCACTAAAGACCACTCAACAACCCTCTTTAGCATACTTCCAGGCTTTATCCACCAAGAAAGATAAAGTAAAGTCGGCAACTCCATTCCTGCTGACAACATGATCAACCAAATCAGAGGCACTCAAATAAAGAGCAGCGGCTAACTTCTCAAAATCAGGCTCTTCTTCTAAACAACAGAATGACACCTCATCTTGGATCGGAACACCTAAGATGAAAATGAACTCCTTCAAAGTCGAAACCAACACATAATCCGGGAAGGTGAAACATCATAGCGGCGGATCATAAAACTGCAATAGAGTGAGAATGGCTCCCTACTCGTAGCTTGTGACCTTTCAGATGAGGCTCAAGATCCTCCCATAATCCTGTCTGAATACCTCAAGAACTCCAGGATCAGCCATAAAAATCATACCAAATAAAGGTTCTAACTCAGGCATCGGAAATTTGTATAAAGTCGTCTTCTTTTTCCCAGTTTCCATCTCTATAAAAAACCAAGACCAGAATCAAGGGAAAGACGAGAACCTGTAAAACACACAGACATGCAATGTTAAATGCAAGATGATTATGCAGATGCAAACATGGGATCAAGGTATCCAATGCTCAAATTTTTTTGTTGTGCTTTTGACTGAATCAGAACTCCGCTCTGATAAGAAATACTAGAAAACCAGAACACTGAGATAATAGAAAACTAGAGTATTCAGGATCACAAGTCTGCTCTGACAAGAAAACCAGAAAACAGGGTTGGTCGAAGGTCAATGTTTTCCTGCAAAAGCCTTCCCTCTCACATGTGGGTTCTAGTATTGAAATGGTACGACATCTTATGTAGGTCATCAGTATCACGGACTCTCAGATCGAGAAACAATGATACGTTCACCATTTCTGGTTTGACATCATGGTCAATCGAGGAGGTCTCAATTGACTTCCCAATGAACGGTCTCCAGAGTCGTTAGTTTTCTAATTCAACACCCCCTCAACTGCCCTAAATGCACATGATAAGGTGTCTCCAAAGAAAACCTCGTCTGGACGTGAATTTCATGCGGACTATTGCGTGAGTCAGGCCACACAAGTCCCCACTATTCTCCACACTAATCATGTGTGTATACTCAAGCCTGGGTATTGGGCTTTTCTCTCATGGAACAACCCACCCACAACAGCATAATATGATAAAATTAAAATGAAAATGCAATAGTATACAATAAGAAATCTACATAAAGCCAATAAATGCACAAAAGTAAACACCCAAAGAAATAGAAACAAACAAGCGCTAGGATTGACTTGCATAGGGAATCTCTTCTTTCCCTAACAGAGTCGCTAGCTGTCGCAATTGCGAAAAACACCCAACGGAAAAAACAGAAGAGTCGCCACCGAACGTTATTTATCCCAAAGAGAGGGAAAGGAAACAATCAAAGAAAACCTGAAGAACGGGAAAAGACAAGGTCATCAAAACCAAATCTTGGGTTCTGGAGCCGGTTACGCAATGGGAAGGTATTAGCACCCCTCACGTCCGTTGTACTCAATGGGGTCCACGCTTGTTGTCTAATCAAAGGGTGTGTTTATCTATAAGCTACTACTAAACGGAAAAGAGAACAAAAGAAAAAGAAAGAGACTCGATAGGACATCGCCACCCTATGCCTGTATATTCCCTCGTGCAATGGGAAAGTCAGAGTCAACGTAGTTCGGAAAACTACGAGTGATGAGGGAAGGTTGCTCCCCAAGACATTGTCGTTTTGTGCCTATGTATCCTCATCTAGTATGAGAAATCAGAGCAAACGTAGTTCAGGTAATCGAAAACCACAGGTTGGTTAAGTGTTTTTTATGAGTGACGTTAAGTTCCCATTCCAGCAGTTAGGGTCGATGTATGTTTGCTGTAAAACGGAAAAGTAACGTGCTCTTTTCTGAAAATGAGTTTGAAACACAAATCCCGAAGGATAAAAATGTTTGAATTTTGTTTGTGAGTTTTAGTGAAGTGAATTAGTTTGCTTTATGATTCACATTGCTCTAATGACTATGACATAGGAGCGAATGCGTCGCATATCTCCCTAAGGGCATACGCTAAACACTCTAGACAAGTGAGGAGAAACCCATCACTCATCATTTCCCATGTGCTTAAGGCTCATAGCACACAATGTTCATCGTATTTATTAGATGAGTTAAACTATGTTTTGAGATGAGAAGAGAGACACACGAAAGGTCTAAGGGAAACTCGGCCCTAACATTGTCATGCAAAGTGGTCCTAAAGTCGAGATGCAAATGGAGATTCTATCAAAATCTTAGCATGCAAAAGATGGACCTAAGATTGAGGTTAAAAGGGATTAGCCTACTTGTTATCATGCTTGGATTACCCTCCTAATGTCTATCTTACTCCAATTTTAATCGGAAATTAAATTGGAATAAGAACCCTAAGGGAGCATGCAAAGACAAAACAAAAAGCAAGGAAACAAGGTAAAATCAACAACTACAACAGCGCCTCCTACACAAAACAGCAATAAAAATCCAGCACACGAGCGAGATAGCCTATAACATCACATGCTTCAGCATAAAAGCAGGTATAAAAGGGCAGGCAGCAAGGCAAATATAACATGCAAAGTTCAGAATAACCATAGCTGTGAAAAGTAGGGCAGCAAGCATGTAAGAATGCAATTAATCAGGAATAAACACCAATCATAGATAGATATCATGTAAGTATAGACATTCTTCAACAATCCAACATAATTGATCAACAACATTGCACCAACAAGATCAACATGTTTTTTCAATTCAAATCAAATGATCGAACAAACAAATAAACACGCAACAAAGCGGAGTCGGGAATAAGTGCAAACGTGCATCAAACATCTAGCAAAGCAAGCAATTCATGGTAACCAATTAACATGATATAAGCAAGAAAATCGCCTGATCATTCATCAATCAAGCAACATGAACATGTTATGCATTCAAACAGAAACCAAAAGTTACACGTCAAAGAATAAAGATCAAACATTCAAGAATGATGAAATATGTCAAAAACAATCCACATAAATGCATTAGATCAATCCATGAAGTTTACACGTGAAAAGGATGCCAAACAAACAAGAAAAATGCAACAAAAAAACACAACATTCTGCTTAGTGGTAACTGGTTACTCAATATCTGGTAACCGGTTACCTGTTGTAAAAACAACCTGGAACATGAAATTTGTATAGAGTAACTGGTTACCCTATATCAGGTAACCGGTTACCACTTAACCAGAAACAGAAAATCAGCTTTAAAATCAGTTTTCAGCATCCAACAGCTTATCCATTCACTCATATGAACATGTTATTAATTAAGCACGAAATTAACATAAAATATCAGTGATCAAACATTATGTAAAACATAATCAAACACTGAAATCTCAGATCACCAAGATCCAAATCATCAAAGTGGATCAAAAAGCAACAAAAGCCATAGATCTACATTGTGATTATTCAAATAAGCTCAAAACAGAATTAGATCTAGAATTACTAACCTTCAAAGCTGAGATTTTCTTTGGTGTATGTTGATTCACTTAAAATTAACAGATCCAAGCTAGAAACCCAGAGAATCTTCAAGATCCAAGAGCTTCCTTATGGTAGAAATGAAGAACAAGCAAGATCAAGCATAATAGACTCAAAAAAGCACTTCCAATATAGCTTCCAAATTCAAATCCAAAACCAAACAAAAATTGAATGGTGAATTGAAGATAATGGAGATGAATGATGGAGGTTTAGCCCTAGAATTCAAGGATTCCAATGAAGAATCAATGAATTCAAGTGAAAGAGCTTTAATGGAGGTTTTGGGAGTGAAAAATGAGAGAGAAAGTTGAGAGAAAATTCTCAAGAATGAATGTGAAATCTGAAAATGAAGGTAATTGTGTGAGGTTTGGAGCAAATTCAATTAAATAAGCTCTAGGTTTGGAATCAAAATATGGTTTAGAATGTGGATTAGCATTTGGAATGGAAATTAGGAGTGGAATTAGGAATGGAGTGTTTGAAATTTGGAGGGAAATGGGGAAAATTGAAACAATTCTAGATCCTTCCAATGATGATCATGTGAAATCAATGGTTGAAAATGATTGGAAAATTGCACATGCTTAAAATTCAAATATTTTGGCAAATTTCGCTTAAAGTAACCGGTTACCCAATATGTGGTAACCGGTTACCACATCCAAAAAATGCCAATTTTGGCGCCAAATGGAGGGAAACTTGCGTAATCATCTGTTGCCATCTGTTTTAAGCTCTGTTAGGCCTCTAAAAATTTCCCTTGGATATTATGATTGTGAGAATGCTCGAGATAGCCTGTACACTGTCTCCTGAGCTAAAAATAACCTACTGAAAAGAATAAAACTGACTGCTCGATCGCTGGGCAAAATAAATGTCGGAGCCTCTGACGCTCTCTGTTTAAACTTGCAATAAATGGGAACGCTAAGCCATGAAAAAACTTTGATCCCATGCCTCGAGAACTAATGCCATGATATACGGAAATGCAAAATGCAGAGAAACATAAGCCAGTTATGGTTAAAATGAAAGGGAAAATTTTGGGGGTGCTACACTTAGCATGACTCAAAAGAGTTCGGAATCCTTTAAAGAATATGCACAAAGATGGCGAGGGATCGCCGCCCAAGTGGAACCTCCCCTAACGGAAAAAGAGTTGGCTGACTGGTTCATGGATACCGTCAGACCCAAATTCTATGAAGGAAAGATTAGCAGTATAACAACAAATTTTTCTGATATCCTGGCATTCAGTGTAAAAGTTGAAGCTGGTATAAAAAACGGCAAGGTGACGAGTTTGGCCAGCACCAGCACAATGAAAAAGCCATCAGGGAACTTCCACAAGAAGAAGGAAGGAGAGACCAATGTTATAATGTACAACGAGAGGATACAGAGCAGAAGAAACTGCCCGTAAAATCAACGGTTACCTCATCTACAACCTCAACAAAATTATCAGCAACAACAATATGTGGCTGCAGTCACGCCTGTGTTTCAACCTCGGCCAAACCCACACAATTTCCAGCAACCAACGCCTAATACTTATAAAAAAACTCACAATTAGCAAGTACGGCCACATCAAAAAGCACTGGCTCCAAGGCCTGCTTTTCAGAACTGGAGACCAGGGATTCAGCCTATCCCCATGAGCTACACTGATTTGTACCCTCTGATGGAACGACAAGGCCTAATTCAGACTAGGAAATTGGGCCCTCCTCCAACTCTGCTACCACATCCAAGGTGGTGTTCACGCTGTAGAGGAGGACTCAGACGTAAGATTGATCTCTAAGGTGTCTGAATTCAAAACTCCTTTGGTGGAGTTGCATAAAAAGTTGATAAAGGTGGGACTAATCAAAGGTTCCCATGAAAGCTGTAGTAATTGTCGTCAAAATCCACAAGGTTGTAACCTGGTACAGAGTGAAATTCAATCAATGGTTGACAAAGGCTTGCTACAAATATGTGGAAAGAAGAAAAAAGAAGACGTCTCAATAATTGAGCCAATATTCAATCTACCAAAGAGATCTAAAAAGAAGTCAGTGTTCAAATCTGCTTCTCCCGCCGCTGTCAGACCGGTGTTTCACAACAGCCCTGCGCCAGCTGCGGGCCAACCAAAACCAAGATTAGATCCAAGGAGGGGACTGGGTCCTAATCCGAAAGCTGTATCGTGGAAGTATGACTATTTTTTGTACGACATGAAGGCTGGAAGAAAACAGGAGGATGTAACAAACATCGCCAGGGCAAGCAAAATGACCCGCAGTGGTCGAATGTATCAGCCTAGGGCAAATTTTACTATCCCTCGGTCAGCTGCCACTGCTCCCAAAATAACCATTACCATTCTTAAGGAAGTTTTTCCTAAGGAAGCTATCTCCAAGGAGCCCGCAGTTAAAGGAAAAGAAATCCCTAAGGAGGATGAAGAAGAGTTTTTGAGGATAATTTACCGAAGCGATTACCGGGTGGTGGACCAACTCAACCAGGTGCCTTCCAAAATCTCAATTATATCATTACTACTGAGCTCTCTCACCCATTGACAAGCCTTGTTGAAAATACTCACGCAAGCCCATGTGACGAAGGATATCACTGTGGGTAAATTTGACTCCGTCATTGCAAACATCACAGCCTGTAACATGCTGAGCTTCGACAACAGTGACTTGACCACTGAGGGTCGCAAGCACAACCGTGCCTTGAATGTGTCTGTCAAATGTGAAAAAGATACGCTTTCCCCAGTACTTGTCGACACAGGATCAACACTCAATGTAATGCCCAAAAGAATGCTAGCAAAATTGGCATACAAAGGAGTCGAGATGAGACCCACATCTTTAATTGTGAAGGCTTTCGATGGATCGAGAAGGACTGTAATAGGAGAGGTTGATTTACCAATCTTGGTGGGGCCCTAAGTCTTTGAAATCACCTTCCAAGTGATGGACATAAACCCGACATATAGCTGTTTGCTAGGAAGGCCGTGGATACACGCAGCAGGCGCTGTTAGATCCACGTTACACCAAAAGATGAAATTCATCACCGAGGACCAGTTAGTCGTAGTGCACGGTGAATAGGAGTTGATGGTAAGAAACCTATCCTCTTTCTGATACATTGAAGTTGACGAAGATGTATTGGAAACACCCTTCCAAGCATTAGAGATTGTGCATGCTGTGTTGGTTGAGGACGTTGTCATTACATGCGGCCCATCTTTCGCCTCCACCCAGAGTATTAAAAATGCCATAAAGGAAGGACTTCCACAAGGTTGGGAAGAGGTAATCGAAGTCAACGCTCGAGCGAAGGATGATCAGTAAGGGTTAGGTTACAAACCAACTCTAGATGAAGAATCAGAAGTCAACGACAAGCGCTTGAAGATTCTGAAGGAGATCTTTGTGAGTGGTGGCATTCAAATAAACATTATCGAAGAAGACAGTGAAGTAAACTGCATAGACGATCTGGTGTTCCAAGGTGAAGCCGTTCTGTGTAACTGGGAAGCCGTAGAAATTCCCGTCATGTTGCCGCTCTTCGAGTAATTTGTTTGTTTTGCTTGTAAGCAGTTTTCTTTGCTTTCAATCCATGGTCGTGCCCGGGGCCAATGGGTCATTTTGTATGGGCCACACTTTTTGCAATTAAAAGGTCAATCAATGAATGAGTTATTTGTTAACTTCCTATTTTGTTTTTCATTTTGTTTTTGTTTGGTTTTTCACTTTTTTGTAAAAAAGAAAAAAATGGCAATCTTTTTGAAAACCTAAAAAGAACTCATCATGTGCATCTCTTTGTGTGTGTTTGCTCATTTTAAGCCAATTTAACACATGCAGAGAACCTCCATCACCGTCAGATCTGATGATCATCCAGTTCTTTCTGATTTTTATTCACTAGTATTCCAAGTCGAAGATGAGAGTGATGAGGATTCTGAAGTCCTTGAAGAGTTGATAAAAATGACCGAGTACGAGGACACCTGTCTTCAACCCTACAATGAACAGATTGATGTCATCAACTTGGGCTCTAAAGAAGAGAGGAAAGAGGTCAAAATTGGGGCATCATTAGGGGTAGAGGTTAAAGGCAGACTGATAACGCTTCTCAAGGAGTATACAGATGTATTTGCTTGGTCCTACCAAGATATGCTTGGGTTGGATACCAACATTGTAATTCACAAGCTCCCTCTTAAACCTGAGTGTTCTCTAGTAAAGAAAAATCTTCAAAGATCCAGACCCGACATGGCTCTCAAAATCAGAGATGAGGTCAAAAAACAAATCGACGCAGGTTTCTTAGCAGTATCCAAGTACCCAGAACGGGTGGCCAACATTGTACCCGTACTTAAAAGGGATGGAAAGGTCAGGATATGCGTAGACTACAGGGATCTGAACAAGGCCAGTCCAAAGGATGATTTCCCTCTGCAACATATCGACACTTTGGTGGATAATACGACCAGATTTGCATTGTTTTCATTCATGGATGGTTTCTCTGGCTATAACCAGATAAAAATGGACCCGACTGACATGGAAAAAACAACCTTCATCACACCCTAGGGCACCTATTGTCATAAGGTTATGCCTTTTGGTTTGAAGAATGCTGGGGCCACATATCAACGGGCCATGGTGGCATTGTTTCATGACATTATGCACCAGGAGATTGAGGTTTTTATCGATGATATGATCTCCAAGTCTCATAGCAAAGAAGATCACCTTGATCATCTGTTGAAGCTATTTAAGAAACTCAGGAAGTATCAACTGAGACTAAACCCTGCCAAATGTACCTTCGGAGTCAGATCTGGCAAACTACTCGATTTCATCGTTAGTCAACGTGGAATCGAAGTGGATCCCAACAAGGTACGAGCCATCCAGGAAATGCCTGTACCATAAACCGAAAAGCAAATCAGAGGTTTCCTTGGCAGACTGAATTATATCTCCAGGTTCATCTCCAACTTGACTCCTACTTGCACGCCAGTCTTTAAGTTGTTACGAAAAGATCAAGCGGTTGTATGGAATGAGAATTTCAAGACAGCATTTGAGAAGATCAAAGGATATCTCCAAGAGCCTCTAGTATTGATCCCTTCCGTGCCAGGAAGACTTATCTTCATGTACATGATTGTGCTCGAAGAATCAATGGGGTGTGCTTTGGGCCAAATAGATGAATCAGGGAAGAAAGAACATGCAGTTTAATACTTAAGCAAGAAGTTCACCGATTTCGAGAGTCGTTACTCTCCATTGGAAAAAGCTTGTTGCGCGCTGGTTTGGGTGGCCAAACGTCTGAGGCAGTACATGATTTGCCACACTACTTTATTGATATCCAAAATGGATCCAATAATGTACATATTTGAGAAACCTGCTCAGACAGGAAGACTTGAAAGGTGGCACATGCTCTTGTCAGAGTATGACATTCAATATGTTGCACAGAAGTCGATAAAAGGAAGCGTCTTGTGAGACTACCTTGATGATCAACCTATTGAAGATTATCATCCGCTCAAATTCGACTTCCCCAATAAATATGTCATGTCCCTTTACAAAGCTAAAGAAGAACCTGGTCCTGAAGAGGGTCCTGAACCTGGCTCCCGTTGGAAAATGATGTTCGACGGTGCTTCCAACAAAAAAAGGCTATGGTGCTGGTGCAGTTTTGGAAAATCCTACCAGAGGATATACTACGGTTATGGCCAAATTATGCTTCAAATGCACGAAAAATATAGCTGAGTATGAAGCATGTATCTTAGGTCTTAAAGCTGCCATTGACCTCCGCATTAAGATTCGAGACAAAAAAATAATTCCTTACAAGGACTACATTTTAAAGATGATCGAGTATTTTGACGAGATCACTTTCAGACACATCCCGGCGTCTGAAAATCATATTACTGATGCTTTGGCCATGCTATCATCCATGTGGAAGATCCAGTTTGTCAACGAGGATCCTTTGATCTACATTGAAAGAAAGACTACGCCAGCATACGTCATGATGGCTGAAGAAGAATCTGGCGGAAAACCGTAGTTCCACGACATCAAAAATTACCTCCAGAATCAAGAGTATCCGATTGATGCCTCTAAAATTGATAAGAGAGTTGTGCAAAGATTGTCTTCCAAATTCTTCATCAGCAATAATGTTTCATATAAAAGAAATCAGGACATGGTTTTACTCAGATGTGTTAACAAAAGAGAAGCAGACATCCTGATGACAAAAATTCATGACGGTACCTTCGGTACTCATGCAAGCGGCCATGCCATGGCAAAGAAAATCTTGAGGGCTGATTATTAATGGTTGACTTTGGAGATTGACTATATCCTATTCGCCCAAAGGTGCCATAAATGCTAGGTTTACACAGACAAGGTGCACGTGCCACCTCATCCTCTAAACGTGCTATCGCCACCTTGGCTGTTCTCAATGTGGGTGTCGCATCGCTGCAAAGAGGGGCCGGCAATGACAGAAGAGTCGCCATCGTTTGTTATTTATCCCAAAAGAGGGAAAGGAAACAATCAGAGAAAACCTAACGAAAAGGGAAAAGACAACTCATCGCAACCATATCTCGGGTTCGGGAGTCGGTTACGCAAGAGGAAGGTGTTAGCACCCCTCACGTCCGTCGTACTCGACGGGATTCACGCTTTGTTGTCTATATAAAAGGGTGTTTACTATCTAGCTACAGGCCACATGGACAAAATAAAAGAAAAAGGACTCGATAGAGCATCGCCGCTCTATGCCTACATATTCCCTCATGCAATGGGAAAGTCAGAGTCAACGTAGTTCGGCTAACTACGGGTGAAAGTGGGGGAAGGTTGCTCGCTAAGACATCATCGTCTTGTGCCTACGTATCCTCGTCTGGTACAAGAAATCAGAGAAAACGTAGTTCGGGCTAACAAGAACACCGGTTGGTTCAAAATGTTTTACCCGAGTAGGGTTAAAACTTAGTTCTAGCAGTTAGGTGTATGCAGCTCGACCATTGGAGACTTAGGCGTTACCTGTTTGCGGTAGAACCAAGAGTTAACAAAACTCTCCTTATGAAAAAGGTTTTCCAAATTAAGATCCCGAAGGATAAAAATATTTGAAGTTTGTTTTTTGTTTTTTCAGAGAAGAAGTGCATTGGTTATTGTTTGTAATTCATGTTGCACTAAAGACTATGACCTAGGAGCGAATGCGTCACATATCATCCAAAGGACATACGCTAAACACTTTAGATAATTGATAGGAGGCCCCCCAATCACCATTTCCCAAGTACTTAAGGCTCATAACTTTCAACAATCCTTAACCTTTATTATATGTTTTGAGAGAGTTTGAAGATGATAAGAGAAAGACACTCTAAAGGGAGACTAAGACTCAACCTAATATTCTCATACAAAGTGCACCTATGATTGGGATAAAAGGGAATGCTACCTAATGTTATCATGCATGGATTCAAACCTAAGGTCTATCATAATTTCTCTTAAACAATAGAGATTAGAGGTCCTAAGGGAACATGGCAAAGAAAGACAAAAGAAGAAGAAGAAAGCATAAGAAAAATGCAATATGCAAACATGTAATGCACAATTAGAATGAAAGTGAGGGAGGAAAAAAGTGTGGGACAGTAGCCTCCACAAGTACATCTCAACCTCAAGCATGCATATGAGAAGATGCAAGAACAAAGGAAGAAAGAATGCACACAAAAGAAATCAAGCAAGTGCACAAAATAGTCCTCAAAGAATCACCACTCATGACATGTTCAAAGTACCTCCAAAGGAAGGACCAAACCATCTCAAATGAGACTCAAAAGTCATTGGACAGAAGTGACGATGAGAGGAGAGAATACACAAATCAAGAAGCACATAAACCAAAAGAAATTGCAAGAATAGGCATGGAGAAAGACCTAGGTCTTAAACACATTCAACATTTGAAGTTCAAATGGAAAGACTAAAAGAATGCAACTCAAGCACAAGAAGCAAACATGTATATGACCTATAAATTGACAACCAGCAAGCTCAACATGTTGACAATATGAATCAAGAAGAGTTGAGAGTTTAAAGGATCCACAAGTGTCATTTCCAAATCAAACTAGGTCAAGTACTTGTATAAACCACCCTTAGAAGTAACTTGACTTGCAAGTTACCTCAAAAATAGGAAAAAGGCTCAAAATAATCCAAATAAAATCTCAAATTCTCATAAAACAGTTGGAAACCAGAGGCCAAAGGATCACAACCAAATTCACTTCAAAGCATCATCAAAGAATTTTATTCACAAGGATGCTCCACTTTGAAGGAGGGTTGTCGAGGGTCAACAAAGATGACTTAAAAGTCAAACCAAAATGAACTAAACCAAGGCCAAAATCATCCTATGAGACTCTCCATCTCATCCTTGATATGAGAAAAAAGTTTCAATCATTGGAGATTAAATTTGATCAAGAAATAAGGCATGAACATCAAAGGACAAGAGAAAATTCAATTAAAAACAATTCCAAATGTAAAATCCCATTTTAATTGAAAAATAAATCAAAAATGAAAATAAAAATTTCCAAAAATTAAATGACATGTTAAAGTACCCTAAAATATTTTTTGTGGGATTTTATCATGTTTGAAACTATTTTTAAAATAATTAAATAAAAACAGGAAAAAGAAATAAAATAAAAATAAAAGAAATAATGCAACAGTGCAGATAGCAATCTGGCTAGGCAAAACCAATGGGCCTCACAAGAGAGGGGGCGCAGAAAGCAATTAAGGCCCAACATAAATGAACTCAGCTCAAACATCAAAACTCAATGCTTAATTAAATGAGCTGGCAGTCAAACTCACACGTAAGCGAAATCAAACAAATCTGGAGCGTTCATCACACTCAGTCAACAACTCAACATGCATACATGGCAAGCCACACAAGCCAAACGGAAATTGAACCAGACACCAAAACAACTGCCCGGTCGTCTTCTCCGGCAATGCCACCAGAGTTGCAGGTTCCAAACATCATCAAATCATGCGAAATTTAATACCAAAATGAAGCTCATGCTATGTAGATCATGAATCCACAACTCAATTTCATTTATCATGCACAAATAAAGCAAATCAAACGATAAAAGTTTCATGCTCAAAACTGAAAATTCATCAAACATCACAAAGAATTGTCCAGATTTTGCTTACACATGTAGGTCTTCAGTTTGCAATAAAAATGGAGTGGAATTGATGCATATCTTGCGAGAATTTTGGAAAAGAAGAATACCTAACGAAGCCTCTCCGTTGGAGCTTCTAATGCAATTGAGCTTGAGCAAAAACATGCAGAATCACTCAATGAAGTTCACTGAAGATGTTGCTTGCTTTGACTTGGCATGAATTGTCTTGAATCTTAGTTTCCACTTTTCTCTTTGCTCTTGAAATTTCCAACTGTAATTTAGCTCTCCCTCCATGAAAATGACTCAATCAGGGTTCAAAATTCATCTAAAGCTTTTATATGATGGATCTAGAATGATTTGGAGGCCCAACATGGCCTTCTTGGAGTGTAATTTTGAAATTCCCAAATTGGAAATGGAAGCTTCATGCACACGTGAATTCCCTTCAATTACAGCTGAATTTTATTTGAATCCACTACTGGCAATGTGTATAGATCATATGGATTGAAATCTTCCCTTAATTTGATCTAATGGTGGATATTTGATGTGAAACTTTTACTTGAAGTAAGCTTGAATTGCACGTGCATTTCACATTGTACCTCAAATTTTCTTGGTTCATCTTGCTTGCTGAACAAATGTGAACCAAAATGAGCATAAATATGGCATGTGAATTAATTAAAACCACTTCAATTTAATTCATGACTTCAAGTTCATTTTTCCATTGAATTTCTTCACCAATCTCCCTAACCTTGCCAAATTCATGACAAACTTGTGTTCTAGGATGAAATTGATATCATTTGAAGAAACTTTCATGTTGGAGAAAGTTTCATTTGAAGTGCTTAAGATCATGAAAAGGACCTATAATGAAAATGACCTATAATCTCACTTTCCCAAAATATCCCTGCCAAGCCTCATAACTTGAGTTCCACAAATGAGATGAAGGACTTATAGGACTTTTTGGAATGCTAAGATCATGAGGAACAACTTTCATGTTCATCAAAAGCTTAGGAGAAACATGATTCTAGGTCAAAAGTGCCTTGGAAGTTGGTTGACTTTTGTTGACTGAAAATATGATTCATCTGAGACCTCTAACTTGCTAGCATCATAACTTGAGTTCTAGAAACCCAATGAATTAGTTCTAGTACTTCAAATAAAGCTAAGAACATTCTATACAAGTCTCATGTTTATGTCAAAGTGAGGTTACACTTGTATCTTGAGATATGTGGTCTTGAAGTTAGGCACTAAACAAGGAATTTTACACTGACAAACCTCTGAAACCCTAATTTAGTAACTTCTCACACTCTTGATTCTTCTTGAATTGATCTTGAAATAACATCTTAGATTCCTCAACACAACTATCCATGGCTCTAAAGACCTAGAACTAAGTATTAATCTCCTTCAAATCCACAGTGGATCTTGCACTAGGCAGATGAAACCCTAGGTGTGCAATCTTTTGACTGCAACCTCCTACACATGATGTAACAACTTGCATAAGCTCCACAATGGCTCTCAAAACACTCAACGAGCTTCACAACATCTCATATCCATATCCATGAACTTGTGATCCTCAGATGATCCTCAATGGGCCTCTAAGATAAGAGATAAGCAAAATATACCATCCACTTTCTCAAAGAGCTCTAACCAGCTTCTGATGACTTGATGAGCACTCAAGCTTGCTTAGAATCCTTGAAAAACCTTATCTTGCTATACACACCTCTTGATCCCCTGCAAATGAACAATGATATGCAAATGCAAATGCTAGAATAATGCAATGAAAACATAAGCCAAGTAAAGAAAGGGTTGGGCAAATTTTGGGGTACAACAGTGGGGCATTGACATGATTGGGGAAATCGAGCCCAAAGCATCCAACGGTCATCAATTCATCCTCGTGGCTATCTACTATTTCACCAAATGGGTAGAAGTCACGTCCTACGTTAATGTGACGAGGTAGGTTGTTTCTCGATTCGTCAAAAAGGAGATTATATGTCGTTATGGAATCCCTGACCAGATCATCACAGATAATGGGACGAACCTGAACAACAAAACAATGAAAAAGCTCTGTGACAATCTCAAAATTAAACATTACAACTCCTCTCTCTACCGGCCCAAGATGAATGACGTCATAGAAGCTGCAAATAAAAACATCAAAAAGATTGTGCAGAAGATGGTAGTGACCTACAAAGATTGGCATGAAATATTGCCATTTGCGCTGCACGGATATAGAACATCAATTCGCACTTCAACATGGGAAACCCATTTCTCCCTGGTCTATGGGATTGAAGTGATATTGCCTATTGAGGTTAAGATACCTTCATTAAGGGTTTTTATGGAAGCCAAGCTCGAAGAAGCTGAATGGGTAAAGGAAAGGTTTGATACTCTGAATCTCATTGGCAAAAAGAGGATGACAATGATGTACCACAGTCATCTCTATCAAAAGAGAATGAAGAGGGCCTTTGACAAAAGAGTCCAAATCAAAGAATATAAGGAGGGTGAGCTGGTACTCAAAAAGATTCTGCCAGTACACGGAGACATGCGCGGAAAGTGGATGCCGAACTACGACGGCTCATTCGTTGTGAAGACAATCTTTTCTAGAGGCTCTCTGATTCTTGCAACGATGGATGGTGAACAACTCCCTCATCTAATGAACTCATATGCAGTAAGAAAATATTATGTCTAAAAAACCCGCTAAGTTGAAAACCTGGAAAGGCAACTTAGGCAAAAGAGGAGCATCTCAGTGGATTATAACCTATGAAGGAAATCTAGGCAAAAATTAGGGATAAAACAAAAGAAAATAAAAAGCTTGCTAAGTCGAAAGCCTAGAAGGGAAGCTTAGACAAAAATGAGCAACAAAGGCATTTCACTACATCGGGAGTTGTCACTACCACAGAAGATCGTCAAAAAGTCCCACTTTCCAACTACTCTCATACGAGGCAGCATTTCAGACCGACTCTTAGTTAGTTAGGACTGGATGATCGTTGGATTTTTGTAAACCTTTACTTACATTGCCATTTTTCCAAATTGTAATTGTTCTATGGGGCTTTGCCTTTTGCAAGTTTCCATCTTTAAAATAAAATCAGATTTGGACCAATCTTTGTTTAGGCTTTATCTTTTTTTATTACGCAAATATCACTTATTCGTTAATAATGATTTTTTGAAAGAAAAAAGTTTTTTTGAAACAACAAAGTTGTTCTAAAGAAAATTAATTAACAAGTAAAACATAATTTTGATTGCGACATGACAATGTAAATTTAGACCCCTCTCATGAGGACAAAATGGTTGAAACCTTGATATATTTCAGCAATAGAAGATTCTATGGAGATTCCTGTTCCCACGCCGCCGTGCTACAGAAGGTCGACATCTCTGACCAGCGATTTGGTCAGCTATATTGAAGTCATGAGCTCTCTCCAGCAAGTTTGCAAGAACAGAGATGGCTTCTCCAGCAGGATCGCTAGAAGATTAGTACCATTTCCAGCAATGGGATTAAGTGAGATTCTCTTTGTTTCCCCTGTGTTAGATCATTATATTTCTTTCGTTTCTTTCCCCTGCAGGTCGTCCGACATTGCATCTGCATCGTGCCTTTAGCTTATGCATTTTTCAGCATACCTATTGTTTTAGTCTATTCTGGCTGTAGCCTTGGTGATCCGTTTAGGCAGTTTTTCTTTGTCAAGAATTTGTCGGGTGTCCCTTCCCTAGTGGTTACTAGATGTCATCCTAAGATCCTTTGGTCGTTACCAAACCCCTTGCTTCAGACCTATTGTCACAGGCGTACCCTTTGGTTGTTACCTCAACTTTGTCAAGTTATCTGGCTTAAGTATTGTTGTGATAAATACTTATATCCCGAGGAAGTCCAGTAGTTACTGGCATTGTTTAAATCGAATGGTTATTGGTATCTCTAGGGTTGTCACCTTATCCCCAGTAAGTCTAGTAATGTTTTTACTGGCATTGTTTAAAGTCTAATTGTTATTGGCATCTCGGTTTTGATCATTACCACATCCTTGTAAAGACCAGTGGTTATTGGCAATATTCACCCAATAAATCTCAGGATGTTTGGTTGTTACCAACCCATTTATGGATGTTTTTATTGTTCACCTACATTTCTAGTTGTTTCCTGAAGATCCCGCTCGAACTCTTCACTATAAGGAAATTCTTGTTTTGGTACGATTCCCAAGGAAGGTTTTATTTCCCTCTAGATCCCCCAGGAAGTCTAGTTGTTACCAACTTCCTGTCATTTCTGCTTGACTGGTTGTCACCAGATTCCCCTATGAAGTCTAGTTGTGACTAGCAATAGGTCAGTCGCTGACCCCCGTCTAATACTGCTAATTAGTGGTTTTCAAACTTTAGTTGTTACTAATGTTGCAGCTTATCCTTGAGATCTGGTGTTTACCTGAATCTATCCCCCAGTCGATGTTCCATTTGTTAACTAACTCGGCTGAAGACTAGTAGTCACTGGCTTTGTTCTAAATCCAATCATTATTGGTATCGTTGATTTGGTTGTCACCATATCCTCTTGAGGTCTAGTCGTTACTAGCATTCCCCAAAAAGTCCAGTGGTTACTGGTATTGTTTAAAGTCCAATTGTAATTGGAAAATTTCATCCAACTTTGTTGTGTTTCTTTGATTATTGGTTATCACCAATATCTCCCCATTGAGGTCTAGTTGTTACTAGCATTCATCGGGACGTCTAGTAGTCACTGGCATTGTTTAAAGCCTAATGGTCATTGGTAATGTTCTTCTAAACCTGATATCAGGATGGTTGGTTGTTACCAGCATCCCTAGTAAACCCCTGGATATACCCAGCCGGTCTCGGAGGTCTAGTCGTTACTAGCATCCCCGGTGAGTCTAGTTTTGTTTCTAGTCCTTTCCTGAAGATCCTGTTCGAACTCTTCGTTGCAAGGAAAGTCCTCATTGGTTTGCCCCCTAATAAGGACCGTGTCTCTGGTCTTTTGCTTCCCCAGTTGGAGTCTGTGTCTGTCGATGTTGGTTCCCCTGCATGGTTTCTTATCCATACCTCCCTTGATGCATTTCCCCAATAGAGATTTGCATCTCTCTAGCGGAGATTGGCCTTTTCCCTAGTGAGGATTTATCTTCCCCAATGAAGTTTGTGTCCCTTGTGTGGGGGATCCCCGTGAAGTACCACCTTTAGTCATGTCTGAACTATTGGTGAATTTTTCTCTGGGTCTCTCCCCTGTGTGTCTATGTTCCGAGTGAGTGGTTACTCGATGTTTTTGTTCTTTCTTTTCTTTTGCTCGTGCGTCAGCATTTTCTTGCACTACAACATCATAAAGCATCATTATTAGAATTCATTACATTGATCAAAATTTGTCCTTTTTCATACCATCGTATCTAAGGGATAAAATTTTCGGTTTGCTATATTTAAATACCTTTCACCATGATTCTATGAAGATTGTCATCTCTCATTGCCATCTGGTGAAGATATTTAAATAGGGGCAACTGTCATACCCCAAATTTTGACCCCTAGATTCCATCACCATTCTAGGTTCATCAAGCATGTGTTATCTAACCTAAACCTTTTTCAAGTTGGTCTTTGTCAAGATGCAGATGAATTAGGGTTTTACACTATCAAAATCAAGGATCCTGTGGACTAATCAGTCAAGGTTTTGGATTAATCTTCTACAAGTCAAGTCTTCATGTCATCAAGAGACTCACATTTTGCCAAGAACAAGTGTTATTGGAGGTTGTTACCAAAAGAAGGGGAGCAATGCAGTACAACACCCTAATTAGGGTTTCTAGTGAAAAAAGTCAACTGAAGTTTGACTTTTGGCTTCGATGGTTTTCCAAAGCTTAAATTATGATCCATGGAACTCCTATGAATTACAAAAGTCTCCCCAAAAAGTTTGAAAGGGTCAAATAACCTAGAACACTGAGGATCGATCCTAAAGATTTCAGTCGTTCGGTTCGTCTATCTGGAAAGTCAACTCTTTGACTTTAAGGGTTTTGACCCCAAATTGGAGCAATCAAGTCTTGAAAAATCATTTTATGCATAACTAGTGATTTTGGTGAAGATTTAATCAAGAATTGATGGATAACTTGCAAATCAAGAAATTAGGGTTCATGAAAAACCCTAATTTTAAGCCAACTTGAAGTGATCATAACTTCCCAACCACACATCCAAATGGAGTGATTCAAAGCTTTTTAGAAAGCTCTTGAGGAGCCTTACAAAAGTGTCCTATGGGGTTGAGGTCCAAAGATGCATGGATTTTGAGTTGCAAGCTCACCAAGTTGTGAAGAATTTCAACACTTGGAAAATTTTCATGTTTCTTGGCTTGTAAGTCAACTTTTGCAACAATCTTCAAGAGGAGTTTTGACATAGTTCCCTTTGGAATTTGAACTTGTGTAAACCATGAAATTTGTAGATCGTGTTTGGATCTTTCTAGAAAGTACAAGAGAATTTTATCAACCCTTGTGGTTAGGGAGAATCAAAGAAGGCAAGTTGGGCATTTTCCATGTCACAAAACCAAGTTCAGCATTGACATTTTCTTGCATAAACCCTTCAAACCTCTCCTAATACCTTGCTTAACTCATTCTTTGATACTTATGGACCTAATTGAGTAGGTTAGAGTGCATAGCCATGAGAAAAATTAAGATTTTGGATTAATTGAATTGTTTAATCATGCAAGTGGATGCAAGTGGCATGAGAGAGAAACTTTTCTTGCAATTTCTATCACAGCTCAGCAATCACATCAGCTTCTCCCTCCTTTTCACTTTAAGACTAAATTTTAAGGCTATACGTGATGATCAAACTCATAGAGAGGTTTCTAAAGCTCAGAAGAAAGATATCAAGTTGATCTTGCACATTTTGCCTCCAAAAAGGGCAAAGTTGGCAAGATGAGTCAATCTGCCCATACCACTTGATTTCCAAGCTTGCCTATAAATAGAGCCTTCTTCTCACATCCAAAATAAACCATATTGAGCTAAAAACCAAGAAAAATTTCTCCCATTCCACAGATCACAACCTTCTTGCAAGTATTGAAGTTAACTGACTTGTGAAGCAAAACATTTATTTGCACAAACTCTGTCAAAACCTCATACAGTCATCAAACACATTTACCTACACTTAAACCATATCACATATGATGTATTGAAGGTTTTTAAACACTCACTCCCACTAGAAACTTCTCACTCAAAAAGTCAAACCTCAATCCAAGAAAACTTTGACTTTCTGCATTTTCAAAGCCAGGTCCTCATTCTGACTATTTCCAAACCCTCAAACACTTCAAACACCTTCCATAAATCATCCATAAACTATCCCAAGACAAGTTTTCCATCTGTGACTCCATTTCCTAGAAATTCCATATTGGTCACTTTGCCATTTTGCAAGAGGAATGGAAGATTCTGCTCCAAGTGCTTCCATTTGATTCCAAGCATCCAAAGAGGCTCTTAGGGGTATATTGAAGCTGTTCAAACCAACAAATCACTTCTAGAAGTAACTCTTCTGAAGATCCTAAGTTTAGCTTCAAGAGGTAAGTCACCATAAACCTGAACTCTGTAATCATGCTATGCTTTGATGTGTATTGACTGTAGACATGTTTGAAATGATGTTTGTGATGTGTATGGAACCATTTATTGCTGCTTATCATGTTTGAATAAGACTGTGGCATTGAAATTGCAAAGTTGGTTCCTTTTGGATGTTGATATCGAGTTTTAAAATAGAAGCATCATTAGAAAAAACCAATTCTACCATTGAATTGGGAAATTCTGAGCAAGTTTGATCTTTGAATCATTCAAATCCATGGAGAAATGAGAGAGTTAGGGGGTGTCATGCAAATCAGATTTTCAAGGTTCTTGCCCAGCAGCCATGACGCATGAGGGGAGGCCTCATGCCATGTTTATGTACATTTATTTATGAGTGGGGGTGTTACAATGGATGTATCACCACCCCAGTGGTTTACCATGCACTTTCATGTATCTTTGCCTTGCCAGTCCTAGGTTCGATCTTGCGGATCAACCTTTTTGTTGCATTTTGTAATTTTATGAGGATTTACTATGTGATGTGTTTGCTTCACTTGTTTCCCACACACGCATATTGGCTGAATTGGTTAGGTTTTGACTAGTGAACCTTAGGTCGTGGGTTCAAACCCCATAGGATGGATTTCCCATATTTTTTATCACTAATTTTCATAATTTTCTTTGTAAATTGATTTATGGATAACTTCTTTGATTTTTATCATTTTTATGCCATTCTTTTTGAAAAATTCTCTTTGATATGTCTAGTTTCATTGTGAGAAGAAAGAATTCAAAAATTGGCATTTTTGAAACACTTTGATTCACATGAAAGACATAACCTTTTTTTAGGGTTTTTACTTGTTTTCATGAGTATCCTTGACTTAATACTTTACTTTTCTTGCATGTTTGATCTTGTATGAATCACTTTTGAATATTTAACATGTTTTTGTTTTTGAAAACATTTGGTTTTTTTATTTACCATGCCTATTCATCCCCCTTGTAAGTGTATGAACATGAAAGCCTTGCCTTAAACCTTTTTGTTGATTTGTAACCTACTTTTTGATGTTGTAACCTCTTGAACATGATCCTTTAACATCATCTTACTTGCTTATGTGTCTTGTTAGAGCCGTAACATGTTTAAGATTTAATTCATATTCCAAGTTATAACTTATATTGTTAGTTCTCGATTGGCAAGTATTTTGGTAAAACTAGGTGTAATCACAAGATGTCCTACAGGATGTCGTCACATCTGTCTGTCAGGATCAGCAGGTTGCTTTGAAATTTTTAACAGGATTTATTCCATGATGTCAAACAAGATGTCTTGACACTCATGGAGAAAACATTCTGTATGATTATATTTGTATATTTGTCTGTCCATTTCTTTATGTGCAAGTCTGGTGCACTATTCTGGTATGGAATCTACGAGGTTTTAGTGGAGTTTTAAAAGGCGTTTCTGATACACTTATTATGGACCAGATTTGATTTGATATGGAGTTATTCTCAGAAGATTGATTGAAGATTGGAAGAATGATTTGATTTGATCTGATTGAACAAATCAAATCTGTTGCTATTGATGAAGATTAGAATCTTCTCAAATCCTGTTGTTACTTTTGCCATAGTCTAAGCCCATTCTGTATTGCTATTTAAAGAGGAGAAAACCCTAGCTTGAAGACCAGAGAAGCAAGGATTAAAAGTGTGTGCATCTTAAGCCTTCGTGTGTGTTAGTTTTGTGAGCCATTCACTCATTATTTAATGTGTGAATAGGACTAGGTTGTTAATTGTAAATTGTTCACTCAAAGCTTGTAAGCGAGAGTGTATTGCACTTGATTGAAGCTTTTAAGCAAGATCAAGTTATGACTTTGAAGAGTGTTTTCTAAAGTCTTCTTATTGTATTGTCTGTTATCACTGTTGTGATTGAGGGGGAGTGAGAGGTGTCTCTTGTCTAGGGGTGTTCTAGGCAGAAGTTACATGGGTAGAGATTAAGTGGGGAGTTGTAAACTGGGAGTTTAGCCCTGAATTAATTCTACTGGTAGTGAATTTCCTCCCTGGCTTGGTAGCCCCCAGATGTAGTTGTGGTTTCACTGAACTGGGTTAACAATTTTCGTGTCTCTTTACAATTGTTTTTATCTTTGCTTTTACTATACAGATATTTGTGTCGGGAACATCTCCTTCGACATCTAATATCTGATACCATAATTTCAATTGGTATCATAGCAGGCATCCTGCTCTGGTTCTGGGTGAGATCTAGGGACGATACTTTCTGGTACTATTGACAAAGAAGGAGGATTTATGAACAGACCACCTGTTCTGGACGGAAACAATTATGACGACTGGAAACCTAGAATGGTTGCCTTCTTAAAGTCTCTGGACAGTAAGGCATGGAAAGCTGTCATCAAGGGATGGGAACATCCTATGATTATTGATAAAGATGGAAAGGCTACAACTGAATTAAAACCTGAGGAAGAATGGACAAAGGAAGAAGATGATCTATCCCTGGGAAACCCGAAGGCCTTGAATGCCTTGTTCAATGGAATTGACAGGAACAATATTCAGGTTGGTGAACAACTGTGAAATTTCTAAAGAAGCATGGGAGATTCTAAAGACTACTCATGAAGGCACATCCAAGGTAAAAATGTATAGACTTCAACTCCTTACAACTAAGTTTGAAAGCCTGAGAATGAAAGATGATGAAAGCATACATGACTTTCATATGAATATTCTTGAGATTGCCAATGGTTCAAGTGCTCTTGGTGAAAAGATGTCTGAAGAAAAGCTGGTAAGAAAAATTCTCAGATCTCTCCCCAAGAGATTTGACATGAAAGTAACTGGCATAAAGGAAGCTCAAGACATCTGTAAGATGAGAGTTGATGAACTCATTGGCTATCTACTAACCTTTGAAGTAGGAATAGGTGACAAAGCTGACAAGAAAAAAAACATAGCCTTTTGTTGCACCCTAATTTTTGACCGTAAGATTCCACCTATTTTTGTCTTTTCTTGTTAATATTTGACTTTATTTTTCATTTATGCGACTAACCAATTTGTGCAGACACAGTAATATCGAGTGGAGATAGCGTTCATTCTCGCGATCAATCATCCACACATAATTAACTGTTCCAACCGTTTTATTTGTTTTATTTTGTGAAGCTAGGTTTGTGGCTCTAAGTCAAAGAAGATATAAAAGCTTTGTGTGTATTCCTTATCTCCTACAAGTGGTGCTGAAGCATTATGGAATCACATATTCTCATCATTACGACATCTTAATCAGTACAAAGCAAATCTTCCTCAAGGTTTCTCAGAGGATCCGCACCATTGGTTTCCAAAATTATTTATTCATGCAGAGATGTCATTTGAAGATCCATGTTTTGAGCTCCATTTAACTAAGAAACTATATTTCACGCTACATAAGAAAAAGAGTCGTAAAAAGCTCATGTTCAGTATACAAGAATTTTTGATTCTCACAGGATTTACAAAAGAAACATCCCCCAAAAGTTTCTATAAGAGTTGACCATGATATAAGGAAAGCATCCGCCTTCCAGAAGCTGTTCGTTTTAAATTAAGACAAAGTGGTACCTTTTCTGAGTGTACAAAGGACACAACCACTTGAGGTTCAATCCAAGGCCCCATGTTTTGGATTTATAAATGTACCAGATTAAAAGTGACTGAATCCAAAATTTACAAGTTCATTTCATAGAAGGATTCATTACGAAAACTCAAGATACAAAACAAGTTTTGTTATTGATAAAGGGGTTACATCAAGCTTGGCATCTCATAACTCTACGCAATTCTCTATCCAACAATTTATCAAGGTGCTACGTAAAAGAAATGCAATTTGGCTACAAGAGTGTTACAAAGCGTGAAGAGGCATCTTGAATCCGTCATAAAAGCCTCCGGCTGCTGATAATCAGGAACTAGATGATGGTTTTGTTACTTCAGACAAATACAAAGGATAAGAGCATTTGAATATATGCCTATTTAAACGGCGAAAAGCTGACGGCATACCGCATCTCCAATTAATCCCAACTCACGTGATATCATAGGGCCGTGGTTCTGTTCTACTACAAGGTCGCTGCAAAGGAACCGACACCGTCACATTCAGCCATAGCCTGTGCAAAACAACATCAGAAGATCAATTATTGTCTCCGGGTTACGCAATGCCGACATCACAACCTGTCAAAGAAATACCAATTAATAATCAGAGCAGCCATAACTTCATGCTTCAACTTGTTTTCAGATGCAGACCATTGCAATACATTGAATTATAAAATAAAATCAAAAACTGCAGGTACCTCCACATCATCTACAAGCATCAGCAGAGCAACAACGTCATCTTAATGTTATCTTAATGTTACACTAACAGCACATCCATATCAAGCCATTCCCTTTTTCAACTTTGCCTTACTTCAAGTGGGTTTATGAACTGAACTTCATGATGATTGAAGCAGCCCTGCCAGAACAACCTGCATAATTCAAACACAATCAAAACCAGGACCGATACATACACATATCTATGCCTAGCTATCACATCATCCATTATCATTCCTGCAACAGCACAAATGACATGTTGATACAATTTGAATACGCTCAGGTCAGAATTCAACATTACCCATCAAACCTGTTAAAGATTGAAAACAACAAATATCATTTAAGGAGCAACTGCGCAATATTGATCTGGGAGAAGTGAATATAAGAGCAATTCCCAAACCATCTTGGGAGTATGCGGATACGACAATCTCTCTCAATACTCCACCGTTCCACGAGCATCTTGTGCCTCTCCCAATTCCACCTGCATGATACGATAAGACAATGAGGTTATCAGCTCAGTACGATACTTGCTACCGAACGAAGAACGAAGAACGAAGAACGAAGAACGAAAGGAGATTACCACCTAGCAGAAGTCGTGGCCAAGTAACCCATCTTCTTGATTTAAAGCCCAACCAACATCATTTATGTCTTACACGATAATGGAGCATCGTGTCTACAACTTCGTTTGTTACAACTTTGCGCACAGCAGCCTTTGCTTTGAATGATCATGATCGCCTTTCCGAGCAGCTCCAAATGTTGTTGTCAAGAGTAACTGAAACAAGAAACCAAGATGGTTATAAAATTAGAAATCCTCCAACAAAATCTACATAACCAGTGAAATAAACAAGGCCATGGCTGCCACTTCTAGATGCCGAGAAAGCTACGAAATAAATCTAGAGCTTCTGCAAGCCTATAGCAGCAAGAATGAAGCGTATGAAGACATAAGTTCTGCAGTTTTACTGATTGTGGCAATGGTGCTTTAGGAGAGCTTTTAATTGAAAACAAAACCTGTACATAAGCGTGTTTCTTTCCAAGGAACAACTAAAATATGAACTTCTTAACAAGATTGGTTTGTGGAGCATCTTAGGAGTAGCAGAGTTGATTAGTGGATTATTCCATACTTATCGCCCTGGTGTACTTCTTTCACAGACGAAGTCACTTGCTGCTGTCTCTGCATCCCATCATCTGTCAAGCTTTTCAACAATAGAACCTACTGCTTATAATGTCCATAGAGGTAGTAACTGAAATGGTGGTCTGGGTTTGTCGGACACAATCACTCAAATTCAAGCTTCCAAAGATTCTGCCAAATCATCAAATCAATATCAATAAACCAAATCATACAGGTCCTAGATGTTTTCAAATATTTCCAAAGCAGAGAGGGGACAATTCCCAGACATGTTTGAACGAAAAAGGAAACAGATTCAACGTTTTATTCACAGTTTATTAAAAGCTATTTTTTCCTTCCAAACATGTTCTAAGCACAATCGTAAACTTTCTAAAGCAAGAGTCCAACAGCATTACTCCATTCAATTCAAATGTTTCTTGAGATTACTATAAAGGAGAGGATTTGAGATGAAATAAGCATAACGACACCCACAGACCATAGACATAATCGCTACACAAAATTGCAACCACAATCCAAATTCATAAAAATCCCAAACCGAAAACCCTAAGAGATCAAAAGAAGAGCTTATCTTTTGGGTTCCGCCGTCAACCTTCACCGTTAATCGCCTCTCAACAACTCCTTCACAGACGTCGCCACGAGAAGCCTTCGTCTTCACCCACGCCTTCAAAACGCCGTCCATAGCTCGCGGTAATCTCTCTGTTTGAGTCAAATCCGTTGAAGCTTTTGATGTGGTTGTTTATGTTTCAGGTTTGAACGAGAAGCGAAATAAAAGAAGAACAAAGTGATCGAGAAAGAGAGCGATCGAGGGAGATTGAACTGCGATTACAGAAAAGAGGGAGAAGAGAGGAAGATGCGACGACGGAGAAGGGGGAAATTTGGGATTAGGGTTTTCTCTCTGTAATTTTGCTTTTTTTTTGCTCTGTAACCACTCACACCACGTACACACACACTAAACACATTCACCACACGATTAAACACTACTAATCACGCCTAACAACCCTTAATCAACCTTTTATAAAATTAAACCAATAATCCTTTTTAAAATCAACCGTTTAAATAACTAAATTTTGATTAGTAATTTTTAAATAAATAATAATATATCATTTTTCTTTAAAATTATTTCACACTTAAAACAACCTTTAAATTAAATTAATAATACCCCCTTTATAAAAATTTAATTAAAACAAGTTTAATAACAGAAACCATTTTCATAATTAATAATAAAACCTTTTAACTACCTAATCTAATGAACCTTTTTTTAAGTAATATAATTTTATTTACTTAATAGGATCTCTTAAAAATAATAATAAAGTAATAAGTTTAATAATTAGCAAACTTTTTTAAAGATCTATTCTACTTATCAAAATTTTATCTATTTAAAAAATAATAATAATAAAAACCATGTCATATTTTAAAATAAATTTTATTCAACAAAACAAATAAAAAAACTCAAACTATTTTATAATTAACTTGTTTCTTTAATAATCATTTAAAATCTTTTTCTATTTAAATTTAAACTTTAATAATAAACTTTTTTTTCCACAAAGAACCAATTTCCTATCAAATCAATAACTAAATCTATGTTCAACAATAATAGTTATCAAATTTTCTTTATCAAAACTAATTGACTTATAATCAAAGATAATATGTACCATTTTCTTAAATTAACCGCCTAAAACAATCAATTTAATCAATTAAAATCAACTCGCAGCGTAAAATTTAATCATCGTGCACATTCACATTCATGACACATTTCACCTACACCTTAGCGCTTTCATGCGTGTGTATAGTTTTACTTCTTGCAATTTATCTTCCGCAATTTACATTATTGCACTGCATTCCGTCCAAAGGAAAATCCTACACATGATTCAACAATCGTGTGTAGTGCACATCATTTGCATTATACTCCCGCTTGATCCTTGATCCCATTCAAGTTGATCTTAAGATAGAACCTACCCCATAGGAAGGACCGTGTCTTCTATCTTTACAACATAGGGAAACAAACAACACAACAATCCAAACAATCAATTAAACACAATACAAACAACTCAAATCCATACAAAATTCAAAACAATTAGAGAAAGATGTCAATCATCTTAAGTGAGATAGAATCTCCACCCCACAACAATACAATCAAGCCGTAGGGACTTTGCCTTAAGAGAAATAAAGTCATACTCGTCAAACAATCCGAGTACTTAAGCCCTTTTCTTAAGACGATGCAAAGACTATTTTCCTACACCTTGTGGCGGTTATATCTCCCTTAAAATGAAGACTCATCTCTTCTCCTAAAAATCAATCGACCAACTACCCTAAACCCGTAGGAACTTTGACCACAGTCAAAGAACTCCTCTAACCCTTTAGGGGAACTACAGATACTCTGATTCCACTCCCGTAAGGATATGTAGGCATAAGATGCGATATCTTATCGAGTATACTTAGAAATAAACCCCTAGGTCTTTTTAAACCATTAAGCAGATAAACCATAGCAATAAACAATATAAAACAAGAGGTTCCTGTAGAGTACTACAGAAACTTAGGATGCTAGTACCTTCCCTAAGTTTAACCAACCCCCGAACCTATAACTCTCTAAACCTTGCATTTGCATTGCATTGTGGGAATTTCGATCTTTATCCCTTCCTTTGGACAAATCAAATTTCGGTTGCAAAATGAATTAAAGATTCAAACTAATCAATAGTTTGGTATCCAATTTTCACCGCGACAGAAATGGCGACTTCACTGGGGACCTTTCTAGTGGGTTTCCCTATCTTATTTTATTTGTTTACTGCTTTATATATCTGTTTACCTGCTTAAATGTTTATTTTCTCTTGTATTTATTCTTTTGGGATTATTATCCTTGAGTGGTGAGACAAAGTCCTACACCCGGACTTGAGAGAAATTAAGATAGGATGGTGATATATTCGAGGAGGCTTATAGGGAGTTGAATCTCGACTAAGTTGAATCAAGAATCCCGCTCAATTGAGGCCCTCTCGAAATAGTACTGTTGAACGAGTAATCGTGAAGACACTCCCTATTTTCGACCTTGGAGCCTATGATATTGAGGACCGTAGTTACCTTAAACCCACTTTGGCATTTATTAGGATGTAGTGCGGGACTATGAGGGAGTACTTCCGAAATAGTGCTACGCGAAGCTACACTCGAAATAAGTTCTCTTGAGAATATTATTAATCCTCGAGTAATTGGGAAATTGATAATATCCGAAAGATGGGCTAATGATTTTGAGTCCCCTTAGAACCTTGTTCTGCAGGTACAAGAATCCTTTAGTCCACAACCTTTGGGAATGGGTATACCCTTTGGCTCCATGCTCGTTGAAAACCTAGGGTCCCCCTTGTTTGTTTATCTTTGTGTGTCCTTATGTGCTTACTTGTGTTTGTTGCATCCATATAGCATCATATTGCATTGGTTTCATGGGATTCCTAGTTTATTTATAAACATTATAGAAACCCATATGGATTACAAAAAATATTTTGATATATTCTTTTAAAGAGTCCTAACTTGGATGACCTAAGGAAGTTAAGGTCATTAATTGAAGAATAAAAAAGCAAATACGAGAAGTCTCGCTTATCATTGAAGGTCATTAGAAATTCAAAATATTTCCACCAACATTAAAGATCAAAAGTGAGCAAGGGCTTCTTTCTTTATTTTCCAACAAGAGATAGAGGATTTATTTTCCTCTATCATATTACTCCTTAGAAGACAATTATGGGCAACTTATATTCAAGAAAATCCAGCTAGAAGAGTAAATCAACAAGCACGATGAAGGACTTCTTTAGGACTTTCTTAGCTTTTATTTAGCTATTAAGTAAGGACTCTTATAAGGCTGTTTCCTTGTAATCCACTATCAAAATTAAAAATAATAAATAATTTTACTTGGTATTCTATAACGTTTATAAGAATTTGAAACCCGTGAAACCTCTCATTTTTTTTCATAGCATTAGCATCTTGCATGTGCATGTGTCTCTTCTCCGTTGCGTCCTCATCCGTCTTTCTGTCTTTATCAGTTGACATCTCGACCATCTGACCAAGCTTGAAGTACTACCGAAGAATAGTAAGGAGAACAAAGATATGGATTCTATGACTGGCTTTAGAACAAGGACTAATCCGTTATTCGATCTACCCTCTGATAATGTTCAACAAGTGGATATTTCTACACAACCTCAGCCCGTGCAAGATAACTTGGTTGTTCAAGGTGATAAAAGAGCTTCCCAGCCTCTACAGAATGTACCTAATCTTCAGAATGTTCGTACCAAGATGAAGGTGGATGTAATGGAAAAGGAATTTCGTGATTTCAAAGAGCAAGTGAAAGTGATGAAAGGAGGTGATGCATCTGATCTGGATGCCCGTGACTTATGTTTAGTTCCCGGTGTAACTATTCCTCCAAAATTCAAGATGCCTGACTTTGAAGTGTACAAAGGTACTGTTTGTCCAAGATACCATTTGACAATGTTTTGTCAAAAGATGGCTGCTTATGTTAACGATGACAAACTGATGATGCACTGCTTTCAAGAAAGCTTATCTGGGGCATCATTGATATGGTATATGAAGCTACAAAGGAATCACATTCAGTCTTGGAGAGATTTAGATAATGCTTTTGTGAAGCAATACGATTATAATTTGGACGTGGCTCCAGACAGTTTTCAACTAGAAGGAATGAGTAAGAATGATGATGAATCTTTCAGGGAATATGCTCAGTGATGGAAAGAGTTGGCAGCCCAGGTTCGTCCATCACTTCCAGAGAAAGATTTAACCAAGATGTTTCTAAGAACACTGCCAGACTCTTATTATGTTAGGATGGTAGGCGCTATGCCATCAGATTTCTCTAAAATTATAGAAGTGGGAGTAAACATTGAGAATGCGCTCAAAAGTGGAAGAATTCAAGATGATTTGAATAACCAAACTGACGAAGAGATTTCAGTTGATGATTACCTAGAGGAAGGAGGTGTTGATGTTAATGCAATCCTGCCAGATCCAGTTCCAATACCTTATCCTCAACATCAGAATGTGGCGCCTGCTCAGCGTAAACGACGACTACCTCATAAACGAAGATTAATTTCTCCAGATCAGCATCAGAATTGACAGGTTCGAAGACGATTTCAGAATCAAAGGACACCTCTGAATACTCCAAAAGAAGAGACTCGTTGGTTTGATCTTATCCCAATGACTTACCGTCAACTATGGTCGTATTTTGCTAGAAACTCAGTAATGACACCCAGAAAGACTAGAATCATGAAGTCACATCCACCGTGGTTCAACTCGAACACCAACTGTGAATTTCATGATGGAGTGTTGGGGCATTCGATTGAAGAATGCAAAGTTTTTCAAGAGAAAGTCCAAGAAATGATAGATGACGAAATGCTGACTTTCAGAGGAGAAAGCCCGGTCATAAATGGAATACCGTTACGCTGATATAAGCGAAAACTCTGAGAAGGGCTCATCAACTGTTTATTTTGTTTGCTTATGCGTACTTCCTTCTTATTTCTTTGATTAAAAGCATAATTGGCATGTAAGAACATGTTACTTTGAATAAGTGATGCAAAAAGTGTTTGTCTTGAAGAAACCCATTTGTTTCACTCTTAAAATGTTTTTCATAATTTTATAATGCCAACTTTACCCAATTTTTCTCACTTTGGTGAATAATTGGAAGGAGGATGACGAAGTAAAACGCAAGGTCTCTTGATGTATGCTTTCGAATAAAACCTACTGATGATGTAAGGCATTGTTTCAAACCTCTTAACACCAAAGATATAAAGCGGTTAATTCCCTTTTAACCATTTTTCAACCTCATTTTCATCCTGGGGCAATTTTTAATCTGCTCGATTGAACACTTAAAACCTTTCAAAAAAAAAGAGTGAACATTTTTTCAAAATTGGATGGGTACAAATACGCTTTGGCCCTTATTCCTTTTGTTTTACAAATCGTGAACTAAACCACAAAGTCCTAATTGAAGTAAGGTTACTTCGAAAGCATACTCAGTGAGATAACGTTTCCTGACTCATATTGAGTTATACTCGATTTTCATTGGCTTTATAAAAATTAATTTATATCCTAACTAGTGAGTTCGGTCACCAGTTATTGGGATATCTAGTTTCAAAACTTCAAGACAGACATATATATTGCATTAACGGTTTCAGAATTAACATCTCATACGTGTTGATCTTTGCCGAGGTCATAGAAAGTTTACACATGAGTATCAACATTAAGCTTGTTCTATTAAAGTTTGAAGACTCTGCTGACCTGGGGCAAGTTATTCCCAAGTAGTTATTCTATGCAAATTTGACTTCTTCTAGAGATCTATTTCTGAAGACTTATTCATAGTACCATCAATCAGAGCCGGTTACGTCGAGATTCGGCGAATCTCTCGAAGAGTTTGAAAACAATGGGACGCCATGTTTTCTGTAAAATCCTCTTAGAACGACTTCTTCTCATAACCATGTGACTTGGGGCACCTGAGGAGCGAAGATTATCTTATCCATATGCAACAACTATCGTTCAAATGGCGACTACCACGCAGTCTTCAGCATGATTTTTCCAGCAATTTCACAACCTTCTTCATGTCCCCAATAAATTTTGTTTTTGGTGGTCATGACAATCCTTCGATGAAGCCTTTTGATGCAGAACTCTCAGTGATCTGTTTGACTTCACTTCCTCAATGAAGTGGATGATATTTTAATCCTCAGTGATTTGCTTCTCCAACTTCACCTTCCCAGTGAAATGGACGTATTTTACTCCTCAATGGACCTTCTTCAACATCGATCTTCTCCAGCATGAGTCTCTCCAGTAAAGCGGATACTTATTTTTATCCATGAAGTTTCTACGGTTATGAATTTGATCCTCCCCTAATGGATCTTTATCCTCGCCTTCAACAGGATAATCTTTCAGACTTATCAAGATATTACGTCCCCAAGTGGAATGTTCTCCATTCCCCAAGTGAAGCTTTTGAAGCTCTGAAGCAAGATCGTGATCCCATATTTGGTTCTCCGTCTATCCCCAGTGGTACTATCTATCTGCGAAGGTTGGTCGAGATGTTTGTCTCGAGATGTTTATTCCATCTTCGGTCACCTTTTTCTGTCTGTTTTTGTCAGCATAGGCATACGCATAGCATATAAGTAGACAGCATGACATGTTCATTTTCGCATTCTTTGTGTTTATCGCTTTGGTTGTAGTTATCCCTAGGTGTTTGGGTGTGTCTTATCTTTCTAATTAGATTCGACCCTAGGCAGAAAGAGCACAATGTTTCATTTTCCCAATGAAGTTCAACCCTCATGGAAGGCGGTTATTTTAGTACATCCCATTTGAGTTCATACCTCGATGGTAGAGTCTTGCTTGACAGTTTCTCTTCGGTTATTTCCCGAAGTGAACTTCGGTCCTTGGCAATCACATTATGGACATCTCCAACTTTCGACATGGGTTAAACGTGCATTTATTTTTCACTTTGACTCCCCAAGATGATCTTCTTGAGGACCACCATCTGAAGACGTATACTTCTCCAACAATATAATCCATATCTGAATTGGAAGCAGCTCTTTATTTGAGCAACTCATTTCAGTCAGGTTCTTATCAAGATGACAAACGGCAGTCTCCTCAAGACAGTTCATCCATCCCCAGTGATTATCAACTTGGAATGACCTCCCAGTGAGTTTCGTCAAACAAGTCTACTTCCGTCAGCGACATCTCCCCGAAGAAGTCGAAGAAGTTTAGTCTTTCTTTATTTGAGAAGACATACTTTACAATTCAACCGGCTCACATCTCCCCGAAGATCCCCGGTGAAGTTTTACAATAACACCTACAATTTACAATTACACTTACAAATTACATCTACAGGGTTCTACAACGAACTACATCTACAGGGTTCTACAACGAACTACATCTACAGGGTTCTACAACGAACTACATCTACAGGGTTCTACAACGAACTACATCTACAAGGTTCTACAACGAACTACATCTACAGTCTACAACGACATTTACAATTTACAAAATGTACAACCCCCTATGAAGATGCTCTCACAAGTTTTCATCATTTTGGGAAGGGACCGAGACCGGCTCATAGCATCCAGACTATGACGCTCGGGGAAGTTCTACATCTACAATAAAAATTTACAACTACAGTCTACAACGACAATCACTCGAACATCTTACAGTTCCTGGTTAATCTTGGCAATAGATTCCCAGAAGACCTCGACAATAGGTAGTTCCTGGTTAATCTCGGCAATAGATTCCCAGAAGACCTCGACAATAGGTAGTTCCTGGTTAATCTCGGCAATAGATTCCCAGAAGGACTTCGTCAGAAGTATGTCTCCAGCAGATTTCAACACAGAATCTCGGCAGTAGATTCCTTACAGATTTTAACAACACATACTTTGGCAAAAGTATTCTCAATTACAGTTATAAGCTTTGACAGTAGACTTCTCTAGCTGATGTCTTGAATCAATTACATTTGACATATACAGTAGATTCCTCAAGAGGATTTCTTGTCTAAAGTTTCTTCACAACATATTTACAAACACTTTGTGATTATCAATCTTCTCCCCGCGGAGTCTCGTTTTGTTAAGCCTGTTTCTTCCCGTGTGTTGTATCTGGTTTCTCCCCTGTGGCGCCATTTCTCCACGGGACTATGTCTTGCATTCCATATCATCCCATATCATTTGCATTCGGTGGCTTCTTATGGCCAAAACTTCGCGCAATGTTTGTATTTAAGTCCCTCCTATCTCATCGAGACGGAAATTTCAATCTCCATATCTCCGGATAGAAGTAACTTAAATAGGGGCATCTGTTGCACCCTAATTTTTGACCGTAAGATTCCACCTATTTTTGTCTTTTCTTGTTAATATTTGACTTTATTTTTCATTTATGCGACTAACCAATTTGTGCAGACACAATAATATCGAGTGGAGATAGCGTTCATTCTCGCGATCAATCATCCACACATAATTAACTGTTCCAACCGTTTTATTTGTTTTATTTTGTGAAGCTAGGTTTGTGGCTCTAAGACAAAGAAGATATATAAGCTTTATGTGTATTCCTTATCTCCTACAAGTGGTGCTGAAGCATTATGGAATCACATATTCTCATCATTACGACATCTTAATCAGTACAAAGCAAATCTTCCTCAAGGTTTCTCAGAGGATCCGCACCATTGGTTTCCAGAATTATTTATTCATGCAGAGATGTCATTTGAAGATCCATGTTTTGAGCTCCATTTAACTAAGAAACTATATTTCACGCTACATAAGAAAAAGAGTCGTAAAAAGCTCATGTTCAGTATACAAGACTTTTTGATTCTCACAGGATTTTCAAAAGAAACATCCCTCAAAAGTTTCTATAAGAGTTGACCATGATATAAGGAAAGCATCCGCCTTCCAGAAGCTGTTCGTTTTAAATTAAGACAAAGTGGTACCTTTTCTGAGTGTACAAAGGACACAATCACTTGAGGTTCAATCCAAGGCCCCATGTTTTGGATTTATAAATGTACCAGATTAAAAGTGACTGAATCCAAAATTTACAAGTTCATTTCATAGAAGGATTCATTACGAAAACTCAAGATACAAAACAAGTTTTGTTATTGATAAAGGGGTTACATCAAGCTTGGCATCTCATAACTCTACGTAATTCTCTATCTAACAATTTATCAAGGTGCTACGTAAAAGAAATGCAATTTGGCTACAAGAGTGTTACAAAGCGTGAAGAGGCATCTTGAATCCGTCATAAAAGCCTCCGGCTGCTGATAATCAGGAACTAGATGATGGTTTTGTTACTTCAGACAGATACAAAGGATAAGAGCATTTGAATATATGCCTATTTGAACGGCAAAAAGCTGACGGCATACCGCATCTCCAATTAATCCCAACTCACGTGATATCATAGGGCCGTGGTTCTGTTCTTCCACAAGGTCGCTGCAAAGGAACCGACACCGTCACATTCAGCCATAGCCTGTGCAAAACAACATCAGAAGATCAATTATTGTCTCCGGGTTACGCAACGCCGACATCACAACCTGTCAAAGAAATACCAATTAATAATCAGAGCAGCCATAACTTCATGCTTCAACTTGTTTTCAGATGTAGACCATTGCAATACATTGAATTATAAAATAAAATCAAAAACTGCAGGTACCTCCACATCATCTGCAAGCATCAGCAGAGCAACAACGTCATCTTAATGTTATCTTAATGTTACACTAACATCACATCCATATCAAGCCATTCCCTTTTTCAAATTTGCCTTACTTCAAGTGGGTTTATGAACTGAACTTCATGATGATTGAAGCAGCCCTGCCAGAACAACCTGCATAATTCAAACACAATCAAAACCAGGACCGATACATACACATATCTATGCCTAGCTATCACATCATCCATTAACATTCCTGCAACAGCACAAATAACATGTTGATACAATTTGAATACGCTCAGGTCAGAATTCAACATTACCCATCAAACCTGTTAAAGATTGAAAACAACAGATATCATTTAAGGAGCAACTGCGCAATATTGATCTGGGAGAAGTGAATATAAGAGCAATTCCCAAACCATCTTGGGAGTATGCGGATACGACAATCTCGCTCAATACTCCACCGTTCCACGAGCATCCTGTGCCTCTCCCAATTCCACCTGCATGATACGATAAGACAATGAGGTTATCAGCTTAGTACGATACTTGCTACCGAACGAAGAACGAAGAACGAAGAACGAAGAACGAAAGGAGATTACCACCTAGCAGAAGTCGTGGCCAAGTAACCCCTCTTCTTTATTTAAAGCCCAACCAACATCATTTATGTCTTGCACGATAATGGATCACCGTGTCTACAACTTCGTTTGTTACAACTTTGCACACAGCAGCCTTTGCTTTGAATGATCATGATCGCCTTTCCGAGCAGCTCC
This sequence comes from Lathyrus sativus, assembly GCA_963859935.3. Taxonomy (NCBI): domain Eukaryota; kingdom Viridiplantae; phylum Streptophyta; class Magnoliopsida; order Fabales; family Fabaceae; genus Lathyrus; species Lathyrus sativus. Next base: position 285,763,228 of record OZ012736.1, on the reverse strand, counting down.
AAATGTTGTTGTCAAGAGTAACCGAAACAAGAAACCAAGATGGTTATAAAATTAGAAATCCTCCAACAAAATCTACATAACCAGTGAAATAAACAAGGCCATGGCTGCCACTTCTAGATGCCGAGAAAGCTACGAAATAAATCTAGAGCTTCTGCAAGCCTATAGCAGCAAGAATGAAGCGTATGAAGACATAAGTTCTGCAGTTTTAGTGATTGTGGCAATGGTGCTTTAGGAGAGCTTTTAATTGAAAACAAAACCTGTACATAAGCGTGTTTCTTTCCAAGGAACAACTAAAATATGAACTTCTTAACAAGATTGGTTTGTGGAGCATCTTAGGAGTAGCAGAGTTGATTAGTGGATTATTCCATACTTATCGCCCTGGTGTACTTCTTTCACAGACGAAGTCACTTGCTGCTGTCTCTGCATCCCATCATCTGTCAAGCTTTTCAACAATAGAACCTACTGCTTATAATGTCCATAGAGGTAGTAACTGAAATGGTGGTCTGGGTTTGTCGGACACAATCACTCAAATTCAAGCTTCCAAAGATTCTGCCAAATCATCAAATCAATATCAATAAACCAAATCATACAGGTCCTAGATGTTTTCAAATATTTCCAAAGCAGAGAGGGGACAATTCCCAGACATGTTTGAACGAAAAAGGAAACAGATTCAACGTTTTATTCACAGTTTATTAAAAGCTATTTTTTCCTTCCAAACATGTTCTGAGCACAATCGTAAACTTTCTAAAGCAAGAGTCCAACAGCATTACTCCATTCAATTCAAATGTTTCTTGAGATTACTATAAAGGAGAGGATTTGAGATGAAATAAGCATAACGACACCCACAGACCATAGACATAATCGCTACACAAAATTGCAACCACAATCCAAATTCATAAAAATCCCAAACCGAAAACCCTAAGAGATCAAAAGAAGAGCTTATCTTTTGGGTTCCGCCGTCAACCTTCACCGTTAATCGCCTCTCAACAACTCCTTCACAGACGTCGCCACGAGAAGCCTTCGTCTTCACCCACGCCTTCAAAACGCCGTCCATAGCTCGCGGTAATCTCTCTGTTTGAGTCAAATCCGTTGAAGCTTTTGATGTGGTTGTTTATGTTTCAGGTTTGAACGAGAAGCGAAATAAAAGAAGAACAAAGTGATCGAGAAAGAGAGCGATCGAGGGAGATTGAACTGCGATTACAGAAAAGAGGGAGAAGAGAGGAAGATGCGACGACGGAGAAGGGGGAAATTTGGGATTAGGGTTTTCTCTCTGTAATTTTGCTTTTTTTTTTGCTCTGTAACCACTCACACCACGTACACACACACTAAACACATTCACCACACGATTAAACACTACTAATCACGCCTAACAACCCGTAATTAACCTTTTATAAAATTAAACCAATAATCCTTTTTAAAATCAACCGTTTAAATAACTAAATTTTGATTAGTAATTTTTAAATAAATAATAATATATCATTTTTTTTTAAAATTATTTCACACTTAAAACAACCTTTAAATTAAATTAATAATACCCCCTTTATAAAAATTTAATTAAAACAAGTTTAATAACAGAAACCATTTTCATAATTAATAATAAAACCTTTTTAACTACCTAATCTAATGAACCTTTTTTTAAGTAATATAATTTTATTTACTTAATAGGATCTCTAAAAAATAATAATAAAGTAATAAGTTTAATAATTAGCAAACTTTTTTAAAGATCTATTCTACTCATCAAAATTTTATCTATTTAAAAAATAATAATAATAAAAACCATGTCATATTTTAAAATAAATTTTATTCAACAAAACAAATAAAAAAACTCAAACTATTTTATAATTAACTTGTTTCTTTAATAATCATTTAAAATCTTTTTCTATTTAAATTTAAACTTTAACAATAAACTTTTTTTTTCACAAAGAACCAATTTCCTATCAAATCAATAACTAAATTTATGTTCAACAATAATAGTTATCAAATTTTCTTTATCAAAACTAATTGACTTATAATCAAAGATAATATGTACCATTTTCTTAAATTAACCTCCTAAGGAAAATAATACAACTTCTCGCTTAAAATCAATCCGCCTAAAACAATCAATTTAATCAATTAAAATCAACTCGCAGCGTAAAATTTAATCATCGTGCACATTCACATTCACGACACATTTCACCTACACCTTAGCGCTTTCATGCGTGTGTATAGTTTTACTTCTTGCAATTTATCTTCCGCAATTTACATTATCGCACTGCATTCCGTCCAAAGGAAAACCCTACACATGATTCAACAATCGTGTGTAGTGCACATCATTTGCATTATACTCCCCTTGATCCTTGATCCCATTCAAGTCGATCTTAAGATAGAACCTACTCCATAGGAAGGACCGTGTCTTCTATCTTTACAACATAGGGAAACAAACAACACAACAATCCAAACAATCAATTAAACACAATACAAACAACTCAAATCCATACAAAATTCAAACACAATTAGAGAAAGATGTCAATCATCTTAAGTGAGATAGAATCTCCACCCCACAACAATACAATCAAGCCGTAGGGACTTTGCCTTAAGAGAAATAAAGGCATACTCGTCAAACAATCCGAGTACTTAAGCCCTTTTCTTAAGACGATGCAAAGACTATTTTCCTACACCTTGTGGCGGTTATATCTCCCTTAAAATGAAGACTCATCTCTTCTCCTAAAAATCAATCGACCAACTACCTTAAACCCGTAGGAACTTTAACCACAGTCAAAGAACTCCTCTAACCCTTTAGGGGAACTACAGATACTCTGATTCCACTCCCGTAAGGATATGTAGGCATAAGATGCGATATCTTATCGAGTATACTTAGAAATAAACCCCTAGGTCTTTTTAAACCATTAAGCAGATAAACCATAGCAATAAACAATATAAAACAAGAGGTTCCTGTAGAGTACTACAGAAACTTAGGATGCTAGTACCTTCCCTAAGTTTAACCAACCCCCGAACCTATAACTCTCTAAACCTTGCATTTGCATTGCATTGTGGGAATTTCAATCTTTATCCCTTCCTTTGGACAAATCAAAATTCGGTTGCAAAATGAATTAAAGATTCAAACTAATCAATAGTTTGGTATCCAATTTTCACCACGACACCTTTGTGTCAAATACTGAAGGAAGAGATGATGAATCTGATGAGGATACAAATGAAAATCTATCAAAGGCCATGGTTCTAATGGGAAGACAATTCAACAAGGTAATAAAAATAATGGATATAAAGACAAGACCAAATGTCAAGAACACCTCACTTGACATCAGTAAGTCAAATGATGCAGGAAGAAGAACAAGGACTAAAGAAAAACCCACAAAAAGCAAAGGGATGTAGTGTTATGAGTGTGAAGGTTTTGGTTACATCAAATATGAATGCCCTACCTATCTCAAGAAACAAAAGAAAGGCCAAGATGTTTCAATGACTGATGAAGACTCTGACAGTGAGATTGAAGAAGATTTTGTCAAACATATAACTGCCTTGATTGGAAGATACTATTCTAATGAAGACTCCAGTGAAGATGAATTGACCTTTGAAGAACTAGCAGCTTCCTTTAAAGAGTTGTGCCTCAGAAGTGAAGAAGTCTGCCAGCAAGGTGAAAACAGAAGAAACACATCATCAAGCTAAAGGATAAAAAGGAGGAACACCTGACAACTATCAATGGTCTGAATAATAAGGTTGCTAAACAGTCTAAAACTATCACTAAATTAACAAATGAAGTTGCTCAACTGACTTCCCAACTTAACCAAATGGGAAAGTCTGTTAGAATGATGAATAGTGGTACCAAAACCTTGGAAGAGATTGTTCAATCTGGCAAAAGATCTAGAGACAAGATAGGGTTAGGATTCCATGAAGACAATAACTCTGCCTATCACTACAAACCTTCTGGATCAAGGCAGATGATATTCTAGCAGATGTCTCAACATCATGACAGAAAACAAACCAGCCAACCTAGAAAATTCCAAAAATGGAGATTCCATCATTGTGGTCGCTTTGGTCACATAAAGTAATTATGCTTTAAACTGCATGGATATCCAAATTCTACTACTCAGACAAGACCTAACCATAACACTCTCTTTTCTAAGAAGCAATGGGTTCCAAAGGGCCCTTCTACTAAACAATGGGTTCTTAAAATTGATAATACTTGCCTCATAGCTCATATGTCCCTAAAAGTTTCTACTAAGGAGGATTGGTACTTTGACAGTGGGTGCTCAAGACACATGACTGGGATTAGAAATCTGTTAGTAGACATTAAAACCTTACTCAACCAGCTATGTGACCTTTGGAGATGGGGAAAAAGGGGAAATAAAGGGAATTGGAAAACTAAACTGCTCAGGAACACCGGATCTTGACAATGTGATGTTAGTCAAAGGATTAACTGCCAATATGATTAGCATTAGCCAACTATGTGATCAAGGTATAAGTGCCAACTTAACTAAACTTGAGTACTTGGTTACTAATGAAAAGGGAAAGTTGATCATGAAGGGAATCAGATCCAAGGACGATTGTTATCTATGGACCTCTCAGGACTCTAAGTGCACTCTTGCCAAGAAGGATGAAATACGACTATGGCACCAGAAACTCGGGCATCTAAGAGGAATGAAGCAAACAGAAAAAAAGGATGTCACATCAGAAGTTCTAACATCTCACTTCTCTTAAAGTGCTGGAACTTCTTCACATAGACTCAATGAGACCTATGCAGGTGGAAAGCTTGGCTGGAAAGAAGCATGATGTTATAAATTCCATGCAAGAAGAGGTGGGAAAATTCAAGAAAACTTTGAAGTATATCAATAGGTCAAGTAAGTATGAGAGGCTATATAATCATGAGTCTGGGTGTATGATGTCAGGATATTATGATGTTGACTGGGCTAGAAGTGTTGATAATAGGAAGAACACATCAGGATGCTGCTTCTTTTTGGGAAATAACCTCATCTCATGGTTTAGCAAGAAACAGAACTGTGTATCCCTGTCTACTGCAAAAGCAGAATACATAGCTGCTGGGAGTAGTTGTTCCCATCTTGTATGGATAAAGTATATGCTTACAGAATATAATGTCACATAAGATGTCATGACATTATACTGTGATAATCTGAGTGCCACAAATATCTCCAAGAATCCTACTCATATTGATATTAGACACCATTTTATTAAGAAGCTTGTGGAGCATGTCACTACAAAAATTCAACTGATGAATAGTTTCACCAAAGCTTTGAGTGCTATTCAGTTTGAGACCCTGAAAAGAAAATTGGGGATCTGTACTTATGAGGATTAATAGCAATTACTGCTAAGATGGATTTCTTCTTTTAAAAGATGTTTCTTACTTAAAATAGAGATGTTCCAACATCCCTCTTTATTACACAACACGCCTTTACCTACTCAAACAAGCAATCCCACTCACATTTTTCCCTCCAACTGCCCTTTCAACTCCCACACCTCCACCACTATTTAAACTACCTCCCACTCTCTGTGTATTCTCTATCTTCATCCTACCCAAAATTTTCTTTTTCTCAGAAACAACAAGATGTCTCCTAAACATAATGCCTCCTCATCCAAGACTTCCCACTCTGATGCTCAACCCATGAACATATCCTTTGAAGATGTTCTTGACGTGACCCCTATTTCAATGGTTCCTGGTCAGACAAATGAAGCTCCCAAGACCACACCTTCATATGCAAACAAGTCCCAATAACCCTCCAAAGGTAAAACTTTTGATTCCTCCACTGACAACATTGCTAAAATGAAGAACAAGGAAGGCTTTGCCTATGTGGACAGATCCATTAGGGAACTTGTCACCAAGATTATCTATGGAGGTCATAATGTGCATGGTATTTCCACCCCTCTATCTCGTGTTGATCCATCCCCCAGCTTTGATGAGAACCCAGAGAAATATGTTAAAATTCCCTCTACTGTTGACAACCATAACACTGAGAACTTGGAAAAACTTGCAAGTTCTACGGTGCATGATAAGGGTAATGATGCAGGGCTAAATGATGATGAAGCTAAAGATACTGGAAGAAATAATGATATGAATGATGGTCCTGACAATATTATAGATGTTGAAGATGTGCCATCAGATGATGAGCTCATCAAAAATGTTGCCCCAGGTATTGCCAAGAGACTGGTGACTAGGAAAGGAAAAGTTGTGCTTGAGGAATCCCCCTCCAAAAGCCAAAAGAAGAGGACTCCTGTTGGACCCCCCAAGGCATAGAGCAAGGTCTCTCTTGCCTCCAAGAAGAGAAAGGTAATTGTTGAGAATACTGGCTCTGATGAAGATGTTGTAAAGGATGTTCCTGACATGTCCCATATGAAGAAATCCACTGCCAAGAAAACTCCTAGACCAGTGCCTGCTGCTCTTCTGAACAATATTTCTTTTCACTCCATTAGTAGTGTGACCAAGTGGAGATATGTGTATCAAAGGAAGATTGCTCTGGAAAAGGAGCTGGGAAAAGATGCTCTAGAAATCAAGGAAGTGATGGACCTAATCAATGAGGCTGGATTGCTCAAAACCGTCACTGGCTTCTCCAAGTGTTATGAAGGGCTGGTGAAAGAATTCATTGTGAACATTCCTGATTCCATTACTGATAGGAATAACAAAGAATATATGAAGGTCTTTGTTAGAGGAGAGTGTGTGAAGTTTTCTCCAACTGTTATCAACAGATTTCTGGGATGATCTAATGATGGTGAGAAAGAAATGTCTGCTACAGACAACCAAGTGTGCAAGGCCATCACTGCGAATCAAGTCAAAACATGGACTTCAAAAGGTAAGTTGTCAGCTGGACAACTTAGTGTGAAATATGCCATCCTTCATAGGATTGGGCCTGAAAATTGGGTTCCTACCAACCACACCTCCACCATTGCTGTTGGGCTTGGCAGATTCATTTATGATGTAAGTACCAAGGTTGATTTTGATTTTGGCTTATATACTTTTGAGCAAATTATTAATCACTCTACTTCAAGTTCCATCAAGCTACCTATTGCCTTCCCTTCCCTCATCTATGAAACTATATTGAATCAACACCCTGGGATTCTAAACTCTAATGATGTTGCTAGCAAAAGAGAATCTGTTTTGTCAATTCACTATAAAATTTTTGCTGGGAGACATGTTCCAGATATTTTTCTGACATCTGGTGAAAGGGCCAATGCTTCAAAGGCAAGGATAACTGTTGATCTAAAAGAAACGTGTAGGTAATTAGGGGAAACTATTAATGCTGCTACAACAAGGAAGATCAAGTTGGAATCATTAATTCAATGTGTTGAGGATGATGCTGCCAACATTGATGATGCTAGTGAAGAAGGGAAGGAGTATAAGGATGGTAATGAAGATGTCCCAACTGATGTTAAAGATGTTGGCTCTAGTTCTGCAACTGAAGATGAAGACTAAGCTTGTCGCTTTGTTGTTGGGCTAGTTTTTTGTTTGTTATTTATGTTGTTTGCCTTGGCAAAATAGACTAATTTTATTGCACCTCATGTGCCAATGGGTTTGTAATATTTGTGGGGTCTCTATGCCCTTAACTTGATTGTTCCTAAAACTTTGATCTATGCTATATATCTTAGCTTTTTGTTCTAAAAATTATGGCTAAAAAGGGGAGAAGAGTATTGTATACACTTTGGTATATGGCTAGATGTGCTGGTGTGTATAGCAGGTGTGTAGCTGAAGGTGAAGATGGTGTCTGCTACTCTGATTGGTTTGACAGGATGCTGATCCTTGCTAGTTTGACAGGATGCTGATCCTGCTAGATGATTGTTTGTTCCTTTTTGGGGCTATTGTGCAGCTTGCTGAATGTTGTAGTAGCTTTGTTATTTGTTCGTCTGTATGCTTGGAGTAACAGGTTACTGAAGGCTGTGAAGATTGTGGGCTGCTTTGTGCTATGCTTAGGCTGTTGTGATGTTTGTTGTTTTGTTGAGGGGGAGCCTTGCTTTTACTCTCCTTCTGTGATTTTTTTCTGCTATGTTGTACTACACTTTACTGGTGTTTGTTTTTCTTGTGATTTGTTTTAGCCAAAATTTGCCAAAGGGGGAGTTTGTTAGTTCTTGATTTGCAGGCATTTTGGTAAAATTAGGTGTAATCACAAGATGTCCTACAGGATGTCGTGACATCTGTCTGTCAGGATCAACAGGTTGCTTTGGACTTTTTAACAGGACTTATTTCATGATGTCAAACAAGATGTCTTGACACTCACGGAACAAACATGATGTATGATTATGTTTGTATATTTGTCTGTCCATTTCTTTATGTGCAAGTCTGGTGCACTATTCTGGTATGGAATCTGCGAGGTTTTAGTGGAGTTTTAAAAAGTGTTTCCGATACAGTTATTGTGGACCAGATTTAATTTGATATGGAGTTATTCTCAGAAGATTGATTGAAGATTGGAAGAATGATTTAATTAGATCTGATTGATCAAAACAAATCTGTTGTTATTGATGAAGATTGGAATCTTCTCAAATCCTGCTGTTACTTTTGCCACAGTCCAAGCCCATTCTGCATTGTTATTTAAAGAGGCGAAAACCCTAGCTTGAAGACCATAGAAGCAAGGATTAAAAGTGTTTGCATCTCAAGCCTTCGTGTGTGTTAGTTTTATGAGCCATTCCCTCATTGTTTAATGTGTGAATTGGACTAGGTTGTTAATTGTAAATTGTTCACTCAAAGCTTGTAAGCAAGATTGTATTGCACTTGATTGAAGATTTTAAGCAAGATCAAGTTGTGACTTTGAAGAGTGTCTTCTAAAGTCTTCTTATTGTATTGACTGTTATCACTGCTGTGATTGAGGGGGAGTGAGAGGTGTCTCTTGTCTAGGGGTGTTCTAGGCAGAAGTTGCATGGGTAGAGATTAAGTGAGGAGTTGTAAACTGGGAGTTTAGCTCTGAATTAATTCTACTGGTAGTGAATTTCTTCCCTGGCTTCGTAGCCCTCAGACGTAGGTGTGGTTTCACCGAACTGGGTTAACAATTGTTGTGTCTCTTTACAATTGTTTTTGTTTATCTTTGTTCTTACTATACATATATTTGTGTAAGGAACATCTCCTTCGACATCTAATATTTGATACCAGAATTTCATATATGAATGAATTTTGTTGTTTACCAGTAATGAACTTGTTGTTGTCACAAATGTTTCATGTCTGCTCTTGTTGGTTGTTACCTTCCTAATCTTTGAACTTTACCATGATAAGTAATGCTTTGACTTATGCTGGATATGTTTGGTCTTGTAAGAACCTCTATCACCATCCCCTTTTAGATATTGTAATATCTTCGTTCACCATTGTTTGTAACCATTTGGTTTGATTATGTTTGGGTTTAACCTTGTTCTTTGCTTCATGTTGTTACATGCTTGCCCTAACCTTTCTTGGTTGTTACCATGACTATTATGTCTTCATCATGTTTGAATGAATGCTTATGTGTGCTTTAACTTTGTTAAGTTTCTTCCCCCAAGTGATGGAACTTGTTAGTTCTCATCCAGTTGCCTTGTTATTCCCTTATTCCAAAGGAAAGTCTCTCTATTGACTTCACAGTCATAGATAGCTCATTTACCCCTCCCCTTGACTTGGTTAAGTCATTAGGTCCTTTAACTTAGTTAAGTTAGAACCTATATCCATTAGACTTTGCTTTAAGTCTAAGAGACCTACCCCTTGTTAGGAGTATGCTTCATTAGAACTTTAAGATAGAGTTTGTTAACTTTATGTAAGGATCATTGTCATGATTACTTACTCCCCTTTTGGCTTATTTCAAAGTCAATCCCTTTGAGTGTTTAACTTTAACCTAGAGAGTTATATTAAACTCTATACAAACATTGTTATGTTTTCTCCCCCTTGGAGTCTTAACCACAGTCAAGTATTCCTCAACCTTAGTGAGGTGAACTACGGTCGCTCTAATTCCATCGTAGTAAGGATACATAGGCACAAGATGTGATATCATTACGAGCAAACTTAGAACTACCCTGAGGTCTTTACCTAGAATTTTACCTTAACCTTGATCCCAATGACCCTAACAAACAACTTAGATAACTTAGCATACACACACACAAAAGGTTCTTGTAGAGTTCTACAGATGTCTAGGATGTGAAATACATACCCTAGGCATAACCAACCCTCGGTCCCCAAATCATTAGCATTGTTGTTACATTGCGCAAAAGGTTTTTTCATTCTTTAATCTTTCCTTCAGATAAATCAAAGCTCGATGGTGAATTTCAATGAATTAAGATTAAAGTTAATCAATAGCTTGATATTCGATTTTCACCGCAACAATAGGTACACATCATTCACTTTTCCTTTTTGCTATAATTTGGAAAAGCCATAGATCAAAAAACTAGAGCAATACTTCCAAGCAAGGATCAGAAAAGAAAAAATAGCAACCAACAACTTCTTATGAACACTATATAAAAGCAACGTCCTTTCTTGAATCTCCACATATAACCATCTCCCTCTAATTTTCTAAAAATAGTTAAGCGGTAACAAAAATATCCAGCCCAGAATGGGAACATGTACCACAAAGTTTCAATAGCGGCAAGTTTGTTCTTCAGACAAAAAAATGTCAACCATAATATCTAGCACAATGTGTATGACAATGTACTTATGTAGTTGCAACACCAAGTTAGGTTGAAAAATCTTCAACATTTATACATCAAATACATATTAGTTTCATCAACAAGTATACAGATATTGGACACAATGTCTTTCTCATCTTTCCCAAGATTCAGTATGTTACTCAAAGTCTAAACACTTGGGGCAACATGAATGTCATATGCTAAATTTACCCTAATTTTTTTCTTTTCATCTAAATCTGCATGACATAAGCTTTCCATTTTATCATGCATTCCAAGCAGCAAAAGTATCAAAGAATATGCATGGTGGTCGCTATAAATAGAAAATTGAGCAAGATAAGCTTAAACTAGCTCATAGAACATATCATAGGCACACATCATACACTCTTCGTCTTTGCCATAATTTGGAAAGGCATAGATCAAAAAACTAGAGCAATACTTTCAAGTAAGGATCAGAAAAGAAAAAATAGCAACCAAAAACTTCTTATGAACACTATATAGAAGCAACGTCGTTTCTTGAATCTCCACATATCACCATCTCCCTCTAATTTTCTAAAAATAGGCAAGCGGTAACAAATATATCCAGCCCAGAATGGGAACATGAATTATATAACAAGAACACAGGAACGCATACCACAAAATTTCAATAGCAGCAAGTTTGTTCTTCATACTGACAAATGTCAAACCTTATGTCTGGCGCGACGTGTATGACAATGTACTTATGTAGCCGCAACACCAAGTTAGGGTGAAATGTCTTTAACATTTATCCATACAAAATAGATTAATTTCATCAACTAGTGAACATATGTTGGACACAATGTCTGCCTCATCTTTCCCAAGATTCAGTATGTTACTCAATGTCAAAACACTAATGGTAACATGAGTGTCATACCCTAAATTTTCCTTAATTTTTATTCTTTTCATCTAGATCAACATGACATAAGCATTTCATTTTGTCATACATTCCAAGCAGCAAACATTTCTAAGATCATTCAAGGTGGCTGCTATAATTAGAATATTGAATAAGATAAGCTCAAACCAGCTCATATACACATATCTTAGACACACATCATTCACTCTTCCTTTTTGCCATAATTTGGATAAGGCATAAATCAAAAAACTAGAGCAATACTTCCAAGCAAGGATCAGAAAAGAAAAAAAAGCAACCAACAACTTCTTATGAACATTATATAAAAGCAACGTCCTTTCTTGAATCTCCACATATCACCATCTCCCTCTAATTTTCTAAAAATAGGTAAGCGGTAACAAAAATATCCAGCCCAGAATGGGAACATGTACTAGATGACAAAAACACAGTAACACGTACCACAGAGTTTCAATAGCGGCAAGTTTGTTCTTCAGACGAAAAAATGTCAAACATAATGTCTAGCATAATGTGTATGACAATATACTTATGTAGTCGCAACACCAAGTTAGGTTGAAAAATCTTCAACATAAATACATCAAATACAGATTAGTTTCATCAACAAGTATACAGATATTGGACACAATGTCTTTCTCATCTTTCCTAAGATTCAGTATGTTACTCAAAGTCTAAACACTTGTGGCAACATGAATGTCATACCCTAAATTTACCCTAATTTTTTTCTTTTCATCTAAATAAGCATGACATGAGCTTTCCATTTTATCATGCATTCCAAGCAGAAAAAAGAATCAAAGAATATGCATGGTGGTTGCTATAAATAGAAAATTGATCAAGATAAGCTTAAACCAGCTCCTAGAACATATCATAGGCATACATCATTCACTCTTCCTTTTTGCCATAATTTGGAAAGGCATAGATAAAAAAAACTAGAGCAATACTTCCAAGCAAGGACCAGAAAAGAAAAAATAGCACCAACAACTTCTTATAAACACTATATAGAAGCAATGTCGTTTCTTGAATCTCCGCATATCACCATCTCCCTCTAATTTTCTAAAACTAGGCAAGTGGTATCAAATATATCCAGCCCAGAATGGGAACATGAATTAGATAACAAGAACACAGGAACACATACCACAAAATTTCAATAGCGGTAAGTTTGTTCTTCAGACTGACAAATGTCAAACCTTATGTCTGGCATGACGTGTATGACAATGTACTTATGTAGTCGCAACACCAAGTTAGGATGTAATGTCTTTAACATTTATCCATACAAAATAGATTAATTTCATCAACTAGTGAACATATGTTGGAAACAATGCCTGCCTCATCTTTCCCAAGATTCAGTATGTTACTTGTAATACCCCAAATTTTACCCTCAGATTAGTCGATTCATGTCACGGATCATGTCATTTTTGCATCAGCTAACTACTAACGGGTTACGCAGTCTGTTTATTTTGCAGGAATCACATCTGGCGCGCTTTAACTGTTGAATGGCGAAACGGTCATTTATTCATATTTGTTGACATTTTAGAAGGCAGCATCCTCGCCGAGAATTCTTTGAATAAATAGGATCTCCATTGCCGAGTGTCCTTATTTTATTTGAGGATGAACATAATTTTGCAGTGATGTTGGCATCAGGGATCTCCAAGATACAGTAAATTTATTCAAAAGCCACGACTTTGTTGTTAGTGAGTTTCAGGGCCGTTGTTTAATCATGTGGGGCTGATTATATTGAGATACTAATTTGGTTTGGGTTAAATAGGTGCAAGCAATCACTCGATTGAATTTACTTCACAGACGCATTTTTTTTTTCTGTTTCCCCTACTTTCTGCTATTTAAATCTTCGAAAAAAGAAGCAGTGGAATATTGTTTCGACCCGAGTCGGAAGTTACTATGCAGGATTAAATCCTGATTTTTGGGCCGAGTCAGTTCAGGATATTGGATTTAATTAGTAGAGACACCGATTGAATTTTTAGCGTGGAATATAGTTTTGTTTTTGCCGTAAATGGGATTTCTCAGGTTTCGTTTCCGTTTCACGTTGTTCAAAGCCATTTCTGATTCTATTATCAGGTGTGATGTAATTTGGAAAATATTTAATTAGAAGGGAGGATTATATCGGCATGTGTTGGAATGTCAGGATGGATCCGATTTTTTTCCAGTGGATTTATATGGTATTGTGTAAACTTGATCGGGTTTAAATATTAATCATAAGGATTTATTCAGAGACGCTTTATCATTCGGATTTAACCAGTTTTTGGATTCATTCAAGGGACAAGTTAATCAGAAAAGAAATAATTGAAGGAATGCTATTTGAAATAAAAAATAATAATACTATATGTATATGAATTTATTCATGTGTATTTTATTTACAAAAAAGGAAATAATTGTGAATAAAAATATTATTGAATTTCTTATTCATAAATATTTTGTTTACAAATTACAAAAAAGGAAAAATAAATTGAATTACATTTTTATCCTAAAAATTCTAAGGAGATCTTCATTTCTCCAACCGACTTTCCGCCCGAGTTTTCCTTTCGTACCTGCACACAGAAAAATCAAAACTAAGAAGTAGAATGAAAGTTGGAAAGTTATTTTGATACCCTCAGAAAAGTTTCATCATCGGGTGTCGGGAGGGCACGACAAATTGCCTCAACCAAACTCCCTTTTCGACTCCGACCTCGGCTACCGATAGGCAGCCTTCTGTTCTTAGTTTTTGGAAGAGCCGAGAAATAGAGATAAAAAGAAGTTTTGGCCGAGAAAAATTGAATTTGCCGAAAATGGATTTTAAAGCCAAGCGGATTGTAATCTGAATCTGTTCCATCAAGTAAATAACAGATTTTCATCTGAATCTGTTCTATCAAGCAAATATCCAGATTCAAAATGAATCCGAAATCCAAATCCGGATTTGTGAGAGACCAAGTTCAAATCCATCCTATCATGTAAATCCATGGATATAAGAAAAACCAAATCCGGAATTATATGGATGCAAAATCAGTAAACCAAATCTAGCACCGAATCTGCAAGAAGAATCCAAATTTATATCAGAAATTAATCAGACAAGTCCAATATCAGAAATAAACAGATCCACATCACAAATCCGAAATCAAAGCGTCAAAGCAAATCAATAAACGTAAAATCCGGATCCAAAAGCCCAGTAACAACATAACCAAGTCTTTCAGTCAAAACTCAGTTCCGAAAAATCTGCAGAATCCGCATAATAATCTCAACAAGAGTTAGAAATATCCAAGCCCATGAACAAAAATCGTGAATATATAAATCATAGTAAGAGTTCAGAGGGAAATAAGGAACCCTAACGAGGTTACGAAAATGGCGCCGTCAAGGTTTAGAGAAATCCTTTAGGATTTCATCATCAACACCCAAGATCGGAGGCTCAGAAACCATAAGGTTTCATCATTACCGCAGCCTCAGAAGAGGAAAATCGCAAACCCTTACGAACAATAAACGGCGGCACATCCACCATAAGAAGACGGCGCAACCCATTGGATGTTCAGAAATAAAAGCCCTTCATCACTGGCCGGAGAAGAGGGCGAACGCATCATCGGCCGCCGTCCACAATCCGAACACGCATCAACACCACCATCGAGTTTCGTCACCGGCGAACCGAACCACCACCAATAAATTGAGATGTAAGGTCTGATCGAATCTATATGGTTTTTTGTGGTTTTGTTTCAGGTAAGTGTGAGAGGAAGAAGGTAAGAGGCCTTTAGTGGAAGCATGCAAAGCGGAAGAGCTCCAGGGGGACGATATTGGTCGTGCGGCGATATGAAGATGAAGGGGAAATGGATCGTAAAAACACTTCAGTAACTGAACGTGGACGGCTTATCCTTTAATATTCCTTGATTTGTTTTGTTTTTTACTGTAGTTAATATATTAAGGTCTGGTAATTTAATTCTAGTGTTTGAAATTTATTGTAAAACCATTTTTCTTATATTTTAAAATTAAAACACATTCTTTAACGTAAACTAAACCATCTTTTATGCTTAAGATCAAAATCAATCTTTTTGGGTTAAAACATATCAAAAATTGAATTGTTTTTTTTAATTAATATCAATTTCTTTAAGTAGTTTTTAGTATTTAAAATTTTAAAAAAAAATTTTAGCATTTAAAATCAAAATGTCTTTTAGCATTTAAAATTAAAATATTTTTGCATTAAAATTACAACATTTTTTTTCTTAAATAAACACATAAAATTAAAGTACTTTCATCCTGGTGAATTTAAAATCCGAACCTTTGATGTGATTCGTTTCAAGTTTCGTCTAACCCTAGGAGGTTTGTCGTTGCAGCTCCTAAATATTTCACTTGTTCGTTTTTGTTCCATGGATGTAATTTACACGAGGCCATGGTCGCGGTTTATTTTAGTTCGCAATTTTTTTTAGGACTTGTAATTTACGCGAGTGTTTGTCGCGACACTTTCTTTATCGTTCTACTTTCCGCACTTTAATTTCCTTCATATAATAATTTTCCATCTTGCATGTTTTTTTACCGTTAATCATCTTGCATTTCATGTGTCTCCCGGTTTTCTCATACTCGGTTCTCTCGCCTTCCAGTTTCGTCACCCTGAGTTCTCTGCACCAGTACTACACTAGAGCTCAAGCTCGAAAGAGGATGGAAGACCAAACTCGAGAATTTGATCGCGTCGACAATGAACTAGCAGACCTTCGAGGGAATGTAGGGACAATTATAGAGTTGCTCCAGATTATCAATGCAAAGATGGATACTCAACCTACTGTGGTCTCTGAGATTGCCGCTACTGTTGCAGATCCTCCACCGATTGTTACTGTTGAGAATGAATTTCCTTATGGTTTAACACCCGGTTTCGTACCTCCTCCTGTCGTTACATCAGCTCAGCAAGCTACTCCTGTTGCTGCATCAGTTCAACAAGCTGTTCCTGTTATGCAAAATGTTCAGCAAACTGTGCCTTTGGTTTCTGAGCCTCCTAAAGTGGTTCCTACCTTCACACAAGCTAATGTTCATACTCGGGTGCAACCTTATCTCAATGAGCCTGTTTATGAAATTCTGGATGATAATGATGAAGGGTACCAACCACGTGATAGGCTTCGTGAGGATGTTGTTACTATCGATAAAATATTGAGAAAGATGGAAGGGGACCAGATCTTTGGTGCTACCACTAGAGACATCTGTTTGGTTTCCGGTTTAGTTATTCCGCCAAAGTTCAAGACTCCGAACTTTGACTGCTATGAAGGGACTACTTACCCGAAAAGCCATTTGATCATGTACTACCGTAGAATGGCTGCCCACGTGGAAAATGACAAGTTGGTGATTCACTGTTTTCAAGACAGTCTGAAAGGTGCCTCGTCGAAGTGGTATTTGACATTGGACTAATCTCGCATCAAGTCTTTTCAAGATTTGTCTACGCTTTTATTAAGCATTATAAGTACAACATGGACTTGGCTCCTGACAGGAGACAACTTTTGAGTATGACTTAGAAGGATTCTGAGACCTTTAAAGAATATGCTCAGAGATGGAGGGAAATTGCTTCTCAAGTCGAACCTCCGTTGACCGACAAGGAACTAGGTGATTGGTTTGTCGACACTGTTCGTCCTGAATTCTACGAGAGAATGGTGGGTACACTACGCCAGAAATGAGATTTAGCAGCGCACTAAAAGACAGCGCTTTCTTAAAAAGCGCTGCTAAAGAGTCATAAAAAAAGAAAAAAATAGCATACCTAAGACATCGCTTATTAAATAAGCGCTGCTAAAGGGGGGGAGGGGAGGGGGGAATAGGCAGCGCTTTCAAAAGCGCTGCTAAAGGGGTACAAAAAGCGCTGCTAAAGGGGGGGGGGTCAAAGAAAGCGCTTCAAAAAAGCGCTGCTAAAGGGGGGTCCTTAGGCATACCTATAGCAGCGCTTTCAAAAGCGCTGCTAAAGGGGTACAAAAAGCGCTACTAAAGGGGGGTCAAAGAAAGCGCTTCAAAAAAGCGCTGCTAAAGGGGGGTCCTTAGGCAGACCTATAGTAGCGCTTTCAAAAGCGCTGCTAAAGGGGTACAAAAGCGCTACTAAAGGGGGATCCTTAGGCAGACCTATATCAGCGCTTTCAAAAGTGCTGCTAAATGCCATTCAAAAGCGCTGTTATAGGTTTAAGTAGCATAAATTTAAAATATTCCAGTATTTTCGCAGAATCAGAACAGTCTTCTTCTTTCTTCTTTCCACTCGCGAACGCATTCCTCTGTGCCCTATGCATTCCATCGACGCATTCCTCCGTGCCTCCGCCCAACAGCCTATGTCTGTCGCCTTTCCTCCGGTCATTCAATCGTCTCCTCATTCCGCCACCGTCCTTCCATTTTTGACGGTCATCTCCGTCCTCCACCAGCGCATTTCCACCATTTTTAGGTATTTGAAGTTTTTCATTTTCCATTTTCATTGTTCTCATAGTTGAATGCATTATTGGATGCAACTATTTCATCAATACACTTATCTCTGAAAAAAGAACCCAAAAACACTATTACCATGCAGTTCTTGTCTCTGTCACTTATAAACAAAGTGTTGTGTTTTTCATTTCATGGTTAGTGTCACTCTGTTAGTACTAAGAAAGAGGTCATCAAGATTGATGATCTTCATTTGTGCAAAACCAACACAACTTTTTCTGTCAGTACTAAGAAAGTGTTGTGTTTTTGGACTTTCTTTGAACTTTTTTTTAAGGATTATAAATTCTTAAAACAATCATATTACTATTGAAAATTTTTTTAAATATTATAAATTCTTAAAACAATCATATTACTATTGTTATTATTTTTCTACAGGTGCTGATTGGTGAACTCAACAATTTGGAAAGTCTTTGTCTTTTTTGAACCGATTTCCTTTTATTGCGGGTAAGAATATGTCTTTATATTTGTGAAAATGTCATATCTATATAATATTTATGAGTACCTTAGATGTTCATATAGGGTTGTTTCTTGATTTGGTTAGATTTTTTGATCTCTTTCCATATTTGATTAGGATTTGAACTCTATTGCTATAATCACCTCATAATATATCATAACAATGTAATGTCCTATTTTTTAGCATATAATATTCTTTCATTTTTTCCTTCCTTGCCTAAAATGTATAGTTCTCAATGTTTAGTTTTTTGTGAATATGATATGTTATTATAGGTTTATATGTTGAAGGCTTGAGAGATGAAGTGAACATGATTTGTAGTTTCGTTTTGGTGTATATGCTTGGCAAGGTTGAGGGTGGATAGTCACAAAGAGAGTTATTGGCTAGCACATCATGCCAAAAAAAAAGATATTAAAACACCATAAAGAATTTAATTTAATCAATAAAGACATTAATAATTTAAGTGGATTATCTAGTAGTAAGGGTGTCATTTTAAGTTTAAGGATATAATTCAATTTTTATTGCTTTTGTAAAATTACATATTGTCTCATTGAATAAAATTACATATTTCTATCATGCAATACAATTACATATTATGTCATTCAATAAAATTATGTATGTGTTTCTCTTATTTATACATTTCTTATGTATATATTTCTTATTTACATATTTGCATGTCATTCATTTGATACTTTGGTTTTTCTGAATTACAGGTATTATGACAACAATGAGGAAACACCACATGATGGAAATGAAACAACAAAAGACATTGAAGGCGATATCAAAAGAGGAATAACGATTATGAAAAAAATCATCCGTGCGAGAGATAAGGGTGTTAAGTATGATGTGCATTGGAATGAAAGAGATCAATTAGTTGAGCCTAACGGTGCGATGCTGACAAGTTACATTGGAGCACTTGTACGTTCGCAAATTCCGATTACTTGCGATAATTGGAGAATTGAGTTGCTAAAACCGGCTAAAGACAAAATTTGGAGCGAGATACAGGTATGATACTTGATTATTTTTAATTATGTTGACAGTTACATCTTTAAATTAATTATACTAACATGTTATATGTATGTGTATTTGTTTGCAGCGATCTTTTAATATTGATGATTGCAGAAGAAAATATTGTCTTCAATTGGCCGGTAAACGACTGAGGGGATTTAGAGCATTTTTAACGAACAAGTTTCTCAAAGATTCTGATGGAAACTTTGTTGACTCGGAGCGTCCAAAGAAGTACGCTGATCTAATTTCGGAAGAAGAATGGGAGACATTTGTTGCAAAGCGAAGAACCAAAGAATTTTTAGTATGTACAACTTATCATGAATAATGTATAGTATATATACTTCTTCCACAAGAGTTCTGATATGACTTAAACTTGTTTTTTCAGGTTGTGAGTGGCGTTAATCGGCAACGGGCATCAAAACCCGCGTATCCATACAAAAAAGGGTGTTTGGGATATGCACGCTTAGAACAAAAAATAGTAAGTATATATAAATGCTTTAATATGATATAGTTACCAAAATCAGTAAGTATATATAATAGCATATGAATGGTTTATTATCCGTCTTAATGCGCAGATAGAAGAGGAGAAAAGTGACGCGACATCTCTTCCAGACCATGTTGTGTGGAAGGCTGCCCGTGTGGGAAGAGATAGAGTCGTTCAGGAAGAAGTTCAACAAGTGTTTGAACGATGTGTAAGTACAACATTAGTTTTGTTAGTAACTGACCAAAAGTGTATAATATATTTATATATGCTTTTATTTATATTTCAGGAGACTCTATCACAGAGTATAACTCCAGCTGAGGACGAGGATTGCAGGAGCATACTAAGTCGGGTGTTAAATATCCCTAAGTATTCTGGGCATGTGAGGGGTAAGGGATTTGGCGTCACTCCATCACAGCTGTATAAGAAGCCAACGAAAAAAAATCCTACCAATAAAGAAGTGATGGATACGTTGGAGGAATTGAAAGCCCAGATTCCGGAATTACAGAAGGACAAAGAAAGATACATGGCGGAGAGGCGCGGTTCAGAGGGTAAAGATGCTAGTGAAAAAGATAGTATCGATTGTCCGCAGAAGCTTCTAGAGGTAATTGTATATATTACATTGAAATTAATTAATTTAGCATAATTTTCTTAATTGACACATTAATCGGCATCATTATTTGTTTAGGGCATTTCACCTTGTCGGCTATATTTATCGTCACCGACTTATTGCTTGGTTGGCAAGGGAAAGGTGCATAACAATGTGGGAGAATTACTTCACCATAAACCCTCACTCCTGGATATTTAAAAGTATCGATTGATATTGCGTTAGAGGGGGTGCGTTGTTGCCTATACCAGATGAAGTTTCAGACGCAACAGTGGTGGGAGACGCAATAGGAGCGTATGTTGCATGGCCGACAAATCTCATTTACATAGATGATGAGGTATGTTGAACACCATTATGAACCTAGCTAATCTCATATTCAAATGTTCCTCGATTTTCTTATTTTCTTATTTACATTTACATTTTCTTATTTTCTTATTTTCTTATTTACATGATGATCTTAGACTCCTACAAAATCCAAATCAAAAGATGATAGAATTATTGTGCGGGATATCGATTCAGTTGCATCAAAGAAACAGGTACTAATACAGTTACATGGTTATCTTATTATACATTAATTATTGAACTTATATATGACTTTTAGGTTCATGATCAGCAGTTGCAACAAGTCAGCAAGGGTAAGATGCCTGAAACTTCCAAGGTGCCCAACAAAAAAAAGACCGAGTCAAAAAAAGCATCTGTTCCTCGATTTAGGATGTGCCTTGAAACATATATAGGAACAACAGATGTGGTTGAGGGTGGCATCCGTCAAATACCTATGGAGGAAGGTATTTTCGGTTTTGAATATCCCGAAACACTTGCTAAGGAGGATTTTGACCAGGTTTTCCAACATTCTGAATTGGGCATCGGTGTTATGCATTCCTACATCAGGTACTCCGATCCATTTTAATTAAATAATTGAACATTTTAAAATTTTCTCATTTAACTGAATATTCTAATGTTGATTATGTTTTTCTTTTAGGCTCCTGTACGACAAGTTGTTGGTCCCGCATGATTTGACTTCCATATTCACATTCTTATCTGCTAGCTGTATCAACGCACAGGCAATAGAGCACACACCAGATACTGTCAAAGATTACATGGTCCAAAGATTTATGGCCGCGACTACAGAGAAGTTGTTCTTGTTGCCATATAATACTGGCCATGGGTTAGATTTTATTCTAAATTCATTTATTATAATTATTCTATTTTTGCCATTAATCTATATAACATTTCCATCTAAACTGTTGTCTTATTTTATAGTGGACATTGGTTGTTGCTCGCGATTAATCCGATGAAAGAAATAGTGTATTATATAGATTCATTGGATGGCGATACAACAAAATATCCTGATCTAAAGAACATGGTTGATACGTAAGTGATGAGATATATTGTTCTGAATAGTTATATATCTTTATTTATTATGTGACATTGTTCTAAATATGCGTTTATATTATGTTAGAGTTATACAAATATTCAGAGCACAAAGAGATGCAACAGTGCCAAAAAGGAAGGCTAACAACATCAGCTGGAGCAGAGTGGAGGTATATTTTCCCATGTTTGACTGTTATAGTGGTTCTACTTGATAAAACTATTTAAACTATATATACTGATAAATGTTCATTTGTTTTTTCCATTTACAGTGTCCTCGTTAGCGCAATGGGATTGACTGCAGATATTTTGTATTGCGCTTTATGAAGGAAATTATTCTTTCAGGTCAAATAGAGATTCCAATCCTGGTATGGATCAATTCATAAGTTATATGATTTATTTTGATAATTAACCGATACTTCATCTGAGTAATTAGTTTTAAAATTAAATCGTGCATGTTCTGTTATATTATGTAGTACTTTGATGAATACAAGTGCGGTACTTACTCGAAAGAAAGATTGGAAGAAATTAAGGAGGACTGGTGTCAATTTATTCTTGAGTTGAAAATTGTATAATGTATCTATTTGTAAAGTTATCGGATTTGTAATTATATGTAAATTGAATGTATTTGTGATAATTGGAGGATTGAATGTATTTTGTGATGTTGTAATATAATTAAGCAGGTTTATGTGTATTAAAATGGTTATGGGCAAAGTGATGAATACACATAAATAAGGCCAAAGTAATTGTTATATATAAGGCCAAACTGTTGAATTAAAGGCCTGAATTATAAGCAGGGAATGTAATTGTTATAAGCAGGTTTATCGAAAAATATATAAAAAATGTGATTATTTAAAAAAAAAAACTTTAAAATCGTGAAGAATAGACAGCGCTTTTAAAAAAAGTGCAAAGAGAGGCCAAAAAAGTGCTGCTATAGGTTGGAAAAGGGGGTGGTCTATGAAAGCGCTTTAAAAAGCGCTGCTAAAGGGGTCTAAGACAGCGCTTTTAAAAGCGCTGCTAAAGGGGGAGGGAAAAGCGCTGCTATAGGGTTGAAAAAGCGCTGCTAAAAAGCGTTGCTGAAGGGAGGGGAAGGGGGAATAGGCAGCGCTTTTAAAGCGCTGCTAAAGGGGGGAGGGAAAAGCGCTGCTATAGGGTTGAAAAAGCGCTGCTAAAAGCGTTGCTGAAGGGAGGAGAATGGGGAATAGGCAGCGCTTTTAAAGCGCTGCTATAGGGTGAAAAAAGTGCTGCTAAAAGCGTTGCTGAAGGGATCCTTTAGCAGCGCATTTTCTTTAAAAAAAGCGTTGCCTTTACCTTTAGCAGCGCCACTTTTGGCAGCGCTTTTAAGCACTGCGAAAGGCCAAAAAAAGTGCTGCTAAAGGTCTTTTTTGGCATAGTGGTAGTGTAACCACAAATTTTGCTGACATTGTTGCTGTTGGAGTAAAGGTTGAATTGGCTATGAAAAGTGGAAAAATGTCTAGTGGTTCTAGCAATTCAAGTTCGAAGGACCAAGCTAAGAAGCCTTCTTTCAATCCTCAGAAAAAGAAAGGAGAGACTCATGCTGTATCTTTAGGTAGGAGGAGGGAGCGACAGTATCAATATCCGCCGTAGTATATTCAGCCACAGGGTTACCCGGCTCAGTATGTTCCGCCTCCATATATAGTTGTTGTTGCACCATCTTTTAGTCAACAAGCTCCTGCTTATCAGCCTATGCAGCAGGCTCCAGTTTATCCACCTCCGGTTTATCAACAATCTCGGCCTAACTATCAGCAAGCGTCCAACGCTCCGGCAAATCAACAATCGAGGAATCAGGCACCTCGGCAGAATGCTCCAAGGAGACTATACAAGACTTGTCCGCCGATTCCAATGACGTTCACCGAGTTGTATCCTTACTTAGTGCAACGAGGTTTGGTCACTACTCGAGCTTTGGGACTGCCTCCAAATCCTTTTCCATCCAACTACAACGCCGCCGCTCATTGTTTATTTCATGAGGGTGCGCCCGGTCACGATTTGGAGAACTGTTATGCTTTGAAAAACCTTGTGAGGGATCTGATGGAAAAGTAGATTTTTTCGTTCAACGATCCTCCGCCCAATGTCAAAAGTAACCCTTTGCCTGACCATGGGGCTGTTAATGCCATTGATACTTCGTTTGAAGAGAATTTTGTCCTTGATGTAGCTCAGATTAAGACTCCGCTCAAGGCATTCCATTCAAAGTTGTTTGAAGCAGGCCTAGTATCTGTCTCCCATATCGGTTGTACGAGCTGTGAAGGATGTGATAAAGGTTGTGCTATGGTTCGAAAAGACGTACAGAGATTGATTGATGATGGTTTCCTGCAAGTAGTTAACCAAGCGAAAGAAATAGCTGCAATTGAGCCTACCTTCAATATGCCCAAACCAAGGGGTAGGAGGCCAGTGTTTAATCTGCCAGCACCGAATTCTGTCATGCCAGTGTTCAGTATACCGACTCCTGTCACTCCAACAGTGGACCAGCCTAAACCGTTGATTATCCAAAAGCCAAGTCCTTTTCCATTCAGTGATCCCAAAGAAGTACCTTGGAAGTATGATGTAACTGCGATTGACAAAGAATCTGGGAAGGTCATTCCAAGAGAAGAAGTGAAGATTGATGGTGAAAGTGTGACTAATATAGCTGGGGCAAGCAGGATGGCCCACAGTGGTCGCGTGTACACTCCCCGTTTTGATGAGGCTCCACCTAAAGAGACAACTAGTAACACTGCTGTGCCTGCCAGAGATAAAAATAAAGAGGTAGCCAATAATGATGAAGATGCTGAATTCTTAAGGATCATCAGGAAAAGCGACTACAAAGTTATTGATCAGCTTCATCAGACTCCTTTAAAGATCTCTATTCTATCTCTGTTATTGAATTCACCCGCTCATAGAACTGCTTTGCAGAAAGTATTGACGCAAGCTCATGTTGCTCAAGATATTACTACTGGTCAATTTGATAGTGTGATCGCCAATATTACCGCCTGTAATACTCTCAGCTTTAGCAATGAAGAGCTACTGAAAGAAGGTCCAAATCACAACCGTGCGTTGCACATATCAGTGAAATGTCAAGAGGATAACTTAGCCAGGGTACTTGTGGATACCGGTTCATCTTTGAACGTCCTACCCAAGATAGTCCTTAGCAAGTTGGCCTATAAAGAGACTATGGTGAAGTCTACGTCGTTGATTGTCAAGGATTTTGATGGTTCTCATAGAGCTGTGATTGGAGAAGTGGAACTTCCGATTCTGATTGGTCCGCATGTTTTCAATATCACTTTCCAAGTCATGGATATCAATCCCAATTACAGTTGTTTGCTTGGAAGACCTTGGATCCATGCCGTTGGGGCAGTAACTTCTACCTTGCACCAGAAGATGAAGTTCGTGGTTGATGACAAGTTGGTGATCATACATGGTAAGGAGGATTTAATGGTTAGCAACTTATCATCGTTCCGATATATTGAGGCTGATGAAGACGCTTTGGAAACTTCATTCCAAGCACTCAAAATTGCTAATGTCGTTTTAGTGGAAGTCGAAGAAATTGCAGGAGTCCAGAGTAATCCATCTTTTGCATCGTTGAAGAGTACCAGATCAACGATTGACAGGGGAATTCCTAAAGGTTGGGGACAAGTAATCAATATTAAGACGAAGACTGACCGCTACGGGTTGGGTTACAGACCAACTCAGGAGAAAGTGTCTGCATCTATCAAAGGGCGTCCGAAGGTTTTTCAAGAAGTGTTTGTCCGTGGAGGTTTTCAAGTTAATGCCATCAGTAATGATGACGAAGATGAAGACCTGAGCAACCTAGTGTTCAAGAGTGATTCAGCTTTGAGCAACTGGGAGGCTATAGAGATTCCAGTCATTTTTCCATTGTCAAAGTAATTTAATTTTTCATATGTGTTTTCACATCCATAGCTCTGCCCAAGGCTATTGGATCGCTTTGTAGGGCCACCTTTCATTTCAAACAATTATTAATAAATGCATTTTGTTCCCGTTCCTTCTTGTTTTCATTAGCGTTTTTTCGTTTTCACCTTTTTAAAATGAAATTGGCAATCTTTTTCAAAAAAAACTACAAACTAAAAGCATTTTCATTTTCTCTCGCATTTTCATTGAACATTTAATAAAAATAAGCCTTTCAACATGCAGTGACATTACAACCCTAGTTGAATCCGATGACTCTATTGTCTCTCCTGATTGCGATTCACCCATTTACCAAGCTGAAGATGAGGGTGAAGAAGATTCTGAAGTACCCGCGGAACTAATAAGATTGGTTGAGTACGAGTACGCAGAGCTTCAACCGCACAAGGAGCAGGTAGATTTGATTAATCTCAGCACAGATGAAGACAAGAAAGAGGTCAAGATTGGTGCAGTACTTGGGGCAGAGGTCAAGCAGAGATTGGTCAAGCTGTTGAAGGATTATGTTGACGTGTTCACATGGTCGTATCAAGACATGCCCGGTTTATACACAAATATTGTAGTTCACAAGTTGCCTCTTAAGCCAGACTGTCCGCCTGTCAAGCAGAAACTTCGAAGAACGCGACCTGACATGGCTTTGAAGATTCGAGATGAGGTTAAGAAACAGTTGGATGCAGGTTTTCTTGCGGTTGCGAAGTATCCGGATTGGGTTGCCAACATTGTTCTCGTGCCTAAAAAGGACGGTAAGGTCAGAATGTGTGTAGATTACAGAGATCTGAACAAGGCTAGTCCAAAAGATGATTTCCCTTTGCCTCATATTGACACACTTGTCGACAATACAGCTAGCTTTGCATTTTTCTCATTCATGGATGGTTTCTCAGGTTATAATCAGATCAAGATGGATCCGGCCGACAGAGAAAAGACTACATTCATCACTCCTTAGGGGACCTTCTGTTATAAAGTTATGCCCCTCGGTTTGAAGAACGCAGGGGCAACCTATTAACATGCTATGACGACTCTCTTTCATGACATGATGCACAAAGAGATCGAAGTATATGTGGATGATATGATTGCCAAATCTCATAACGAAGAGGAACATTTGGTTCATCTGTTGAAACTGTTTGAACGACTCCAGAAATATCAGTTGAAACTAAATCGCGCCAAGTGTACTTTCGGTGTCAGATCTGGAAAGCTACTTGGTTTCATCATCAGCCAACGAGGAATCGAGGTAGACCCTGATAAAGTCCGAGCCATTCAAGACATGCCGGCTCCGCAGACCGAAACCCAAGTCAGAGGTTTTCTTGGACGTTTGAACTAAATCTCTAGGTTTATATCTAACCTAACTGCTACTTGTGAGCCAATATTTAAGTTGCTTTGCAAAGGTCAGACTGTTGATTGGAATCCGGATTGTCAGTGTGCGTTTGAAAAGATTAAGGATTATTTGCAAGAACCTCCTATCTTGATCCCCCTTGTTCTTGGAAGACCACTCTTCATGTATCTTACTGTTCTGGAGAAGTCTATGGGCTGTGTACTTGGGCAACACGATGAGACCGGACGAAAGGAACATGCCATATACTATCTAAGCAAGAAGTTTACTGATTGCGAGAACCGATACTCACTTTTGGAGAAGACTTGTTGTGCGCTAGCATGGGCTGCTAGGTGTCTTAGGCAATACATGATATGTCATACCACCTTGTTGATTTCGAAGATGGATCCAATAAAGTACATCTTTGAAAAGCCTGCTCAGACAGGGAGACTGGCTCGTTGGCACATGTTGTTATCAGAATATGACATCCAGTATGTACCTCAGAAAGCTATCAAAGGAAGTATCTTGTCAGATTATCTTGCAAACCAACCGGTCGAAGATTACGAGCCTCTCAAGTTTGACTTTCCAGACGAAGACATTATGTGGGTAAACGATTTCGAAGAGCCAGAGCCAGAGCCCGAGGATGGTCCCGAACCGGGTCTCTGGTGGAAGATGATGTTTGATGGTTCCTCCAATTACAGTGGGCATGGCATAAGCGTTGTTTTGATGAATCCAAAAGGTGGTTATACCCCATTTATAGCAAGGTTAGAGTTTGAATGCACAAACAATGTCGCCGAATATGAAGCATTCATCCTTGGCCTTGAAGCAGCTATTGACCTCCGGATCAAACTTCTTGAAGTAAGCGGAGATTCAACTTTGGTTATATATCAAGTGAAAGGTGAATGGAAAGGTGAATGGGAAACCAAGAATGAGAAGTTAGTCCCTTACAAGCCTACATTGTGGAGTTGATTAAATACTCCAATAAGATCAAGTTCGAACATGTTCCAAGGTCTGAGAATCATATTGCTGACGCCTTAGCCATGCTAGCATCCATGTGAAAGGTCAAATTTGTCAATGAAGCGCCATTCGTTCTAATCGAACGTAGAATTGAACCCGCTTACTGTTTGGTGATTGAAGAAGATGAAACTGATGAAAAGCCTTGGTTCCATGACATCAAGAATTATTTGCTCACGCAAGAGTATCCAACAGATGCTTCTTATCTTGACAAAAGGACTTTGAGAAGACTGGCATCCAAGTTCTTCATCAGCAATGACGTACTATACAAACGAAACCACGACATGGTTCTGCTTAGATGTGTTGATAAACGTGAAGCAGACATGTTAATCCAGGAGATTCATGAAGGGACGTTCGGAACTCATGCCAACGGTTATGCCATGTCCAAGAAACTCTTGAGGGCTGGGTACTACTAGTTAACTATGGAATCAGATTGCATATGATACGCTAGGAAATGTCACAAGTGCCAGGTTTATGCCGACAAAATGCATGTACCTCCGGCACCGTTGAACGTTTTGACTTCACTGTGGCCTTTCTCAATGTGGGGCATTGACATGATTGGGGCAATTGAGCCGAAAGCTTCTAACGGTCATCGGTTCATTCTAGTTGCTATTGATTACTTCACCAAATGGGTAGAAGTCGCGTCTTATGCCAACGTGACCAAGCAACCTGTTGCTCGATTCTTTAAGAGAGAAATTATCTGCCGCTACGAAATTCCGAGCCGAATCATAACCGACAATGGTACCAATCTAAATAACAAGACTATGAAAGAGTTGTGTGACAGCTTCAAGATCACGCACCATAATTCATCTCCTTACCGTCCTAAGATGAATGGAGCCGTGGAAGCTACGAACAAAAATATTAAGAATATCCTGCAAAAGATGGTCAAGACTTACAAGGATTGGCATCAAATGTTAACGTACGCTTTGCATGGATACAGAACTACAGTCCGAACTTCAACAGGAGCAACCCCTTTCTAATTAGTATATGGAATGGACGTCGTCCTCCCTGTTGAAGTTGAGCTACCTTCCTTAAGGGTATTGAGGGAAGCCAATTTAGATGAAGCTGAGTGGGTTCAAGACAGATTCGACCAGCTGAACCTCATCGATGAGAAGCGTTTGACAACTATGTGCCATGGTCAGCTATACCATAAATGGATGAAGAGAGCCTTCGACAAGAAAGTCTGAATTCGTGAGTTTCAAAAAGGAGAACTTGTACTCAAGAAGATCTTGCCAGTTCACAAAGACATGTGTGGGAAATGGATGCCCAATTACGACGGCCCATTCGTTGTTAAGACAGTCTTCTCTAGAGAATTGCTAATTCTTACAACAATGGATGGAGAAGAGCTCGCACATCCTGTGAATTCCGATGCAGTCTAAAAATATTATGCCTAAAGAAAAATAATAATAAAAAAAATAATATGGCTCGCTAAGTTGAAAACCCGAAAGGGCGGCTTAGGCAAAAATGAGTGTCCCGGTGGATTGAAAACCTAAAAGGGTGGTCCAGGCAAAAGTTAGAGACAAAGGCATTTCACTGCATCGGACGACATCGAGCATTGCAGATGCATTTACAGAAATCCATTTTCAAATCCCATCGCTCTCTTCAGAAGCAAGGTTGTGGGTAGTCTTAGTCGTTAGGGTCAGTAGGTCGGTAGATTCAATATAACCTTTCCCATATTGTCAATTTCAAATTTTAATTTCCCATGGAGCTATGCCCTTAGCAAGCTACCATTCTTCAATAAAATTTACCTTTTGCTAATTTAATTTCCTTGTTCACATTATCTCCATTTTATCTTGTTATGCAATTTGCTTTTGTTAATAAAATTTGAACGTGAAAAATGTTTTCAAAAATTTTAAAATTATTTTCTCGAAGATACACTTGGAAATGAAAGTTACTTTGACTCATGGAAATCTATAAAGGATCTCTTCGCTCCCCAGTAAATCTCATCGTTGCAGAATCTACATCTTAACCATTGCCTCAACACAGTCCCCAGAGAGACTTTAAGCCGACACAGTCCCGGACGAGACTTTAAGCTGACAACACTTTGGATTAATCCGGTAATCTCCAGTAATTTTCTAGACTACAGAGATTGTTCCCAGTGATAGTCCCCAGCGAGACTTTAAGCTGACCACACTTTTGGGATCCATCCGATAAAACTCCAATGACTCTCAAGACTACAGGGATATTCTCAGTATCCTCCAAGTGATATATGTTTTGGAATATTCCCCAGGCGATTGCCATATTCTCCCAAGAAGTCAAGATACTGTCCTCAGGAATGTCTGTTGATTTCTCCCCAGTGAGTTTGATGAACTCTCCTCAATGAAGTTTTGATACCTTTTATCCCCAGCTGGATGTACCTTTTCCCCAGGAAGTCGAGGTATTATTTCCAGGAAGTTGCTATACTATCTCCATGAAGCTGCCTAGCTTCACATCTTCCTCATGAAGCGGATATTTATTTTATCCCGGAAGTCTCTGATCCAAGAGTTCTTGGGCTGATTATGGTTCATGATAGTAATCCCTCCCATGAAGCCATGACATTGTATCCTCATGCAGAGATCAAGGATCCCCAGTTGAAGTCATGATATCGTACTCTCCAGTGAAGTCGTATCATATCCCCATATGGAGGTCATGATATTTTTCTCCCCAGGGAAGTTAGAATTTTGAAGCAAGATTTGGTTCTACCATCGACTCTTCTTATCCCTCAATAGATGTACTGTTGCAAAGGTCGCCGGGTATTCCTGTCGAGATGTTTATTTCATCTCATGTTTCCTCCTCTCGTCTGTCTTGTCAGCATATGCATGAGCCCAAGCATTGCATACTCATTGCATGACATTTTCATACACATTAGTATGCACTTTGGCATACGCATTAGCATCTACATCGTTTTGCTATCTGTGTCATCCTTTGCCGTTACCAACGAGTAATTGGGTTTTTCCGCTCTCTCCAAGTAGATCGTCAGCCCAAAGCATAAAATACCTATTGTTTCCAGTTTCCCCACAGAGTTCAACCCTCGTGGACGGTGGGTATTTCCGTTACTTTTCCGTGCTAGGATAAGATAATCCCCATTTGAGTTCATTCCCTCAATGGAGTCTTTTTTGACAGTGTCTTTCTAGCTCGATTCTAGAATGAGCTACGGTCCTGTCTGTCGCCGAGCTGACCCAGACGTGCATTTATTTTGCACTATCTTTCAAGAAGAACATTTTATAGCCTACCACTACATTTTACAAACGAGCAGTATGCAGCGGTTCTTGCCTGAGAAATGTACCCTATCTTTACGATGACTAGCAACAGTTCCCAGCCGAGGAGTGTATCACCTACATCAAACCTTAAGACGTTGAGTTGTTGTACTCATGCTTGTGCGTCCCGCCGTGGACATATCATTTAAACCTTAAGAAGTTGAGTTGTTATACTCATGCTTGTGCGTCCCGCCGTGGACATATCATTTAAACCTTGAGACGTTGAGTCGCCGCACTCATGCTTGAGCGTCCCGCAGTGGACATATATTTCCCTAAACTTTAAGACGTTGAGTCTCCATACTCATACTTAGGCTTCCCGCCGTGGACCATTTTACCCTTTAGTAAAAGAAGGAGCTTAATCATATTCAAGAGAGTGTGAATCTTGAAGTACGAAGAAGTTCATTTTACCCTTTAGTAAAAGAGGGAGTTGAATCATGTTCAGGGCGCCGACCATGAGGTATGAGGAAGTTCGTTTTATTCTTTAGTAAAAGAAGAATCTGAATCATATTTCGGGCGCCGACCTTGAATATGAAGAGGTTTATGTATCCGATGAGTGAAAATCCCTCCAGTGGAGCTCATCAATCAATTTTTCATCTATTATCCCTGGATAAGAAACAATCTCTTTATCTGAGAGCTTATCCGGTTTGGCATATAAATCCCTTCCAACAATAAGTGGCAGTTCTCTCGAAGAAGAAGCTTATCAGGGCATGTCCCATTAAAGTCCATTTATTTTGGCATACAACGGTTTTACCCTGTATTTTTTCACAGATTCCTAAAATTCCGTTTGATCCTGTCACGAGGGAGAGTTTCCAGAAGCTCGTATGTTATTCATCGCCCAATGCTCCGTCATTCTGTTAAATCGAACCTACGGTCGTGCAGATCCAGTTTTACTATTATCATAGAGTACCAACCGGTCACGCCTGAACCTGTTGAACATCTACTCTTAGATTTTCCCCATTGGAGATTTTCTTTTTCTAAAAGTGACAATTGGTCGTGCTAGCGCCAGTTGGCCATCATTTTAGAATTCCCCAGTGTCG
The DNA here is from genome assembly GCA_963859935.3 of Lathyrus sativus. Lineage (NCBI taxonomy): Eukaryota > Viridiplantae > Streptophyta > Magnoliopsida > Fabales > Fabaceae > Lathyrus > Lathyrus sativus. The sequence continues at coordinate 285,730,951 of OZ012736.1, read as the reverse complement.
TGCTGTCACCGAGTGCGTCGTATTCCCTAGTGTGTATCTGTCGCGTCTGTCCCCTATGTCGTCGCGTCGTCTGCGTCCTCGCGTTTATCATTTCCATCATACACATCATACTAGATTCATGGCATTGTCAGCATTATAGTACGTCTCATTTTGTCCATAGCATTGCATATCACCGCATCTAAGGGCAAAATTTTTGGTTATCTATATTTAAATCCCTTTCACCATGATTTCTCGAGCCTACCTCTCTCAAATCATTCGGTGAAGCTATTTAAATAGGGGAAACTGTAATACCCCAAATTTTACCCTCAAATTAGTCAATTCACGTCACGGGTCATGTCATTTTTGCATCAGCTAACTACTAACGGGTTACGCAGTCTGTTTATTTTGCAGGAATCACATCTGGCGCGCTTTAACTGTTGAAGGGTGAAACGGTCATTTATTCATATTTGTTGACATTTTAGAAGGCAGAATCCTCGCCGAGAATTCTTTGAATAAATAGGATCTCCATTGCCGAGTGTCCTTATTTTATTTGAGGATGAACAGAATTTTGCAGTGATGTTGGCATCAGGGATCTCCAAGATACAGTAAATTTATTCAAAAGCCACGACTTTGTTGTCAGTGAGTTTCAGGGCCGTTGTTTAATCATGTGGGGATGATTATATTGAGATATTAATTTGGTTTGGGTTAAATAGGTGCAAGCAATCACTCGGTTGAATTTACTTCACAGGCGCATTTTTTTTTATGTTTCCCCTGCTTTCTGCTATTTAAATCTTCAAAAAAAGAAGCAGTGGAATATTGTTCCGACCCGAGTCGGAAGTTACTATGCAGGATTAAATCATGATTTTTGGGCCGAGTCAGTTCAGGATATTGGATTTAATTAGCAGAGACACCGATTGATTTTTTAGCATGGAGTAGAGTTCTGTTTTTGCCGTAAATGGGATTTATTTGGTTTCGTTCCCGTTTCACGTTGTTCAAAGCCATTTCTGATTCTATTATCAGGCGTGATGTAATTTGGAAAATATTGAAGGATTATATCGGCATGTGTTAGAATATCAGGATGGATCCGATTTTTTTTCAGTGGATTTATATGGTATTGTGTAAGCTTGACCGGGTTTAAATATTAGTCATAAGGATTTATTCAGAGACGCTTTATCATTCGGATTTAACCAGATTTTTGGATTCATTCAAGGGACAAGTTAATCAGAAAAGAAATAATTGAAGGAATGCTATTTGAAAGAAAAATAATATATATATATATATATATATATATATATATATATATATATATATATATATATATATATATATATATATATATATATATATATATATATATATATATATATATATATATATATATATATATATATATATATATATATATATATATATATATATATATATATATATATATATATATATATATATATATATATATATATATATATATATATATATATATATATATATATATATATATATATATATATATATATATATATATATATATATATATATATATATATATATATATATATATATATATATATATATATATATATATATATATATATATATATATATATATATATATATATATATATATATATATATATATATATATATATATATATATATATATATATATATATATATATATATATATATATATATATATATATATATATATATATATATATATATATATATATATATATATATATATATATATATATATATATATATATATATATATATATATATATATATATATATATATATATATATATATATATATATATATATATATATATATATATATATATATATATATATATATATATATATATATATATATATATATATATATATATATATATATATATATATATATATATATATATATATATATATATATATATATATATATATATATATATATATATATATATATATATATATATATATATATATATATATATATATATATATATATATATATATATATATATATATATATATATATATATATATATATATATATATATATATATATATATATATATATGAATTTATTCATGTGTATTTTATTTACAAAAAAGGAAATAATTGTGAATAAAAATATTATTGAATTTCTTATTCATAAATATTTTGTTTACAAATTACAAAAAAGGAAAATAAATTGAATTACATTTTTATCCTAAAAATTCTAAGGAGATCTTCATTTCTCCAACCGACTTTCTGCCCGAGTTTTCCTTTCGTACCTGCACACAGAAAAATCAAAACAAAGAAGCAGAATGAAAGTTGGAAAGTTATTTTTATACCCTCAGAAAAGTTTTATCACCGGGTGTCGGGAGGGCACGACAAATTGCCGCAACCAAACTCCCTTTTTCGATTTCGACCTCAGCTACTGATAGGTAGCCTTCTGTTCTTAGTTTTTGGGACAGCCGAGAAAGAGAGATAAAAAGAAGTTTTGGCCGAGAAAAATTGAATTTGCCGAAAATAGATTTTAAAGCCAAACAGATTGTAATCCGAATCTATTCCATCAAGTAAATAACAGATATTCATCCGAATATGTTCTATCAAGTAAATATCCAGATTCAAAATGAATCTGAAATCCAAATCCGGATTTGTGAGAGACCAAGTTCAAATCCAGCCTATCATGTAAATCCATGGATATAAGAAAAACCAAATCCGGAATTATATGGATCCAAAATCAGTAAACCAAATCCAGCACCGAATCTGCAAGAAGAATCCAAATTTATATCAGAAATTAATCAGACAAGTCCAATATCAGAAATAAACAGATCCACATCACAAATCCGAAATCAAAGCGTCAAAGCAAATCAATAAACGTAAAATCCGAATCCAAAAGCCCAGTAACAACATAGCCAAGCCGTTCAGTCAAAACTCAGTTTTGAAAAATCTGCAGAATCCGCATAATAATCTCAACAAGAGTTAGAAGTATCCAAGCCCATGAACAAAAATCGTGAATATATAAATCATAGTAAGAGTTCAGATGGAAAAAAGGAACCCTAACGAGGTTATGAAAACGGCGCCGTCAAGGTTTAGAGAAATCCTTTAGAATTTCATCATCAACACCCAAGATCGGAGGCTTAGAAATCATAAGGTTTCATCATTACCGCAGCCTCAAAAGAGGAAAATCGCAAACCCTTACGAACAATAAACGGTGGCACATCCACCATAAGAAGACGGCGCAACCCATTGGAGGTTCAGAAATAAAAGCCCTTCATCACTGGCCGGAGAATAGGGAGAACGCATCATCGGCCGCCGTCCGTAATCCGAACACGCATCAACACCACCATCGAGTTTCGTCGCCGGTGAACCGAACCACCATCAATAAATTGAGATGTAAGGTCTGATCAAATCTATATGGTTTTTTGTGGTCCTGTTTCAGGTAAGTGTGAGAGGAAGAAGGTAAGAGGCCTTTAGTGGAAGCATGCAAAGCGGAAGAGATCCAGGGGGGACCATATTGGCCGTGCGGCAATATGAAGATGAAGGGGAAATGGATCGTAAAAACACTTCAGTAACTTAACGTGGACGGCTTATCCTTTAATATTCCTTGATTTGTTTTGTTTTTTACTGTAGTTAATATATTAAGGTCTGGTAATTTAATTCTAGTGTTTGAAATTTATTGTAAAACCATTTTTCTTATATTTTAAAATTAAAACACATTCTTTAACTTAAACTAAACCATCTTTTATGTTTAAGATCAAAATCAATCTTTTTGGGTTAAAACATATCAAAAATTGAATTGTTTTTTTTTAATTAATATCAATTTCTTTAAGTAGTTTTTAGTATCTAAAATTAAAAAAATTTTTTAGCATTTAAAATCAAAATGTCTTTTAGCATTTAAAATTAAAATATTTTTGCATTAAAATTACAACATTTTTTTTCTTAAATAAACACATAAAATTAAAGTACTTTCTTCCCGGTGAATTTAAAATCCGAACCTTTGATGTGATTCGTTTCAAGTTTCGTCTAACCCTCGGAGGTTTGCCGTTGCAGCTCCTAAATATTTCACTTGTTCGTTTTTTGTCCATGGATGTAACTTACGCGATGCCATGGTCGCGGTTTATTTTAGTTTGCAGTTTTTTTTTGGGACTTGTAATTTACGCGAGTGTTTTACGCGACGCTTTCTTTACCGTTCTTTACTTTCCGCACTTTAATTTCCGTCATATAATAATTTGCCATGTTGCATGTTTTTTTACCGTTAATCACCTTCCAAAGGAATTAGGTTTAGCCGTTTAACCACTGAGTCAATAACCCTAATTTTGACCGTTTCCAAACCCTAATAGCCTAGGTGTCTCGCCGGGGACGAAAATGCCCTTTACCCTAGCTTTAGGTCAAAGAGTCGTCGTACTCTGCTTTAGGGTTTCCTGCCATGGAATCCCTAATTTCAATTAACAATTTCAACGTAGAGATTGGAGTTTTCGAACTCCACGTAAGCGTATCCTTAAGATACGTTTACTCCCCTTGAAACCTTGACCACAGTCAAGACGTTTCTAACCTCCCTTTCGAGGGGAACTACGATTACTCTGATTCCATTCCCTATCCAGGATACGTAGGCACAAGATGCGACATCTTGCTGAGTAAACTTAGGACTAACCCTTAGGTCTCTTTAGGTCACTCTATCCCTTAGCTCAATATATATTTCAAACAGATAATAAAAATAAAAAAGCATACAATAAACAAAAGGTTCTTGTAGAGTACTACAGAAGTTCAGGGTGCTAGTACCTTCCCTAACCTTAACCAACCCCTTACCTAGGTCTCTCCCCGCATTGTGTTTACGATGCAAAAATAGGTTTTCCCTCTTTTGACCTTTTCCTTCGGATAAATCAAAGAGCGGTTGTGAATTAAGAATTGTGATTCAAACTAATTAATAGTTTGATATCCTATTTCCACCGCAACATCACTCAATGTTAAAACACTAATGGTAACATGAGTGTCATACCCTAAATTTTCCTTAATTTTTATTCTTTTCATCTAGATCAGTATGACATGAACGTTTCATTTTGTCATACATTCCAAGCAGCAAATGTTTCTAAGATCATTCAAAGTGGCTGCTATAAATAGAATATTGAAAAAGATAAGCTCAAAACAGTTCATATACACATATCTTAGACACACATCATTCACTCTTCCATTTTGCCATAAATTTGATAAGGCATAGATCAAAAAACTAGAGCAATACTTCCAAGAAAGGAACAGAAAAGAAGAAAAAAAAGAAACCAACAACTTCTTATGAACATTATATTAAAGCAACGTCCTTTCTCGAATCTCCACATATCACCATCTCCCTCTAATTTTCTAAAAAAAGGTAAGCGGTAACAAAACTTTCCAGCCCAGAATGGGAACATGTACTAGATGAAAAAAACACAGAAACACGTACCACAAAGTTTCAATAGCGGAAAGTTTTTTCTTCAGACAAAAAAATGTCAAACATAATATCTAGCACAATATGTATGACAATGTACTTATGTAGTCGCAACACCAAGTTAGGTTGAAAAATCTGAAACATATATACATCAAATACAGATTAGTTTCATCAACAAGTATACAGATATTGGACACAATGTCTTTCTCATCTTTCCCAAGATTCAGTATGTTACTCAAAGTCTAAACACTCGGGGCAACATGAATGTCATACCCTAAATTTACCCTAATTTTTTTCTTTTCATTTAAATCAGCATGACATGAGCTTTCCATTATATCATGCATTCCAAGCAGCAAAAGTATCAAAGAATATGCATGGTGGTCGCTATAAATAGAAAATTGAGCAAGATAAGCTTAAACCAGCTGATAGAACATATCATAGGCATACATCATTCACTCTTCCTTTTTGCCATAATTTGGAAAGGCATAGATCAAAAAACTAGAGCAATACTTCCAAGTAAGGACCAGAAAAGAAAAAATAGCAACCTACAATTTCTTATGAACACTATATAGAAGCAATGTCGTTTCTTGAATCTCCACATATCACCATCTCCCTCTAATTTTCTGAAAATAGGTATGCGGTAACAAATATATCCAGCCCAAAATGGGAACATGAATTAGATAACAATGACACAGGAACGTATACCACAAAATTTCAATAGCGGCAAGTTTGTTCTTCAGACTGACAAATGTCAAACCTTATGTCTAGCACTGCGTGTATGACAATGTACTTATCTAGCTGCAACACCAATTTAGATTGAAATGTCTTTAACATTTATCCATACAAAATAGATTAATTTCATCAACTAGTGCACAGATGTTGGACACAATGTTTGCCTCATCTTTCCCAAGATTCAGTATGTTACTCAATGTCAAAACACTAATGGCAACATGAGTATCATACCCTAAATTTTCCTTAATTTTTATTCTTTGAATCTAGATCAGCATGACATGAGAATTTCATTTTGTCATACATTCCAAGCAGCGAACGTTTCTAAGATCATTCATGGTGGCTGCTATAAATAGAATATTTAACAAGATAAGCTCATATACACATATCTTAGGCACACATCATTCACTCTTCCTTTTTGCCACAATTCGGAATAGGCATAGATCAAAAAACTAGGGCAATACTTCCAAGCAAGGATCAGAAAAGAAAAAATAGCTAAAAACAACTTCTTATGAACATTATATAAAAGCAACTTCCTTTCTTGAATCTCCACATATCACCATCTCCCTCTAATTTTCTAAAAATAGGTAAGCGGTAACAAAAATATGCAGCCCAGAATAGGAACATGTATTAGATGACAAAAACACAGATACACAAACCACAAAGTTTCAATAGCGGCAAGTTTGTTCTTCAGACGAAAAAATGTCAAACATAATGTCGAGCACAATGTGTATGACAATGTACTTATGTAGTCGCAACACCAAATTAGATTTAAAAATCTTCAACATTTATACATCAAATAAAGATTAGTTTCATCAACAAGTATACAGATATTGGACAAAATGTCTTTCTCATATTTCCCAAGATTCAGTATGTTACTCAAAGTCTAAACACATGGGGCAACATGAATGTCATACTCTAAATTTACCCTAATTTTTTTCTTTTCATCTAAATCAACATGACATGAGCTTTCCATTTTATCATGCATTCCAAACAACAAAATTATCAAAGAATATGCATGGTGGTCGCTATAAATAGAAAATGGAGCAAGATAAGCTTAAACTAGTTCATAACACATGTCATAGGCACACATCATTAACTCTCCCTTTTTCCCATAATTTGGAATAGACATAGATCAAAAAACTAGAGCAATACTTCCAAGCAAGGACAGAAAAGAAAAAATAGCAACCAATAACTTTTTATGAACAATAGATAGAAGCAACGTCCTTTCTTGAATCTCCACATATCACCATCTCCCTCTAATTTTCTTAAAATAGGCAAGCGGTAACAAAAATATCCAGCCCAGAATGGGAACTTGTACTAGATGACAAAAAAATAGGAACACGCACCACAAAGTTTCAATAGCGGCAAATTTGTTCTTTAGACCGAAAAATGTCAAACATAATGTCTAGCACAATGTGTATTACAATGTACTTATGTACCCGCAACACTAAGTTAGGGTGAAATGTCTTTAACATTTATTAACACATAATATATTAGTTTCATCAACAAGTGTACAGATGTTGGACACAATATCTTACTCATCTTTCCCAAGATTCAGTATGGTACTCAAAGTCTAAACACTTGGGGCAACATGAATGTCATACCTTAAATTTACCCTAATTTTTTTTTCATTTAAACTTAATCAGCATGACATGAGCTTTCCATTTTATCATGCATTCCATCAGTGAAAGTATCAAAGAATATGCATGGTGGTTGCTCTAAATAGAAAATTGAGCAAGATAAGCTTAAACCAGCTCATAACACACATAATAGGCACATACCATTCACTTATCCTTTTTCCCATAATTTAGAAAAGGCATAGATAAAAACCAGCTCTTAACACATATCTTAGGCACACGTCATTCGCTCCCCCTATTTTCCATAATTTGGAAAAGGCGTAGATCGAAAAAATAGAGCATTACATCTAAGCAAGGGCTAGAAAAGAAAAAATTGCAATCAACAACTTCTTATGCACATTAGATAGAAGAAACGTCCTTTCTTGAATCTCCCCATATGACCATAACCCCCTAATTTTCTAAAATAGGGAAGGGGTAACAAAAATATCGAGCACAAAATGGAAACATGTACTATATGACAAAAACACAGAAACATCTACCACAAAGTTTCAATAGCGGCAAGTTTGTTCTTTAGACGGACAAATGTGAAACATAATGTTTAGCACAATGTGTATAGCAATGTACTTATGTAGTCGCAACAACAAGTTAAGCAACCAAATCTTCAACATTTATACATAAATAACAGATTAGTTTCATCAACAAGTGTACACATGTTGGACACAATGTCTTGCTCATCTTTCCCAAGATTCAGTATGTTACACAAAGACTAAAGACTTGGGGCGACATGAATCTCATACCCTAAATTTACCCTAATTTTTTCCTTTTCATCTAAATCAACATGACATGAGCTTTCCATTTTATCATGCATTCCAAACAGCGAAAGTATCAAAGAATATGCATGGTGGTCACTATAAATAAAAAATTGAGCAAGATAAGCTTAAAGTAGCTCTTAACACATATCATAGGCACACATCATTCGCTCTCCCTTTTGGCCATAATTTGGAATAGGCATAGATCAAAAAACTAGAGCAATACTTCCAAGCAAGGACAGAAAAGAAAAATTAGCAACCAACAACTTCTTATGAACACTAGATAGAAGCAACGTCCTTTCTTGAATCTCCACATATCACCATCTCCCTCTAATTTTCTTAAACTAGGCAAGCGGTAACAAAAATATCCATCCCAGAATGGGAACATGTACTAGATTACAAAAACACAGGAACACGTACCACAAAGTGTCAATAGCGGAAAGTAAGTTCTTCAAACAGAAAAATGTCAAACATAATGTCTAGCACAATGTGTATTACAATGTACTTATGTAGCCGCAACACCAAGTTAGGGTGAAATGTCTTTAACATTTATCCACACATAATATATTAGTTTCATCAACAAGTGTACATATGTTGGACACAATGTCTTTCTCGTCTTTCCTAAGATTCAGTATGTTACTCAAAGTCTAAACACTTGGGGCAACATGAATGTCATACCCTAACTTTACCCTAATTTTTTTCTTTTCATCTAAATCGACATGACATGAGCTTTCCTTTTCATCATGCAATCCAAGCATCAAAAGTATCAAAGAATATGCATGGTGGTTGCTATAAATAGAAAATTGAGCAAGATAAGCGTAAACCAGCTCATAGAACATATCATAGGCACACATCATTCACTCTTCCTTTTTGCCATAATTTGGAAAGGCATAGATAAACAAACTAGAGCAATACTTCCAAGCAAGGATCAGAAAAGAAAAAATAGCAACCAACAACTTCTTATGAACACTATATAGAAGCAACATCGTTTCTTGAATCTCCACATATCACCATCTGCCTCTAATTTTCTAAAAATATGCAAGCGGTAACAAATATATCTGTAGCACCTCGAAAAATCACTTTCGAAAATACGACCCTCGCGCGAAAGGCGCGGAAATGCGGTTCGACAGAGTCGCCACCGAACTTTATTTTTCCCGAAATAAACGGGAGAGGAAAATATCGAGAAAACCTCTTAAACGAAAGGATAGGAACAGGGCTGTCGCAACCAAGTTCCGGGTTCGGGAGTCGGTTACGTGAGGGGAAGGTATTAGCACCCCTCACATCCGTCGTACTCGACGGGAACCTCTTAAGGTAATTGTGGGGAGTGTTGTCTAGGTTTACTTGTTTTCTTCTCGTTGTTAAAGGTAGAATTGGTAGGGTAAAAGGTTAAAGATGCTAAGGAGAGATGGGTGGTTAGAAGATAGGGTGCTCGCCAAGGATTGGGGCCCTTGTGCCTACGTATGCTCATTCGGACGAGAATGAGAAATCAGAGCGTCGTAGTTCGACTACGGGAAAAGGATGGGGGGAAATGGAAGATGGATAGAAGTGTGCTCGCCAAGATCATCGCAATCTTGTGCCTACGTATCTTATATTCAAGAATGAATAAAGAATCAGAGCGTCCGTAGTTTGTGGTAACAACCACGAAAAGATGAGGTTTGAATTGGTTTGACGTTGAGTTGAGAGACGAAAGAGTGACTGACAAACAACCTAAGGGCATGCCTCAAGAGCTTGTTACTCAAGAATTCAAGGAATGCGAGATCCCAAAAACTCAGTTCTTTCGGAAATTGGGTTGAATGAGTTGAAGATAAGAGTTGGATATTTTGAAATCGAAAGAATGAACTAATATCAACTCGGGGCGCGCCCAAGAGTTACTCGTTCGAATATTCAAAGAATGCTAGACTCTAAGAATATCCCTCTTTCGTAGGTTTAAAAAAATGTTTGTGAAAAGATCGAATCGAAGAATGGCATGCGAGGCCAAAAGGAAGTCGTTTTAAAATAGTTCGACGACGTGTCGAAGATTTGATTGAAGATGGAACCGGCTTGACGACGTGTCAAGGGTTAGGATTGTGAGAAACAATATTAGTCCCTGAGGGTGCTCCTAATATCGAGACCACGAGGAATTATGAATGAAATGGGTTGCGAATGCGGACGAGCAATCGACTCAGGAGAATATTGAGAATGATTGAGTTTGAAAAAGTCGAAAGGTTGAGTGAATAACAACCCAAAGGGCGTGCCTCGAGAGCTATTCACTCGAAAATTCAAGGAATGCTGGACTCCAAGAACCTCCTTCTTTCGAGGTATGAATCGAAAAAAGATATTTAAAAAAGTCGAAAGATTGAATGAATAATAACTCAAAGGGCGTGCCTCGAGAATCATTCACTCGAAAATTCAAGGAATGCTAGACTCCAAGAACCTCCTTCTTTGAAAGAGAAAATGTTTGAAAAAGATTTGAAGTGAAATGAGGTATGAAAATAATTTGAGGTACGAGATGTGAGGACGTGAGATTGGATTTGAAAATGAGAGAAATGACAATTATTTGATAAATGAGACGTAGGCCTCACAACCAATTAATTGGGGTATTATCGAAATGCTAGATCTTGACGACACCTTTTTCATTTGGAGAATGTTTGGATGAACAATAGAAATACCACACAGAATGCCTGATTCCTATGATATTTCTTTGTCCAAAAGAACGTATAAAAAAAAAAACGAAAAGTCGAACAATATATTATTTAAGGTGTACACCCCAATAATATTCCTTCGAAAAAACTCAAAAAGTGCTAGACTTCCAGAGTTTAATTTTTTAGTAATTTGGTTTAAAAATAATTTAATATTTAAAAAGAAGTTAGAAAAGTAAATTATTAGTTTTGAGAGTGATTTATCCGAGAAAAGTAATTTGTATTGAAAAAACTTATTAGAATGGAAACAGAAAAATGATGCCCATTTTGAAAATAAAGTTTGAAGTTTTATTTAGGAAATAATTTAGGATTGTCTTAACATAACTGTCCATTAAATCGAATATAAAGCAATTTTGATCTAAAAAGATAATTATTGGTATTTGGAAATGTTTAATGAAATATTATTTGCTTCAAAGTTTTTTCTTTAAAAATAGAATCTCTTTTGAAATTGCTTTATTAAATAAATACCTTTTTTTTTTAAAAAGAAGAAAGATTTTGATTTAAATTATAAAATATTGTTTTAATGAACAAATAAAGTATCACGTGGAGTGCTAGACTCCAATGACATTTTATTGCCTAAATAATCAAAGGGCGCATTTTAAAACGAAAAGTCGAATGATGCACTACCCAAGGCGTACGCCCCAATAGTGATTATTCCAGAACTCAAAAAGATGCTGGACCTTAAGAGGTTCTTTCTCTTCATGATTTATTATTGATTAAGAAAATGATTTGTATGTTGAGAATAAATTGGATTAGGAATTTAGTGTATAATTAATCATATTTTGAAAATACACTTTAAAATAATCCATGATTTTGCTTAGAAAATATTTTGAATAGTCTTAAAAAAAACTAATTCATTAAAATTTAAAAAGTAATTTTACTTGAAAGTGATTATTGAGTTAAGAAATATGTCCACCTCACATTGTAGCCACTAATCAATTAATTAAGATTTACTTAACAAAACCAATTAATCAAATAAATAATTAATTAATCTTAATGAATGAGAAGTGATTTTCTTTGAAAATAAATAAACAAATATTAAAACAATAAACAAATGTAAAGCTAAGGAAAAAAAAAGGGAAGGAAAACATTTTCGCCTGTTGAAGATAAGTACATCACACACGGATGCAAATGCCACCACAAAGAAAACTTTTACTAAATCTCAAAAGCATTCACTAACAGTATCCAAAAAAACATGGTAATTACAATTTAATTTTAAAAGCTTGAACAAATAGCAGTACCAATCATTTTATAAATAGTAAAATAAAATAAAATATAAACAGAACAGCATGCAACTATGATGCACACACCGCGAAACCGTAAGCGAGCCTTAGATTACAAACTAATATGTAACAATTCAACACAGAGCACAATCAAAACTCTAAGACAATAAAATGGAAAAATCAATTTTGACAGAAATCTAAGACAGTAAAATGGAAAAATCAATTTTGACAGAAATCTAAGACAGTAAAATGGAAAAAATCAATTTTGACAGGAAGAAGAAACATTCAGATGCGGTGAACTATTTATACAAATAAATTCAGATAAATAAGTCTTTTGATGAAACTAAATCTCAACAAATTGCAGATTTACAGAGCCACAATCCTCACAGCAAAAAAAGAATATGAGTAATAGAATATCCATTAGTTAAATAAACAACAAAACATAAAACAGAGACGTAATCAAAATTAAAACAAAGACCAACCGAATCTGTGATCTGAAACTTGCTACCGCGTGTCGTTATTACGAACCGAGCTACAAGTTTATTGTGTTGACACCGATGCGACTTTGTGATTTAGCGGTGACGAGAGCGAATTCATCCTTGCGGTGATGGATATATTTGGTCAAATCAAACGAAAAGAGCCACCATGAGACTGTCGATGATTCCGTCGACGCCTCTCCCTTACCTCGGTTATCTCTATTATTTTGTCGTTATGAATCAGATGGAGGGGAAAGGTTTTATTGAGAGGGGGTGAAGGTGTTTTTGGATGAGGATTTGATGTAGGAGGAGCGGCGGAAATGGGTTTTGTAAGGGAGAAGATGAAGCTTTATGGTTTATCGCTCTGGTTGGGAAGAAGATAACATGGGGTCGGCGCCATTTTCAGGATTTCGCGATGGAGATGAACAATATTTTTCAATCTAGGGTGTTTGAGTGAATTGGGGCGGCTGTTTTTTCTCTTTTTGAGATGGTGAACGGTGATTTTCCTCCCTCATTAGGGTTCCTATTCTCCCTTTTTATGCAAATTGTAAACCGTGTGACCCTCCTTAATGGGCCTAATACAATGGGTCTTCACTCCTAACTCCTACTTCAACTTTCTCTTTTTTTTTCAATTTTTCAGCAATTAATAAGACATAAAAACTAATATTACAATACTAATTAGATGAATATAAAAATATATAAAAAATAAACTAATTTTTTATTAAAAAAAAACGAAAAATAAATATATAAAAAAAAATATTATTAGTAACATTTAAAAAGAAAAAGTTTAAGAAATTAAGAAAAAAAAATAATATTCACAAAAATGTATTAAGCCACATGTCACACTTTGGTCAAAAAGATAAAGTTCTGAAAAATCAACCAATTGCAAGCGGACACGTGTCTAAATAACAAGAAAATAAGCGGGCAATGTAAAACATGAAAGAATAATAAAAAACAAAAATATTTGAAAATGGGTAGGACAAATTTAGGGTATGACAATATCTAGCCAGGAATGGGAACATGAATTAGATAACAAGAACACAAGAATGCATACCACAAAATTTCAATAGCGACAAGTTTGTTCTTTAGGCTGACAAATGTCAAACCTTATGTCTGGCACGACGTGTATGACAATGTACTTATGTAGCCGCAACACTAAGTTAGGGTGAAATGTCTTTAACATTTATCCATACAAAATAGATTAATTTCATCAACTAGTGCACAGATGTTGAACATAATGTCTGCCTCACTATCCCAAGATTCAGTATGTTACTCAATGTCAAAACACTAATGGCAACATGAGTGTCATATCCTAAATTTTCCTTAATTTTTATTCTTTTCATCTAGATCAGCATGACATGAGCATTTCATTTTGTCATACATTCCAAGGAGTGAACGTTTCTAAGATCATTCAAGGTGTATGCTATAAATAGAATATTGAACAAGGTAAGCTCAAACCAGCTCATATACACATATCTTAGGCACACATCTTTCACTCCCCCTTTTCCCTATAATTTGGAAAAGGCAATGATCGAAAAAATAGAGCAATACATCTAAGCAAGGATCAGAAAAGAAAAAATAGCAACCAACAACTTCTTATGAACACTAGATAGAAGCAACATCCTTTCTTGAATCTCTACATATCACCATCTCCCTCTAATTTTCTTAAAATAGGCAAGCGGTAACCAAAATATCCAGCCCAGAATGGGAACATGTATTAGATGACAAAAAAACAGGAACACGTACCACAAAGTTTCAATAGCGGCAAGTAAGTTCTTCAAACGGAAAAAGGTCAAACATAATGTCTAGCACAATGTGTATTACAATGTACTTATGTAGCCGCAACACCAAGTTAGGGTGAAATGTCTTTAACATTTATCCACACATAATAGATTAGTTTCATCAACAAGTGTACAGTTGTTGGACACAATGTCTTTCTCATCTTTCCCAAGATTCACTATGTTACTCAAAGTCTAAATACTTGGGGTAACATGAATGTCATACCCTAAATTTACCCTAATTTTTTTCTTTTCATCTAAATCAGCATGACATGAGCTTTCCATTTCATTAGGCATTCAAAGCAGCAAAAGTATCAAAGAATATGCATGGTGGTCGCTATAAATAGAAAATTGAGCAAGATAAGCTTAAACCAGCTCATAGAACATATAATAGGCACACATCATTCACTCTTCCTTTTTGCCATAATTTGGAAAGGCATAGATCAAAAAACTAGAGCAATACTTCCAAGCAAGGATCAGAAAAGAAAAAATAGCAACCAACAACTTCTTATGAACACTATATAGAAGCAACGTCGTTTCTTGAATATCGACATATCACCATCTCCCTCTAATTTTCTTAAAATAGGCAAGCGATAACAAAAATATCCAGCCCAGAATGGGAACATGTATTGGATGATAAAAACACAGGAACACGTACCACAAAGTTTCAATAGCGGCAGGTAAGTTCTTCAAACGGAAAAATGTCAAACATAATGTCTAGCACAATGTGTATTACAATGTACTAATGTAGCCGCAACACCAAGTTAGGGTGAAATGTCTTTAACATTTATCCACACATAATATATTATTTTCATCAACAAGTGTACCGATGTTGGACACAATGTCTTACTCATCTTTCCTAAGATTCAGTATGTTACTCAAAGTCTAAACACTAGGGGCAACATGAATGTCATAACCTAAATTTACCCTAATTTTTTTCTTTTAATCTAAATCAGCATGACATGAGCTTTCCATTTTATCATGCATTCCATCAGTGAAAGTATCAAAGAATATGCATGGTGGTTGCTATAAATAGAAAATTCAGCAAGATATGTTTAAACCAGCTCATAACACATATAATAGGCACATGTCATTCACTTATGCTTTTTGCAATAATTTGGAAAAGGCATAGATCAAAAAACTAGAGCAATACTTCCAAGCAAGGATCAGAGAAGAAAAACTAGCAACCAACTACTTCTTAAGAACACTATATAGAAGCAACATTGTTTCATGAAAATCCACATATCACCATCTCCCTCTAATTTTCTAAAAATAGGCAGGCGCTAACAAATATATCCAGCCCTGAATGGGAACATGAATTAGATAACAAGAGCACGGGAACGTATACCACTAAATTTCAATAGCGGCGTGTTTGTTCTTCATACTGACAAATGTCAAACCTTATGTCTGGCACGACGTGTATGAGAATGTACTTATTAGCCGCAACACCAAGTTAGGGTGAAATGTCTTTAATGTTTATCCATACAAAATAGATAAATTTATTCAACTAGTGCACAGATGTTGGACAAAATGTCTGCCTCATCTTTCCCAAGATTCAATATGTTACTCAATGTTAAAACACTAAGGGTAACATGAGTGTCATACAATAAATTTTCCTAATTTTTTTTCTTTTCGTCTAAATCAGCATATCTTAAGCATTTCATTTTGTCATACTTTCCATGTAGTGAACGTTTCTAAGATCATTCAAGGTGACTGCTTTAATTAGAATATTGAGCAAGATACGCTCAAACCAGCTCATATACACATATCTTAGGCACACATCATTCACTCCCCCTTTTTTCCATAACTTGGAAAATGCATAGATCGAAAAAATAGAGCAATACATCTAAGCAAGGGCCAGAAAAGAAAAAATAGCAACCAACAACTTCTTATGCACATTAGATAGAAGAAACGTCCTTTCTTGAATCTCCCCATATGACCATAACCCCCTAATTTTCTAAAATAGGGAAGGGGTAACAAAAATATCGAGCCCATAATGGGAACATGTACTAGATGACAAAAACACAGGAACACGTACGACAAAGTTTCAATAGCGGCAAGTTTTTTCTTTAGACAGACAAATGTGAAACATGATGTTTAACGCAATGTGTATAGCAATGTACTTATGTAGTCGCAACACCAAGTTAAGCTGACAAATCTTCAACATTTATACAAATAATATATTAGTTTCATCAACAAGTCTACAGATGTTGGACACAATATCTTGCTCATCTTTCCCAAGATTCAGTATGTTACTCAAAGTCTAAAGACTTGGGGCAACATGAATGTCATACCCTAAATATACCCTAATTTTTTCGTTTTCATCTAAATCAGCATGACCCGAGCTTTCCATTTTATCATGCATTCCAAACAGCAAAAGTATCAAAGAATATGCATGGTGGTCTTTATAAATAGAAAATTGAGCAAGATAAGCTTAAAGTAGCTCTTAACACATATCATAGGCACACATCATTCACTCTCCCTTTTTTCCATAATTTGGAATATACATAGATCATAAAAATAGAGCAATACTTCCAAACAATGACAGAATAGAAAAAATAGCAACCAACAACTTCTTATGAACACTAGATAAAAGAAACGCCCTTTCTTAAATATTCAAATATCACCATCTCCCTCTAATTTTCTTAAAATAGGCAAGCGGTAACAAAAATATCTATCCCAGAATGGGAACATGTACTAGATGACAAAAATATAGGAACACGCACCACAAAGTTTTGATTGCGGCAAGTTTGTTCTTCATACGGAAAAATGTCAAACATAATGTCCAGCACAATGTGTATTACAATGTACTTATGTAGCGGCAACACCAAGTTAGGGTGAAATGTCTTTAACATTTATCCACACATAATAGATTAGTTTCATCAACAAGTGTAAAGATGTTGGACACAATATCTTACTCATCTTTCCCAATATTCAGTATGTTACTCAAAGTCTAAACACTAGGGGCAACATGAATGTCATGCCCTAAATTTACCTTAAATTTTTCTTTTAATCTAAATCAGCATGACATGAGCTTTCCATTTTATCATGCATTCCATCAATGAAAGTATCAAAGAATATGCATGGTGGTTGCTATAAATAGAAAATTGAGCAAGATATGTTTAAACCAGCTCATAACACATATAATAGGCACATGACATTCACTTATCCTTTTTGCCATAATTTGGAAAAGGCATAGATAAAAAAACTAGAGCAATACTTCCAAGCAAGGATCAGAGAAGAAAAACTAGCAACCAACTACTTCTTATGAACACTATATAGAAGCAACATCGTTTCTTGAAAATCCACATATCACCATCTCCCTCTAATTTTCTAAAAATAGGCATGCGGTAACAAATATATCCAGCCCGAAATGGGAACATGAATTAGATAACAAGACCACAGGAACGCATACCACTAAATTTCAATAGCGGCATGTTTGTTCTTCAGTCTGACAAATGTCAAACCTTATGTCTGGCACGACGTGTATGACAATGTACTTATTAGCCGCAACACCAAGTTAGGGTGAAATGTCTTTAATGTTTATCCATACAAAATAGATAAATTTCTTCAACTAGTGCACAGATGTTGGACAAAATGTCTGCCTCATCTTTCCCAAGATTCAGTATGTTACTCAATGTTAAAACACTAAGGGCAACATGAGTGTCATACAATAAATTTTCCTAAAATTTTTTTTCTTTTCATCTAGATCAGCATAACTTGAGCATTTCATTTTGTCATACTTTCCATGTAGCGAACGTTTCTAAGATCATTCAAGGTGGTTGCTATAAATAGAATATTGAGCAAGATACGCTCAAACCAACTCATATACACATATCTTAGGCACACATCATTCACTCCCCCTTTTTTTCCATAATTTGGAAAAGGCATAGATCGAAAAAATATAGCAATACATCTAAGCAAGGGCCAGAAAATAAAAAATAGCAATCAACAACTTCTTATGCACATTAGATAGAAAAAACGTCTTTTCTTGAATCTCCCCATATGACCATAACCCCCTAATTTTCTAAAATAGGGAAGGGGTAACAAAAATATCAAGCCCAGAATGGGAACATGTACTAGATGACAAAAACACAGGAACACGTACCACAAAGTTTCAATAGCGGCAAGTTTTTTCTTTAGACAGACAAATGTGAAACATAATGCTTAGCACAATGTGTATAGCAATGTACTTATGTAGTCGCAACACCAAGTTAAGCTGACAAATCTTCAACATTTATACATAAATAATAGATTAGTTTCATCAACAAGTGTACAGATGTTGGACACAATATCTTGCTCATCTTTCCCAAGATTCAGTATGTTACTCAAAGTCTAAAGACTTGGGGCAACATGAATGTCATACCCTAAATTTACCCTAATTTTTTCCTTTTCATCTAAATCAGCATGACCTGAGCTTTCCATTTTATCATGCATTCCAAACAGCAAAAGTATCAAAGAATATGCCTAGTGGTCTCTATAAATAGAAAATTGAGCAAGATAAGCTTAAAGTAGCTCTTAACACATATCATAGGCACACATCATTCGCTCTCCCTTTTTTCCATAATTTGGAATAGACATAGATCATAAAACTAGAGCAATACTTCCAAGCAAGGATCAGAAAAGAAAAATAGCAACGAACAACTTCTTATGAACACTAGATAAAAGCAACGCCCTTTCTTAAATCTCCACATATCACCATCTCCCTCTAAGTTTCTAAAAATAGGTAAGCGGTAACAAAAATATCCAGCCAGAATGGGAACATGTACTAGATGACAAAAACACAGGAACACATACCACAAAGTTTCAATAGCGGCAAGTTTGTTCCACAGACGGAAAAATGTCAAACACAATGTCTAGCACAATGTGTATGACAATATACTTATGTAGTCGCATCACCAAGTTAGGTTGAAAAATCTTCAAGATTTATACATAAAATATAGATTAGTTTCATAAACAAGTATACAGATGTTGGACACAATGTCTTTCTCATCTTTCCCAAGATTCACTATGTTACTCAAAGTCTAAACACTTGGGGCAACATGAATGTCATACCCTAAATTTACCCTAATTTTTTTCTTTTCATCTAAATCAGCATGACATGAACTTTCCATTTTATCATGCATTCGAAGCAGCTAAATTTTCTAAGATCATTCAAGGTGGCTGCTATAAATAGAATATTGAGTAAGATAAGCTCAAACCGGCTCATATACACATATCTTAGGCACACATCATTCACTCCCCCTTTTACCATAATTTGGTAAAGCCATAGATCGAGATAAATAGAGCAATACATCTAAGCAAGGACCATAAAAGAAACAATAGAAATCAACAACTTCTTATGCATATTAGATAGGGAAGGGGTAACAAAAATATCGAGCCCATAATAGGAACATGTACTAGATGACGAAAACACAGGAACACGTACCACAAAGTTTCAATAGCAGCAAGTTTGTTCTTTAGACGGACAAATGTCAAGTATATTGTCTAGCACAATGTGCATGACAATGTACTTAAGTTGAAAAATCTTCAACATTTATACATAAAAAATAGATTAGTTTCATCAACAAGTGTATAGATGTTAGACACAATGTCTTGCTAATCTTTCCCAAGATTCAGTAAGTTACTCAAAGTCTAAAGACTTGGGGCAACATGAATGTCATACCCTAAATTTACCCTAATTTTTTTTCTTTTCATCTAAATCAGCATGACATGAGCTTTCCGTTTTATCATGCAATCCAAATAGCGAAAGTATCAAAGAATATGCATGGTGGTCGCTATAAATAGAAAATTGAGCAAGATAAGCTTAAACCAGCTCATAACACATATCATAGGCACACATCATTCACACTAAATTTTTTCCATAATTTGGAAAAGGCATAGATCAAAAAACTAGAGCAATACTTCCAAGCAAAGACCAGAAAAGAAAAAATAGCAACCAACAACTTCTTACGAACACTAGATAAAAGGAACGTCCTTTCTTGAATATCCCCATATGACCATCTCCCCTTAATTTTCTAAAAATAGGCAAGGGGTAACAAAAATTTCCAACCCAAAATGGGAACGTCTACTAGATAACAAGAACACAGGAACACATACCACAAAATTTCAATAGCGGCAAGTTTGTTCTTCAGACGGACAAATACCAAACATTATGTCTGGCATGCCGTGTATGCCAATGTACTTATGAAGCTGCAACACCAAGTTAGGTTGAAATGTATTTAATATTTATCCATAAAAAAAGTAGATTAATTTCATCAACAGGTACACAGATGTTGGACAGAATGTGTGCCTAATCTTTCCTAAGGTTTAGTATGTTACTCAATGTCAAAACACTTGGGGGAACATGAGTTTCATACCCTTAATTTTCCCTCTTTTTTTTCTTTTCATCTAGATCAGCATGACATGAGCATTCCATTTTATCATATATTCCAAGCAGCGAAAGTACCTAAGATCATACAAGGTGGCTGCTACAAATAGAATACTGAGCAAGATAAGCTCAAACCAGCTTATATACACATATCATAGGCACACATCATTCACTATCCCTTTTTGCCATAATTTGGAAAAGGCATAGACTGAAAAACTAGAGAAATACTTCCAAGCAAGGATCAAAAAAGAAAAAATAGCAACCATCAACTTCTTATGAACACTAGATAGAAGCATCGTCCTTTATTTAATCTTCCTATATGACCATCTCCCCCTAATTTTATAAAAATAGGAAAGGGGTAACAAAAATATCAATCCCGGAATGGGAACATATACTAAATAGCATGAACACAAGAACACATACAACAAAATTTCAATAGCGACAAGTTTGTTCTTCAATGATGAAAAGTCTTTAACATTTATCCATAAAAAATAGATTAGTTTCATCAACAAGTGCACACATGTTAGACACAATGTCTCCCTCACTTTCCCAAGATTCAGTATGTTACTCAAAGTCAAAACACTAGGGGAAACACAACTGTCATACCTATCTAGATTAGCATGACATGAGCATTACATTTAATCATACATTCCAAGTAGTAAAAGTATCAAAGGTCATACAAGATGGCTTCTATAAATAGAATTCTGAGCAAGATAAGCTCAAACCAGCTTATATACACATATCATAGGCATACATCTTTCACTCCTCCTTTTTCCCATAATTTCAAAAAGGCATAGAAATAAAAACCAGAGTAATAGTTCCAAGCCAGGATTAGAATAGAAAAAATAGCAAGCAATAACTTCTTATGAATACTAGATAGAAGCAACGTTCTTTCTTGAATCTCCTCATATCACCATCTCCCCCTAATTTTCTCAAAATAGGCAAGGGGTAACAGGAAAATCCAGCTCGGAATGGGAACATTTACTAGATAACAAGAACACATGAACACATAACACAAAATTTCAATAACAACAAGTTTTATTCTTCAGACAGACAAATGTCAAACATTATGTCGGGAACGTGTATGAAAATGTACTTATGTAGCCACGACACCAAGTTAGGGTGGAAAATCTTCAACATTTATCCATAAATATAGATTAGTTTCATCATTAGGCGCACAGATGTTGGACACAATGTTTGCCGTATCTTTCCCAAGATTCAATATGTAACTCAAAGTCAAAAAAAGCTTGGGGCAACATGAGTGTCATACGCTAAATTTACCTTTTATTTTTCTTTTCATCTAGATCTCATTGACATAAGCATTCCATGTTATAATACATTCCAAGTCGCGAAAGTATCAAAGATCATCCAAGGTGGTTGCTATCAATAGAAAACTGAGAAAGATATGCTCAAATTAGCTCATATACACATATCATAGGCTCCCATCATCCACTCCCCATTTTTTCCGAAATTTAGAAAAGGCATAGATAGAAAAACTAGAGCAATACTTCCAAGCCAAGACCAAAATAGAAAAAATAACAACCGACAACTTCTTATGAACACTAGATAGAAGCAACGCTCTTTCTTGAATCTCCTTATATCACCCTCTCCGCTTGATTTTCTCAAAAAACGAAAGGGGTAACATAAAAATCCAGCCTGGAATGGGAACACGTATTAGATAACAAGAACATACGAACGCATATCACAAAGTTTCAATAACGGCAAGTTTGTTCTTCAGACGAACAAATGTCAAACATAATGGCTGGAACAATGTGTCTGACAATGTACTTATGTAGCTGCAACACCAGGTTTGGGTGAAAGATCTTCAACATTTATCCATTAAAAATAGGTTACATTCATCAACAGGTGCACAGATATTGGACACAATGTCTTCCACATCTTTCCCAAGATTCAGTATCTTACACAATGTCAAAACACTTGGGGCAACATGGGTGTCATACCTTAAATTTACCCTATTTTTATTCTTTTCATCTAGATCATCATGACATAAGCATTCTATTTTATCATACATTCCAAGCAGCAAAAGTATCAAAGATCATGTAAGGTGGTTGCTATAAATTAAAAACTGAGCAAGATAAGATCAAACTAGCTCATATACACATATCATAGGCACACCTCATTCAATCCCCATGTTTTCCATAATTTGGAAAAGGCATAGATAGAAAAACAAGAGCAATACTTCCAAGCCAGGATCATTATAGAAAAAATAGCAACCAACAACTTCTTATGAACACTAGATAGAAGTAACATCCTTTCTCGAATCTCCTTATATCACTATCGCCTCCTAACTTTCTCAAAATAGGAAAGGGGTAACAAAAAGATCCAGCCCGAAATGGAAACATGTACTAGATGACAAGAACCCAGGACCACATACCACAAAATTTCAATGGCAGCAAGTTTGTTCTTTAGACAAACAAATGTCAAACATTATATCTGGCACAATATGTTAGATAATGTACTTATCTAACCACAAGACCAATTAGGGTGAAAAATCATCAACATTTATCCATAAAGAATAGTTTAGTTTCATCAAACGGTGCATAGATATTAGACGCAATGTCTGTCGCATCTTTCCCAAGATTTAGTATGTTACTCAAAGTCACAACACTTGGGGTAACATGAGTTTCATACCCTATATTTACACTAATTTTTATCTTTTCATCTAGATCAGGATGACATGAGCATTCCATTTTATCATACATTCCAAGCAACGAAAGTATCAAAGATCATGCGAGGTGGTTGCTATAAATAGAAAACTGAGCAAGATAAGCTCAAACTAGCTCATATATACATATCATAGGCACACATAATTCACTTCCCCTTTTTGCCATAATTTGGAAAAGGTATAGATAGAAAAACCAGAGCAATACTTACAAGCCATGATCATAATAGAAAAAATTGCAACCAACAACTTCTTATGAATAATAGATAGAAGCAACGTCCTTTCTTGAATCTCCTTATAACACCATCTCCCCCTAATTTTCTCAAAATAGGCAAGGGGTAACAAAAGATCTAGCCCAGTATGGGAACATGTACTAGATAACAAGAACGGAGGAACACATACCACAAAATTTCAATAGCGGCCAGTTTGTTCTTCAGATCGACAAATGTTAAACATAATGTCTGGCACAATGTGTATGTCAATGTACTTATGTATCCGCAACACCAAGTTAGGGTGAAAAATCTTCAACATTTATCCATAAAAAATATCTTAGTTTCATCAACAGGTGCACAGATGTTGGACACAATGTCTGCCACATTTTTACCAAGATTCATTATGTTACTCAGTGTCAAAACACTTAGGGCAACATGAGTGTGAGTGTAATACCCTAAATTTACTCTTTTTTTTTTGTTCATCTAGATCAGCATGACATGAGCGTTAGATTTTATCATACATTCCATCATTCATTTCACTACATCATTCAGAAATACAGATGGATGAATAGTCAAGAGTTGACTGTTTACAGTTAATTTTCTATTCACAATTCGTCTGTATCATAATCATTCATCAATATGTTTTGGAATAAACGTCAAAAATCATAGTTTGCTTCGAATGATTTGCGTTGCTAATTTGGGTTCAATTGATTCAAACTTCCCTTGCATATTATGCATTTCTTGCATTTTTATTTTTTTTACCATGTTACATCAAAAGTTAATTAAATTTGTATTTTCGATATTTGAACTTATATTTCCAATATTAAATTTGTTTGTTTTAATTAATTCTTAGTATAAAAAATAAAAGGGAACAAGTTATATTTTTATTATTTCACGTAATTCTTTTTGTTTTTACATTACAAACCAAAACAAGTCACAACAAACTCAACATGTAAGTTCGGCCTCATGGTCCTGATTTCCTCATTTATATGTAAAAATTAACTCATTTATTTTTAATTACAAGTTTGCTTGTCCAAAATTCAATACATGAAATAAAATTAATATATGAAAAACAACAAATCAACGGTTTAAAGAGTGCCAATTCTTATATGGTTGTTGAAGCCTCACCAAGGAGAAACTCACCCTCTAATGTGGATGTCAGACCATTGGAGAATATATAAAAAAATTGTTCCACCCAAAGTTTCACTAGCTAATAGCTTTTTTTTTGCCACTTCCTACGGATGAGTCTCCGTTTATTTAACAAGAACAAATTCATGAAGTTAGTGAAAGTTGTCGCCATGAAGAAGTTACTGAGGCCAAGCTGAAGTTGTTACGGGAAGAGAGGCAATTAGCATCAAATGCGGCACTGAGTTCATCACCATTGAGCTAGTCAAACACGACACTTGCTATAATTACATTGTTATTAGTAAATGCATGTCAAATATCACTTTTAAGAGCATAAAGATTTTGTTATTGCTTTCAGTTCGTATCGTTACTGCAGAGTATTTGCTAGACCATGCCAGACGTCAAACTTCTTTATTCGATCACTCGCATCCTACAAAGAGTAATAGTTGTTTTGGAATCAGCAACATCACGAAATACAAAACAGGATAAGTGCACTAAGAAGTTTAAGAATATAAAGCAAATACTCAAAATCACATGTGATTTCGGATGGGTGAAAACAGCGGGAAGGGTGGTTCAAGAACATTTGTGGTTTACTCCACATTGGTTATTGTTGAATGCCAAATATTTCTTAAAATGAACTAATTTTTTTGACATTTTTAATTGTTTTTTATATGTTTAATTCCATAAGATTGTGTGAATGTTCATTATAATTGCATTAGCCTTTAGATGTCCTTATTTGTGTGTTAGTGTACAGGAGTTAGACATGAAAATCAATGAAAGAGATACAAGAATAGAAAAGGAAGCCAAAACAACAACACTTGTTTCAGCTTGCTCGTTGTGCGAGTTAAAAGCAATGGGAAAGTCGGGCAAAACAGAAAGATGGTAGTAGCTAAATTGTGTTGTGATCACAGTGTGAGCATGGAGCGAAATAGCTCGCTGTGCGAGCTGAGATATTTTTCTAAAGGGCGGTTTAAGTTTTTGAGGCACTAAAAGTGGACTTCGTTGTGCGAGGAATAGCTTGCACGCTTAGAAAGATACTTATGTATTTTTTTCTTGTTTTTTGAATTATTATTCTTGTACACAACATTTCCTTTAACCACAAAAACCATAAAAACATCATTTCTTCATCTAAGAGGTGATCTTCATTAATTAGAGCTGGATTTGCATCTATTGTCGATTCTTCAACTTCGATGCACATTCATCTCCTTCCAATCCTTGTAAAGCAAGCTACCATGGTTATGGGTAGCTAAATCCCTTGTATCAAGGATAGATGTAATCTTACTTAACTTGTATGTATTTGCTTCGATATATTGTATGTGAACAAAGTTTATGATCAATGTATGATGAATATCTTTGCTTTTAATGTTATACATCTTATTTGAATCACTATTGAAAGGTATTTTTCAAACCTTGACCTAAGTTATTCATCTATCAATGAACAAACTCTAGACATAGATTTGTGAGTTGATTGTTAGCATGAGACATCATCTAGTAATTATACGATAATATTCACGAAATCGCTTTATAGATAAACGGTATTGAGAGGGTACATGATTATATTGACCGTAACCAAGTTCACATGCTTGGTTAATCAAGTACATGCAAATAGGTTGATGAAATCTATTCTTGATATGTCTTGTTAAACAAACATCTTTCAAACTTTACTTTTTGCTACAAAATCTTGTGAAATTTATGATACCAAACAAAAACTCTTTTAAAAACTATCACTCAATACTTTATAAACTGTAACGGTGATATCACGATAATCCATGTGGAGACGATAAAACTAGTACCAACCTAATATACTTTCAACAAAATGGCGTTGTTGTCGGCGATTGTTGATTGATATTGCAAGAATTGCAATAGTTTATCTTGTTTTAAGCTTTGTATTGATATCTCTTATCCCATTCATATTCCTTGTGTTTTATAATTTTCTTAGTTAGCTTTTTAGATATCTGTTTATACGAGAAAGTTTACCCACAGATCAACTTCTATTTGATCTTGAGATTGAAGAATTGTACGGAAACTTAATAGCAAGACCAGACGAAGAAGGCAACTAGCTAAGGAAAGAAGAGAGTGTGAAGGAACTTCTACTAGTAATCCACCAACAACTCCCATCTTTACACCAATCATGGCAGATCCACCTCCACCTCCACCTCCCACAAGGGAACCATGTACAAATAGTCTAAGAAGGAACACTCAATTTGCGAGAAATACAAACAATAGAAGATACTCGGAGACGAAAATCGGGATACTTCAACTTATGTATGCAAGTCCATTCACATGGCTCGATCACGAGGATCCTTACACTCACTTGAAAAAGTTCTATGAGATTGCGGGTGCAACGGGAGCTCTAGAAGTTGAAGAGGAATAATTGTTCAAGAGACTATTTCCTCACTCCTTGATAGGGAAAACAAAGGAATGGTATCTTGATCAACCGACTCAAACGACGACTGATTGGAATATTTTGGAGGAAAAATTTCTTGAAAGATTCTTTCTACATAATCGATTCATTGAAGCAAAGACGACAATTGGATTTTCTCTTAAGGTGCTAGCGAAACACTTAGTGAAGCTTGGGAGCAGTTCAAGTATATGTTACACAAATGTCAAGGTCATGAGTTTGGTGATCTTACTCAAGTCCATATATATCTTCATGGATTCGAACCTCAAACCAAAACTCTATTGGATGCTACCGCAGGTGTTTCTTTAATGTTCAAGAGTGCGAAAGAAGCAATAGAAATTATTGATCGAATGGCACTCAACGATCATCAAGGCCACCACAACCGAGGTACGACACAAAGGAAACTGGGAATGATTGAATTGGGCATTAATGTTGTAATTCTTGCTCAAAACAAATTTATTTCTCAAAAAGTGGAATTATAAACTCAACAAATGTCGAAGCTTCCGCAACAAATAAAGAAGATGCAAGAGATTCCTAGCAAGCATCAACAAGTTGCTTGTTGTGAATTGTTCAAGGGAGACCATCCTACTGGGTATTGTCCTCCGGTTAGAGAGGGATTGAATTATATGGGGAATCCAAATCAAAATTAAGTCTACCAACAAAGACAAATGCCTTATCAAGGCAACCAAGGTTACCAACAAAGAGGAAATAACCAAGGTTATCAACAAGGTTGGAGACAAGATGCCGGAACTTCAAATCGTCAAAATCCATATCAAAACTACACTCAACCTCTACAACCTCAAAGTGGATAATCAAAGATGGAAGACACACTCACTCAATTCATGCAAATATGTCAATGGCCAACCAAAAAAATACCGATGTGGCTATTAAGAATCTTGAGACGCAAATTGGGCAATTTTTCAAACAATTGGTTGACCAACACAAAGGAACTTTTCCGTCGAATACTCAAGTGAGTCCAAAAGAGCATTGGAAAGCTATTCTTACTAGAAGCGGTAGAGAAATATATATGGGCATTGGTGAGAAAATGAGGAAGAGGAGGTTAGAGTTGAAAAAGAAAAAGAAATTGATGATAGTGAAGTAGAAAAGAATGTAGAGGGAGACTTAGTTGAATAGGAGATAAGAGAGAAAGAAGAAGTAGAAAAGAAATTGAGAGAAGAGATAAAGAAAAAGAATAAAATGGGAAGGATAAAGTGAGCAAAATACCGATTCAAGTTTTACCTTATCCTCATGCTCCGTCTAAAAAAGACAACGCGAGACATTATGCTCAGCTTTTGGATATTTTTAGTCAACTACAAATCAATATTCCATTCTCCGAGGCATTAGAGAAAATTCCTACGTATGCAAATTTCATGAAGGATATCCTCACCAAAAAGAGACGGTACACAAATCAAGAAACAATAACACTTGATGCTAGTTGTAGCGCGTTCATTCAACGGACACTTCCGCAAAAAGAAAGTGATTCGGGAAGAGTTACCTTACTAGTTACCATTGGAAATGTTTATGTTGGTAACAGTTTGATTGATTTGGGATCTAGTATAAATTTTATACCATTATCCATTGTGAAAAGATTGAGAAACATTAAGTTGAAGACAACTAGAATGACTTTGCAATTAGCCGATAAATCTACTACCCGTTGGTCCGCTATCGCGCGCGGATCAAAACCAAGTGATTTTAATTAAACATAGTAAAGCGACGATAACACGGATGTCGATTCACAAGGATTCTTATTTATAAAATAGCCAACTGAAAACGATTTGGGGGGGGGGGTTGTTTTGATTTATGATTCGATTACGAAAATAAGTAGTAAAATAAGTGATTAAAACAGGTAAATCTACCGGTTCGACTCCCAACATATCATCGGTCATTACAATTTCAATTCCCAAGCAGTTCCAATCCCTATTTGATTGCAATATTGAAGAAAAAGCGTTGATAATACCACACGACTTATATTCCTAATTACTGAATTAAGCAGACAGTTAAAGATGACACAAATTAACGAAAAAACTAAGTTAATCCGCGATTGATTAAGTTAAGGAACATTGATTGATCGAATTAAATCCTATTTATTTTATAATAACGAACTAAACAAACGAAGTTATAACACAAATTGGAACGGGATTAAATTAAATCGAAATTGAAATAAACCTCAAATAATTACGGGATTCAAAACCAACAGATTTTCCCTCAGGATTAGTTCGCCATGGAAATTATAAAAAGCAAAATAAAATTTGGAAAAACTAGGGTAGCCGTCACTGTAGCACGGAAGCAACCTTATAAACAGAATAAGATTTGTATTACACACTCAACTGGGTCGAAAACCTAAACCAGACCCAATAGGGAAACGCAACTAAATTATTACAAGTCAAAAATTTCAACGAATTATTCTAGACTCAAAAATTCCGAATCCGCTTGTTCGTACAACATGAAAGTTTTATATCTTTTTCTTAGCTTTCCAACGACTGGTAGAACGCCTCTATCCGATTTCTGTAGCTCCAGTTATGAATTTTTTAATAAAAACTGCTAATGCTGAAAATAACAAATGAAAATCAAATAAGGCTGAAAATAAATTGAATTGTAAAAACATTCTAAAATAGTAAATTAAACAAACTAAACTATAGAAATGCTTAAGTCTAAACATAGAGGAAGATGCATCACATTGCACTGATCAAATTCCCCCACACTTTGCATTCTGAGCAAAGTATTATCAAAACCCATGAAACACAAAAACATTTAGATACTCATCCTAGGCTGTAAACTCTTCTTCGGTTAAGATTGCATTGATAGATACTAATTTTGCACACTAAGGATATCGTATGAACACAAATCCGCAATCGTACGGTCATAAGGCTCCCTCCTATACAAACCAATCCAAATCATGTCATTATGCCTAAGTCTAACTTAATCATCCTCCTTTTTGCTCTCTTTCATTCTAGTGCAATTACATTAAGCCCTTTATCTATTCACACACATGGTAAATAAGCTTGTTAGTGACTATGATCCATATATTTTCAACAATTCAAAATTAGACACTTTTTGTCTTTTTTCTTTTCTTTTCTTTTTCTCCCTTTTTTTTAAGGTTTCACAACCGTTAGCCTAAGTGACCGGGTGAGGGTCACCTAACTTAAAAGGCGGATTCCCATGTTGACTTCTTATTAAGCACAGGATCATTCACTTATTTGCATCGGCTTGATTACTTAGCGTGTGATTTCTAGATGGTGTTGACTGCTAGATAAACTACTTAAGAGCTATTAAAGGACGAGAACTCAAGACTATGCCATAACAAGTATTTAGATAGATTTCCATATTCAGGAGACTTAGGGTGTTAAAACGATACCGATCTTCTGAATTGTTCCCAAGTCTCCACAATCTGACCTCAAATTGATCTATAGCCTAAAACTTTAAAAAAAAATGCATTGTGTTCTAAGTAAACAACTTTTTTTTTCTAAAACCAAACCAACAGAAATAAAGAAAACTAAAAAACAACTAAACTAAATAAATGAAAACAAAAGGTTCCCTCCTCCACACTTAAAATATACATTGTCCTCAATGAAAGGGACTCGGTTAAAAAGTAAGAGTGAGAGAAAGGAAAGGGTGCTCCCTGGTCATGTTGCAATGTAGTTGGGTGCTTCTAGAGAAAACTCTTCTATGTAGCACCTTCAGGTACTGAACTCTCATGGAATAGCTTCAGCCGCTGTTCATTGACCTTGAAAACCTTGTTAGTACCTGCACTTTTAATTTCTACTGCACCATGGGAGAAAACATTAGTAACAGTAAAGGGGCCAATCCATTTGGATCAAAGTTTCATAGCCATAAGCTTAAGGCGGGAGTTAAATAGTAAAACCTGTTGGCCCACAGAGAATTCCTTCCTAGAAATTATTTTATCGTGGAAATGTTTGGTTTTCTCTTTATAAATTCTAGAGCTTTCATAAGCTTCTAGCCTAAGCTCTTCAAGCTGTTGTAATTGGAGTTTTCTTTCAATACCTGCTAGTTGCATCTCCAGATTACAACTCTTTACCGCCTAATAAGCACGGCGTTCTATTTCAACAGGAAGATGACATGCCTTACCAAAAATAAGTCGATAGGGAGACATCCCTATTGGTGTCTTGAAAGCTGTTCTTTGAGCCCAGAGTGCGTTTTCTAGACGACGACTCCAATCCTTCCTGTTCGGTTGCACCATTTTCTCTAGAATCTGTTTAATTTCCCTGTTAGAGACCTCAGCTTGCCCATTGGTTCGTGGGTGATATGCGGTAGAGACTCTATGCACAACTTCATACTTCTGAAGCAAAGCTTCCATGGTGCGGTTACAAAAGTGAATGTCTTGGTCACTTATGATAGCTCGTGGAATTCCGAACCTGCAAAAGATATTAGACCTGACAAAATCTGCAACAACTCTAGAATTGTTAGTCCTAGTGGGGATAGCTTCGACCCACTTTGAAACATAATCGACAACAAGTAAAATATAGAGAAACCCAAATGATACAGTGAAGGGACCCATGAAGTCGATTCCCCATACATCAAACACCTCACAGAAAAGCATAGATTGTTGAGGCATTTCACTCTTATGAGTGATGGTTGTACCTGTTATCTGGAACTCTTTGCAAGTGCGGTAAGTCGCATAAGCATCCTTAAAAATAGTGGGTCAATAGAAACCCGAATCAAGGACTTTTCTTGTAATCCGTTGCGGCCCAAAGTGTCCTCCTACTTGAGTGGCATGAGAAAAATTTAAAATGGATTCAATCTCATAGTCGGGGACACATCTCCTAATAACCTGATCACTACCAAATTTCTAAAGATAAGGATCATCCCGCACATAGTATTTGGCATCACTCTTGAGCTTGTAAATTTGTGCCTTAGATGCACCTGCAGGAAAAACACCAACAGCAAGATAATTAACAATATCAGCAAACCAAGGAGTAACTCCTTGTAAAAGTAGCAGCTGCTCATCAGGAAAGTCATCCTGAATGGGAGAAGGATCTGCATCCTGCTTTATTCTGCTCAAGTGGTCAGCTACTAGGTTCTCGGCTCCACTTTTGTCCTTAATCTCCACATTAAACTCTTGGAGCAATAACATCCACCAAATTAATCTTGGTTTTGCTTCGGGTTTCTTTAAAAGGTACTTCAAAGTTGCATGGTCAGTAAAAACAACAACCTTGGAACCTAGCAAATATTGTCTAAACTTGTCAAGAGAAAAAACAATCGCTAAAAGTTCCTTTTCAGTGGTAGTGTAATTAGCTTGTGCAGAATCCAAAGTCTTAGAAGCATAGTAAATAACATGGGCAGCCTTGTCCAACCTTTGTGCAAGGACCACTCCAACTGCATAGTTAGATGCATCACACATTATCTCAAAAGGAAGGTTCCAATCAGGAGGTTGTATGATGGGGAAGAGGACAATGCTTTCTTCAAGAAATCAAACGCATGCTTACATTTCTCATTAAAATTGAAGGTCACGCCGTTCTTCAACAAGTTTGAAAGCGGAAGAGCTATCTTGCTGAAGTCCTTTATGAAGCGCCTGTAAAAACCTGCATGACCAAGAAAAGAACGAATCTCGCGAATGCAAGATGGGTAAGGCAGTGTAGAAATCACATCAATCTTAGCAGGGTCTACTGAAATTCCTTTTTCAGAAATTATGTGTCTTAAAACAATTCCCTGCTCGATCGTAAAGTGACATTTTTCATAATTTAAAACAAGGTCAGTTTCGATGCATCTCTCTAAAACCATATTCAAACTGTTCAAACATGCATCAAAAGAAGAGCTATAAACAGTGAAATCATCCATAAACACTTCCATGCAATTTTCAATAAAATCAGAGAAAATGCTAATCATGCATCGCTAGAAAGTGCCAGGAGCATTGCAAAGGCCAAAAGGCATTCTCCTGTAAGCATAACTACCAAAAGGGCACGTGAAAGTGGTCTTTTCTTGGTCTTCAGGTGCAATATGAATCTGAAAGTAATCTGAAACACCATCAAGAAAACAATAATGTGATTTACCTATGAGTCGTTCGAGCATTTGATCAATGAACGACAAAGGAAAGTGATCCTTTCTAGTCGCCTGGTTCAACCTCCTATAATCAATACAAACTCTCCATCTATTCTGAACTCTAGTGGGAACATGTTCATTCTTTTCATTTTTTATTACAGTGAGTCCAGATTTCTTTGGTATAACCTGCACCGGGCTCACCCAATTACTGTCAGAGATAGGATATATAATACCTGCTTGTAACAGTTTGGTCACCTCTTTCTTCACCACATCAAGAATTAAAGGATTAAGCCTCCTTTGGGGCTGCCTTACAGCCTTAGCTCCCTCTTCAAGCAAAATCCGATGCATGCACCTGGAAGGACTAATACCGGGAATGTCCGATAAGGTTCACCCTATTGCCTTTTTGTGCCTCTTTAAAACCTACAAAAGCCTACTTTCTTGATCAAAATCAAGGTTAGCTGAAATAATGATAGGAAGCTTCTCATTTATGTCTAAGTAGGCATATTTGAGATTTTCTGGGAGAGGTTTGAGTTCTAAAGAAGGGGACTGCTCAATGGATGGGATGGTCGGGGCAGCAGGGACGTCCAGAGCCTCAATCGCACAAACCACTTCATTGGTAACCTTATCCACCTGCAAAATATCAGTCTGTAATGCAGCATTAATCTCGGCACAAGTAGAGAAAACATTACTGTTAGTGCATACATCACAGGAGAAAGTATCATCATAGTCTAGTAAAGACGGAAAATCAGATAGAAACTCGGGAAGTGTATCGTCTACTAAGTCAGAAAGTAACTCAATCTGAAATACTGAATGCTCTTCC
This sequence comes from Lathyrus sativus, assembly GCA_963859935.3. Classification (NCBI taxonomy): domain Eukaryota; kingdom Viridiplantae; phylum Streptophyta; class Magnoliopsida; order Fabales; family Fabaceae; genus Lathyrus; species Lathyrus sativus. The sequence continues at coordinate 285,696,672 of OZ012736.1, read as the reverse complement.
ATGGGATGTTTCATTGTATCAAAGATGTTAAATTTTGCGATAATATTACCAAACTCCATGGACATCGTGCCATCATCAACATTGATTTTCGTCTTTGCCATTTTCATAAACGGTCTGCCGAGATTGATGGGTGCCTTGTTTGACTTTTTTTCTCCTTCCATGTCAAGAATATAGAAATCTGCAGGAAAAATCAAGTTATTAACTTGCATGAGGACATCTTCCACGACTCCGGCAGGGCGTGCATTGCTTCTATTTGCCAATTGAATGACCAAACATGTATGCTGCAAGGGACCAAGATCAAGGTTATTATAAATAGAAGTAGGCATAACATTAATATCGGCTCCTAAATCAAGCATGCAATTTTCGAATTTGTTATTCCCAATGGTGCAAGGGATAGCAAAAGTTCCTTGATCCTTGCACTTTTGTGGCATGGGCTGCTGGAAGAGGGCTGAAACATTTTGTTCAGCTGTATCATTAGATTGGATGAAGGTAGAAATATTCCTTCCCATGTTCACCCTCTCATTCCCTTTCAATCTCCTTTTATGAGTACATAAATCCTTAAGAAACTTTGCATATTTTGGAATCTGCTTGATTACATCAAGAAGCGAAATGTTTACCGCCACTTTTTTAAACACATCCAAAATCTCTCTCTCTTTGTCTTCCTCAAGAACATTTTTATTTTTTTGCACCCAGTGAGGGTAGGGTATCCGAGGTACATACTATTTTTCCGCAGGAGCAGAAGGTTCAACCTCAATAGAAACAAAAGGCTCAACAATTTCCTTGATTTTTTTCAGGGCAGAATCTGTAACTTTTCTGGATCGCAAGGTTATTTCACTCACATTAGAATTTGGACCTTTAGGATTCACCACGGTTTGAGAGGGCAGTTGGTTGGATCCTTGTGCTTGCTGAATACCATTAACTGAAGAAGCAAGTTTTCCTATTTGTGTTTGCAAGGCTTGGATGGAGGATTTCGCCGTTCTTGGAAGGACGCTGCCCGTTGTTGGAATTGGAGGTTATTGGTAGCCAATTTCTTAACAATATCCTCTAACGAAGGGCCAGAAGCTGGGGCGGCAGTGGTTGCAGCTTGTGGAGGTTTTTATGGTGATGGCAAGGAAAGCACCAATTGTTGTTGGTTGGGGTAGTGTTTTTGGTTGGAGAGTTGGTTCCCATATTGGAGGTTTGGATGGTTCCTCCAACTTGGATGGTATTTATTAGTGGACAGGTCAGTAATGTTGTACCAGTTCTATTTGTTACCTTAATCGTACAAGGCTGCAGCATATGCTTGAGGTGCTTCAGTAGGATTTTCATCTTGCAGAATAGGACAAGTATCTGTAGGATTATCAGGAGAAGTACAAATACCACATAATCTTGTTGTTTGGTTTTGATGGGCTACTTGAGCTTTACCTACAACTATCAACTGTTGCACTAACTCCTTCAGCTCATGCATTATATTTTCAAAGGCTTTGTCGGAATGAGCAACATGATAAGAGACGTGAACCTCATTCACACCTTTTATCTGAACAAAATTTTCTCTTGTTGTGAATTGTTGGGAGTTAAGCGACATGTTCTCAATTAGAGCCTTGGCAGCGGCTGAAGTATTATCGACAAGTGCTCCACCACTAGCAGCATCTAGAATATTCCTATCCATTGGTTTTAAGCCTTCATAGAAATACTGAATCAATAATTGCTCGGTGATCTGGTGTTGTGGGCAACTCGAAACCAATTGTTTGAATCTCCCCAATATTCAACTAACGATTCATTATCCCGTTGTATAATACCACAAATGTCTTTTCGTATCGAGGCAGCTCTAGATGCAGGAAAATATCTCTCTAGGAATACTTTCTTCAAATCATTCCAAGTAGCAACAGAATTTGGCTCAAGATAATATAATCAGTCTTTGGCTGCACCTTGTAGAGAAAACAGGAAGGCTCTTAGCTTGATGTGGTCTTCCATAATTCCTTCAGGCCTGAGTGGGGTTGAACAAACAATCTAGAATTCTTTGAGATGCTTGTGTGGATCCTCACCTGCAAGACCGCTAAATCTAGGCAACAAATGTATTAGTCCAGATTTTAACTCAAAAGGGACAGCAAGGTCAACATATTCAATACATAATCCATTATAGTTAACATTGGGGGCAGCAAGCTCCCTTAGGGTCCGCTGTTCAGCCATGGTGAACAAAGGGTCAGAATCAAAATTGACAAGAGGTGGTGAACTAGGGTCGGCCTGATTATCTCTAAGGCGTGCGCGCAAGGTCCTTTCATTCTCAAGATCAAAATCAGCTAGGTCAGAACAGGAAGCTCTTGTGGCCAGGATTACCAATGCAGCAACAAATTTGATAATTCCCACAATGTCCCTGTAGGTCAGAATTAAAATCAAAGAAGGAAGATGGTTAAAATAAAATCGAAAAAATCTAAAAACACAAAATTTAACCTAACTAGGTCATATGAGAATTTTGGAAATTTTTTTGGATTTTTTTGAGACTATGAAAACAGTAAAAAATTAATTAAAAATAGAAAAAAGAGGAGTTTGGCGATTTGAGGGGCCAACTCCTGTAACTCTTCCAGCAACGGCGCCAATTTGTTCCGCTGTCACGCGCGAATCAAAACCGAGTGATTTTAATTAAACGTAGTAAAGCAACGGTAACTCGGATGTTGATTCACAAGGATTCTTATTTATAAAATAGCCAATTGAAAATGATTTTGGGGTTTTTTTCATTTATGATTCGATTACGAAAATAAGTAGTAAAATAAGTGATTTTGAAATAAGTGATTAAAACAGGTAAATCTATCGGTTCGACTCCCAACTTATCATCGATCATTATAATTTCAATTCCCAAGCGGTTCCAATCCCTATTCAATTGCAATATTGATGAACAAGCGTCGACAATACCGCATGACTTATATTCTTAATTACCGAATTAAGCAGACGGTTAAAGATGACGCAAATTAACGAAAAACCTAAGTTAATCCGTGATTGATTAAGTTAAGGAACATTAATCGGTCGAATTAAATCCTATTTATTTTATAATAAATAATTAAGCAAACAAAGTTATAACACGAATTGGAACGAGATTAAATTAAATTGAAATTGAAATAAACCTCAAAGAATTACGGGATTCAAAATCGGCAGATTTTCCCTCAGGATTAGTTCGCCATGGAAATTATGAAAAGCAAAATAAAATTCGGAAAAACTAGGTTAGCCATCACTGTAGCGCGGAAACAACCTTATAAATAGAATAAGGTTTTCATTACACACTCAACTGGGTCGGAAACCTAAACCAGACCCAATAGGAAAACGCAACTAAATTATTACAAGTCAGAAACTTCAACGAATTATTCGAGACTCAAGAAATTCGAATCATCTTCTTCGTGTAACATGAAAGTTATAGATCTTCTTCTTAGCTTTCCAACAACTAGTAGAACGCCTCGATTCGATTCCTGTAGCTGCAGTTATGAATTTTTTATTAAAAACTGCTAATGCTGAAAATAACAAACGAAAATCAAATAAGGTTGAAAATAAATTGAATTGTAAAAACATCCTAAAATAGTAAATTAAACAAACTAAACTATAGAAATGCTTAAGTCTAAACATAGAGGAAGGTGCGTCAAAATGCACTGATCACCCATCCTCATGGTGTGGCAGAAGATGTGTTGGTAAAAGTTGATCAATATTTGTTTCCAATTGACTTTGTGGTGATTGACATGGAGGAAGACGATGATACTCCTTTAATTCTTGGTCGACCTTTTATGAATATCACGATAATGATGATAGCTATCGATGATGGTCTCGTGAAGGTAAGAGTGCAAGATAAAGAGGTTTGCTTCGATTTATTTGAAGCCATGAAGCATTCTTAAGACAAAAGTGATTATTTTCAACATGGTGCAACATATGTGGTGATAGAAGAGGTAAAAAGGCAAGTACATGTTTCTACCCCCTTATAAAAATCTCGGACTAATGCTCTTCAAGTTCTTAATGAGAACGACGAAAAAGAAATTGAAAATTGTTTACAAGAATTTGAGGCATTGGAAGACATTCCTCCATTGGAAGAACAAGTGGAAGTTTTGAAAAAAGAAGATAATGAAGAAACTTAACTTGAGTTGAAGTTGTTACCCTCACACTTAAAATATATGTTTCTTGATAATGGAGGACACAAATCGGCTATCATAAGTAATGCGCTAACCAAGAATGAGGAGGAAAAGTTGATTGCTGTGTTGAAACGGAATCAAAGTGCTATGGGTTGTGTAACACCCCAGGTTGGACTCTTTCTGACTTGAAAGGGATAAGTTTATCCTATTAGATGCATAAAATTTTAATGGAAGATGACTTCAAGCCGGTGGCCCAACCTCAACGCCGCTTAAATTCGACAATGAAAGAGGTGGTTAGGAAATAGGTGGTGAAGATATTAGAAGTCGGGATGATATATCATATTTACAATAGTCCTTGCGTTAGTCAGGTGCAAGTGGTGCAGAAGAAAGGTGGAACGACAGTCATTCGAAATTAGAAGAATAAGTTAATACCGACTAGAACTGTGATCGGGTGGAGGATGTGCATCGATTACTCTAGGCTAAATCAAGCTACACAGAAAGATCACTTGCCTCTACCTTTCATGGACCAAATGCTTGAAAGATTATCTGATCAAGAATTTTATTTTTTCTAGATGGTTATTCGGGTGACAACCAAATCATTATTAACCCGGAGGATCATGAGAAAACTGCTTTCACATGCCCATTCGGAATATTTGCTTATAGAAGGATGCCCTTTGGTTTGTGTAATGCACCAGCTACATTTCATTGGTGTATGCAAGCGATCTTTTCCGACTTGATTGAAAATTCCATTGAAGTTTTTAAGGATGATTTCTCGGTTTTTGGACCATCATTTGATCTTTGTTTAAATAATTTAGATGTTGTGTTGGGAAGGTGCGTGGAAAAAAATTTGGTGTTTAATTGGGAGAAATGCAACGTTATGGTTACAGAGGAATTTGTGCTTGGCCAGAAAGTTTCCTCAAAGGGCCTTGAAGTTGATCAAGCTAAAGTGGAAGTCATCGAGAAGTTTCCCCCGCCTTTGAATGTGAAAAGAATAAGATGTTTTCTTGGTCATGCAGGATTTTAACAGAGCTTCATAAAAGACTTCGCCAAAATTGCAAAGCCTTTTAGCAACTTTCTCAACAAAGATAAGTCTTTCGATTTTGATAATTCTTGCCTAATTGCTTTTAATTCTTTGAAATAAAGTTTGACTACTGCACCCATAATCATCACCCCAAATTGGAAACTATATTTTGAACTATTGTGTGACGCGAGTGATTATGTCGTTGGTGCGCTACTTGATCAAAGGAGGACAAATATTTTTCATGCAATACACTATGCAAGAAAAGTATTGAATGAATCTCAAATAAACTATGCAACAACGGATAAAGAGCTTCATGCGATGGTGTATGCGTTGGAGAAATTTCGGTCCTACCTCATTGGTTCAAAAGTGGTTGTTTACACGGACCATGCGTGTTGCACCCCAAAATTTGCCCAACCTTTTCTAACCTAGGTTTATGTTTCAATTGCATTGTCATTTGCATTGTCATCATGTACATAGTATATTCATCTGCATAGCATAGCATAAGCAAGTTATCTTAATCAGGGGATTAAGTGCCATTCTTGTCTCAAGAGGCATATTCAGAGGGTTTCATTCATATTCAAGACTATTCATGTCATCAGGGAAGAATGTGAGTCTTGAAGAGTTGACAGGTTGATCAGTGAGTTCTCTCCTATCTTGAGAATGTTTGGGGATCATCAGAGGGTATATGAGCTATGAGCCAAGAGCATGGAGTGTGTGTGGATGTTATGAAGAGCCTAGATGATCATTTTTGAGGAGTAACCAAGTCATTGGAATGATTGCAAGAGCCTCAGTTAAAGACAGTCAACTAGGGTTTTATCTAGGTCAATCCTAGGTCAAGGGCTTGATTTGAAAGGCATTAAGGATCATTCGCAGAATGTGGGATTCATTATTTGCTACATGGATATGGATGTGGTGTTGTGCCAAAGAAAAAATCAACAGGAGTGTTTCACCCTAGAATTTGCCCAACCTTATTCACTTGGTTTATGTTTCAATATCATTAGCATTTGCATATAGAGGCATGTACATAGTCTAATCATCTGCATAGCATAGCATAGTAAATCATCCAACAGGGCCAATCATTATTCTCATCTCTAGAGGCCTATCAAGAGGTTATTATCCAAATTCAAGCTCATTCAAGTCATCAGAAAGAATTTGAAAGCTGGGAAGTCAATGGATCAAGCAGGGCTTCTAGCTCCTATCTGAGGGTGTCTGAGGACCAACAAGTAAGTTGTGAGCTGTGGATGGAGCATGGAGAGTATGTGGGCATCATAGAAGACTTAGAAAGTCATTTGGAGAAGGAGGCAAGTCATTGACATGATCACAAGCATTGCAGTTGAAGACAGTCAACTAGGGTTTCATCTGGGGTCAACTCTAGGTCAACTTTAGGTCAATTGATTGATTGAAAGGCATTAAGGTCTATTGGAGAGATGTGGGGTTCATCATTTGACACATGGATAAGGATATGGTGATATGCCAAGAAGGATTCAAGAGAAATCAAGGAGAAGAGGAGTTTCTAAATTAGGGTTTCTGTGTAAAATCCCCTAATTTAGGTCAAATTCCCAAGCAAGATAAGTCAAAATGCAAGCTTCAAATGGATCCTTGGCCAACATGAAACTTGTATAGGATCTGAAGACCTTTAATTTGAGTGGTGGAAGACATCAAGGATATTTATAGAACTCAAGTTATGGTCCTTGCAAGTTACGGGTCATCTGAGGTATCTGAAATTTTGTCTGTGAAAGTGACTTGACTTCCAAGCAATGTTTACCCCTCAAGGAGATTTCAAATGAATTTCTGGTCAACATAAGAGTTGTTCCTCATTGTCTCAGATTTCTAGAATGGTATAGTATGCCTTCATATGATTTGTGGAACTCTACTTATGGTCTTGGCAAGCAAAGGGTATTTTGGTCATTTGAGAATTACAGGTCATTTCAAGCCTATGCCCAAAACTCCTACAAGGAAGCTTCAAATGGAAAACTTTACAACATAAAACTTGTTCCAAATGACATTTTGAGTCTAGAAAAGTGACCATGAGAGATTGGAAAGATTCATAGCACAAGGTTTCAAAATTGTTGGATTTAATGAATAAAAATGACCTAAAAAATGAGATTTTTCATATTTTAGCCAAATGAAGCAAAATTATAGGTCATTTTGAATGGAAAGATCATTTTGAGAACATTGGCTAAAGTAGAATTTTGAGCTTGGTTCACATTTTGGGAGTTATTCATGGTTACTTGTAATGGAAGATACATAAGCCAAATCCAAGGGAAATCATACATGGGAAGCTTCTCCAAGCTTCTAGGAGTTTCTAACCTCACCTATATATTGATATGAGAGGGTTCATGCCATGGTTGGTGAATCATTGTGATCAAAACACAAGTTATACTCAATTCTTCCATTTTTGCAAAACCTCTCAAACTTCATCAAACTTTCATCAATTTCCATTTTTCTTGATTTGATCATCATCAATATCATCCATAGATCACAATCCACACAAGCCTTTGGTAGATTGGAGCAGAACTCGTGCCACACACTTCCATCATCCAAGAAGAAAGAAACTTGGAATTGCAAGATCCAAGAGGTTTGAGTCCAATTCCTTGCATACAGAAGTCAAGAACAAGCTCACTGATCAAGTTCAGATCATTACAAGCATCAGATCCAAGGAGTTCCATAGCTGTTTTCATCATTTTGCACCAGGTTAGTTTCTCTTCGAATTGGCTGAATTAGCTAGAATCATAGATAGTTATTAGGTTAGAATGGTTAAGCATAGTTAGATGATGAATTTCACAAAGTTTGGAGAAGTTTAATGGAGGTTATCAATGGTGCACTAATTCTGTTAGAGCTTGTAACTCATAGGATAATGCATGATAATCTTGGATCCTTAGCTTAGATTGATTAGCATAAGGTGTAGAGTAGGTTAGGGTAAAGATTGGAGAGAATTGAGATGGTTGATGACAGATGATGTTGATGGATTCAGAATGTTACACTCATCGAATTTGATTATAGGTTGAGTTTTAGAAAGAATTATGGACATGGCTGTGTAGAGGGGAAGAGGTAGAGCATTTTAGGTTTTGGAAGCGTGTGATTTCATGGAGAGACGAGAGAGAACAGAATGGTTGAAATTCGTGCATGTGAGAGGTAATTTCTGGTTCTAGGGTTTCCAAAGGTAGACGATGAACCATGGCCACACGATTGCATGTTTGACTTGGACTTGAGATTGGATCCAATGGCTCATGTTTAAAATGAAATATGGAGGGAGATTCTGCGCATCAAAACGCACCGTTCCATTTAATTCTATCAGATTGGGCTTTGATTTCCTTGCTAATGCCACCCCCTCAGATAAGGCCCAATGTATTTTCAACTAGTTTTCTTGCTATTGGCACCGTTCAGAGTTTTTATTTTTTTATTATGTTTTCTGAGTCATTGGGCCCAGACGCGCTTGCTATGCGTGCCCCCCCTGTCTGGGCCCATCCTTTATTTCAATTGATTTTTCATGCTAGCTGCACCCCTTTCCATGTAAATCCATTTTATTTTCTTCCAAAAAAATATTAATTCTTAAAAAATCATAATAAATCATGAAATGCATATTTTCAATTGGTTCTTTTTGCATTATTTTCATAATTTTGTCAAGAAAATTATCACACAAAAAAATTAATAATTCCTTTTATTTTCATATTTTTGGCATATTTTTCTTTTAATTAGGTGTAAATAATATTTTGTTTAGTACATGAATTTGTTAATTTTTGTTCTAATAGTTGCTTTGATATTTTTCACCCATTCTTTTTAGGTTGATTAGTAGACATGATTAGCTTGTATATACAATTTAGTTCCCATTTTTAGAAATTAATTTTAGGTGATTAGTTTAGGTGTGAACAACATGAACAAAGTTAGGGTTTAAGTGATAGCTTAGGAGAGTTGAATCATTTCCCTTAGGACTTAGAGATTGAATATTTTAGATATGTGACTATAGGGACTATGGGTAGTTATTAGATCCCTTAGAAATCACTAGGATTCCCCTACTGCTATTGGTATATTACTGTCTGTATTTGATTGATTGGTGTGGTGTGCCCTCTGGGGATTATTGTTTGTCTGTATGGGTATTGGGATTGCTTGGGGATTGGGAGAGCTGAAGACTTGGGATGATGGAGCCATTGGAGATCCAGAGACTGAAGACCAACTTCCAGAGTTGAAAAGGAGATTCTTGCTAGCAGCTGGTGAGGAGACTAGGGTTTAGGAGCTAGGCAGAGCTCTAGATTAGAAAGCTTGTTTCTCAAACATGGAATGCTTTGTCTGCATCCATCCTTTCTCTGTGATTCAAAGTCTCTTTCAAATATCCACCTCCTTCCTTTGGAAGGATCAGTGAATGTATTTGAAAGATAGAACTTTTGAGGGAAAATTGTCTATATAATGTTAACAGTTGATGAACCACCCTTGGTAGGTAATTGACTGTCTAACATTCATTCACTTCATCTGGTTGACTGATATTCCTCCTGGGGATTGAGACTTGAAGAAAAGCCATTGCAGATGGAAGATTGATGATCAAGACCTTGCTTGGAGGCTATGGAGATGGAGATTGAGGCTTTCTGAAGCTTGTAGCTGTCTGGAGATGACTTGAAGATAGATGTTGATGCAGAGCTGCTGTGGCTGTTTATTCTTCTGCTGTTATTCATTCTGATGTATTGATTGGTTTTCTGGACTGTATTGTGTGCTGTTTACCCTGTTGGGTTGAAAGTGAATCCTGTTCACTTTTGCCTATTGTTTTCTAGGTTCGAGGTTGAGTGGGACTCCCTTGCCTCGCTTGTATTGTTGCATCCATGCATTTTACTGCTTTACTGTATATATCTGCTTTGTGTTTCTGTTTCCGTCTATTCCCTTAGGATCTCTGTTTCTCTCTGCGCAAGAGAGAAGCATGATAGACATTAGGTCTTAACCCATGCATGATAACGTTAGGTTAGTTTGATTCCCTTCGCAACCGTATGTTAGCGTTCTGTCTCTTCTTCCTCAAAACAAACAGAAAAGTACAATAAAATTTCAAACACAATAAAAGACACTTCTTCCGTAAAAGAATGTGAACTCATCAAGACGTCATTTTTGTTTGCTTGGACTGCTAATCAGAAAAACCTTTTTCAGAAGGAATAAAATCAACCTAGACAGACTTGTGTCGTACGTGGCCCAAACTACGTTTGCTCTGATCTTCCATGCAGTGTGGAAGTACGTAGGCATAGGATGCGATATCCTAGCGAGCAACCTTCCCCTCCTTTCCCGTAGGTAGGCGAACTACGTTGACTCTGATTTCTCGTTCCAGACGGGAATACGTAGGCATAAAGTGCGATACTTTGCCGAGTCATTTTATTTTTCATTTTCTTGTTTTTTAACCCCCTGACCATTAGAGTAGATAGAATAACAATCCATACCCGAAAACAAGCGTGGATCCCGTCGAGTATGACGAACGTGAGGGGTGCTAATACCTTCCCCTTGCGTAACCGACTCCCGAATCCAGGTTTTGGTTGCGACGACCATACCTTTCCCGTGTTGTGCGAGTTTTACTCTGAGCGTTTCCTTTCCCTCCCGTGGGATAAATAACGCACGGTGGCGACTCTTCTGTCTTGAGAATGTTTGGGGATCATCAGAGGGTATATGATCTATGAGCCAAGAGCATGGAGTGTGTGTGGATGTTATGAAGAGCCTAGATGATCCTTTTTGAGGAGTAACCAAGTCATTGGAATGATTGCAAGAGCCTCAGTTGAAGACAGTCAACTAGGGTTTTATCTAGGTCAATCCTAGGTCAAGGGCTTGATTTGAAAGGCATTAAGGCTCAATCGCAGAATGTAGGATTCATTATTTGCTACATGGATATGGATGTGGTGTTGTGCCAAAGAAAAAATCAACAGGAGTCAAGGAGAAGAGGAGTTACCAAATTAGGGTTTCAGTGTAAAATCCCCTGATTTGGGTCCAACTTCAAAGCAGTGTAACTCAAGATGCAAGCTTCATATGAATTTCTGGTACACATGAAACTTGTAGAGTATCTTCATAGCTTTAATTTGAGTGGTTGAAGTCATCAAGGTGATTTATAGAACTCAAGTTATAGCTCTTGCAAGTTATAGGTCATCTGAGGACACTGAAATTTGTCTGTGAAAGTTGCCTGTCTTCCAAGCAACGTTTGACCCTCAAGGAGATTTCAAATGGATTTCTGGTAAACATGAGAGTTGTTCCTCATTGTCTTAGCTTTCTAGAAAGGTATGGTATGCCTTCATCGGATATGTGAAGCTCAAGTTATAGCTTGTGCAAGTCAGGGGTATTTTGGGAAAGTGGAATTATAGGTCATTCTTAGCCTATGCCTAAAACTCATACAAGGAAGCTTCAAATGAAAAACTTCACAACATCAAAGTTGCTAAAAATGGAATTTTAAGTCTAAAAAAGAGGTCATGGAAGTTTGGAAATGCATAGAACTCAGATTGATAAAAGTTGGTGAAAATGGCTTAAAAATGGACATAAGTTGAAAAAGTTCAAATTGAAAATTGGTTTGGGCAATCTATAAATCCAAAATGGGTCATGTAATATATCAAATTGAGTCTAAGGAATATTTTAAAGACATTGGTTCAGCCACAATTTTGAGATAGGACTTTAAAAATGGACTTGCTTTGTAATTCCATCACTTGCATAATAAGGTACATGTGAGAAACTCAACATAAGGCAAAGGAATCCCTTGTTTTTCACTCATATCACTCCAATTTGTCATGAAAAGAGATTTTAAAAGGTGGTTAAGGGGCTGTTAGTGGATTGAAGTGAGATATCATGAGACATCAAAATACCATATCATGAGAAATTCATGAAGTTTCTAGAATCATCCTAGATTGATCTAGAAGACTCTAGATCTTTCCATGCTCTCCTATATATTGGATTGAGATCATTAAGAGTAAAGGTTGGTGATAGTTGATGTTGAATCCATTTTCTCCATTTGCAAATCATATTGAATCTTCATTTTTCTCTTCACCATTTTCCATTTTTCCCACATTTTTCTACACTTGAAAACTCAAATTTTCAATTCCATTTTTCTCCCACTTTTGGTTCATTCCACCATTGCAAATACATTCCTTATCATTCTTACAATTGATTCAACACTTTTTTGGCCATAATTGATGCATGAACCAAGCTACACAACTCCATTAAAGTGAGCTCCAAGTGAAAATTGATTTTTTGTTTTCCATCAATTCACTCCTTTCTTTCCATCCAAACACCTTCCTCATCAATTATAGGACGTGTCCACATCATTTTCTCAAAGAATTGGTGATCGAGTGAAGCTCCATAAGCCATTTTTCGAAGGTATAAAGAATTCGACATAACTCATGATTGATGAGTCTTTCTTGCATTATTGTTGTTGCATTACATTGCTCTCATCTCCTACATGGATTCTAGTACAAAAAAGATGGGTTTTATGACAATTTTTGGTTCTTGAGTTTTTCTTGAGGTGCCACGTTTTGGGAGTTAGAGAGAGTTTCAAGAAAATCTAAGACCATATTTGGATTCCTTGATTTTTTTCCTTCAAGTTTGACCAAAATTTTGTGCGAAACGGATAATTATTGATGGAGTTATGGTGCTTCAAAGTAGCAAAAAACTCATGTTCATGGAGTTGCGGGTTACTATTCACAAAGTTGAAAAATTTGATTTGGAGAAGAAGGTGTTAACACCGTCGGATGCATTTCCAAGTCAAGGTTTCTTCCATTCATCCAACGCCTCTCACTGCGCCACGCAATCGGCCACATAAGCCTCATGCCACTTTTATTTATTCATGTTATTTTCTTTTATTTTCCTATTGCCGTGTTTCTTTTATTTTTTCTGTTTTATATGCTGACTTCAAATAATCATAAAAAATAGGAAAATTAGTCTTTTTGATCCCCATTTTTTTGTGCTGAATCTTTCAGATGTCTAGGATTTAATAAAACTGGAATTATAATTTTACCATTTTTTGACATTTTCTTTGGATTTTTTACATTTGGGTCGTCATAAAAAGGCCAATGCTGGTGCTATCATTTTGTTGAATTTCTTTGACCTATCAAAACACAATTTAAATGTCAATCCTTTTGCAGGGATCTCATACACATGTTGAGGTATTGTGATATATTTTTTTGGGAATTTTATTGTACCATTTTAATTGGTTTTGGATGCTTTCTTTAACATGCTCCACTTTAATCTTTCCTTTGGTATACATGAGATATCTTGCAATGTTTTCATCTTATTTGACCATTTATCTTTGGATATTTTTGTGGTATCTCTCACCCCTAGTTTGTGGCTTGATGTAGGGCATTGGAGATTTTTATTTGAATTTTTTAGCCCCTTTTGCTATTCTTCTTATATTTTTGTATTCGAACTTGTAATTTGGACTTCCGAACGGACTTTATTTTTGTTAAGGCTCCAACGGCCGATTTGTGTTTGCGTGGTGAACGCCGTGGTTTATATTTCTTATTATAGATAGGCTAGAGGTATTTGAAGACCCCTTAGGTGGCTGTTATTTGTATGTGTAGCTTGCCCAATTATCGACTTGTTTGCATGATAGCACGTTGCGATTCCAAATAGTGGATTACGCGTTTCATTCGGAGTTTTCACTCGATTCTTTGCATATGATCACTTGATATTTTCTTATTCCATCCATGAATGGGCTTGAGGTTGAGATGAACCTTCCTCCCTCCTTTGCATTGCATTTACCATTGCTATATTCATGTTCACTTGTATGCGGTTATTACTTGTATTTCCGTTTCTTCCTTTCGTTTTCCTTTCCCGTAGGACTTCCATTCTTCCTTGTTCAAGGGAGGATGTGATAGACATTAGGAGCTAACTCATGTATGATAACATTAGGGTAGATTTTTATCCCTTTTTGTAACCCTAGGAGTTTTTTAGAGTGTCATCTCTTCTTTCTTCAGAACGACAGAAAAACATTAATAAAGGTTATAACAACAATCAATTCACTTCTTCCGTCAAAAGATTTGAACAAACACAAACCTTTTTGCAATAAGAAAACCCTTGTTTAAGGTGAGATTTTTCATAAAAGACACTTAAACAGCTTGTGTCGTGCGTAGCCCGAACTACGTTTGCTCTGATCTTCCATGCTGTGTGGAAGTACGTAGGCATAGGATGCGATATCCTAGCGAGCAACCTTCACCCACCTTCACCCGTAGTTAGGCGAACTACGTTGACTCTGATTTCTCATTCCAGACGGGAATACGTAAGCACAAAGTGCGATGCTTTGCCGAGTCATGTTTTCTTTTCTTTTCAGACCTCATCCTTTAGTTTAGATAGAAGTGTAATCTGTACAAACCAAGCAAGCGTGGATCCCGTCGAGTACGACGGACGTGAGGGGTGCTAATACCTTCCCCTTGCGTAACCGACTCCCGAATCCAGGTTTTGGTTGCGATGGCCATACCTTTTCCCGTCTTTGCGTTAGGTTTACTTCGAGCGTTTCCTTTCCCTCCTTGGGATAAATAACGCACGGTGGCGACTCTTCTGTATTGTCGGCGCCGATTTTTGCAGTAGCGACAGCTGGCGACTCTGCTGGGGAATGCGATGGTTCCCTATGCGAGTCTCGCCTTGGATTTTCTTCCTAGCTGCCTGGGTCATCCCCAGCAGCTGGCGACTCTGCTGGGGACTCCAACGGTTCCCTACGCGAGTCAATCCTAGCGCTTGTTTTCCCGTCGTGGGCTTTGTATGGATTTACATTTCTGTATTTACATTTCAGCATTTCATTATCATTATTATTGCTGTATTGTGGGTTTGATGGGGGTTCTATGATTGAGAGATAAGCCGGACCTGGGCTTGAGTGCACCTAGAATTAGATTAGAGATTAGTGGGGGTGTGCATGCTTTGCATGTACTAGCTTCCCGCGAAATCTACGCTCGGACGAGGTCTTTCTGGTTGACTTCCTGTTTCACCCTTTGGGTGCAGTGGGCTGTTGGTTAGTTGGATTGTCGACTCCGGGGACCGATCATTTGGAAGTTGGCTAAGTGAGGCCTCTTCAAGACTTGATGATGCCACTCCTTCTGGGAATCGTATCATCAACCCTGAAAGTCTGTGACGCCGACGACCGCATAGGATGCCGTACCTTGTGCCAGTTATAGGGACATCTACCTGTGAGAGGGACTTGGGGCATGCAGGTAACTTGACCTTCAGACTACCGGTTTATTTCTCATGAGATACAGGATTGTGGATATTTTATGGATTGTTACTAGGTCTGTCAGAGACCAGGTGTGGGTTATATTATTGGGTCTATCCGAGACCAGGCTGGAGTTCTTTGTGAGGTCTGTCTGAGACCAGGGTTTGATGAGTATTGGAGGGTCTGTCTGAGACCTGTTCTTGGTGTGACTTGGGCTTCTTATTCAGGGCACTTGATCCCCTGTTGCAGCTGTTTGCATTGCATTGTTTGCATACCCATTTATCATTGCATTTCATTAACGTGTGTCTGTGCTGCAGGTGCATTACATACTTCCCTGTTCTAGTGCTCCGGACTTCTGATTGTTGATATGGGTAGTGTGCGGAAGACAGTTGCGTATAAGCTGCCCACTCCGGATGTGAATTCTATATTGAGTTTGATTGCCCTTGCGGATGATGAGGTTAGGGCTAGCTTCAAGAAGAGTTATACTTTTGCCTTTGAAGGCCTGTTCAATATATGAGTTGTTTTCTCTTTTGTGATTGAATTTCAACTTCTTACAACTTTCGTCACTGCACTGTCACGGCGCTGCCCTGTATCAAATGTATTAGCACTAGAACGGAGGGAGTAGTATTCCCTAATGCGCAGACACATATTGCATTTTGCATACATACTCATATTTGCATTACAGGTTTGTGATCCGTGCATCTTATCTCCTGCATCCATTACAGGTACTTTCAGGATTGCAGATCAACGAATCCATCGTTATTCCACAAGGACTAATCAGAAGAAGATTATGGACAACATGCAGAGTGAAATGCAAGAGATGCGTGACAGGATGGCCCTGCTTATTCAAACCATGGAGACCATCGCCAAAGGACAAGAGCAGCTGCAGAATCTGGTTCAACCGATAGTCGCACGGGCTGAAAACAACGGGACACCGCATGGTGAAAATATTGCTGCTTCTCCCCGAGTTGAGAATCGTCAAAGTGCTGATGTTATTCCCGCAAACGGTTTGAATGTTGGAGAAACTGGTCCTGTAGGTGGAAATGGAAACACTGGTAATACTAACGGAGATACTGCTGGAGTATTTGTGGGTAACGCCAACCAGGGGTTCCAAGGTGCGAATATGGGATATGGCAATGTGGTCGGCGCCAAGGCTGGATATGGTGACCATGGTTATGATAACATGGGCTACAGAACGAGTATGAACGATGGCTAGGAGATGGGCAACCTGAGGTATGACCCCAGGTATTTTCAAACAGGTTTGGGTTGTAACACCGGACATGCTGCATATGACGAGGTACCTCGCTGGGAGGATCGTCAAGAAGACGTCTTCTCTGGGCAGAACGAAGGCTATGGGAGACCCGCAGGAGACAACCTCCGAATAAGATTGCTGGAAGAGAAGGTAAATGGTTTGGCTAGCCAGAATGCTGTGGGGCTGGATATGTCCAATATGGGATTGGTACCAGGGCTCTGGGTACCTCTGAAATTCAAAGCGCCATCTTTTGATAAATATAAAGGGGACACGTGCCCGAGGGTACATGTTCGTTCATTTTACAGGAGGATGTCCACGTATTCAGACGAAGAAAAGATGCTCATGCATTTCTTCCAGGACAGCTTGTCAGGGCCGTCGCTGGAATGGTATATGAGCCTAGAGCCAACACAGATAAAAAGCTGGAAAGAGCTAGCGGAAGCTTTCGTGAAGCATTACCAATACAACAGCGATCTCGCCCCTAACCGGGTTCAGCTGCAAAGCCTCTCTCAGAAGCCCAGTGAAAGCTTCAAAGAATACGCCCAGAGATGGCGTGATTTGGCTGCCAGAGTACAACCTCCTATGGTGGAGCGTGAAATGATGGACTTGTTCGTAGGGACATTCTCAGGAATGTACTATGACCGGCTGCTCAACTTCTTAATGAGTACCTTCTCCGAGTTGATCCTGATGGGGGAGCATATAGAAAACGGGATAAAAATCGGTAAGATTCAAGCGGGAGAGTCTGCTTCAGCTGGAAGCAATAAGAAAGCTTTCGGGGGTAGAAAACAGGAAGATGCCAATTCGGTATGTAGCTCTCGGGGAAGAAATAGGGGATGGAGGCAATACCAACCGCAACAAGTTGCAAGTGTGACAATCCCCGCGCAACATCAGCAACAGCCGTAGCAGCAGGGGCAACAACATCCGGCTCAGCGAAGAATTCAGAACGGGAAGCCGAAAAGGGTATTTGATCCGCCGCCAGTATCGTACGCTGAGCTTCTTCAGAATTTGTTACGGTTACAGTTGGTCGAGAAAAGAACGATGGCTCCTCCAACAGGGATACCCCCACCCAGTTATAACGCTAATGAGCATTGTGAATTCCACTCTGGGGCACCCGGCCATAATATCGAAAACTGCCACGCTTTCAAGCATAAAGTGCAAGATTTGCTTGATAGCACTGCTATTAATTTTGGTACGGAAGGGCCCAATATTACACAACAACCAATGCCAAACCATGAATAGGCTGGGGTATGGTGGACAAAGAGGAGTTCTATAGTTCGGGTGGGCCGTTAAAAGTAGATCAGAACAGTGGCAGGCTGCCTCTAATAACTGATTGTGAAGATAGCTGGTTCAGCAGCAGGACAGATGTGAAAGCCCGGTTCTCGGAAGCTGGCATTTTTCTTTGTTTTATCTTGTCATTTCTTTACGTTTGTAGTTTCTTTCATGTTTAAATTGCAATCTTGTTCGTAAAACTTGTTGTTTTCATTTCAATTGATGATAATGAAATAAATATGCATGTTTTGATTAAGAAGGATCTGCGGAGGATGACGAAAATGAACGACATGCAAGCTTCTGATTGTATGCTTTTGAAATAAAACCTGTTGATGATGTACAAGCATTGTTTCAAATCCCTAAACACCGGAGTTATAAGGAAGATAATCCCTTGTCAACCCCTTTGAGCCTAGTAGTAGGAGTTCTTTCTGCGAATGAAAAACCCTCAATCTTAACCTGGGGCAGGGTAGGTGTTAGCTAATTTGACCGAGCGTTCAAGTTGCAAAAGGAGTGTCCGTTCGAGGATCAGTCACACCTCTAGAGGTCGTGCCTAAGAAACCACAATGGTTCAGCATTAGGAGTGAAACAGTCACATCATTCCCCAAAGAGTCAGACAACCAGCGTCACATGACTTGTTCGAAAGAAAAAAGAGAAAAAAATCAAAAACCCGCTAAGTCAAGAAAAGAAAACAATTGACTTAGGAAAAAATGAAGGCATCCCGCTGGACTCAAAAAACCAAAAGAACTCAAAAGAGTCAGTCCAGGCAAAAGTTAGGGATATGAAAAGAAAAAGGATGAAAGGATGGAAAAATCCTCGAATGAAATACGAGTCGTGTAACCTCAAGTGTCAAAGACGAAAGGTGAGTGGCTGTCACTCCCAACAATCATAATTTCTCGAACTATCACTCCTATCTTTCAGCCTCTGAGAGGTGAGTGCTAAGGTCGAATTAGCTGAACATAGGATCGGAGAATATCAAGGAGAATGGGTGGGTTAAAATAAACTTCGAGCCTTTATCCTTTCCTTCAAAACCGTGAACCTGACCACGTTATAACCTTCAAAAGTCCTAATTGAAGCAGGTTATTTCGAAAGCATACTTAGGTAAAGGTCGCGTCGATTCTGACTCCTGAAAGGGTTCCTCTTACCATGTTGGTACTGATGTTGATAAATGTTTTGGGCATTATATGCTATAAACTGTTTTTCCCTTCTCCCAGTGAACAGATGGGATGTCAAAAATATCATATGTGTTGCATTAATACGTCTTTTATGCAGAACAACTTGTTTTACTTGCGAGTAAGCGCTTGACAGCAGAAAAGTTTCCTACAGTGGAAAGTATGGTCAGGATAGAATGCAGAGCGCCCGAATGCTCCGCAAGCCGGGGCAAGCCATTAAGTGCTCCCCAGTCAGGTCAGCCATTCAAAGTCAGTTACTCTGGGGCAATCAGGTCGAGATTCGGTAAATCTCTCGTAATCGGAGGTACTGCTCTAAATCAGCTAACCAGGGGCAACGTCATTGCAATCAGGGGCAGGCAATCGTAAGAGCGCAGAAGTTATTCTTTACTCGGGGGGGCATTTGGTGTGAAGTATTTCTCCGAAGTTCAGAATGCCGGGGCAGTTCATATCAGACCAACGAGGTACAAATGTTCAGATTCCCTTTTGAGGACTATCCCCACAGAGGTCCCACAGGCCAGGGCATATCAGAAGCGAAGGAATTGTTCTTCTCCGTATCATCAGAGCTACTCAGAGCTATTCAAGCAGATTCAGTCAATCTTAAAGTGTGAGACGAATGTCGGGAAGTCATATTACTGTCTTCCGATTCTTCAACCAGAAAAATGTATTAGCCATCACTGTAAGGCCCGTCCGTGTTGGCGCGTCAGTTTCCAAATCCAATCGTCATCAGTACGCAGGAAGACTCCGTCTATTTTCTCCAACAAAAGTCCAGTTTTTCAGTGGCACGGGTGAGCTATCCCCAGAGAAGTCCAATCATACTTGGAACATCTGCTATTCCCCAGCAGAGTTATATTCCCCAGCAGGGTGTTACTTCAACGAGGTGTCTGGTTAAGTTCCCAAATTCCCCAGCGGAGTTGATGCTACTCTTCCAGCATTTATTTTGCTGGAATAATTCTGTGATATCCGGTTTATCCCCAGCGGAGTTGGCTTCGTCTTCAGCATTTATTTTGCTGAAATGGTTTTCTGTACCCGACTTTCTCCAGCAGCCCGAGCCTGTATTAGCATATTGCATGCATCATCATATTTGCATCATACTTGCATTTCAGTTTCAAAATACGTAGCATTTCCATGCTATATGGAAACATTACGTCATTATCGAACATACGTATTCAGAAACATAAACCAGGTTGGTTACCTCGTTGGTTTCAGATGTTTGTTTTCCCCTGCAGATAATTGAGATTATGATTCAGGAAGATGTTCGGATAGTCGGATTTGGGGCGCAAGGCGAGCAGTGATCGTGTTCGTCCTATCATGTGGACCCCTAACAGAGTTGCTTGGTTGAGTTTCTCTTTTCCCCAACTGAGTCCTTCTCAGGTCGCTGTTATGTTGGCATTACAAGATTTCATAGTTCAGATTTTTTGGAGTTATCGTCGTGATTTCCCCAGTAGAGTTTTCTTCCCCATCAGAGTTGCTTGGTTAAGCTTCTCTTCTTCCCCAGCGAAGTTTTCTTCAGACTGTTGTCACGTCAGTATTGAAAATCTTGAAATTACTACCTGCCGTCGAAGTAGGTGTTTGACGGCTGTCGTCAGAATTACCCCAGTAGAGTTTTTATTCGAATTGTTGTTACAAGAATCTTGTGGATTAAACCTTCGGAGTTATTACCCTGGTTGAAGGAGTTATACCCTGGTTGAAGGAGTTATACCCTGGTTGAAGGAGTTATTACCCTGGTTGAAAGAGTTATTACCCTGGTTGAAGGAGTTATACCCTGGTTGAAGGAGTTATACCCTGGTTGAAGGAGTTATTACCCTGGTTGAAGGAGTTATACCCTGGTTGAAGGAGTTATTACCCTGGTTGAAGGAGTTATTACCCTGGTTGAAGGAGTTATACCCTGGTTGAAGGTAATAAAACCCTGGTTGAAGGAGTTATACCCTGGTTGAAGGAGTTATTACCCCGGTTGAAGGAGTTATTACCCTGGTTGAAGGAGTTATTACCCTGGTTGAAGGAGTTATACCCTGGTTGAAGGAGTTATTACCCTGGTTGAAGGAGTTATACCCTGGTTGAAGGAGTTATTACCCTGGTTGAAGGAGTTATACCCTGGTTGAAGGAGTTATACCCTGGTTGAAGGAGTTATTACCCTGGTTGAAGGAGTTATACCCTGGTTGAAGGAGTTATTACCCTGGTTGAGGGAGTTGTTGCCCTGGTTGAAGGAGTTATACCCTGGTTGAAGGAGTTATACCCTGGTTGAAGGAGTTATACCCTGGTTGAAGGAGTTATACCTTGGTTGAAGGAGTTATACCCTGGTTGAAGGAGTTGTTGCCCTGGTTGAAGGAGTTGTTGCCCTGGTTGAAGGAGTTATTACCCTGGTTGAAGGAGTTATACCCTGGTTGAAGGAGTTATTACCCTGGTTGAAGGAGTTATACCCTGGTTGAAGGAGTTATACCCTGGTTGAAGGAGTTATACCCTGGTTGAAGGAGTTATTACCCTGGTTGAGGGAGTTGTTGCCCTGGTTGAAGGAGTTATACCCTGGTTGAAGGAGTTATACCCTGGTTGAAGGAGTTATACCCTGGTCGATGGAGTTATTACCCTGGTTGAGGGAGTTGTTGCCCTGGTTGAAGGAGTTATTACCCTGGTTGAAGGAGTTATACCCTGGTTGAAGGAGTTATACCCTGGTTGAGGGAGTTATTACCCTGGTTGAGGGAGTTACACCCTGGTTTGAGGAGTTATTATGCCTTGTTTGAGGCAGTTTGTTATCCTGGTCGATGGAGTTGTTACCTTTTGTCAAAGGAATTATTATCGGTGTTGGCAGAATCATTACCCGTGCTAACGGAGTGGCTCCCTGCGGAATTATTTGTTCAAGTATCTGTGTCGTCGGAGATGTATCCCACAGAGTAACTTGTTCAAGTCACCGGATGCCTGATTCGCGCTTTACGTAGCATTTTGTTTGTTTCTCTACAAACGAAGGTCAAGACTTTTGTGTTTTCGACGTGGTCCTTTGGCTCGATGCATGCTTATTGTAGCAAAATTTGGAATTAATTGTGGATTCAAGGCCTGTGGCGTCACGCAGGTGGTTGAGGACGAAATCAAGTCAGTTCTTATCAGATAATTGATCAGTTGTTGCCGTGACAACCGGATTCGGTTTTCTGAATGATATTTTCCCCAAGCAGTAGTCGTATTAGCAATTTGATTTTGCGGTTGGCAAATTTCCGGGTTCTTTCGTATTCAACCGTCTCGTACCTCGAATGTCTGAAGGCTGCGCGCTCTTCATCCAGTCGGGTCCAAGCCGCTTGAATAGGGGCAATGCGGAGATCAAGTATTTGCTCACCGAGCCAAATTCTAAGCAAAGGCTTATTTATTGGGTCCTTTTGTTGCAAGAATTTGATAGGGTTTCGAGAATTTGATAGCGGATCACATGTCCCACATGGTTATTCTTTAGGTGACAAAGAAGGAAATTGAGGTGAAGGAAGAATTTCCAAATTAGAAAATTTTCATGGTTCAAGTTAGACCGTGGTTTGCTGACTTTGCAAACCACAAAGACACCGGATTAATACCGGAGGATCTAACTTCGAACCAGAAAAAGAAATTCTTATATGATTCTAAGTACTATATGTGGGATGAACCATATATGTTTAAGATTGGTGTTGACGATATTTTGAGAAGGCGTGTTACGAATGAAGAGTAAAAAAGTATTATGTGGCATTGTCATAATTCTCCTTATGGTGGTCATTATAACGGTCTAAGAATGGCAACTAAATTCCTACAATTGGGCTTTTATTTGCCTTCATTGTTTAAGGATGCACATTTACATGTTAAGTTTTGTGATAATTGCCAAAGGAGTGGAGGAATTACCAAAATAACGAGATGTCGTTGCAAAATGTAACGGCCCGATTCTGAATTCCCATTAATTGTTGAGTCTTTTAATTTATTTAATTGATGTTTGTCTTAAATTGAGAAATTATATGCTATTATGTGGTGTTTGCTTATTTTATCTATTTTTACCGATTCAGAGAGTTTTCGGGGAATTAGAGTAAAAAGGGCATTTTAGACATTTAGCACTTTAGTGTGAGAATTGATTGGTAAGTGTTGGAAAGAATTTGAGAGGAAAGAAATAGAGATAGAAATAGAATAAGAGAGGAAAAAGGAAGAAAGGTAGTAACATAAGAGGAAAAACAAGAGAAAGAAAAGAGGAGAAGAGAAAGTGGAGAGGAAAACCTAGAATCATCAAGGGATCATCACCAAAGCTTGCAATCGACCGGTAAGGGTGTGAAACTCCATCATCTCTTTAATGTATATGATTGTATGTGTATGTGTGTGGATCTTGTAGAGTTTCTACTCTTTTTCCACTTAGGTTAGAAGTTGGTTTTGTGAGTAGAATGAGGTTTTAATCGGTTAGAACTCGGATTAGACGATGTGGTTTAGTCGGGTGATGGTTGGGTTGTGCTACTGTGACTGGTTTGGATTTAATCGGTTGATTTTGTGGAGTTTGGGCTTTGAGACAGCCATGGAAGTTCTGTCTTCGCAAGTTCGCCAGGCGAATGGCAGCGAAGCTTCGCCAGGCGAAGCCCAGCGAGCTGTAGCGAAGCAAGTCAGAAGCTGTTACCCTGTATTCGCTGGCAAGTTCGCCAGGCGAAGTGAGTTGGCGAAGGTTCGCCAGGCGAGTGTGTAGCGAGCCTCAGCGAGTAATTCCATAATTACTCCCAGTGGACTTCGCTGGGAAGTTCGCCAGGCGAAGGCCAGCGAGCATTCGCTGCGTGGCTTCGCCAGGCGAAGGTTGGCGAACATGGCAGTGTTATTTGTTTTGCTGTTTTGTTCATAGCATGATGTTTGGTTGATTCAAATATGATTAATGCCTATATGAATGATCAATGTGTGAACTATTTTGACATGTCGTGCTGTGGGTGGCCGAAAGGCGTGAATCCTAGATTGTAGAGTAAATGGTAAATCTTGAATATTTGATAATCCTGTGTATTTTGCTTGAATTGAATAGAAATGCGTTGATAAGCTGATATGTGTGTAAACCATGTGTGAAATAGTGCATAATGTGAATGCATGATAGATATATGCGATGTATGTGATAAATGCAATGAGTATGTTTGTGAGCATAGTATGCATTTTTGTGTTGAATGATCCCTCGGAGGATTTGCATTGTGAAGCATCTTAGTATGCATTTGTGTGTTGATTGATCCCTCGGAGGATTTGCAGAACCTCGTATAATACGATGGTTATATTAGATTCCTTGGAGAATCGGTTGCATTGTGTGATTCCTTGGAGAATCGGTTGCATTGTGTGATTCCCCGGAGAATCGGTCATAACGTGTAATCCCGTGGAGGATTGGCTAGAGTATTTGATTCCGTGGAGAATCTGCTGAGTACTTGATCCCGTGGAGGATCTGCTGAATATTCGATTCCGTGGAGAATCTGATGAATATTTGATTCCGTGGAGAATCTGCTGAGTACTTGATCCCGTGGAGGATCTGCTGAATACTCGATTCCTTAGGGAATTTGTTGAATGAGTCGGTACCGCATTTGCATCTGCATAGAGTCGTGTGTCGGTCTCTATGAGTTGCATGAGTCATCTGTGTATGATGCATTGGTTGAATGAATATAACTGTGTATGTTATATATGATTGTTTGGAGGAAAATATAGTGAATGTTCATGTGTATGTGTTGAGGCATGATTAATTGTATATGCTTAATGTGGTGAGAACATGTTTGAGTATGACTTGTATAATTATGAATATAGGTATATATACAATTTTATGCATTAACTGTTATGATGTTGTTTCTCACCCTTCTGCTGTTTTATAATGCTCTATGAGGCATTGCAGAGTAGGAAGCTGGAGGTTCTTTTTGTGAAGCGATGTCTTCATTCTTTTTGGTCAATGGCTCTGATATGTAACATCTGGGTAGTTAGGAAGCCTTTGACTCTTTTGGAGTTACATTTGTTTTGATTCTTTGGTGATACATATGTGTATGTATCTGCGGTAGATATGTTGTAAAGCATGAATTAACTGATGGTTGTATATACCTTTATGAATGAGATCGATTCAATATTTGGATGTTTCCGCTTTATTCTAAATATTGAGATGTGGGTTACCCATTGTTGCATATCTATTTTGAGCAGGTATCGTATGTGTTTAATTTCATGATAATGTGATGCGCCTCTTTTATACCATGTTTTAATTAAACTCTGATGAAATAAATTTTTTAAGTGCCTAATTGATTTATTTGATTAATTTGGGGGTATAGAAAGGGGGTGTTACATTAAGTGGTATCAGAGCCAGTGTTGAGTCAGTCGTGTCTGTCTTGTTGTTGTGTTGGTTGAACGGTTGTTTAACCTTGTTGTTATTTTTGGGAATCCTCAGAATATGGCAGGTCGTAATGACAATGCTATGGCAGCGGCGTTAGAGGCTATGGCCAGAGCTGTGCAGGGTGCACCTAACGTGAATGCGAATGATGAGTTTAGGAAGAACCAGCCACCGGTGTTCAAAGGGAGATTTGATCCGGATGGTGCTCAGATATGGTTAAAGGAAATTGAGAGGATCTTTAGGGTGATGGATTGTGCTGAGGGGATCAAAGTGAGACTAGGGACTCACATGCTGAGAGAAGAGGCTGATGACTGGTGGGTCAGCGTGAGGCAAGTTCTTGAGGTCGACAACGAGGAGATTACGTGGGATTTATTTTGTACTGAGTTTCTAAGGAAGTATTATCCCGAAAGTGTTAAAGGGAAGAGAGAGATGGAATTTCTGGAGTTGAAACAAAGTAATATGTCGGTGGTGGACTACACCGCTAAGTTTACTGAGTTAGTGAAGTTTCACCCTCACTATGATGCGGTTACGGCGGAATTTTCCAAATGTATCAAGTATGAGAATGGCTTGCGTCCTGAGATAAAGCAAGCGGTGGGTTATCAAAGGATAAGAAGATTTTTGGATTTGACCGAGTGTTGCAGAATTTATGAAGAAGACAGTAGAGCTCGTTCTACTCATTATAAGGGTTTGAGCGAGAGGAGAGGGAAGCAGCAAGTACGAAGCGGACCTTATGTGACGCCTGCTAAGAAGGGCAAACATAGGGGAAACTTTGATAGGAGACCCGGAGGAGGTTCCGGTGCGATCAAATGTTTTAAGTGTGGCGTGATGGGCCACAAGTCTTATGATTGTGGAAAGTTCAAGGCGAAGTGTTCCAACTGTGGGCTCCTTGGACATGATGCAGCAGAGTGTAGAAAGAATGTTGTGAAGTGTTTTAATTGTGGCGAGGTGGGTCACATTAGCTCGAATTGTACCAAACCGAAGCAAGCACAGGCGGGCGGAAAAGTATTCGCATTAGCAGGTTCAGACGCTACTAATGCGGCGGATCGTTTGATTAAAGGTACATGCTTTATTAATGATATGCCTTTAGTTGCTATTATTGATACTGGAGCGACTCACTCGTTCATTTCTCTTGCGTGTGCTAAGCGGTTGGATTTGTGTATGGTTTCTTTGAGTAGTGGTATGGTTATTGGGACTCCCGCTTCGGGGTCGGTAACTACTTCTTTGGTGTGTGCAAGATGTCCTTTGACCATGTATGGTAAGGACTTCGTTATGGATTTAGTGTGTTTGCCGTTGGAAGGTTTGGACATAATCTTGGGTATGAACTGGTTGCAATTTAATAGGGTTCATTTGGATTGCTATCACAAGTTAGTAAGGTTTCCTTCTTTGTAAGATGGTGAAAACGAGAGTTTTCCTTCCACTAAAGAGTTGAAGAAACTTTTAGCGGACGAAGCTCAGTTGTTTGGTTTGTTTGCATCGTTGTCGGTGGAGAACAAAGTTGAGCTCGACGTGTTTCCTGTGGTTTGTGAATTTCCTGAAGTGTTTCCGGAAGATGTTGCGGATGTGCCGCCAAAGAGAGAGGTTGAATTTTCTATTGATCTAGTTCCGGGTACTAGACCGATTTCGATGGCCCCGTATCGGATGTCGGCATCGGAGTTGGTGGAATTAAAGAAGCAGTTGAATGATTTGTTGGATAAGAGATTTGTAAGACCAAGTGTTTCTCCTTGGGGTGCGCCGGTATTGTTGGTAAAGAAGAAGGATGGTAGTATGCGATTGTGTATTGATTATCGGCAGTTGAATAAGGTGACAATTAAGAACAAGTATCCGCTTCCCAGAATTGATGATTTGATGGATCAATTAGTTGGAGCCCGTGTTTTTAGTAAGATTGATTTGAGGTCCGGTTATCACCAGATTCGGGTTAAGGAAGGAGATATTTCGAAGACGGCTTTTAGAACAAGATATGGTCACTATGAGTATACGGTGATGCCATTCGGAGTTTCTAATGCGCCGGGTGTTTTCATGGAATATATGAACCGTATCTTCCACGAGCAGTTGGATCGTTTTGTGGTAGTGTTTATCGATGACATTTTGATTTATTCTAAGTCTCGAGAGGAACACGAAGAACATTTAAGGATTGTGTTGCGGATTTTGAAAGAGAAGAAGTTGTACGCAAAGTTGTCTAAGTGTGAGTTTTGGTTGTCGGAGGTGAGTTTTCTTGGACATATTATTTCCGGCAATGGTATTAGTGTGGATCCATCCAAGATCGATGCGGTAATGCAATGGGAGACTCCAAGATCACTTACGGAAATTCTAAGCTTTTTGGGCTTGGCCGGTTACTACCGGAGGTTTATCGAAGGATTTTCAAAGTTAGCACTTCCGTTAATGCAGTTGACTTGTAAAGGAAAGGCTTTTATTTGGGATGTTAATTGTGAAGAGAGTTTCATGGAATTAAAGAGAAGGTTAACAACAGCGCCAGTTTTGATTTTGCCGAATCCTACGGAACCTTTTGTGGTTTATTGCGATGCTTCTTTGTTAGGATTGGGTGGTGTATTGATGCAAGATGGGAAGGTCGTGGCGTATGCTTCTAGGCAGTTGAGAGTGCATGAAAAGAATTATCCTACTCATGATTTGGAGTTAGCAGCCGTAGTGTTCGTTTTGAAAATTTGGAGGCACTATCTTTATGGTGCAAGATTTGAGGTTTTTAGCGATCACAAGAGTTTGAAGTATTTATTTGATCAGAAAGAATTGAATATGAGACAAAGGAGATGGCTAGAACTTTTGAAGGACTATGATTTTGGTTTAAATTATCATCCGGGTAAGGCGAATGTGGTAGCCGATGCCTTAAGTCGGAAGTCGTTGCACGTGTCTACTTTGATGATTAGAGAGTGGGAACTTTTGGAGAACTTTAGAGATTTGAGTTTGGTTTGTGAGTTATCACCGAGTAGTGTGAAGCTGGGTATGTTGCATGTCACGAATGATTTCCTTGCTACGGTGTGTGAAAAGCAAAAGTTGGATTTGAAATTTGTGGATTTGATGACGAATGAAAGTGAAGATTTCAAAGTTGATGAATTAGGAGTTTTGAGGTTTCGAGGCCGTATTTGTATTCCCGATGATGCGGATTTGAAAAAGATGATATTGGAAGAGGGACATCGGAGTAACTTGAGTATTCATCCGGGAGCGAATAAGATGTATCAGGATTTGAAGAAGATCTTTTGGTGGTCTGGATTGAAAAGCGATGTTGCTCGTTTTGTGTACTCGTGTTTGACTTGCCAGAAGTCTAAGGTGGAGCATCAGAAGCCTAGTGGATTGATGCAACCGTTGGATATTCCGGAATGGAAATGGGATAGTATATCGATGGATTTTGTTACGGGATTGCCGAATACGCAAAGAGGACATAATGCTATTTGGGTGATTGTTGATAGGCTTACTAAATCGGCTCACTTTATTCCGATTGATATTACTTATTCTTTGGAAAGGTTGGCCGAGATTTATGTTGGCACTATTGTGAAGCTTCATGGAGTTCCTAAGAGTATTGTGTCGGATAGAGATCCTAGATTTACTTCAAGATTTTGGGAGAGTTTGCAAGGTGCCTTGGGTTCTAAGTTGAGATTGAGTTCGGCATATCATCCGCAAACAGATGGTCAAACCGAGAGGACGATTCAATCGTTAGAAGATTTGTTGCGTGCTTGTGTGCTTGAACAAGGTGGTGCGTGGGACGGTTATTTAGCGTTGATTGAGTTCACCTATAATAACAGTTTCCATTCGAGTATTGGTATGGCGCCATTTGAGGCTTTATATGGTCGGAGATGTCGAACACCTCTGTGTTGGCATGAGACGGGTGAAAAGTCGGTAGTTGGTCCTGAGATGGTACAGCAAACGACGGAAAAGGTAAAATTTATTCGGGAAAAGATGAGAGCTTCTCAGAGTAGACAGAAAAGTTATCATGATAAAAGGAGAAAGGATCTCGAGTTTCTAGAGGGCGACCATGTGTTTTTGAGAGTTACACCGGTTGCGGGTGTGGGTCGTGCTTTGAAGTCGAGGAAGTTGACTTCTCGTTTTATTGGTCCGTATCAGATTATCGCACGAGTTGGTGTTGTGGCTTATCGTGTGGCGTTGCCTCCGAACCTTTCGAATTTGCATGATGTATTCCATGTCTCGCAACTTCGGAAGTGTGTTCCGGATCCGTCACATGTTATTCCAATGGATGAAGTGGAAGTAAGAGATAACCTTACAGTTGAAGTTTTACCGGTTAGTATTTTGGACCGCGAAGTTAAGAAACTAAGAGGCAAGGATATTGCACTTGTGAAAGTGTCCTGGGGAGGTGCCGCGGAAGGCAACATGACTTGGGAATTGGAGAGCAAGATGCGAGAGTCGCATCCGGAGTTGTTTGAATCAGGTGATATTTTCGAGGACGAAAATTTCTAAAGTGGGGGAGAGTTGTAACGCCCCGATTCTGAATTCCCATTAATTGTTGAGTCTTTTAATTTATTTAATTGATGTTTGTCTTAAATTGAGAAATTATATGCTATTATGTGGTGTTTGCTTATTTTATCTATTTTTACCGATTCGGAGAGTTTTCGGGGAATTAGAGTAAAAAGGGCATTTTAGACATTTAGCACTTTAGTGTGAGAATTGATTGGTAAGTGTTGGAAAGAATTTGAGAGGAAAGAAATAGAGATAGAAATAGAATAAGAGAGGAAAAAGGAAGAAAGGTAGTAACATAAGAGGAAAAACAAGAGAAAGAAAAGAGGAGAAGAGAAAGAGAAGAGAAAGTGGAGAGGAAAACCTAGAATCATCAAGGGATCATCACCAAAGCTTGCAATCGATCGGTAAGGGTGTGAAACTCCATCATCTCTTTAATGTATATGATTGTATGTGTATGTGTGTGGATCTTGTAGAGTTTCTACTCTTTTTCCACTTAGGTTAGAAGTTGGTTTTGTGAGTAGAATGAGGTTTTAATCGGTTAGAACTCGGATTAGACGATGTGGTTTAGTCGGGTGATGGTTGGGTTGTGCTACTGTGACTGGTTTGGATTTAATCGGTTGATTTTGTGGAGTTTGGGCTTTGAGACAGCCATGGAAGTTCTGTCTTCGCAAGTTCGCCAGGCGAATGGCAGCGAAGCTTCGCCAGGCGAAGCCCAGCGAGCTGTAGCGAAGCAAGTCAGAAGCTGTTACCCTGTATTCGCTGGCAAGTTCGCCAGGCGAAGTGAGTTGGCGAAGGTTCGCCAGGCGAGTGTGTAGCGAGCCTCAGCGAGTAATTCCATAATTACTCCCAGTGGACTTCGCTGGGAAGTTTGCCAGGCGAAGGCCAGCGAGCATTCGCTGCGTGGCTTCGCCAGGCGAAGGTTGGCGAACATGGCAGTGTTATTTGTTTTGCTGTTTTGTTCATAGCATGATGTTTGGTTGATTCAAATATGATTAATGCCTATATGAATGATCGATGTGTGAACTATTTTGACATGTCGTGCTGTGGGTGGCCGAAAGGCGTGAATCCTAGATTGTAGAGTAAATGGTAAATCTTGAATATTTGATAATCCTGTGTATTTTGCTTGAATTGAATAGAAATGCGTTGATAAGCTGATATGTGTGTAAACCATGTGTGAAATAGTGCATAATGTGAATGCATGATAGATATATGCGATGTATGTGATAAATGCAATGAGTATGTTTGTGAGCATAGTATGCATTTTTGTGTTGAATGATCCCTCGGAGGATTTGCATTGTGAAGCATCTTAGTATGCATTTGTGTGTTGATTGATCCCTCGGAGGATTTGCAGAACCTCGTATAATACGATGGTTATATTAGATTCCTTGGAGAATCGGTTGCATTGTGTGATTCCTTGGAGAATCGGTTGCATTGTGTGATTCCCCGGAGAATCGGTCATAACGTGTAATCCCGTGGAGGATTGGCTAGAGTATTTGATTCCGTGGAGAATCTGCTGAGTACTTGATCCCGTGGAGGATCTGCTGAATATTCGATTCCGTGGAGAATCTGATGAATATTTGATTCCGTGGAGAATCTGCTGAGTACTTGATCCTGTGGAGGATCTGCTGAATACTCGATTCCTTAGGGAATTTGTTGAATGAGTCGGTACCGCATTTGCATCTGCATAGAGTCGTGTGTCGGTCTCTATGAGTTGCATGAGTCATCTGTGTATGATGCATTGGTTGAATGAATATAACTGTGTATGTTATATATGATTGTTTGGAGGAAAATATAGTGAATGTTCATGTGTATGTGTTGAGGCATGATTAATTGTATATGCTTAATGTGGTGAGAACATGTTTGAGTATGACTTGTATAATTATGAATATAGGTATATATACAATTTTATGCATTAACTGTTATGATGTTGTTTCTCACCCTTCTGCTGTTTTATAATGCTCTATGAGGCATTGCAGAGTAGGAAGCTGGAGGTTCTTTTTGTGAAGCGATGTCTTCATTCTTTTTGGTCAATGGCTCTGATATGTAACATCTGGGTAGTTAGGAAGCCTTTGACTCTTTTGGAGTTACATTTGTTTTGATTCTTTGGTGATACATATGTGTATGTATCTGCGGTAGATATGTTGTAAAGCATGAATTAACTGATGGTTGTATATACCTTTATGAATGAGATCGATTCAATATTTGGATGTTTCCGCTTTATTCTAAATATTGAGATGTGGGTTACCCATTGTTGCATATCTATTTTGAGCAGGTATCGTATGTGTTTAATTTCATGATAATGTGATGCGCCTCTTTTATACCATGTTTTAATTAAACTCTGATGAAATAAATTTTTTAAGTGCCTAATTGATTTATTTGATTAATTTGGGGGTATAGAAAGGGGGTGTTACATTAAGTGGTATCAGAGCCAGTGTTGAGTCAGTCGTGTCTGTCTTGTTGTTGTGTTGGTTGAACGGTTGTTTAACCTTGTTGTTATTTTTGGGAATCCTCAGAATATGGCAGGTCGTAATGACAATGCTATGGCAGCGGCGTTAGAGGCTATGGCCAGAGCTGTGCAGAGTGCACCTAACGTGAATGCGAATGATGAGTTTAGGAAGAACCAGCCACCGGTGTTCAAAGGGAGATTTGATCCGGATGGTGCTCAGATATGGTTAAAGGAAGTTGAGAGGATCTTTAGGGTGATGGATTGTGCTGAGGGGATCAAAGTGAGACTAGGGACTCACATGCTGAGAGAAGAGGCTGATGACTGGTGGGTCAGCGTGAGGCAAGTTCTTGAGGTCGACAACGAGGAGATTACGTGGGATTTATTTTGTACTGAGTTTCTAAGGAAGTATTATCCCGAAAGTGTTAAAGGGAAGAGAGAGATGGAATTTCTGGAGTTGAAACAAAGTAATATGTCGGTGGTGGACTACACCGCTAAGTTTACTGAGTTAGTGAAGTTTCACCCTCACTATGATGCGGTTACGGCGGAATTTTCCAAATGTATCAAGTATGAGAATGGCTTGCGTCCTGAGATAAAGCAAGCGGTGGGTTATCAAAGGATAAGAAGATTTTCGGATTTGACCGAGTGTTGCAGAATTTATGAAGAAGACAGTAGAGCTCGTTCTACTCATTATAAGGGTTTGAGCGAGAGGAGAGGGAAGCAGCAAGTACGGAGCGGACCTTATGTGACGCCTGCTAAGAAGGGCAAACATAGGGGAAACTTTGATAGGAGACCCGGAGGAGGTTCCGGTGCGATCAAATGTTTTAAGTGTGGCGTGATGGGCCACAAGTCTTATGATTGTGGAAAGTTCAAGGCGAAGTGTTCCAACTGTGGGCTCCTTGGACATGATGCAGCAGAGTGTAGAAAGAATGTTGTGAAGTGTTTTAATTGTGGCGAGGTGGGTCACATTAGCTCGAATTGTACCAAACCGAAGCAAGCACAGGCGGGCGGAAAAGTATTCGCATTAGCAGGTTCAGACGCTACTAATGCGGCGGATCGTTTGATTAAAGGTACATGCTTTATTAATGATATGCCTTTAGTTGCTATTATTGATACTGGAGCGACTCACTCGTTCATTTCTCTTGCGTGTGCTAAGCGGTTGGATTTGTGTATGGTTTCTTTGAGTAGTGGTATGGTTATTGGGACTCCCGCTTCGGGGTCGGTAACTACTTCTTTGGTGTGTGCAAGATGTCCTTTGACCATGTATGGTAAGGACTTCGTTATGGATTTAGTGTGTTTGCCGTTGGAAGGTTTGGACATAATCTTGGGTATGAACTGGTTGCAATTTAATAGGGTTCATTTGGATTGCTATCACAAGTTAGTAAGGTTTCCTTCTTTGTAAGATGGTGAAAACGAGAGTTTTCCTTCCACTAAAGAGTTGAAGAAACTTTTAGCGGACGAAGCTCAGTTGTTTGGTTTGTTTGCATCGTTGTCGGTGGAGAACAAAGTTGAGCTCGACGTGTTTCCTGTGGTTTGTGAATTTCCTGAAGTGTTTCCGGAAGATGTTGCGGATGTGCCGCCAAAGAGAGAGGTTGAATTTTCTATTGATCTAGTTCCGGGTACTAGACCGATTTCGATGGCCCCGTATCGGATGTCGGCATCGGAGTTGGTGGAATTAAAGAAGCAGTTGAATGATTTGTTGGATAAGAGATTTGTAAGACCAAGTGTTTCTCCTTGGGGTGCGCCGGTATTGTTGGTAAAGAAGAAGGATGGTAGTATGCGATTGTGTATTGATTATCGGCAGTTGAATAAGGTGACAATTAAGAACAAGTATCCGCTTCCCAGAATTGATGATTTGATGGATCAATTAGTTGGAGCCCGTGTTTTTAGTAAGATTGATTTGAGGTCCGGTTATCACCAGATTCGGGTTAAGGAAGGAGATATTTCGAAGACGGCTTTTAGAACAAGATATGGTCACTATGAGTATACGGTGATGCCATTCGGAGTTTCTAATGCGCCGGGTGTTTTCATGGAATATATGAACCGTATCTTCCACGAGCAGTTGGATCGTTTTGTGGTAGTGTTTATCGATGACATTTTGATTTATTCTAAGTCTCGAGAGGAACACGAAGAACATTTAAGGATTGTGTTGCGGATTTTGAAAGAGAAGAAGTTGTACGCAAAGTTGTCTAAGTGTGAGTTTTGGTTGTCGGAGGTGAGTTTTCTTGGACATATTATTTCCGGCAATGGTATTAGTGTGGATCCATCCAAGATCGATGCGGTAATGCAATGGGAGACTCCAAGATCAGTTACGGAAATTCGAAGCTTTTTGGGCTTGGCCGGTTACTACTGGAGGTTTATCGAAGGATTTTCAAAGTTAGCACTTCCGTTAATGCAGTTGACTTGTAAAGGAAAGGCTTTTATTTGGGATGTTAATTGTGAAGAGAGTTTCATGGAATTAAAGAGAAGGTTAACAACAGCGCCAGTTTTGATTTTGCCGAATCCTACGGAACCTTTTGTGGTTTATTGCGATGCTTCTTTGTTAGGATTGGGTGGTGTATTGATGCAAGATGGGAAGGTCGTGGCGTATGCTTCTAGGCAGTTGAGAGTGCATGAAAAGAATTATCCTACTCATGATTTGGAGTTAGCAGCCGTAGTGTTCGTTTTGAAAATTTGGAGGCACTATCTTTATGGTGCAAGATTTGAGGTTTTTAGCGATCACAAGAGTTTGAAGTATTTATTTGATCAGAAAGAATTGAATATGAGACAAAGGAGATGGCTAGAACTTTTGAAGGACTATGATTTTGGTTTAAATTATCATCCGGGTAAGGCGAATGTGGTAGCCGATGCCTTAAGTCGGAAGTCGTTGCACGTGTCTACTTTGATGATTAGAGAGTGGGAACTTTTGGAGAACTTTAGAGATTTGAGTTTGGTTTGTGAGTTATCACCGAGTAGTGTGAAGCTGGGTATGTTGCATGTCACGAATGATTTCCTTGCTACGGTGTGTGAAAAGCAAAAGTTGGATTTGAAATTTGTGGATTTGATGACGAATGAAAGTGAAGATTTCAAAGTTGATGAATTAGGAGTTTTGAGGTTTCGAGGCCGTATTTGTATTCCCGATGATGCGGATTTGAAAAAGATGATATTGGAAGAGGGACATCGGAGTAACTTGAGTATTCATCCGGGAGAGAATAAGATGTATCAGGATTTGAAGAAGATCTTTTGGTGGTCTGGATTGAAAAGCGATGTTGCTCGTTTTGTGTACTCGTGTTTGACTTGCCAGAAGTCTAAGGTGGAGCATCAGAAGCCTAGTGGATTGATGCAACCGTTGGATATTCCGGAATGGAAATGGGATAGTACATCGATGGATTTTGTTACGGGATTGCCGAATACGCAAAGAGGACATAATGCTATTTGGGTGATTGTTGATAGGCTTACTAAATCGGCTCACTTTATTCCGATTGATATTACTTATTCTTTGGAAAGGTTGGCCGAGATTTATGTTGGCACTATTGTGAAGCTTCATGGAGTTCCTAAGAGTATTGTGTCGGATAGAGATCCTAGATTTACTTCAAGATTTTGGGAGAGTTTGCAAGGTGCCTTGGGTTCTAAGTTGAGATTGAGTTCGGCATATCATCCGCAAACAGATGGTCAAACCGAGAGGACGATTCAATCGTTAGAAGATTTGTTGCGTGCTTGTGTGCTTGAACAAGGTGGTGCGTGGGACGGTTATTTAGCGTTGATTGAGTTCACCTATAATAACAGTTTCCATTCGAGTATTGGTATGGCGCCATTTGAGGCTTTATATGGTCGGAGATGTCGAACACCTCTGTGTTGGCATGAGACGGGTGAAAAGTCGGTAGTTGGTCCTGAGATGGTACAGCAAACGACGGAAAAGGTAAAATTTATTCGGGAAAAGATGAGAGCTTCTCAGAGTAGACAGAAAAGTTATCATGATAAAAGGAGAAAGGATCTCGAGTTTCTAGAGGGCGACCATGTGTTTTTGAGAGTTACACCGGTTGCGGGTGTGGGTCGTGCTTTGAAGTCGAGGAAGTTGACTTCTCGTTTTATTGGTCCGTATCAGATTATCGCACGAGTTGGTGTTGTGGCTTATCGTGTGGCGTTGCCTCCGAACCTTTCGAATTTGCATGATGTATTCCATGTCTCGCAACTTCGGAAGTATGTTCCGGATCCGTCACATGTTATTCCAATGGATGAAGTGGAAGTAAGAGATAACCTTACAGTTGAAGTTTTACCGGTTAGTATTTTGGACCGCGAAGTTAAGAAACTAAGAGGCAAGGATATTGCGCT
This sequence comes from Lathyrus sativus, assembly GCA_963859935.3. Classification (NCBI taxonomy): domain Eukaryota; kingdom Viridiplantae; phylum Streptophyta; class Magnoliopsida; order Fabales; family Fabaceae; genus Lathyrus; species Lathyrus sativus. The sequence continues at coordinate 285,660,261 of OZ012736.1, read as the reverse complement.
TGTGAAAGTGTCCTGGGGAGGTGCCGCGGAAGGCAACATGACTTGGGAATTGGAGAGCAAGATGCGAGAGTCGCATCCGGAGTTGTTTGAATCAGGTGATATTTTCGAGGACGAAAATTTCTAAAGTGGGGGAGAGTTGTAACGCCCCGATTCTGAATTCCCATTAATTGTTGAGTCTTTTAATTTATTTAATTGATGTTTGTCTTAAATTGAGAAATTATATGCTATTATGTGGTGTTTGCTTATTTTATCTATTTTTACCGATTCGGAGAGTTTTCGGGGAATTAGAGTAAAAAGGGCATTTTAGACATTTAGCACTTTAGTGTGAGAATTGATTGGTAAGTGTTGGAAAGAATTTGAGAGGAAAGAAATAGAGATAGAAATAGAATAAGAGAGGAAAAAGGAAGAAAGGTAGTAACATAAGAGGAAAAACAAGAGAAAGAAAAGAGGAGAAGAGAAAGAGAAGAGAAAGTGGAGAGGAAAACCTAGAATCATCAAGGGATCATCACCAAAGCTTGCAATCGATCGGTAAGGGTGTGAAACTCCATCATCTCTTTAATGTATATGATTGTATGTGTATGTGTGTGGATCTTGTAGAGTTTCTACTCTTTTTCCACTTAGGTTAGAAGTTGGTTTTGTGAGTAGAATGAGGTTTTAATCAGTTAGAACTCGGATTAGACGATGTGGTATAGTCGGGTGATGGTTGGGTTGTGCTACTGTGACTGGTTTGGATTTAATCGGTTGATTTTGTGGAGTTTGGGCTTTGAGACAGCCATGGAAGTTCTGTCTTCGCAAGTTCGCCAGGCGAATGGCAGCGAAGCTTCGCCAGGCGAAGCCCAGCGAGCTGTAGCGAAGCAAGTCAGAAGCTGTTACCCTGTATTCGCTGGCAAGTTCGCCAGGCGAAGTGAGTTGGCGAAGGTTCGCCAGGCGAGTGTGTAGCGAGCCTCAGCGAGTAATTCCATAATTACTCCCAGTGGACTTCGCTGGGAAGTTCGCCAGGCGAAGGCCAGCGAGCATTCGCTGCGTGGCTTCGCCAGGCGAAGGTTGGCGAACATGGCAGTGTTATTTGTTTTGCTGTTTTGTTCATAGCATGATGTTTGGTTGATTCAAATATGATTAATGCCTATATGAATGATCGATGTGTGAACTATTTTGACATGTCGTGCTGTGGGTGGCCGAAAGGCGTGAATCCTAGATTGTAGAGTAAATGGTAAATCTTGAATATTTGATAATCCTGTGTATTTTGCTTGAATTGAATAGAAATGCGTTGATAAGCTGATATGTGTGTAAACCATGTGTGAAATAGTGCATAATGTGAATGCATGATAGATATATGCGATGTATGTGATAAATGCAATGAGTATGTTTGTGAGCATAGTATGCATTTTTGTGTTGAATGATCCCTCGGAGGATTTGCATTGTGAAGCATCTTAGTATGCATTTGTGTGTTGATTGATCCCTCGGAGGATTTGCAGAACCTCGTATAATACGATGGTTATATTAGATTCCTTGGAGAATCGGTTGCATTGTGTGATTCCTTGGAGAATCGGTTGCATTGTGTGATTCCCCGGAGAATCGGTCATAATGTGTAATCCCGTGGAGGATTGGCTAGAGTATTTGATTCCGTGGAGAATCTGCTGAGTACTTGATCCCGTGGAGGATCTGCTGAATATTCGATTCCGTGGAGAATCTGATGAATATTTGATTCCGTGGAGAATCTGCTGAGTACTTGATCCTGTGGAGGATCTGCTGAATACTCGATTCCTTAGGGAATTTGTTGAATGAGTCGGTACCGCATTTGCATCTGCATAGAGTCGTGTGTCGGTCTCTATGAGTTGCATGAGTCATCTGTGTATGATGCATTGGTTGAATGAATATAACTGTGTATGTTATATATGATTGTTTGGAGGAAAATATAGTGAATGTTCATGTGTATGTGTTGAGGCATGATTAATTGTATATGCTTAATGTGGTGAGAACATGTTTGAGTATGACTTGTATAATTATGAATATAGGTATATATACAATTTTATGCATTAACTGTTATGATGTTGTTTCTCACCCTTCTGCTGTTTTATAATGCTCTATGAGGCATTGCAGAGTAGGAAGCTGGAGGTTCTTTTTGTGAAGCGATGTCTTCATTCTTTTTGGTCAATGGCTCTGATATGTAACATCTGGGTAGTTAGGAAGCCTTTGACTCTTTTGGAGTTACATTTGTTTTGATTCTTTGGTGATACATATGTGTATGTATCTGCGGTAGATATGTTGTAAAGCATGAATTAACTGATGGTTGTATATACCTTTATGAATGAGATCGATTCAATATTTGGATGTTTCCGCTTTATTCTAAATATTGAGATGTGGGTTACCCATTGTTGCATATCTATTTTGAGCAGGTATCGTATGTGTTTAATTTCATGATAATGTGATGCGCCTCTTTTATACCATGTTTTAATTAAACTCTGATGAAATAAATTTTTTAAGTGCCTAATTGATTTATTTGATTAATTTGGGGGTATAGAAAGGGGGTGTTACATTAAGTGGTATCAGAGCCAGTGTTGAGTCAGTCGTGTCTGTCTTGTTGTTGTGTTGGTTGAACGGTTGTTTAACCTTGTTGTTATTTTTGGGAATCCTCAGAATATGGCAGGTCGTAATGACAATGCTATGGCAGCGGCGTTAGAGGCTATGGCCAGAGCTGTGCAGAGTGCACCTAACGTGAATGCGAATGATGAGTTTAGGAAGAACCAGCCACCGGTGTTCAAAGGGAGATTTGATCCGGATGGTGCTCAGATATGGTTAAAGGAAATTGAGAGGATCTTTAGGGTGATGGATTGTGCTGAGGGGATCAAAGTGAGACTAGGGACTCACATGCTGAGAGAAGAGGCTGATGACTGGTGGGTCAGCGTGAGGCAAGTTCTTGAGGTCGACAACGAGGAGATTACGTGGGATTTATTTTGTACTGAGTTTCTAAGGAAGTATTATCCCGAAAGTGTTAAAGGGAAGAGAGAGATGGAATTTCTGGAGTTGAAACAAAGTAATATGTCGGTGGTGGACTACACCGCTAAGTTTACTGAGTTAGTGAAGTTTCACCCTCACTATGATGCGGTTACGGCGGAATTTTCCAAATGTATCAAGTATGAGAATGGCTTGCGTCCTGAGATAAAGCAAGCGGTGGGTTATCAAAGGATAAGAAGATTTTCGGATTTGACCGAGTGTTGCAGAATTTATGAAGAAGACAGTAGAGCTCGTTCTACTCATTATAAGGGTTTGAGCGAGAGGAGAGGGAAGCAGCAAGTACGGAGCGGACCTTATGTGACGCCTGCTAAGAAGGGCAAACATAGGGGAAACTTTGATAGGAGACCCGGAGGAGGTTCCGGTGCGATCAAATGTTTTAAGTGTGGCGTGATGGGCCACAAGTCTTATGATTGTGGAAAGTTCAAGGCGAAGTGTTCCAACTGTGGGCTCCTTGGACATGATGCAGCAGAGTGTAGAAAGAATGCTGTGAAGTGTTTTAATTGTGGCGAGGTGGGTCACATTAGCTCGAATTGTACCAAACCGAAGCAAGCTCAGGCGGGCGGAAAAGTATTCGCATTAGCAGGTTCAGACGCTACTAATGCGGCGGATCGTTTGATTAAAGGTACATGCTTTATTAATGATATGCCTTTAGTTGCTATTATTGATACTGGAGCGACTCACTCGTTCATTTCTCTTGCGTGTGCTAAGCGGTTGGATTTGTGTATGGTTTCTTTGAGTAGTGGTATGGTTATTGGGACTCCCGCTTCGGGGTCGGTAACTACTTCTTTGGTGTGTGCAAGATGTCCTTTGACCATGTATGGTAAGGACTTCGTTATGGATTTAGTGTGTTTGCCGTTGGAAGGTTTGGACATAATCTTGGGTATGAACTGGTTGCAATTTAATAGGGTTCATTTGGATTGCTATCACAAGTTAGTAAGGTTTCCTTCTTTGTAAGATGGTGAAAACGAGAGTTTTCCTTCCACTAAAGAGTTGAAGAAACTTTTAGCGGACGAAGCTCAGTTGTTTGGTTTGTTTGCATCGTTGTCGGTGGAGAACAAAGTTGAGCTCGACGTGTTTCCTGTGGTTTGTGAATTTCCTGAAGTGTTTCCGGAAGATGTTGCGGATGTGCCGCCAAAGAGAGAGGTTGAATTTTCTATTGATCTAGTTCCGGGTACTAGACCGATTTCGATGGCCCCGTATCGGATGTCGGCATCGGAGTTGGTGGAATTAAAGAAGCAGTTGAATGATTTGTTGGATAAGAGATTTGTAAGACCAAGTGTTTCTCCTTGGGGTGCGCCGGTATTGTTGGTAAAGAAGAAGGATGGTAGTATGCGATTGTGTATTGATTATCGTCAGTTGAATAAGGTGACAATTAAGAACAAGTATCCGCTTCCCAGAATTGATGATTTGATGGATCAATTAGTTGGAGCCCGTGTTTTTAGTAAGATTGATTTGAGGTCCGGTTATCACCAGATTCGGGTTAAGGAAGGAGATATTTCGAAGACGGCTTTTAGAACAAGATATGGTCACTATGAGTATACGGTGATGCCATTCGGAGTTTCTAATGCGCCGGGTGTTTTCATGGAATATATGAACCGTATCTTCCACGAGCAGTTGGATCGTTTTGTGGTAGTGTTTATCGATGACATTTTGATTTATTCTAAGTCTCGAGAGGAACACGAAGAACATTTAAGGATTGTGTTGCGGATTTTGAAAGAGAAGAAGTTGTACGCAAAGTTGTCTAAGTGTGAGTTTTGGTTGTCGGAGGTGAGTTTTCTTGGACATATTATTTCCGGCAATGGTATTAGTGTGGATCCATCCAAGATCGATGCGGTAATGCAATGGGAGACTCCAAGATCAGTTACGGAAATTCGAAGCTTTTTGGGCTTGGCCGGTTACTACCGGAGGTTTATCGAAGGATTTTCAAAGTTAGCACTTCCGTTAATGCAGTTGACTTGTAAAGGAAAGGCTTTTATTTGGGATGTTAATTGTGAAGAGAGTTTCATGGAATTAAAGAGAAGGTTAACAACAGCGCCAGTTTTGATTTTGCCGAATCCTACGGAACCTTTTGTGGTTTATTGCGATGCTTCTTTGTTAGGATTGGGTGGTGTATTGATGCAAGATGGGAAGGTCGTGGCGTATGCTTCTAGGCAGTTGAGAGTGCATGAAAAGAATTATCCTACTCATGATTTGGAGTTAGCAGCCGTAGTGTTCGTTTTGAAAATTTGGAGGCACTATCTTTATGGTGCAAGATTTGAGGTTTTTAGCGATCACAAGAGTTTGAAGTATTTATTTGATCAGAAAGAATTGAATATGAGACAAAGGAGATGGCTAGAACTTTTGAAGGACTATGATTTTGGTTTAAATTATCATCCGGGTAAGGCGAATGTGGTAGCCGATGCCTTAAGTCGGAAGTCGTTGCACGTGTCTACTTTGATGATTAGAGAGTGGGAACTTTTGGAGAACTTTAGAGATTTGAGTTTGGTTTGTGAGTTATCACCGAGTAGTGTGAAGCTGGGTATGTTGCATGTCACGAATGATTTCCTTGCTACGGTGTGTGAAAAGCAAAAGTTGGATTTGAAATTTGTGGATTTGATGACGAATGAAAGTGAAGATTTCAAAGTTGATGAATTAGGAGTTTTGAGGTTTCGAGGCCGTATTTGTATTCCCGATGATGCGGATTTGAAAAAGATGATATTGGAAGAGGGACATCGGAGTAACTTGAGTATTCATCCGGGAGCGAATAAGATGTATCAGGATTTGAAGAAGATCTTTTGGTGGTCTGGATTGAAAAGCGATGTTGCTCGTTTTGTGTACTCGTGTTTGACTTGCCAGAAGTCTAAGGTGGAGCATCAGAAGCCTAGTGGATTGATGCAACCGTTGGATATTCCGGAATGGAAATGGGATAGTATATCGATGGATTTTGTTACGGGATTGCCGAATACGCAAAGAGGACATAATGCTATTTGGGTGATTGTTGATAGGCTTACTAAATCGGCTCACTTTATTCCGATTGATATTACTTATTCTTTGGAAAGGTTGGCCGAGATTTATGTTGGCACTATTGTGAAGCTTCATGGAGTTCCTAAGAGTATTGTGTCGGATAGAGATCCTAGATTTACTTCAAGATTTTGGGAGAGTTTGCAAGGTGCCTTGGGTTCTAAGTTGAGATTGAGTTCGGCATATCATCCGCAAACAGATGGTCAAACCGAGAGGACGATTCAATCGTTAGAAGATTTGTTGCGTGCTTGTGTGCTTGAACAAGGTGGTGCGTGGGACGGTTATTTAGCGTTGATTGAGTTCACCTATAATAACAGTTTCCATTCGAGTATTGGTATGGCGCCATTTGAGGCTTTATATGGTCGGAGATGTCGAACACCTCTGTGTTGGCATGAGACGGGTGAAAAGTCGGTAGTTGGTCCTAAGATGGTACAGCAAACGACGGAAAAGGTAAAATTTATTCGGGAAAAGATGAGAGCTTCTCAGAGTAGACAGAAAAGTTATCATGATAAAAGGAGAAAGGATCTCGAGTTTCTAGAGGGCGACCATGTGTTTTTGAGAGTTACACCGGTTGCGGGTGTGGGTCGTGCTTTGAAGTCGAGGAAGTTGACTTCTCGTTTTATTGGTCCGTATCAGATTATCGCACGAGTTGGTGCTGTGGCTTATCGTGTGGCGTTGCCTCCGAACCTTTCGAATTTGCATGATGTATTCCATGTCTCGCAACTTCGGAAGTATGTTCCGGATCCGTCACATGTTATTCCAATGGATGAAGTGGAAGTAAGAGATAACCTTACAGTTGAAGTTTTATCGGTTAGTATTTTGGACCGCGAAGTTAAGAAACTAAGAGGCAAGGATATTGCGCTTGTGAAAGTATCCTGGGGAGGTGCCGCGGAAGGCAACATGACTTGGGAATTGGAGAGCAAGATGCGAGAGTCGCATCCGGAGTTGTTTGAATCAGGTGATATTTTCGAGGACGAAAATTTCTAAAGTGGGGGAGAGTTGTAACGCCCCGATTCTGAATTCCCATTAATTGTTGAGTCTTTTAATTTATTTAATTGATGTTTGTCTTAAATTGAGAAATTATATGCTATTATGTGGTGTTTGCTTATTTTATCTATTTTTACCGATTCGGAGAGTTTTCGGGGAATTAGAGTAAAAAGGGCATTTTAGACATTTAGCACTTTAGTGTGAGAATTGATTGGTAAGTGTTGGAAAGAATTTGAGAGGAAAGAAATAGAGATAGAAATAGAATAAGAGAGGAAAAAGGAAGAAAGGTAGTAACATAAGAGGAAAAACAAGAGAAAGAAAAGAGGAGAAGAGAAAGAGAAGAGAAAGTGGAGAGGAAAACCTAGAATCATCAAGGGATCATCACCAAAGCTTGCAATCGACCGGTAAGGGTGTGAAACTCCATCATCTCTTTAATGTATATGATTGTATGTGTATGTGTGTGGATCTTGTAGAGTTTCTACTCTTTTTCCACTTAGGTTAGAAGTTGGTTTTGTGAGTAGAATGAGGTTTTAATCGGTTAGAACTCGGATTAGACGATGTGGTTTAGTCGGGTGATGGTTGGGTTGTGCTACTGTGACTGGTTTGGATTTAATCGGTTGATTTTGTGGAGTTTGGGCTTTGAGACAGCCATGGAAGTTCTGTCTTCGCAAGTTCGCCAGGCGAATGGCAGCGAAGCTTCGCCAGGCGAAGCCCAGCGAGCTGTAGCGAAGCAAGTCAGAAGCTGTTACCCTGTATTCGCTGGCAAGTTCGCCAGGCGAGTGTGTAGCGAGCCTCAGCGAGTAATTCCATAATTACTCCCAGTGGACTTCGCTGGGAAGTTCGCCAGGCGAAGGCCAGCGAGCATTCGCTGCGTGGCTTCGCCAGGCGAAGGTTGGCGAACATGGCAGTGTTATTTGTTTTGCTGTTTTGTTCATAGCATGATGTTTGGTTGATTCAAATATGATTAATGCCTATATGAATGATCGATGTGTGAACTATTTTGACATGTCGTGCTGTGGGTGGCCGAAAGGCGTGAATCCTAGATTGTAGAGTAAATGGTAAATCTTGAATATTTGATAATCCTGTGTATTTTGCTTGAATTGAATAGAAATGCGTTGATAAGCTGATATGTGTGTAAACCATGTGTGAAATAGTGCATAATGTGAATGCATGATAGATATATGCGATGTATGTGATAAATGCAATGAGTATGTTTGTGAGCATAGTATGCATTTTTGTGTTGAATGATCCCTCGGAGGATTTGCATTGTGAAGCATCTTAGTATGCATTTGTGTGTTGATTGATCCCTCGGAGGATTTGAAGAACCCCGTATGATACGATGGTTATATTAGATTCCTTGGAGAATCGGTTGCATTGTGTGATTCCTTGGAGAATCGGTTGCATTGTGTGATTCCCCGGAGAATCGGTCATAACGTGTAATCCCGTGGAGGATTGGCTAGAGTATTTGATTCCGTGGAGAATCTGCTGAGTACTTGATCCCGTGGAGGATCTGCTGAATATTTGATTCCGTGGAGAATCTGATGAATATTTGATTCCGTGGAGAATCTGCTGAGTACTTGATCCCGTGGAGGATCTGCTGAATACTCGATTCCTTAGGGAATTTGTTGAATGAGTCTGTACCGCATTTGCATCTGCATAGAGTCGTGTGTCGGTCTCTATGAGTTGCATGAGTCATCTGTGTATGATGCATTGGTTGAATGAATATAACTGTGTATGTTATATATGATTGTTTGGAGGAAAATATAGTGAATGTTCATGTGTATGTGTTGAGGCATGATTAATTGTATATGCTTAATGTGGTGAGAACATGTTTGAGTATGACTTGTATAATTATGAATATAGGTATATATACAATTTTATGCATTAACTGTTATGATGTTGTTTCTCACCCTTCTGCTGTTTTATAATGCTCTATGAGGCATTGCAGAGTAGGAAGCTGGAGGTTCTTTTTGTGAAGCGATGTCTTCATTCTTTTTGGTCAATGGCTCTGATATGTAACATCTGGGTAGTTAGGAAGCCTTTGACTCTTTTGGAGTTACATTTGTTTTGATTCTTTGGTGATACATATGTGTATGTATCTGCGGTAGATATGTTGTAAAGCATGAATTAACTGATGGTTGTATATACCTTTATGAATGAGATCGATTCAATATTTGGATGTTTCCGCTTTATTCTAAATATTGAGATGTGGGTTACCCATTGTTGCATATCTATTTTGAGCAGGTATCGTATGTGTTTAATTTCATGATAATGTGATGCGCCTCTTTTATACCATGTTTTAATTAAACTCTGATGAAATAAATTTTTTAAGTGCCTAATTGATTTATTTGATTAATTTGGGGGTATAGAAAGGGGGTGTTACACAAAACATGTTAGAAGTTGAAGTTTTAGATTATTGGGGAATTAAATTTGTTGGCCCATTTCCATCATCATTTTCTTGTGATTAAATTTTGGTTGTTGTGGACTATGTATCCAAATGGGTGGAAGTTATTGCTTGTGCAAAAGCTGACAGTAAAATCATGATAAATATTTTGAAGAAAAACATTTTTTTGGGTTTCGGTACTCCAAGGTTGTTGATAAGTGATGGAGGATCTCACTTTTGCAATTCTCAATAAGAAAAGGCTTTGGAACACTATGCTGTGAAACACAAAGTTACTACACCATACCATCCACAAGCTAATGGTCAAGCGGAGGTATTAAATCGTGAGATTCAGAGAATTCTAGAAAAAAAACAGTTTCTTCTTCAAGAAATAATTGGTCCAACAAGTTACATGAAGCATTATGAGCTTATCGAATCGCACTCAAAGCTCCGATCGGTCTCACTCCCTTTTAAATGATCTACGAGAAACTTGTCATTTACTAGTAGGGTTGGAACATAAAGCTTTCTAGGCTTTGAAGTTTTTGAATTTTGATCCAAAGTTGAGTGGTGAGAAAAGAAAATTGCAACTTCATGAAATTGATGAATTGAGACTTCAAGCCTATGAACCTAACAAACTCTACAGGAAAAATGTGAAGAATTATCATGATAGGAAGATTGTCATCAAAGATTTCAAAGCAGGGAAATAGGTTTTATTGTTCAATTCAAGACTAAAATCATTTCCAGGTAAATTAAAATCCAAGTGGTCCGGTCCATCTTGGATTAAGGAAGTCAAGCACTAAGGAGAAATTGTTCTTGAAGACCCTTTGACAAAAGCAAGCTGGACAGTAAATGGTCAAAGACTCAAAATTTACCTTGGTGGTGATGTTGATCGAAGTATGGAGACAAATCCTTTGTCTGATCCTTGAGTCGCATTTGGTTGTCGAGCTCAAACGACGTTAAACAAAACGCTTGTTGGGAGGCACCCCAACATTGTAAGTAATTCTTCTTTTTACTGCATTTGTAGCACTTTTAGAATGGTTAAGATTTTTGGCAAAGTGTTGTGAACATGAGCAATTGTGAAAAAACCAGAATTTTAAAAATTTGTCATGGTCGCCTTCATCTCGTTGTGCGAGCTTGCAAAATTTCTGACAGATAAAAAGAAATTTTACCAGAGCATTTTAGGGGTTATTTATTTTATTTGGGCCAGATGCATAGGCCCACCCTTGTTTTGTCCAGACTTGTGGGGTTAGTATCATTTCCCCCTCACTCTTGCTCACATTCACTCTCACTCACATCTTTCTCACTCACACTTCAAACAACACAACACTTTCACACTCATTTTTCTGCACATACGAACCAAGAGAGAGGAAGAATTTTTCAAGTCTCCATTTGTGTCTCTCTAATCTCCTTGCTACATCTAGGTTTGTATCTTTTTCATTCTTTACATGCATTAGAAAGCAACTTGAGGTTAGGGTTTGTGTGAAATTTCAATAGAAAATGATAAGGTTTTGATTCTTTGTTGAAATGCATGATGTAAAAGTGGTAGTAATTCTGAAATTTAAAATGGCCATGGTTGTTAGGTCATGTTCTTGTTGAGTAGTTTAGCATTGATAGGTTATTTCATAAAAACTTGGATGTGTGTTGTTCTTGAGCTAATTTTAATCATGTTGAGATAACTTGTTCAATTACTGATGTGAAAACTACCATGACCAGAAAAATTGTTCAAATTGGATGTTTAGTGTTGCTGGCCATAGGCCTGAAAAATTGGATTTTAGCAGGCTCACTTTGAGTTGGTTGTGCGAGGCTGAGGCGAGCATGGCAACATTTTGTTTTTTTTTTTTTGGGTTTTCTTGAATGTTTCTTGTGGATTCCTTTTCTCTTTCTTATACGTTTCATTTATCTAACTTGTTGATGTGTTGGTGCTGGATGTTTATGTTGATATTTTACATATGGCACCACCTAAAACTGGAGCTTCAAAGAAGCAGAAGACGATGTGAGGGAGCTTCTCTCCTCAGCCATGACCATATGAAAAAACTCGTTTTAAAGGTTATGAGCAGGCTGAGACGTATTTGGGCCTTGAGAAAAGGAACATTTTTTCTGAGAGTTTTCAACATTAGCCGTGAAGGACCTTATCATACGACCCAATTAGCCTTTGATAAAAATAAGTAGGATCATCTGATTCAACCATGTGAGAGATATAATGTGGATGTCATGAGGGAGTTCTATGCAAACACCCTTCCTATTGATGGTGAAAACTTCATATGGACCACTATGGTGAGCGACTGTGAAGTGAAGTTTGACAGGGATACAACCAATGAGGTGTTGAGGAACCCGTTAACCCTTGAATTAAGTGAGATAGATGTTTATCATCTACAGTTGAGGATGCCAAGGAATGTTGAGGCTATGTTTGCTGCTCTTCTATTGGAAAGGAAGAGTGTTGTGTGCAACACATTTGGCATTCTAGTTAGATTTAGGAGGAAGGACATGCGTCCTGTAGCACATATGGTGTTACTTCTGGTCCTACATAATATCAAACCTAAGACACATTCTTCCACAGTTCCTATTGATTTGGCACACCTAGTGCATAACATCCTTATTGATACTCAGATGGATGTGGCCCACATTATAGCTGATGAGATGCAGATGGTAGTGGAGAGTGGGGTGAAACCGGGGGCTAAGGCTAATTGCCCCTTGGTTTTCCCCTGTTTGATTATGTCTCTTTCTATGCACGGACATGTAAAGCTACCTTCTTACCGCTTTTAAACCTTATTATTGACATTGATGATGCCTATATATCCAGGTTTTGTAAACCTAAGAGGAGGGATGGAGCTACAGTTCAGGAGGCTTCAGGTTCTGGCGCGGGTATTAGCTTTAGAGCTGCTGACTTCTAGAGTTGGGACCCTAACCAGAGGGAGTTCTGTAACTTCAACTGGGATTGGATGCAGGCTACTCAGAGGGTGATGATTTATGTTCATAACTCCATGCAATAGTTACAACTGCAATTCCGAGAGCCCACTGTGGACCATTCGATGGTGACTAGGGAGCAGTTCCTGGCACATGCGTGTTGGCCAGAGGTCAGGCCTTTTGATAGAGAGGGAGAAGATATTGCTAGTGATGCTGAGGAGAATGTTGAGGATGGTGATGATGAGGATGCGAGTACTGACTTTGAGTTTGCAAACTACGAGGAGTAGTTAGTGGTGTTTTGAGCATGATCATTAAAGCTTGCTTCCTTGTTTTGACAAAGTGAAGTTTCTTGTTTAGCTTTTTGATCATTGCTATGTTTTGATGTTGTTGTAGTTTATTTCGATATATTTTGGATATTATTAGGTTTTAGCTATGTTGGATATTATGTTTTTAATTCATTAGTACTTTGGTTTGATACTACTTTTGTTGGTGTTTACACCATAACATTATGTTATATGAGTTGAATATTTTATCTTTTGAATGTTCAATTAGTTTTTTTTTTTAATTTTGTTATTTTGTTGTTAATTTTGATTCTTTGTATAATGATTGGATGATGAGAACTTCAAAGATTGGTTGTTATTTTGGTTAAAAAAGTATCCAATGAAGATTCTACTAAGTTTGGATGGTGATGATAGGAATTTTAATGTGATGAATGCAAGAAAGCTACATGGTTACCGCTTTCTAGGTTGTTAAAATGACTAAGAATTTTGTGCTCTATGAAAATGTCCATTCTTGTTTCATTTTGCAACTTGTTTAAATGCTTGAGTCACTTAGGTCCAAAAACCACAGATTGTGAGAAATCTCCATCGTGCACTAAATGATTTTGAAGACTGATAACTTTGTTTAACTTGTTCAATTCATGCTTAATATTTTGATTATTGTGATTATATGGAAGCATAAGAAATGATCAAGGCACTTTGTTGATATTTAGCACAACCATTACCAAAATAGTGACTTACCCTGTGAGTAGTGAGTATTCGTTAACCCCTTTGAGCTTTAAAAGATTGGAAACCATTTTGATGATGAACTTTGATTTTGTAAATAGAGAAACTTGAAATATTGGTTCATCATTAAATTTTGTGGGATTCTAAAAAAAATTCTTAAAACCTTTGAACTTTGATAATTGTTTTGAACTTATTTCCTTGCCATAAAAAACAAGGAAAATTTACTTAAGGTTTGATTGTATTCAAGTTGGGGAGAAGGAAGGAAAAATGGTAGGTTGCTAACAATTTTGAAAATTTTCAAACAAGCAAACAAAAGTTGTGAATATGTTTGTGAAAAAGAAAAGAAAAATTGAAAATGCTTGTTTGAAAGAAAGAAAAAGAAAAAAAATTGTGCAAAGGAAGTTTGTTTATGTAAGTAATAGAGAAAAGAAAATGGTGAAAGAAGTTGTGATGTGTATATAACTTGTTTAGCACAATAATATGGTTAGTATTGATGTTAGAGTTAATAATTCGATTCGGGACAAATTTAGTGTTATGTTAAGCAATCGTAGCACAATATATAAGGAAGATCATAATATGGGAGGCCGATCAATAATAATTTATGTACCATAGATGTTAGAGATATGATATAGATCATACTCCTAAAACATGTAACACAAGTAAAAACAAAGGAGGGATAAAGCACTAAGGCAAGAAGATTGGTCCATTACATCAATCAATCCTTCATGACACTTAGGAAAAACTTATGCATCAATCCAAAGTACCTCCAATGATCAATAAACAATATAATGGTAGATTTTAAATGATGAAAGGTCATCAAGAATTAATCCAAACATCATGAACAAGATGAACAACAAATCAACCAATTGATCAAGAGAAAAGAAAAAGGAAAAAGAAGGAGAAGGAACGATGAAGAGAGGACCAAATTGAATAAAGACTCGAGATCACTTCATCATCAATTTCAATCACTTTTATTGGTGGATTAAGGCACTAAACCTATCTATAGCGGGAAAATTCGTGAGTGTATTCTATTGATTAACTTAACTCGCAAAACAAGAGTCGCCGCCGCACTTTAATTTTATTCAAAGGAAAGGGAAAAAGAGTGAACAAAACCTAAGAAGTTCTAAAATAATAACAAATAAACAAAGACAATGTAAGGGGGTTGGTTATGCAATGGGAAGGTGTTAGCACCCAAAACGTCTATAGTACTCTATAGGAACCTCTTTGAAAAATCTACGCTTTTTGGTTTGAAAAGTTTGCTTGAAATGAGATTGGAGAGATGAGAGAAGAAATTATTTTTAAGATTTTTATGTTTGGAGAGACTTCTTGAGCCTCATGCCTACGTACCCACAAAGTGCAATATAGGATTAAAATCTCATAGTTCGTGGCATTTTAAATGAAAAGACAAGTTGTCATTTTAAGGAGAAAACGATAACTAGTCATCCATAAGTATAAGAAAACAACATTTGCATCACTTTTAGATGGACGGTTTTTGCTTGGATAAAAATCAACAAGTCTATCACTCAACATCTAAGTGGAAAATGTTAACATCTTTAATACTATGGCGAATAGGAGAATTATATCACAACTATGAAAATGACTCATCTCTAAACTTTATGAAAAGTTTTAAATGAAAAATTTCTCCAAGGCACAAAAGTTTGAATGAGTTTAAGTGTTTTTTAAGTCTTTTTGAAATGGTCAAAATATGCTTAAAGTTGATTATCATTTATTAAAGAAGATGAAGTTTGAAAAATCAGTTGACAAAAGTCAAGGTTTATTGTGAAAGAGGTTATAGTTTGAAAATAAGAAGGTTTTGAAAAAGGAGAAGGTTTTGAAAATTGAAGAAGGGGAGGAGATGAAGAGACTATCTTAAAACAAAAAATAAAATCTAAGGAAGAAAAGATCTAACCACACAAGGAGCAAACACTTGACAATAAGTCAACATAAGCATTCCTTTTCCCTTTTGAATTTAAGACACGAGCATAATAACCAGATGAATTAAAGCATCAAAGGAAGTTCCAAATTAAGCCATAGAAAAGTCAAAGCAAGGTGTTCCCAAGGGTTAAAAGCCAATTAGGAGAGTCATGCATGAGATGATTTTCACAATGTCAAAGTATCAGGACCTGCACACAGAAAATTTCCAAACAAACAGACAAAGGCAACACAAAGGTCCAAGGTCTCAAATCATAACTCCAAGAGCATAGGATAAGGATCCTAGATCTTAGTCCAAGTCCAATCACAAGGTCACAACAGTTCGAGATTAAGAGAACCAAGTTTTTTTACGTGTTTTGATATTTATTAATGTCTTAAGAGAAAGTCCAAAGTAACTAAACAAAAAGAGAACAAGCATAAACATATATCCAAGTGGACAAAGAGAAAAGCAAGATGATAATATGGTATGAAATGCTAAAAGTAAAAGCATAAAATAAATGAGAAGAAATAAAGAGCGAGAATTAAATGGCACAAAGTAAAGTTAGTGCAACAATATAGTTAATAGTAAATATTAGTGATGAAGAACATTTTGTCATTTTTTGGAGAACACTCGACTAGTCTTCCATAAGCATGAAAACATGAATCTATACATCATTAAGAGAAGAGCTCCAACTTGGATAAAATCGACAAGTATGCCACTAGCTCTGTTAAATGACAAAGAGACAATCTATTTTACACCACACTATGGAGAGTAGGAAACTGACAATCTCACTTACAAATATGATTTAGTTTTCAATTTGGGAAAAAATGTAGCACTGTGTTAAGCAATCGTAGCACAACCTATAAAGAAGGTCATACTATGCGAGGTCGGTCAATAACAATATTCGTGCTAATACAAGCTAGAGAAGTGACATGTAAGTCACTCTCCTAAAGCTTTCCACACTAAAAGTAAAAGAGGAATGGTCTCATATTAATCAAGAACTTCAAAGAAGTTCCATGATGTTTAAGATCTTCATCTACCAAAAAGAAAATAGAAGGAAGAAGAAGAGAACAACTAAAGACAAGACCAAAACTAAATTGAATCGAAGCATGAATCAAGTTATCATCAACATCATTCATCCATTTCGGTGGATTTGATTTTTTTAACCTATCAACGCCCTAGTTCCAATGATGTCGATGAAACTTATGATCAAATTCACTATGATTCAAACTACAAAATAACCAACAAAGATCAATCGATAAACAACAAGAAAAAAATAAAATCAAGAACTAAATGAATTCACATGAATTTTTAAATGAAATTTTAAACTAAAATTTAAGGACATCAAAATCAAAGAAATCAAGAGAGAAAGTTTTTAATCAAAAATCATAAAAATAAATAAGAAATTAATGAAAATAAAAATTTGAATTCAAAAGAAGTTCATAGAAACTTTTTAAAAAAATGAATTGAAAAGGAAATGGAAAGAGAGGTTTGGAAGGAAAGACAAGGTGATGGACTAGCAACACTGACACGGCCCAGTCCAAACCATTTTAAGTGAAATACATTTAAAAAAAAAGGAAAATGAATCAGAAAGAAATCATCATCTTCATCATCTAGCTCGTGTGAACCAAAAGAGAAATAAAACTCCAAAGCTAGCACTTTCTCCGCCGCAGCGGAGCTCAATCCGGCCGCGGCGGAGCTCAATCCGGCAGCGGTGGAGCTCAAAATTTATACTAAATCGATCATAATCAAAAGCTCTACGCAATGATATCAACAAATTCAAGAATCGCTCAACAACAATTCGAATCAAAAAAGCGAGAAAATACAATTCTACCTTCTAAAGCTCGGGTAATTGATGAAACAAATCTTCTTCTTCTTCTATCTACTCTGGCTGGAAATTTTCTTTTGAACTAAGATGAATTTGAAGAAAAATAGACGATGAGTGATGTGAGAAAATGGTTTCGTGAAGTGAGAAATAGGGAGAAAAAATTGCAAAGTAATGTTGGCTTTGAAGCTTAAAAAAAATGAATGAAGTGTGCGTTGAATTTATAGATGGAGGAGAATGAAGTGGATTTCCGCTTTGGAAACTTTCCATGCGTTTTTTTTAGGTATGTGTGTGACTTGTGCTGAAACTTTGATGTGTCGTTTTGGTATTTTTATTCACAACTCATGCGACGTGTATTTAGTGACTTGCATATTGTCATTCATGCTGATTTTTTTATTTTTGATGTCATTTTGAATTACTCTGAGCATTTTGTGCTGCATTTTGTTTCTTCGCGTTGGATTGTTATTTTTCCCTTGTAGCTTGCGTGACGTGGATTATTTTTCAGCTTGAAGCACGACTTATAGTGCGGCACAAAATGCTTGCATTTTCATGTGATGATATTGTTTTCATGTTGTTTTTCTTTCATTTTGTGCAACACTTTGTGAAACCGTTATAAGGTCATGTGCACGTCATGTTGGAAGCTTGGAGGTAGCAGCTTGTTTAGAAAGTGGTAGCAGCATGAGGTAGCAGTGTATTGGCTTTGCTAACAGCTTGCGCGGCTTGGATATGTATCACGAAGGCTTGACCATGACGTAGCATACTGCAACTTGTTTGGTCGTGTAACATTAGTTGTGGCATGAGAGGTTTTGGTAGCAAGTTATTTTTATGAAGCTTAGTAGTAGCTTTTCCTTCTTTTTGAATTTTGTGGTAACATGATGGGGCTTAAATTTAATAATCCATGGACTTTGGACTTGTATTTGATGGACTATGAATGAATTATTTGAAATTTGATATGAAAATTAATGTTGGATGTTTTGGACATGGTGTCGCAACTACGAAAAACAACCGGCGGAAAAAACAGAGTTGTCACCGAATGTTATTTATTCCGACGGGGTAAGGAAACGATCGAAGAAACCTTAAAAGAGAAAAGGAACATGGTCTCACAATCAAATCCTGAGTTCGGGATTCGATTACGCGAGAGGAAGTTGTTAGCAACCATCGCGTTCGTTGTACTCAACAGGATCCACTCTTGTTGTTCTAATCAAATGGTGTGTTTACCTAAAGCCTATTTACTAACAGAAACGAAAATGGAAAAAGGAAAGACTCCCACTTATCACTTCCCATGTACTTAAGGCTCGTGGCATACAATATTCATTGTATTTATGAAGTGTTTTGATTTTGTTTTGAGAAAGAAGAGGGAGACT
Organism: Lathyrus sativus; assembly: GCA_963859935.3. Lineage (NCBI taxonomy): Eukaryota > Viridiplantae > Streptophyta > Magnoliopsida > Fabales > Fabaceae > Lathyrus > Lathyrus sativus. Next base: position 285,641,870 of record OZ012736.1, on the reverse strand, counting down.
CAAAGGGCAAAGAGAAAATCTAAGGGAAACTCACCTAGATGTTGTCATGCATATGGCCCTAGTGTAGAAGGTAATAAAACGAAGGTCTACCTAATGTTATCATACAAAGATGAACTTAAGGTTGAGGTTAGGGAAACTATCCTAATGTTATCATGTATGGATTAGCAACCTAATGTCTATCCTACTCCAAACTTAACCAAAAATTAAGTTGGACTAGGAGGGCTTAATGGAACATGCAAAAACAAACCAAAACAAAAAAAGTAAACCAAAAATAGCAGCACCAACAACACTTCAGCTTAGTACAGTAGTAAATTTCAGCAAACAAACAAGACAGCCTTTAACAACTCATGCAATCTCAGATTAGAACAGGTGTAAAATGCAGCAAGTCAAGCAAGACAACATTTAACAACATGTATTTGCAAAATATAATAGGTGTATATGCATAGGCAACATGAAGAAATTAAACATGAGCATGAACATGCATTAAGAATACAACAACCAACAATGTGTATGAACAAGTATCAACATCAAACATCTTGAATATGCAACGCCAATAAGCAATTGTCAAAAGATCAAACACTTAGTGTGCACATGTACTCACAATGCAACAAGAGAGTGTGCTTTAAGAATTTTCAACAATCAACATTGCTTACAAGCATAAATCCACATTTAAATCCTCATGAACACACAACAACAACAAGCAAGTATTAACATGTTATCAACTAAGCATCATGAGAAAATATCAAGAATGCAAGCAATGATCATTGAACATGCATCATGAAATCTGTAACACCCCGTTCCCAAAAACACAAATAATTGCAATAAAATAAACGAATATCAGAGTATTCACATACACAATGGAATGTCACAGAAAATACACATCAAGAAAACATCTTCATTAATGATTTTCGATAATTAAACAGCGGAATTATATACATAGATTCACATCATATACATAAATGTCATAATCATCATGTACGACCACCGCCAAAATATACGAAATACATCCACCACAACGGGTTCAACAAAACATGATACGCCACAGGGGCACACAAAATCATCAATAAGCAATAAACTCTCAAAAAGCCCCGGTGTTACGTATCAGAGTATTCCTACAACTCGCCACAATCCAAGCTAGCTACATACCTGGATTATTTGTACTTCCGAAGAAGCACAGACCACAACAAAAGTAAAGGGGTGAGAAATCACGATCAAATCATAACGGTAATAACGTACATGAATAAATAGGCAGAAACATATAAAATATTCATTCATATACATCAATTCGGACCTACTGTCCCATGCCAACACAGCACTCACAACCATGCAAATATATGCAACACAACCCATGATATGCAGTATCGACTCAACATCACTGGTTCGTCAACCATCCTCAGGATAGATCGCATACGCTCCCTCTGAGCAACAATCTATCCCTACCACGCTCCCCATTTGGAGCCCCGGTAATTCATGTAACGCCCCGATTTCGATTATTTCATTTTATTGAGTGTGCTATTTAAATTAAGTAATAATTGTTTTAATTGAGAATTTGATGTGTTAATTTGGTATGTTTTAATATTTTACCGTTTCGGAGAATTTCGAGTAAAATTTAGATTGGAGGGTATTTTGGTCTTTTGGTAGAAATAGAATTGAGGGAAAAGTATAAGAGGAAATAGAAAGAAAGGAAAGAAAAGAGAGTTAGAGAGAAAGAGAAGAGAAAGAGGAAGGAGAAGAGCAAAACCTTGAATCATCAAGAACCAACATCTAAGCTTTCAATTAATCGGGTAAGGGTGTGAAACTTTATTATTCTATCCCTATGTATGATCATGTATGTGTTGTGTGGATTGTTTGGTAGTTTTCTACACTTTTCATTTCTTGGTTGAATTTGATTTAATCGGTAGAATCGAGTTTTTAATGGTTGAAAATGAGAATAAGTGGTGAAGTTTTAGTCGAGGGATGTTGGGTAGTGTTGCTGAGACGAGTTGGAATAGAATCGGTTGGATTCAATGAGTTTCGGAATTTCTGGACAGTTAGGGATTTCTGAGTTCGCAGGTTCTCCAGGCGAGTGGCAGCGAAGCTTCGCCAGGCGAAGCCTAGCGAGTGGCTAGCGAGCCAAGTCAGTAGCCAAATTCAGTCTTCGCTGGCAAGTTCGTCGGGCGAAGGCTAAGTGGCGAGGGGTCGCCAGGCGAATGAATCCAGCGAGTGGTAGCAAATACTTCCAGTAGCTTCTGACTTCCTTCGCTAGCGAGTTCGCCAGGTGAAGGAGGTAGCGAGTATTCGCCAGAGGCTTCGCCAGGCGAAGGTCAGCGAATGTGACAGCATTTTTCCTGTTCCTGTGTTTTCTTTTCCAATGTTGATTTCTTGTTTCGGTTACGTTAATCCTTATCTGAATGGACGATTTGTGTGTTGTTGTGATATGTTATGTTGTGGGTAGCCGTATGGCGTGAATCCTAGTGTATGAATCGAGTGTGAATCGTGGCCTTTGGGAAAATGTATGCATTGTCTGAATTGAATAAAAATGCATGGTAATTGCGATGAATGTGAAGAATGCATGATAATATATTTGCGAATATGTATGCATTTTGTGTTAATTGATCCCGCGTAGGATCTGCAGAACCTCGTGTGAGCGATGGTTTATAGTGATTGAGTCATGTTAGCATGTGAAGCATCATGATATGAATTTGTGTTAATTGATCCCGTGTAGGATCTACAGAACCTCGTGAGAGTGATGGTTACATTTGATCCCGTGTAGGATCTGCAGAACCTCGTATGATGCGATGGTTATATTTGATTCCGCGTAGAATCTGCAGAACGATTGTGTGCCCGTGTGGGGTGTGAGCAATCGGATTGTGTGCCCATATGGGGTGTGAGCAATTCTGAAACATCGTGTGCCCATGTGGGGTGTGAGTGATGGGTGAACATCGTAGGCCCGACGGGGAGTTACTTCGGTAACGAGCGATGGTTCCATTTTGGTTCTTCAATTGAACCTGCTGAATTGAGTCGGTACCGCATTTGCATCTGCATAGAGTCGTGATTCGGTCTCTATGAGTTGCATTATCATCTTTATATGATGCATTGGTGAAATAAACATTTATGTGGATGTTTATGTGAATTGGTGATGATATAAACGTATTGTGTATGTTTATGTGAACTAATGCGAATTGTGATAATGGCATGAGTGAGTATGCTTGAAAATATGTATATATATAGATATGTGCGAATATATGTATATATGTAGGTTTATATGGATTGGTATAAACATTGGTGATTGCATATTGTATATGCTTGATGTTCTATTTATATATAGATACTTATATGGATACATTGCGATGTATAAATTGATTGAGGTGAGTTGTGGTGTGAATGCGGAAGATGCACAAACTAATAATATGTATATATATGAGTTATGAATTGAATATTATGATATTGTTTCTCACCCTTCTACTGTTTTATGATGCTCTACGAGGCATTGCAGATTAGGTGCTGGTGATCCCTTTTTGTGAAGCGCGTCTTCATTAGTTTTGATCAGATGGCTCTGATATGTAACACTGGGTAGCATAGGAAGCCTTGGGCTATTTTTGATGAATACATTTGTATATGTATTATTGGTTTTGCATGTTTTGTAAACATGAATGTTGTTGATGAATTACATGGAATGATTTGAATATGTATATATATGTGAATACATGTCGGTTGTGATTCAAATGTTTAGATTTTCCGCTTTTATTCTAAATATTTGAGATGTGGGTATAAGGACTAAGATCCTTTGAAGTGTTTGTTGCCCATTGTTGCATATTTATTATGAGCAGGTGTCGTATGTGTTTTAATTCAAGAATAATGTGACATGTTCCTTTTATACCGTATTTTAAATAATACTCTGATGTGGTTTTCGAATTCATGCCTAAATGATTTGTTTGTTTGTTTGGGGGTATAGAAAGGGGGTGTTACAATTCACACTCAGGATAGATCACATCCACTCCCTCTGAGCAACGATCTATCCCTACCACTCCCTTCCGGAGCACCGGGAAAAATCACACTCAGGATAGATTGCATCCACTCCCTCTGAGCAACGATCTATCCCTACCACGCTCCCCATTTGGAGCACGCGAGTGAATCACATACGCTCCATCTGAGCAATGATTCACCCCGTAAACTTGCATATGCAAACTCCATGCACACAACAACACTAGCACACACGGTGCACACGGTCCCCTGACCACATCTCATCATATATCATATGCATATATATATATATATATATATATATATATATATATATATATATATATATATATATATATATATATATATATATATATATATATATCACGCATCCTCATATCCATGCATACTAACATACATCAATTCAATCATTCAAATTAAACGAGTATCAAGCATTCAAGCTCTACATCACACATACACTCTCACTGTTCATCCCCAAACATAGAATCAATCACAACCAACAAGGGTTAAACAATACAAGATAATAGAACAACACATCACAAAAATTGAAAAATGTTGTCATGCTCGCTAGCTCATTCGTTAGGCGAAGCATCAGCGAGAACCCTCGCGAAGCCAAACAGAAACATTCTGGGAGCACTCGCTACCCAGTTCTCCCAGCGAACACCCAGCGAAGGTTCGCTAACAGCTCGCCCAGCGAAGCAGCTGGCGAGTGTCTGCGAAATCAGAAAAATAATCCACTGTGCAGCAGCGGCACAGCCTTCCGAAATTAGCCGATTCTACTCAACTCAGTTCTCAAAACATCGGCTCAACATGCAACAACCTAATTACGAAATCTACTCTCGATTTAACCCGACATAACCTTAATTCTACTCAGTTAAACAACTTCTGGCATAAACACTGAAACTATCGAAATTCTCAAAATCACCAAACAATCATACTACATCGCATGCAACAGAATCAACACACTATCAGCCGACATCAGAATCAAATACTCATACCATATCATCATCAAAACCTAATGGGGTTAGGGAAATCCCCTTCTACCTAGTATTCATGCAATTACCAAATTGACCCGATTATCTCCCCCCTTACCCTAATAATCCGAACTGATGATGAAATTCTTGCTCCAAAGATGATCTTCAGCTTCTTCTTGCTCCAATTCCTCTTCTCTTGACCATGATCCTCCTACTTCTCACTTTCACCGTGTTCTTCCTCTTCCTCCAAGCGTGTGTTTTTTTTGTTTCCTCTCTTCTATTCTTCCACTAATACCCTTAATTCCAATTATTTTCTTATTAATCCAAATCTTATTAACAATAATAATAATAATAATAATAATAATAATAATAATAATAATAATAATATGAATATTACTAATACCACTATTATTCGCTAAATTATTATTATCATTAATAGTTATATTATTAACTTAAGGTCCAAAATCATCGATTAAAATCCAACTCAAAAGCGACACACAATCAAAATCAAACACCCCCACGAAACACGGCGAAAAACAAAACAACACAGAAAAACAAAATAATCAAAATGGGCGTTACAAAATCAATGTGTCGTGTGTCGAAGAGTCACACACAAACTGCAAAGTAAAGTGAAATATCTCAAGACAATTCCACAAATATGCATCATACGAAGCCATGAGTTTTAGAGGACTAAAGCATGCCAAAACAGCCCTTGAAATCAAGATTTTTCAAAAATAACAGGGATGTAATCAGTTTCATGGTGATGTAACCGGTTACATCAAAGAAAATAGCAATTCTAGGGGCGCATGCAGGGTAATGTATCCACAGTCAGATTCTCTCTAACTTGGACTTCATCTCGCTAAATCACATAAGACGGATCGGGTACATACTTCCGAAGTTGCGACACATGAAACACATCATGCAAGTTCGAAAGCTCCAGCGGTAACGCCACCCTATACGCCACAACACCAATCCTATGCATAATCTGATACGACCCGATAAACTTCTGATCCAACTTCTTGGACTTCAATGCACGTCCTACACCAGTCACTGGGTTAACCCTCAAAAATACATGGTCACCCTCACTGAACTCCAACTCTTTCCTCCGGTTATCATAATAACTCTTCTGCCGATCCTGAGATGCTTTCATCTTTTCGCGGATCATCTGAACTGTCTCAGTAGTCTGTTGCACCAACTCTGGTCCCAACACAACACTCTTACCTGACTCATACCAACACAGAGGAGTCCTACACCTTCTACCATAAAGAGCTTCAAACGGTGCCATCCCGATACTGGAATGGTAACTGTTGTTGTACGTGAACTCTACCAATGGCAAATGAGTATCCCACGCACCACCTTTCTCCAAAACACAAGCCTACAACAAATCCTCTAAAGTCTGAATAGTCCTCTCCGATTGTCCATCCGTCTGCGGATGATAGGCTGAACTCAGCTTCAACTCGGTACCCAAGGCTTCTTGCAAACTCTTCCAAAATACAGAAGTGAACCTCAGATCTCTATCCGACATAATACTCAATGGTACACCATGCAGCTTCACAATCACCCGAATAAAAATTTCTGCCAACTTCTCCAACGGAAAACTGATACTAATCGGCACAAAGTGTGCATACTTCGTAAGCCGATCCACAATTACCCAAATCGCATCAAATCCTCTCGCAGTATTCGGCAAACCTGTAACAAAATCCATGGCGATACTATCCCATTTCCAAACCGGAATTTCTAACGGTTGCATCATCCCAGAAGGTCTCTGATGCTCCACCTTCGATTTCTGACATACCAAACAAGCATAAACATAACGAGTAAAATCCCTCTTCATGCCCGACCACCAAAACAAATTTTCAAGTCCTGATACATCTTCGTAGCTCCTGGATGAACACTCAGGCTACTACGATGTCCTTCGTCCAAAATCGACCCCTTCAGCTCATCACTATCCGACACACAAATTCTACCCAGAAACCTCAACACACCCGCATTATCCAACTTGAAATCACTACCGGAGTCACCTTCAGCTCCTCGCATCAAATCCACAAGTTTCACATCCAACTTCTGGTGTTCCTTTACCATATCCAAGAAATCATTCTTCACTTGCAATTTACCCAACATAACACCATCTGCTGTAAACTTGCAAACCATACTCAAATCTCAGAACTGCTCAATAAGCTCCATCTCTTTCACCATCAAAGCAGACATATGAATTGTCTTCTTGCTCAAGGCATCCGCAACCACATTCGCTTTTCCTGGGTGATAACTCAAACTGAAATCATAATCTTTCAAGAATTCCAACCATCTCCTCTGCCTCATATTTAATTCTTTCTGATCAAACAGATACTTCAAACTCTTGTGATCACTGAACACCTCAAGCCTTGAACCATACAAATAGTGTCTCCAGATCTTCAAAACAAAAACCACCGCAGCCAATTCAAGGTCATGAGTAGGATAATTCCGTTCATGCACCCTTAATTGCCGCGAAGCATAAGCTACCACTTTCCCATTCTGCATAAGAACTCCGCCTAATCCCGTCTTAGACGCATCACAATACACCACAAAAGGCTCACTTGGATTCGGTAACACCAACACCGGCGCTGAGGTCAATCTCTTTTTCAGCTCTTCAAAGCTCTCTTCACAAGCAGCATCCCACACAAACACTTGATCTTTCCTCGTCAACTGAGTCAATGGTAACGCCAATCTAGAAAATCCTTCAATAAATCTTCGGTAATAACTTGCCAAACCCAGAAAGCTTCTAACCTCAGTTACCGTCTTCGGCGGTTCCCACTGCAAAACTGCACTAACTTTCAAAGGGTCTACTGAAACACCATCACCAGAAATAACATGCCCCAAGAAACTCACCGTCTTCAACTAGAACTCACACTTCGATAACTTGGCAAACAACTTGTTATCCTTTAACACTTGCAAAGCAATCCTCAAATGTTCCGCATGCTCTTCCTCAGACTTAGAATAAATCAGTATATCATCAATGAACACGACAATAAACTGATCTAAATAAGAATGGAAGATACAGTTCATATACTCCATAAACACTCCTGGCGCATTAGACACTCCGAAAGGCATTACTGCATACTCGTAATGTCCATATCGAGTCCTAAACACCGTCTTCTGAATATCACCTTCCTTAACTCTTATCTGATGATAACCCGACCTCAAGTCAATCTTACTGAACACACGAACTCCCACCAACTGATCCATCAAATCATCAATCCTCGGAAGAGGATACTTGTTCTTGATGGTCACTTTATTCAACTGACGATAATCAATGCACAACCGCATGCTACCATCTTTCTTCTTCACTAACAACACTGGAGCTCCCCACGGCGACACACTTGGCCTGATAAACTTCCTATCCTGCAACTCTCCAATCTGAGATTTCAACTCGGCCAACTCCACTGTCGACATCCTGTACGGCGCCATAGAAATAGGCCTCGTACCAGGAATAAGATCAATGCTAAACTCAACTTCTCTCTTCGGAGGAAACTCTGTAATATCATCCGAGAACACCTCCAGAAACTCATTCACAACAGCTAACTCATCCAACAACACCTTGTTGTCAACCGACAACGATGCAAATAAAGCAAACACCTGAGCTTCATCTTCCAACAAAGTCCTCAATTCCTTACCAGACAAGGAATCAACCAACGCTTCCTCTTCTGGGGTCAAAAACAATAACACTTTCCAAAAACAATCGATGTACACTCGGTTGAACTCAAACCAGTTCATACCCAGTATAACATCCAAACTGCCAAGTGGCAAACAAATCAAATCCACACTGAAGTCTCGGCCAAAAATAGTCAGTGGACACTTCAAACACACTAACAAAGTGGTCACTGAACCAATCGAAGGAGTTTCAATAGTCATCCGCCGCTCAAGAGTAGACGACACCAATCCTAACCTCTTCACACAATCAACAGAGATAAACGAGTGGGTTGCACCTGTGTCAATCATAGCAGTCAAAGGAATGTTATTGATAAAACAAGTACCTTTGATTGAACGCTCCTCGTCCGTCGCTTGAGTTCCCACCACCGCAAACACTTTACCAATGACCTGAGGCGCTTGAGCCCTCCTTGGCTTCTCACAATGAGTACTAATATGGCCCTTCTCACCACAGTTATAGCAAGTAGGCATACTAGTCCTGCAATCCGCCATCACGTGGCCCGACTTCCCACACTTGAAGCACTTCTTCGCTTCATGAGGACAATCACTAGCACGATGCCCCTGCGACACCGCACCGATAACATTTCAAATCCACCGACGCTTTCCTCTCTCGGAACCTCTTATCAGTCATAGCCTTCTGCTTTCCCTTATTGGTCGGCACACTGTAAGGTGTACCACCAAACCTTTGTTTACCCTTGCGGTCATTCACCGCCTTGTAGTGTGCGATCCTCGCACGGTTATCATTGTCATAAATCCGGCTTCTACTCACCAACTCAGGATAACTCCTGATCTTATGACACGCGATTCTCAAATTTCAAGCACTTAGAAGTCATAGCCTCCTCAGTATTGTAATGGGGACAATACTGAGCCAACTCCTCAAACTTAGCCGCATACTCGGCTACCGACATACTGCCCTGCTTCAGCTCTAAAAATTCCACCTCCTTAGCACTTCTGATATCTTCTGGAAAATACTTCTCCAGAATTCCAGATCGAACCACCTCCCAAGTAATCGGAGTCCCCGAAGCCTCCATCCTCTGACGACAATTGTCCCACAAAGCCTCGGCTTCGCCCTCTAACACGTGAGTGCCAAACCTCACTTTCTGCTCGTCACTGCACCCCATGGTCCTGAAGATCTTCTCTATCGCCTTCAACCACTTCTGTGCAGCTACCGGATCCAAAATCCCACCTTCAAACTTTGGTGGCTTATTGCTCTGGAATTGCGTCAAGTCTCTGAACTGAGCACGCGCAGCCAGATTCTGATTGGCCACCACCTGTGCCATTGCTTGCATAGAGAAAGAGGAGAAAAGAGAAGAGAAGAGGGAAACTTGGAGAAATCATCAAGAATCAACTTCAAGCTTCAATCCAATCAAGGTAAGGGTGAGAAACATTATTATTTGATCAATGTGTATGATTATGTATGAGTTGTGTTGGATTTGTTGGTAGTTTTCTCTATTTTCTATTTCTAGGGCATAAATGGTTTAATCGGTAGAATCGAGTTTTGAACGGTTAGAATTCAAAATAAATTGCATAGTTTAGTCGGGTAATGTTTAGCCGTGATTATTGGATTTCGTTTGATTGAATTTGGTTGAGTTTGTGAGTTTTGACATTTTTGGATAATTGAGGGTTTGAGATTTGAGTGAAAATCGGACGTCGTAGAAATCGTGTTTAATGGTTCTAATTCACTGCTATATGTTAGGTGAGTATGAGTATGTGTTTGTTTCGAAAAAAAGAATTGAATCGGTCGAATTTTCGGGCGAAAATGCAAAATCCCGTAGCCGTGTTTAAGCAAAATTCTGGTTTTTCGGAAAACTTCGAAAATTCATAACTCTTGAACCGTAAGTCGGTTTTGGCCCCCGTTCGAAGCGTTGGTAAGTTAACGTGATTATCTTTCTAGAAAAAATGGCTTTGAGGCCTGTACCTAGTTCAATTATAGCAGAAAATTGAAAACATATTGTTGTGTTGATTTTTACCGTCGCGAATGTGTGTGATTGATGTGTTATTGTGCAGAATACTTTTGTTATATAACGTATAGCTTGTGCATGTTGTGATATGATATGCTGTGGGTAGCCGTATGGCGTGAATCCTAGATGGTGGAATCGATTATGAAATATAGTCTTTTGACAAATATATGCATATTGTTTGTATGTGAAGAATGCATGAGAACATATTGTGAATATGTGTGCATTGCTTGATAAATGTGGTAATGATATTGAAGTATAAATGCATATTGATTGTATGCAATATTGTGAATGCATGAGAACATATTGTGAATATGTGTGCATTGTTTGAAAAGGTAATGAGGTTGAATTATGAATGCATATTTGTTATATCCGATTATTGTGAATTAATGCATGGGAGCATATTGTAAGATATGCGTGCATTATTTGATAAATATGTTGATGAAAAGTATGAATACTTGATTATATGATATGTTGTGTGTGCAATCTTGTTTAATTCTTGAAGGGAGGAATTATGTGAATGCATGGGATTAAGACGTGTGATCGGTCTTAAGTGCATTTTGTTGTTGATTGCATATGCATCATTTAGTCAAGAGGCAATGTTTGCTAGTTTCGTGGAGACTAGTGGCTTGTCCCAAACCTAGAAGGGTGGGTTTGAAAGCTTAGGAAATGGGCTTTTGTTGTTATCGATCTAGAAGGGTGGACCCGGTTTAAGTGTAAAAACCGAAAAATGATAACAAGTGTTGGTACCACATGGCATGAGTTGCATTGAGTCTCATGGAATGAATATATGATTGTTGTATGAAGTTATGTATAGGTGTATGTACATGACTTGTGTAATTGTGAACTATGGATATGTTTGATGATTGACCATATTATATATATATATATATATATATATATATATATATATATATATATATATATATATATATATATATATATATATATATATATATATATATATATATATATATATATATATATATATATATATATATATATATATATATATATATATATATATATATATATATATATATATATATATATATATATATATATATATATGAGTTATGATGAAGTATGGTGAGAATGGTGGAATATGCGTATGTGCATTACTTGTATAATTGAGAGTTGTGAATATGTGATCATTGTATGAAAGTATGCTTATGAACATGAATTGTTGGTTTGAGAATTGTGAATGTGTAATTGTGAATTAGTGAGTAAACATAATATGTGTATGTTCATGTGGAATGTTGAGATTTATGGATACGTGCATGATGAATATGCTTGGTGATTATCCATATTTGATTATATATATGTTGTATTGTACATGATGAGTTATAATGAATTGTGGTGAGAAAATGTGGAATATATGTATTTTGTGCTTGTGTATTTGTGTATATATAATTATATGCATTGCTATTATGATAATATTTCTCACCCTTCTGCTGGAATGATGTCCTACATGACATCGTGCAGGTATCAAGGAGTAGTATTTCTCGTAGTTACGAGGTCGCTTTTGGTGTAGCCGTTTAGTGATTTAATTATGTTGGGTCGAGTCATGCTCTGGTCATGTAACACTGGGATCGCTTGGGTTGTGTTTAAGATATACATTATGTACTCTATAAACGTGTTTATATCCATTGGAGTATTATGATGTTGGCCTTAGTGCCTAAGTGATGTTGTTTTATGTGATAAAAACAAATGTTTCTTTTATGAAAATTGTGGTATAATTGAATCCGCTGCTACATGCAAAGTGAAGTTTTGTAAAGCATAATTTTATATTGAAATAGTAATGAGCATGACAGGTGGTTTTGATATTTTGAAAGTTATGTGTAATGCCCTTTTGTAAATGCATGGAAATTTACTCTGATTATTCATATATTATCCGTGGGGTTTAGAAGGGTGTTACATTAGTGGTATCAGAGCAGGTCGGTCCGTCCGGCCAAGTTGTCTAATGTTGTTTGTTCCCTGGTATACGACATGTGTGTGAAAACACTGTCGATACATGTTTGTTGTCTAACCTTTGTCTGCAAGAGTGATAATGATTCAAGTGGGGGAGAAACTGGTGCTTCTCCAAGATGCTGCAAGTGTGGAGTTGTAGCTTAGTGTATGGTTGAACGCTCTTATAGTTTGGTAAAGACGGTTTATGCCCCAGTATGATTGTCGACTGTCTATTAACAAATTGAGGAACTGATCACCCTTAATCTCTTGTTGATAGTAGTTGGGATTATGTTGGATGGGATAGACGTGTCTTGCAAGCTTAAATGGCGTGAGCAGTGAATTGTTTGGAATTAAGCCAAGTGCTTAAGAATTGTTTTGATGAGTCGGCGCAGGAGAGTGTTGAGATGTTTAATTTTGATGGGAATTTTGAGTGTTAATGAAGGTAGTGATAGCCAAGATGTGAAGTGGGGTTGTGATCGGCTTAGTTGCGGAAACTAGTATGATATTGAGAGCTCCATGTTATATGTCTATTTGGATAGTCAAAGAATTAAATTGATTGAGTAGTTTTGAGACTTGTGTCTGGTGTGTGTGCTACGGTAATAGATTATGAGGTCGAGTATATAAAGGGTGGATAGTGACTTCTGGTGATTATTAAAGGAAGTAAGATGTGGGATACTATATCGGTAATTGGACTTTAAACATTTTAAGAGTTGGAGATGTGTTGAATGACCTTCTAATGGTGACGATGTTGTTTTCGTATTTTGTCCTAATGGGAGAACCGTAACTCGGAATGACGTCAGATGAGAAGCGTTGGAAGTTATTACAATACTCTATATGATGGTGAAGTAGTGACATGGAATTAAGTTATTTACTGATGGAATATGTTTGGATGTTGTAGTAAGTGCGGAAAGTGTGGTTCGTGTTTTCGCCATAATTCACAGATTGAGTGTCCGTTTGGCATGGGATTCTCAATACTTAATTGAGTGAGTCAATGGTTGGGTAACCGATGATATTTGGATATACTCGAAGAGTATAGAGGATCATGTTGAGCATCGGAAACTTGAGTTATCAGTGTTGGAGAAGAAATAGTAATATTCTACTGTGAAGAAAGTTTAAGGAATTGTTAGGAAAGTTGTCAACAGCTCGTGTATTGGTTTTGCCAAATCCGACAGAACAAATTGTTGTGTTTTGTGATGTTTGGTTGATATGATTGGGGGATATGTTAAGTACAACATCATCGAGTTTTGGTTATGCTTTAAGGAAACTTAAAGTACATAAGGGAATTATCTGACAAGTAATTGGAGTTGGTTGCTGTTGCGTGTTTGTGCCGGAGTTTGGAAGCCTCAATTGTTTAGTTGAGATTTGAGATGGTTGGTGATCTTAAGAACTTAAGGTATTTATTGATTTGAAAAAGAGTTGAATATGGTGCAGAGGAAATAAATAGGGACTTCTGAAGGAGTATGGTTTTGGGTTGAATTACCATTCGAGTGAGACTAAGTGGTAGCAGAGGTATCGAATTGGAAATTTCTGTATATACCAATGATGATGGTAATGAGTTAGAACTGATGAAGCAAATTCGGGATATGAGTTTGGTCTGTGAAGAAAATATCTTAGGGAGTTGAGATTTGTATCTTGAGACTGACTATAGGTATTCTTGATAAGATTCGAAGAAGTCGAAGTTCTAATTTGAGTTAATAGATTGATTGAATTTAATGAATTGAAGTCGAAGAGCTGATTTTCGGATTGATGAGAATGGTACCATGAGATGTCGTGATGGAGTGTGTGTTCCAAATAGTGTGAGTTGGATAAGAGTACTCTGGAAGAAGAACATTGAGATAGATGGAGAGAGAAGTGGTTGAAGTGGTATGTGCTAGTTTGACTTATCGGAAGTCGAAGTGTGAACATCAGAGGTTGTTGGACCTGATACAACTGTTGAATATTTCTAAATGGTATGGGATAGTATTCCCATGGATTTTGTGTCGGGTTTTCCGAAGAAATGTGTAGGGATATGATTCGACTTGGGTGGTTATGAATGCATTGGCAAGATTAACTCATTTCTTACTAATGAGGATGAATCATTCTATGCTGAAGCTAGCTAAGAGGTATAGTGAGGAAGTTGCGGGGTAGTATGGGTTACCGTCGAATATTGTGTCAGATGAGAATCTGAATTTTCGTTGAGATTTTGAGAAAGTTGTAGACGCTTTGGGTGTCATGTTGAAGTTGAACTCTGTCTAGCATCCGTGGACAGAATGGACAGACAAAGAGAACTATCTAGTATGTAGGGGATTTGTGGAGAGCTTGTGTGTTGGATCAAAGTGGACCGTGGGATAGTTAACTATCGTTGCTTGAATTACCTACAATGACAATGATCATTCTAGTATCAGAATGACATTGTATGAGGCTTTGTACGGTAAGAGGTGTAGGAATCCTTTGTGTTGATGTGTGCTAGGCGAGAGTGTTGTACTCGGACCTGAGATTGTGCAAGAGACGATTAGAAAGATTAAAAGGACCCAAGAAAAGACGTGTTTCGAGAGTTACAATAGTAACTGGTGTCGGTCGAGCTTGAGGTCTCGGAAGCACCCACTGTGTTTTGTTGATCTGTATCAGAGTGGCGCAGCGGAAGCATGGAGAAAATAGCATGATTGTTTTACCGCTGTCGCTTGTGGGAATTGCATGATGTGTTCATGTGTCTAAGTTGAGGAAGTGCATTGATTCAGATGGATAGTGTACGAGTGAGAGAGGATTTGATTGTTGAGACATTGCCAGTTCAGGTTGATGAACGAGAAGCAACTTCGAGGTATAGAGATTCCTTTGGTGGAGGTAGTTGGGAGATTAGGATGCGAGAGTCGTATCCAGAGTTATTTGAATCAGGTAACATTTTCGAGGACGAAAATTCCTAAAGTGGGGGAGGGTTGTAACAACCCAATTTTTCAATAAGTGATTAATTATGCTAATTAATTGGTTTATGTGATTTATCTGATTTAAATAAATTATTGGAGTTATTTAAATGAGTTAATGGATTTAATTAATTTATTCTACTTGGTAGAATAATGTGGATTTATTAGATATTCTCTAATTAATGATAAGATGAGATATTTTGTGAGAAATGAATTGATAGGTATTTTTTAGAGAAGAATTATGATGGAAAGAAAATAGAAGGATATATAAGGGAAATTGGAGAGAAAAGAAAAGAGATAGAAACATAAGAGAAAGAAAGAAAGAAAAGGAGAGAAAGAATAGAGAAAGAGAAGAAAAGAGAAGAGAAGAGGGAAACTTGGAGAAATCATCAAGAATCAACTTCAAGCTTCAATCCAATCAAGGTAAGGGTGAGAAACATTATTATTTGATCAATGTGTATGATTATGTATGAGTTGTGTTGGATTTGTTGGTAGTTTTCTCTATTTTCCATTTCTAGGGCATAAATGGTTTAATCGGTAGAATCGAGTTTTGAACGGTTAGAATTCAAAATAAATTGCATAGTTTAGTCGGGTAATGTTTAGCCGTGATTATTGGATTTCGTTTGATTGAATTTGGTTGAGTTTGTGAGTTTTGACATTTTTGGATAATTGAGGGTTTGAGATTTGAGTGAAAATCGGACGTCGTAGAAATCGTGTTTAATGGTTCTAATTCACTGCTATATGTTAGGTGAGTATGAGTATGTGTTTGTTTCGAAAAAAAGAATTGAATCGGTCGGATTTTCGGGCGAAAATGCAAAATCCCGTAGCCGTGTTTAAGCAAAATTCTGGTTTTTCGGAAAACTTCGAAAATTCATAACTCTTGAACCGTAAGTCGGTTTTGGCCCCCGTTTGAAGCGTTGGTAAGTTAACGATATTATCTTTCTAGAAAAAATGGCTTTGAGGCCTGTACCTAGTTCAATTATAGCAGAAAATTGAAAACATATTGTTGTGTTGATTTTTACCGTCGCGAATGTGTGTGATTGATGTGTTATTGTGCAGAATACTTTTGTTATATAACGTATAGCTTGTGCATGTTGTGATATGATATGCTGTGGGTAGCCGTATGGCGTGAATCCTAGATGGTGGAATCGATTATGAAATATAGTCTTTTGACAAATATATGCATATTGTTTGTATGTGAAGAATGCATGAGAACATATTGTGAATATGTGTGCATTGCTTGATAAATGTAGTAATGATATTGAAGTGTAAATGCATATTGATTGTATGCGATATTGTGAATGCATGAGAACATATTGTGAATATGTGTGCATTGTTTGAAAAGGTAATGTGGTTGAATTATGAATGCATATTTGTTATATCCGATTATTGTGAATTAATGCATGGGAGCATATTGTAAGATATGCGTGCATTATTTGACAAATATGTTGATGAAAAGTATGAATACTTGATTATATGATATGTTGTGTGTGCAATCTTGTTTAATTTTTGAAGGGAGAAATTATGTGAATGCATGGGATTAAGACGTGTGATCGGTCTTAAGTGCATTTTGTTGTTGATTGCATATGCATCATTTAGTCAAGAGGCAATGTTTGCTAGTTTCGTGGAGACTAGTGGCTTGTCCCAAACCTAGAAGGGTGGGTTTGAAAGCTTAGGGAACGGACTTTTGTTGTTATCGGTCTAGAAGGGTGGACCCAGTTTAAGTGTAAAAACCGAAAAATGATAACAAGTGTTAGTACCACATGGCATGAGTTGCATTGAGTCTCATGGAATGAATATATGATTGTTGTATGAAGTTATGCATAGGTGTATGTACATGACTTGTGTAATTGTGAACTATGGATATGTTTGATGATTGACCATATTTGTGTGTGTATATATATATATATATATATATATATATATATATATATATATATATATATATATATATATATATATATATATATATATATATATATATATATATATATATATATATATATATATATATATATATATATATATATATATATATATATATATATATATATATATATATATATATATATATATATATATATATATATATATATATATATATATATATATATATATATATATATATATATATATATATATATATATATATATATATATATATATATATATATATATATATATATATATATATATATATATATATATATATATATGCTTTGTGAAGTATATGATGAGTTATGATGAAGTATGGTGAGAATGGTGGAATATGCGTATGTGCATTACTTGTGTAATTGAGAGTTGTGAATATGTGATCATTGTATGAATGTATGCTTATGAACATGAATTGTTGGTTTGAGAATTGTGAATGTGTAATTGTGAATTAGTGAGTAAACATAATATGTGTATGTTCATGTGGAATGTTGAGATTTATGGATACGTGCATGATGAATATGCTTGGTGATTATCCATATTTGATTATATATATGTTGTATTGTACATGATGAGTTATAATGAATTGTGGTGAGAAAATGTAGAATATATGTATTTTGTGCTTGTGTATTTGTGTATATATAATTATATGCATTGTTATTATGATAATATTTCTCACCCTTCTGCTGGAATGATGTCCTACATGACATCGTGCAGGTATCAAGGAGTAGTATTGCTCGTAGTTACGAGGTCGCTTTTGGTGTAGCCGTTTAGTGATTTAATTATGTTGGGTCGAGTCATGCTCTGGTCATGTAACACTGGGATCGCTTGGGTTGTGTTTAAGATATACATTATGTACTCTATAAACGTGTTTATATCCATTGGAGTATTATGATGTTGGCCTTAGTGCCTAAGTGATGTTGTTTTATGTGATAAAAACAAATGTTTCTTTTATGAAAATTCTGGTATAATTGAATCCGCTGCTACATGCAAAGTGAAGTTTTGTAAAGCATAGTTTTATATTGAAATAGTAATGAGCATGACAGGTGGTTTTGATATTTTGAAAGTTATGTGTAATGCCCTTTTGTAAATGCATGGAAATTTACTCTGATTATTCATATATTATCCGTGGGGTTTAGAAGGGTGTTACAGTATAAATGTACATGGAATAAAAGGTAGAAAACAATAAATCATTATTTCACATACAACATATCCGGACCTACTGTCCCATCATCAATAATCACAACACACACAAACAACCATGCAACACATGCACACAACTCGACAATATGCGGTACCGACTCAACTCAGGATAGATCGCATACACTCCATCCGAGCAACGGTCTATCCCTACCACGCTCCTCCTGAGCCCATATAATCAAATATCAGAATAGATCGCATACACTCCATCCGAGCAACGATCTATCCCTACCAACGTTCCCCACTTGGAACACGGGTGATCGCATACACTCCATCCGAGCAACGATCCAAATCCCGTCCACGCTCCCCACTTGGAGCATGTGAGTGCATCACACACCATGTCCACATGCTATGCAAGACACTATGCATAACCACACAACACACACAATGCACACGATCCTACGGATCCATCACATCATATAATGCATATACACACAAGCACACAAAGTGCATCGATCCTACTAATCCACTTAATCACACAACATACAAACACAACAACACATAACAAGCGTATAGATCCTACGGATCCACTCATCATAACAGTATATAATCACAATGCACATAAAGCGTATCGATCCTACTGATCACAATTTATCACAACAACACATCAATACAACGCACACCAGGCGTATTGATCCATACTGATCCACTCATCGCACATCATATCACACTTCGTAGCTTACATCAATTCAATTATCAAAAACATACGGATATCACAGAGTCACGTTCTGACACCCTACATACACTCACCACAACTCACCCAATAAGCTCATCACCAAAACATGATCAACAAGATTCCAAATCCACAAAGAAATCAGCACAGAACAGCATCCAAAACACAAACTACTGTCGGGCTCGCTGGCGCATTCGCCTGGCGAAGCCCCGCAGCGAATACTCGCTAACCATTCACCCGGCGAATCCAAATAGAGGCTACTGGCAGCATTCGCTGCCCAGTTCGCCTGGCGAATGCTCGCCCCTTCATTCGTCCAGCAAATACCTGCGTATTCAGAAAAATAATCTCTGCTGTTCAGAAACAGCAGCAGCCCCTCCACACCAATCCTCTCCAAAAATCATACCAGCCTCACTAACTCATTATTCTACACTTGTTTTACCCAATTAGTGTCCAATTCACCCGATGAAACATCGACTCTAGCCGATCAATTCACTCTCGACTCAGAACTACATTCAACTCCGAAACCCCCAATTCATCAATTAACCATCAAAATCAGCATGCAACAGTTCAACATAAACATCAACGATGTAAAACAGTATTAATACATGCAATATCGTCAACTCATCATGCAATTCATCATCAACATGCAAACATATTCACTCATGGGGTTAAGGATTTCCCCTTCCTACCAATTATTCATGTAGATACCATTTAACCGATATGTCCCCCCCTTACCTCGAATTTGCTCTGATGATGATTAAGCTTCACAATCCACACGAAAATACTTCTTGCTCAAGCTTCTGTTCTTGATCTTGCTTTGCTCTCTCCTCTTTCTTTCCCAACCGTGCGTGCGTGTTCTTCCCCTTCTTCCCTTTCTATTTTCCAAATGTACCAACATTACCCTTAATACCCCAAAAATCACTTATATTCCAAATAAATAATATTCTCATAATTCTTTAATTCCAAAAATCCAATTAATAATAATAAACTTATTTTTCTTTTAATTTCCAACTCTTCCAATAATATTTTTAAATATGACAACAATAATAATAATATCAATAATAATAGTATTAGCACTATTAATCATCCTATTATTATTATTATTATTATTATTATTATTATTATTATTATTATTATTATTATTATTATTATTATTATTATCAATCATAGTTTTCTAATATTATGGAACTTTATTCCTCAACAAAAATCTACACAACCACGCCGAGAATGAAAATAACACCGAAAATAAAAATAATTAAAATGGGCATTACACCAGGCTCTCCCAAGAGGGATCCTATGTCAATAGGACAAATAATGATTTTAGATGATGGGAGGCATGGTGAAAACCTAAGGAATTCACTAAGGCACTCAACCAAATTCATTTGATTATGAAATGATGAGAAGCATGGTGTATACCAAAGGTATCCACCATGACACTCAACCAATCATGGATGATTATGAGCAATGCAAAGCAAATCTAGAAGGGGAGTCATCCTCCTAAAGATTTTAATGGAAACCCTAATTGAAGGTGAGAAAATACTTAGAAGGGGGGTGTTAAATAAGGATTTAGAAAATATTATGGCAATAAAAACACAATGATTTTTATCTTGGTTCGTTGAACTCAACTAATCCAGTCCACCCTATCAAGAGTGATTTGCCTTTCTCCACAAGGACTTAATCCACTATAATCAAACTGATTACAATATCAACCACTAAGAACAACTATCTTAGTCTTCTCAAGAACTAATAACCACAACTTGGTCTTCTTAAGGAACTTTTACAATCAAATGTAAACTAAACAAGTGTTTGAAATGCTTCTAAGAAAGCTATATCACAACTGTGATTTACACTTAAGTTTAAGAACGTATGAAACTATTCAACAAAGAAATAATAATTTGTATGAGAGCTTTGAGAGAGTTTTCAATGAATTTGTCAAAATACGTCAACTGAAGAAAGTTGTTGAAGGCTTGCTTATATAGACAAAGAAGTCCAAGACGTTACAAGCTTGAAGACCGTGTACTGCAAAGTAGTTGTAGCCTTTTGTCTTCACATCACTTGACCTTTCCTAGAAGTAGAACGTTCAGAGAAATCCTTTTCGCCTGAGTTCTTGTGTCTAGCATGAAAGAGGAAAGAGTCGTTGGCATAACCAACGGATATAACTTTGAATAATCTTCTTCAACAAGTTTCTATTTCACAGCAATCAACATCAGAATCTTGAGTGATCAGAGTCTTGATGTCATCAGAATTTGCTGTATCAGAGTGTTGCAGCAAGTGTGCTTCAGCGTGAAATTAATCAGAGCAGAGTTTGGAAATCAGATCTCAGTACTTGCAGCGAATAGTACTATCAGAGTCTTCTGAAAAACAGTGCTTGAAAATCTTCATACAAAGTCTTCAGTCTATGCTTCAGATGCTTCTGTAGCTTCTGCTTCAGAGTCTTCCGTAGGCAGCGCTCAGAGTCTTCTGTAGGCAGCGCTCAGAGCCTTGCATAGTTCAACGTTCAGATCCATTTTTGCTTTCAGAAGAATATTAAATTTAATATCTGCAGCAAAAATACTTGAACAAATTTAGAGTATATAATTTCTTAATACAAAATTTCATTAGTGTTATCATCAAAACATAGAGATATAACTAAGAACCAATCTATGTTCTAACAATCTCCCCCTTTTTGATGATGACAAAAACATAGGAAATTTTGTTCAATACAGAGATAAATATAACTCCCCTTGAGATTATGAATCTCCCCCTGAATTGAATACTAAGAAAGAATATAAATTTCCCTTTTTGCATGAGTATTCTTTTTAGAATCAGAGCCTGAATGTTCAAAATTAGAGCTTGATTTGGATGAACGTTTCAGAATCAGAGCCTGATTGGTTAAAACTTGATCTGGGGATCTCAGAGTTACTTTAAAGAATTTTGTCAGATTTATCATTATAATTCTGAAAGACTAAAAAATTCATGTTAGTTATGATTTGATATGTCTGAATTCCATTCAGGTAAAGTTTATTTGAACAGTCAGAATTTCATTTTCTCCCCCTTTTTGTCATAATTAAAAAGAAAACTTTTAAAGACAAATAAAAGGAAACAGAGAGAAAAGATATAATCATATAGAGAAAACATTCAGATTCATTCATTCAAATATTCAGATACGAAAACATCAGATGAGAAATTCAAAACAAGTGCTCAAACATCAGATAAGGAAAACATAAATCTAAGATTGTTTGGAGAGAAGCATCTTCAGAAGATGAGTGATCTCAAAAGAAGATTCTTCTTGCTTGGACATCCATTTCTCAATGTTGTCAATCTTCTGATCTTGCCTTGTCATCCAGGACTTTATCTCAGATTGACCAGCTTCCAGCACAACAATCTTATCTTCTAAGTCTGGGTTCTCTTTCTTAATCTCAGAAGAAGTAGAAGGAGAAGATTCTGATGCAGGAGTAGGAGCAGAGTCAATGTCCATTGGAGTTGCAGATTCTGGAAGCACAGGTTCAAATGATCTGTCCACAATCATCAGAGCTAACGGATTGTCTTCCAGAATGACTTCAGAAGCAGATCCTTCAATAGTCTCAAAAGTAGCAGACACTCTAGAAGATGAAGGTGCATCCTCAAGAAGAAATGTATGAGATCTGGTCACATTCCAAAGCATTGTTCTGGTAAGCTCAGCGAATCTGATCTTCGCATCATCAGAGCAGACACTCTTCAGATTTGAAGCAACAATGTTGAATCTAGATGAACTTATTCCAGCATTCTTCAGAAGCTTCTAGATTGATGCTTGAGAGACATTTCTCTTCCACAGAGTTTAGACTAATTTTGATTTCCTTCTTGAAACTAGCAAATAGAGCATTAACATTTAATCTAAATTTAGGTTTAAGGTAGGTTTCCAGAGGTGTTGGTTTGGGTTGTTCTGGTGGAGGTGGTATGGTAAAAGTTGGGATGATGAACAGAGGACGAGGATAAGAAGGAAAAGAGGGATGTTCAGAAGATGAAGTGAAATTTCTGAATCTGGATAAGGATGAAGTGGGAAACAGAAATGGTTTAAAATTTGATGCAGAGGGAATGACATCAAATGGTGTAGAAGTGAAAGGGGTAAAAACAGAGTTACGAGAAAGCAGAGGTTCTGATGGAATGATATCTAGTTGTTGTTTAAGATAGGTTTGAAGAACAGGTGGAAGAATAGTTGAAGAACTAGGTTTGTATGGAGTGGTAGGGTCAGATGGTTCTATTCTGGTATAAAAGTTTTTAAGTTTTAGACCAGGAGGAAGGGGATCAGAGGGATGTGGTTTAAAGGATGCAAATGAAACAAACTTAGATGTTCTCGGTTTAGGTTTCGGAGTGGGTTTAGGAATGATTGCATCAGATGAAATAGATGTATCTGGTTGTTTAGGTTCATAGCCACAAAGAGATGGTGGTGAGTTTACTTCTGGATGAACATCAGATTCAGATGAATCAGATGAGGTAGAAGAGGGACAAGATGTGGAAGATACATCAAACAGAGTTTTGAGGGGTTGGACATTCAGAACCTCAGAATCAGATATGTATGATTCAGTAGGTTTGGGTTGCTCTGGTTGAGAATTAGGTTGTGGATTGGAAGGTATAGATTTTGGTGGTTCAGATACAATAGGTTCAGATGGTAGTGGTCAAGGTATTAAAGTTTGTTGAGATTGAGGTTGTTGTGGAGAAGGTTTTTGTGGTGTTGGTTCTGGTGGTGTTGAAGATGGTAGTTTTGGTGGGGGAATTACAGATGATTGTGGTGCAGGTGTTTGTTTGTCAGATGGGGGAATTTCAGATGGTTTAGAATGTGTTGGTTCAGATGTATACTTTTCAGATGGAGTTGCAATAGGTTGGGGGACAGAAGAAGTTGTAACAGAAGGTTTCCTAGGTTTAGAAACACGAGGATGAGAAGGTGAAGGTGATGGTATAGGTTCATGAAGAGTTTGATCAGATGTTAATACCTCTTTGATTTCTTGCCTCTTGACTCTCTTTGGCTTGACAGCAGCAGCTTCACTAGTAGCCTTCCTCTTGGGCTTAGAAGGTTCTTCTGCAGCAACCTTTCTCTTCTTCTTGTGTCTGGCCTCATAGAGATCTGGAGCAGGTTCACCTGCCTTCTGAACCAGATTTGCTGGTAGAGGAATTCCTTCATTTAGACAGTCTGTGATGTAATTCAGAACAATCTCCCTTGGTTCATTAGCAAAGAACATAGGAAAATTTGCAACTGGAACTCTTCTTTGAGTGACCTCTTCAGTGTTGAATTTCTTTGGAGTAGAAGTAACTTCTTCTACAACTTGCATCCTCTGAAGACTTTTCCTGTTCAGAGGTTTTCCAACTGCAGAGGCTAATTCTTTCTTCATTCCAGCTTCAACCAGATGACCAACAAGACCATTCTCATTCAGAATGTCTGAGATAAGTCTTCCCATTGGAATCCAGTTCCTTAGCTTCTGGTGTTTGGATCTAACCTCTTCCCTTGACTGTTTAACATGTGTCCACAAATGATTAAACAGAAGATATGGCAGATCCACCTTGGTGCTCTGACTCAGACAATACATGAAGTATAGTTCATCAGTGTTGACATAATTTGGAGAATTAGAAGATTTTCTGTGGTGAATGCAGCTCATGAAAATCTTAGCCCAGATCCTGTAAACTGGTTTCAGATCCTTAACCTTGTTAGAAGCTACTCCAGATGAGCAAACTTCTCTATACACATCAGACATATTCATACGCCCAGATGGTAGATTAGTGACTCCATCAGTCTCCTCATATCCTATGAGTTTCCTTATCAAATCTTCAGTAATGATGATTTCTTTGCCCAGAACAAATGAAACTATGAACTTAGGGCAACAAGAAGCATGTATCCAAAATTCCTTTACCAGACGAGGGTAAACTGGTCCCATTAGCCTGTCAAAGAACTTGGTCCAACACTGTGCATCAACAATGAGACGAAGATCATACCCATTTTCAGTAAACGATTCAAAGTTGATAATAGATTCACACAAGACTTCCAACTTGTCAACAGGTGTGAGTAATGTTATGATAGGTTCCTTAAGAGGGACAACACCCATGTTTGATGAAGAAATAACAGCCATGGTAGATTGGAACTGAGCTGAGGTTGAAGATGAAGTAGCCATTGTTGAAGATGTTGAAGAAATAGGTTTACGAACAGATTTGGGTTTTGGGTTTAGATGAAGGCAAAAGAACAAGCAAAAATGCATATAAGTGTTTGTGAGAGTGAAAAGTGTGAAATGTTGAGATTTGTGGAATTTATAGAAGAAATTTAGGGCACACAAAAGGTCACACATTCAGCACGTACACATTTAGCATTTAATGACATTTAATAAAAAAAATTAATCACTTCAAACAATTAATGATTCTGACAATTGGGGGGAAAACGAGAAACCAAATATTCAAACATTACCTCAAACGTCTCTTCAGTATTGTGCACTCCACCTTTTCAGGTCTAGAGTGACACGTGTTTGCTTGCATGTGCTTCTGAAACCTCTTTGAGAAATGAAACATTAGCCAACGTTCAGATCCTCTGAGACTTGTTAGTTCAGATACACACAAAAATAATAATTCAAGAGTTTAAATAAATGACAGATGAAATACTTTAGAGTTTTAAACATTTTGCATCTGAGAAATTTACTTCTGATAAATATTATTCTAGATAGAATTCCATATCAATATTTTTCAGAATAAACTTAAACCTATCTCCAGCAAGGGGTTTTGTGAAAATATCATCCCATTGATGATCTGTATCAACAAAGTCTAAGTTTATAATACCCTTCTGAATATAGTCTCTAATGAAGTGATGTTTAATTTCTATATGCTTAGCTTTAGAGTGTAAAATTAGATTTTTAGATTAGCATATAGTAGAAGTATTATCACAGAATATAGAAATATTACTCTCAAAGATCTGATAGTCTTCTAGCTGACTTTTCATCCAGATCATCTGAGTGTTACATCCAGCAGCAGCAATATATTCTGCTTCTGTGGTTGACAGCGCAATTGTAGGTTGTTTCTTGTTGTACCAGGAGATTAAATTTCTTCTCAGAAATTGACAACTTCCATTTCAACTCTGTCTCCAGCGTAATCAGTATCACAGAATCCAACTAGTTTAAATTCATCAGATTTTCTGTAACACAAACCCACATTAGAAGTACCTTTCAGATACCTTAGAATCCTCTTAACAGCTGTTAAGTGTGATTCTCTAGGATCTGATTGGAATCTTACACACAAGCATACACTGAATAAAACGTCAGGTCTAGAAGCAGTTAAGTATAGAAGAGATCCAATCATACCTCTGTAGAGTTTCTGGTTTACTTTCTTACTTACCTCTTCCTTACCAAGAGTGCTTGTTGGATGCATTGGAGCCTTTGCTAACTTACTATCAGTCATGTTGAACTTCTTCAGAAGCTCTTTTACATATTTAGTCTGATGAATGTAAGTGCAATCTGGAGTCTGGTTGACTTGAATTCCCAGAAAGAATCTCAATTCTCCCATCATGCTCATCTCAAATTCAGCCTGCATACATTGAGCAAACTCCTTTCCCAGCGTAATATTTGTAGATCCAAATCTAATATCATCTACATATATTTGACAAATTAACAAATCTTTCTTAAATGTTTTACAGAAGAGTGTTGTGTCCACTTTGCCTCTAATAAAAATTTTCTCTAGAAGAAAATTACTTAATCTCTCATACCAAGCTCTGGGAGCTTGTTTTAAACCATAAAGAGATTTCTTAAGTTTAAAAACATATTCTGGAAATTTATCACTTTCAAAACCAGGAGGTTGGTTAACATACACTTCCTCTTCTATAATCCCATTTAAGAAGGCACTTTTAACATCCATCTGATATAGAGTGATGTTATTTTGTGCAGCAAAAGAAATGAGTAAATGAATAGACTCTAACCTAGCCACAGGAGCATAAGTCTCTGTGTAATCAATTCCTTCTTGCTGACTATAACCTTGAGCAACAAGCCTTGCTTTGTTTCTTTCAACTTCTCCTTTTTTATTCAACTTGTTTCTGAAGACCCATTTAGTTCCAATTATATTGAATCCTTTTGGTCTTGGAACCAAATCCCAAACGTCATTTCTTGTGAACTGATTGAGCTCTTCTTGCATGGCAATTATCCAGTCATTGTCTTGCAAAGCTTCATCCACAGAAGTTTGTTCAATAACTGACACCAAACCAAATAATGACACTTCAGATGATCTGAGGTAGGATTTTGTTCTTATAGAGTCATCCTTCTTTCCAATGATCACATCCTCTAGGTGAGAGGCCTTGATTCTGGAAGATGATCCTCTAACATTAAGTTCTTCAGAAATATTCAAGTTGTTCATTTGAGTGGCCAAAGGAGTTGCATCTGGAGTTGCTTCTGACTCTTTCACTTGAATCTTTTCTTCCTCTGAGCCTTCAGAGTCTGTGAGAATTACTTCTCTATCTACAGAATTATCAACCTGCTTTGGCTTTTAATTTCCAAGCTTATCATCAAATCTAACATGTATAGATTCCTCCACAATCTGTGTTTCAGTATTGTATACTCCGTAGCCTTTAGAGTGTTCAGAATAGCCAAGCATGAAACACTTCTGTGCTTTAGAATCAAACTTGTTCAGATTCTCTTTAGTGTTCAGCATATAACATATACATCCAAAAGGATGAAAATAAGAAATGTTGGGTTTTCTGTTCCTCCATAATTCATAGGGAGTCTTTTCCAGAAGAGGTCTTACAGACACTCTGTTTTGAATATAACAAGCTGTGTTTATTGCTTCTGCCTAAAAATGCTTTGCCTGATTAGTCTCGTTGATCATGGTTCTGGCCATTTCTTGCAAAGTTCTATTTTTCCTCTCTACAACTCCATTTTTTGTGGAGTTCTAGGGCAGGAGAAATCATGAGCAATGCCATTTTCATTAAAATATTTTTCAAAATATTTGTTTTCAAATTCGCCACCATGATCACTTCTGACTTTAACAATTTTAAAATCTTTTTCATTCTGGACTTGTTTGCAGAAGTCAAAGAACATAGAATGTGACTCATCCTTGTGTTTTAGGAATTTCACCCATGTCCATTTGCTGTAGTCATCAACAATGACTAATCCATACTTCTTGCCTCTGATGGATGCAGTTTTCACTGGTCCAAACAGATCAATGTGAAGTAACTCTAATGGTCTTGAAGTTGAAACAACATTCTTAGTTTTAAAAGAAGATTTTGAAAATTTTCCTTTTTGACATGCTTCACAAAGAGCATCTGAGTTGAACTTCAGCTTAGGAAGTCCTCTGACCAGATTAAGTTTATTAATCTAAGATATACGTCTCATATTAATATGCTTCAATCTTCTGTGCCAGACCCATTGCTCATCATTAACAGACATAAGGCATTTTACGTTCTGAACCTTAAGTTCTGAAAGATTGATTTTGTAAATGTTGTTCTTCCTCTTTCCATTAAATAGGATTGAGCCATCCTTCTGATTAACAACTTTGCAACATTTTTGATTAAAGATTATGTCATAACCATTGTCACTTAATTGACTTATGGACAATAGATTATGTTTTAATCCTTCTACAAGTAAAACATTAGATATAGAGGGAAGGTTACCATTGCCAATAGTACTAGAGCCAATAATCTTGCCCTTCTGATTTCCTTCAAACTTGACGTTTCCTCCAAATTTAAGCTCCAGGCTTTGGACATAAACCTTTCTCCTGTCATGTGACGTGAGCATCCAGAGTTCAGGTACCATGATTGGCGTCTTGACTTTGCTGCTAAATACATCTGCAACAGGTATTATCTTATCCTTAGGTACCCAGATCTTTTTGGGTCCTTTTGGGTTAGTTGCCTTAAAAGTTTGTCCGAACTTCTGTCTTTTTACAACAGGTTTATTCTGACTAACTTTTGGTTTAAACACAAGAATGTTCTGATCAGAACGTGTGTGTTTAATATCATTCAGATGACCAAACTTAAAATGAGAATATAAGGGAGTCTTCTTAATGATAAGTTTATCAACAGGTATTGGATTTAAATCCTTTCCAGAGGAATATTCATATCCAATTCCTTTCCTGTTATTTCTGCTAACTCCATAGATCATTGAAGCCATCTTGCTTCTATCTATGCTTTTAGCCAGAAACTTCTGAAAACTATAGTCATATTCTTCTGAAATATTTTTACATTTTGACTTAGTTTCAGATTCAGAGTCTTGTTGAGCTTTTTCAAAATTGTTTTTCATTTTCAAATTGTTTTCTTTGAGCTCAGCAACTTCTGACTTTAACAGAATATTCTCAGATTCAAGATTGCATTTAAGCTTCTTGTATTTGAGCTTAATCTGGTTATAGTTTTTCAGGATTCTGATAAAACCTTAATAAGTTCTTCGCTAAAGAGATCAGAAAGTACCTCTTCTGAGTCAGATTCAGAATCAGATCCAGATGTTCCTTCATCTTGATCTTCCACGACAACCATCAGTGCCATGTTGGCACATTCTTCTTCTGACTCTGATGAAGATTCAGATGCATCTGAATCATCCCATGTAGCCATCAGAACTTTCTTTTTATGCTCAGGCTTTCTTCTTGGCTTTTCCTTCTGAAGCTTTGGGCATTCATTCTTGTAGTGCCTAGGTTCCTTGCATTCATAGCAAACAACCTCTTTCTTTCCAGATCTTTTGTATCCAGAGGACTCTTTGCATTGATCTGGCTTCTTGAAGTTCTTGAACTTCCTCTGTTTATCCTTCCAAAGTTTGTTGATTCTTCTAGACAACAGGGACAATTCATTTCTTCTTCTTCAGAAGAAGACTCTTCAGAACTTTCTTCTAACACCTGCAACGCTTTAACAAATTTGTTAGACTTTAAAGCAATTGACTTACCTTTCTTTTGAGGCTTGTCTTCTTCAAGTTCAATCTCATGGCTCCTCAGAGAGCTGATCAGTTCTTCCAATGTGATCTTGTTCAGATCCTTTGCTAGCTTCAGAGCAGTGACCATAGGTCTCCATCTGATTGGCAAGCTTCGGATGATCTTTTTCACATGATCAGCAGTTGAATAGCCTTTGTCCAGCACTTTTAATCCAGATGTGAGGATCTGGAATCTAGAGAACATAGTTTCTATAGATTCAGGTTCTTCCATTTTAAAGGCTTCATATTTCTGGATCAGCGCTAGAGCCTTGGTCTCTTTAACTTGTGAGTTCCCTTCATGAGTCATCTTCAAAGACTCAAACAAATCAAATGTTGTTTCTCTGTTGGTAATCTTCTCATACTCAGTATGAGATATAGCATTTAATAAGATTGTTCTTGCTTTGTGATGATTTCTGAACTCCTTCTTCTGAGCTTCAGTCATAGATTTTCTATCAATTTTCTTGCCATCCTTATCAGTGGGGTGAACATAACCATCAATGACTAAGTCCCAAAGATCAGCATCATAACCAAGGAAGAAACTCTCTATTCTGTTCTTCCAATAGTCAAACTTCTCCCCTCCAAACATAGGGGGTTTTGTGCTAATTATATCCCTTTCTTCATACCTGTTGTTGTTGGATGTTGAAGCTTCAGCCATAATGTATCAACCAAAAAATATCAAGTGTTTTCTCACTGGACCTTTTCTGTTCACGGTGAAGTGATAACACACATAGAACTGGAGCTCTGATGCCAACTGAAGGTGAGAAAATACTTAGAAGGGGGGGGGGGGTGAATAAGGATTTAGAAAATATTATGGCAATGAAAACACAATGATTTTTATCCTGGTTCGTTGAACTCAACTAATCCAGTCCACCCTATCAAGAGTGACTTGCCTTTCTCCACAAGGACTTAATCCACTATAATCAAACTGATTACAATATCAACCACTAAGAACAATTGTCTTAGTCTTCTCAAGAACTACTGACCACAACTTGGCCTTCTTAAACTAAACAAGTGTTTGAAATGCTTCTAAGAAAGCTATATCACAACTGTGATTTACACTTAAGTTTAAGAACGTATGAAACTATTCAACAAAGAAATAATAATTTGTATGAGAGCTTTGAGAGAGTTTTCAATGAATTTGTCAAAATACGTCAACTGAAGAAAGTTGTTGAAGGCTTGCTTATATAGACAAAGAAGTCCAAGACGTTGCAAGCTTGAAGACCGTGTACTGCAAAGTAGCTGTAGCCTTTTGTCTTCACATCACTTGACCTTTCCTAAAAGTAGAACGTTCAGAGAAATCCTTTTTGCCTGAGTTCTTGTGTCTAGCATGAAAGAGGAAAGAGTCATTTGGCATAACCAACAGATATAACTTTGAATAATCTTCTTCAACAAGTTTTTATTTCACATCAATCAACATCAGAACCTTGAGTGATCAGAGTCTTGATGTCATCAGAATTTTCTGTATCAGAGTATTGTAGCAAGTGTGCTTCAGCGTGAAATTAATCAGAGCAGAGTTTGGAAATTAGATCCTCAGTACTTGCAGCAAACAGTACTATCAGAGTCTTCTGAAAAACAGTGCTTGAAACTCTTCATACAAAGTCTTCAGTCTACGCTTCAGATGATTCTATAGCTTCTGCTTCAGAGTCTTCTGTAGGCAGCGCTCAGAGCCTTGTGTAGTTCAACGTTCAGATCCATTTTTGCTTTCAGAAGAATATTAAATTTAATATCTGCAGCAAAAATACCTGAACAAATTTAGAGTATATAATTTCTTAATACAAAATTTCATTAGTGTTATTATCAAAACATAGAGATATAACTAAGGACCAATCTGTGTTCTAACACTAATGATTAGTTACAAGGATCACCTAACCAAATGGATTTAGAAGCTCTATCAAGTCTTAACAATTGTTCTAAATAGGTGTCTACCTATGCTCTATTCCATCAAGAAGAGATTAGAAGTCTAAAGTTTTCTAAGGTTCACCTTAGAAGCTAAACTATGAGGTAAGCTAAGTTAGGATCCACCTAAAAACAATCACCATCTAAAATGTAATTAAAATAGGAAATCATCCCTAAATATTCTACTAAAAATCCTATGGTAGAAAAATCAAAGCCTAACTCTAAGTTTAAGAGCACTATCTAAGTGTTAAACCTAAAGTGGGTTATGTGAAGTTCAAATGGGGAGGGTCCTAAAGAATTCATTCAAAACCTTTCAATATTGAACCTTAAAAATCCAAGAAAAATATCTAAGGGCCGCCTAAGATGTCTAGAGCAATCATGCAAAAATTCGGATCCTAAATCATAACCATGACCTAGTACAAAAATCAGCAAGTCAATCATGCATTTTTAACATTTTTAATCATCTAATTAAAATGGAAAAATGATATTAAATGGAAATTTATCCAAAAATTCAATGAAATTGCTCACAAAAATAAAGGACATGGCAAGAATCATTCATGATTTTTTTTCATAATTTTCCAGCAATTCTAAGTATTTTTCTTGAATTAAAACAAATCAATGCATTTAAAGAAAATAAGAAAATGAATTAAGAAATAAAATGCTGAGAAAATAACGTGACCATCAGATCACAAAACCGGTCAACAGATCCAAGCGCTCTCGGCTTGCCACGCAGGCACTAGGAAGTTTAAGAAAAACAGTGCGTTTTACTGGAGATTGCATGCGCCTCAATTGACTACACCCCTCGTGAGTCTTAATCCACACCACTCACTCAGAAAGTAAGCTGATCTAACAACTCTCATTACGCCACCTCACCTGGTCAATGGTCCACCCTCTAAAACTCAATACCGCTTGTTGGATCTGGCTACCTAGTCAAGAATTCCAAAGCATCTCACGGTCCAGATTCAAACTGGGGGAAGGGGGGAAGTCTGAACCAGACGGAGGCGAACGACGGCCGAACTTGCTCTGGTCGTCTTCAACCTCAAGCTAAGTGAACAGTGACATGAACTCCATCCTCACGAAACTTAACAAAGATTATACTAATCTCTCCCTCTCCTCACGTTGGTCATGAGTCTACATTCCATTTTCATTTTTATCCAAGAACAAGTCTAAACCGAAGCCCTAAAGAAATGCCACTTCCATAAAAATCATCATAATCATCCACGATTCTTATCCTAAAATCTTCTAGGTTGCTCCAGAAACCTAACCACATGTTCAATCTAGCCTAATTGTACATAAATTAAGAGCAATCGTGAGATGAAGAAACCTGATCAGAAGCTTCAAATGTGGCACTCTCAAGTGTGAATTCTTGCTCCAAACTGTGCAGAATCAATCAATGCTCAATGCTGGATCAATCTTGATGCTTAGCTCTTCTTGATTTTGCTTCAAACTCCAAAATTGAATCTCACTCTTCAAGCTTCAAAGTCTCAACTGTTCTAACCGATTTTCCCTCCAAATTGCATCCCTGATCATCTGAAACTGATCTATGGCTTATATAGATGATGTTTGGATCAGTCTCAAGCCCAATCATGGCCCATTCAATCAATTTCAATTTTCACTTTTCCTTCCAAAACTCACTATGGCAGTGCATGAAAATAAACTCATTTTCCTTTCCAAATTGGCTCCGATGCATTGCTGGTATGGTGGTGAGAATGAAGGGCCATGATTCATCCCTCAATTTCAATCAATGGATGGTTTTTGTCATGTAACTTCTCCTTGAAGCAACTCCAAATTTGGCCATGAAATGTAACTCAATTTGGAAATATAACAATGCCAATGTGTTCCAAATATCCAATACACTCAAAATATGCACCTACTTGCAATATTTTGAGCCAATATGAATTATTTTGGATTTTTCTCATTTTAATGCCTTTAAATCTCTTTTTTTCAAATTTTCTTCACACACTTCTCATTCCAATCCATGTCAATGGATTCTTGGTGCTTGGTTGAAAACATAACATCATTTTGAACAACTTTCAAGTTGGACAAATCTTCATTTGAGGTATGCAAGTTGGTGAAATGGACCTATAATAAAAAATGGCCTATAATCTCAACTTCCCAAAATACCCTTGCCTTGCAAGCAATGTATCTGGAGTTCTACAAATCCAATCATGGACTTCTAGTACTTTTTGGAAAGATAAGAAGATAAGGAACAACATTCATGTTGGCCTGAAGTTGAGGAGAATCATCTTTCTAGGTCAAAAATGGCATGGACGTTGGTTGACTTTCAAGTACCAAAATCACATTCATCTGATGACCTGTAACTTATCTGCCTCATAACTTGAGTTCTATAAACCCTATCAAGGACTTCTAGTACTCAAATTAAAGCTATGATCATTCTCTACAACAATCATGTTGGGGTAAAAGTGATATGAAAATCAAATCTTGAGTTATGTGGTCTTGAAGTCAGGCACCAAACTAGGGGATTTTACATTGTCAAACTTAGAAACCCTAGCCTAAGAACTCCTCACACTCTTGATTCATAATAAGTTGAACTTGGAATCATACCTTAGGCATATTAATATATCAATCCATGATCACATGGCCTTGAAATTAGGTCTCAACCTTCTTCAAATCATTTGTTGACCTAGGGTTGACCAGATGAAACCCTAGTTGCACCAATCTTGGTTGTAGCTTCATATACTTTGCATATTGACCTGTCTAGGATTCAAAATGACTTTCAATACTTCTCATGAGATCTCTCAAGGCTTTAAGTCCAACTCCATGGATTCAAAACATCTGATGGCCTCCCACAACCTTCAAGTTAGAAGATGTGCACATTTGGGCTCCAGCCACTTCTCTGAGGATCTTTGACTTCTTTGATGAGGATATCAACCCTTGAATACTTGAATAAGGACTCTTAGATAGCTTCATGAACTTGGTAGCCTTTTGTTGGTA
Organism: Lathyrus sativus; assembly: GCA_963859935.3. Classification (NCBI taxonomy): domain Eukaryota; kingdom Viridiplantae; phylum Streptophyta; class Magnoliopsida; order Fabales; family Fabaceae; genus Lathyrus; species Lathyrus sativus. The sequence goes on along the minus strand of OZ012736.1, from coordinate 285,606,926 downwards.
GTCATACCTCTTGATCTCCTGCACACATGTCAATGCAATGCAGATGATAATGCTAAAATGAATGCAATGAAACACAAGCTAGGTAAAGAAAAAGGTTAGGCAAATTTTGGGGTGCAACAGATAGGTACTTGTAACAATTGCCTGAATTGGATCCACAAAATCTCTAATGAGTAGCTCTTCAGGAATATCTATTTCAACATAGCCATCATCGGGTTCTGAGACTTTCCCATTGCCAACTTGTAAAATCCAATCTGAGAATAGCCTAACTTATTCTAAATTGCTTAAATTAGGACCACTTTGCAATCTCATATTTTTGGTTAGATTCAAAACTTTACAATGATCCCAAATATATGATGCATTTATTGTTGCATGGACAATATCAGACCTAGTACCTCTTGGTACAACAGGTAAAATTTGTCTGAAATCTCCACCAAAAACTACAACTTTGCCTCCAAAAATTTGTTGACATTCAACATTGTCATCACTCATTATATCCTTCAATGACTTGTCAAGAACTTCAAAACAAAACTTATTAGCCATAGGTGATTCATCCCATATAATGAGTTTTGTTACCTTCAAGAGATTAGCAAGATCTGAATTTTTTCTCAATGTTACATATGGAAGATTCCAGACGTGGAACTGGAATTTTGAATTTTGAATATGCAGTTCTCCCACCTGGTAACAACAAACTTGCTATTCCGCTAGATGCTACATTTAACACAATATCTCCTTGACAACGCAAAGCAGCAGAAAGTGTGTTCCACATGAAAGTCTTTCCAGTCCCACCATAACCATATAAGAAAAAAACTCCACCATTTTGATTTGTGACAGCTTGCATAACTTGTCTAAAAACATGCTTCTCAATGAACTCTTTGTCATCTTCTAGGAATCTAATTGCAAAACATGCTTCTCTAAAAGAATTGTGCTTGAACCCCTCAACTGTCTTTAATTCATCATAAGATCTTGGCCCTTTCTTCACAGTCAACAACATTCTCATATAATACAATTCTCCGGTTGTTGGTGGGACCCAAATGAGTCGGACAATTGTGTAACCTCTTTTACGTGGTTTCCAACACCTTTTCCTCTTGTCATATACAAATTTTGACACAAATTGTCCATATGTTAAGGACCTTGCTTCTTCATATTGGTTATTTGCGAGAAACCAAGAAGTAAACATTGATTCTGTGACACTTGGTTTAAGTAGGAGAGTACCTATTTGCTCAAAATCTTTGTAGTACACAAAATTCTCTCCTTCCATGTGAAAAAATAATATTTCAACAGCTGGTTTTCTACCATGAATTGAATAAGAGAAGATTCTCCAGCAAGCTTCACTTGGTGATACATATCTACAATTAAGGTACTGCTTGATTTCATGAGTATTTCCATCTTGACCAGTGTTATTTGGAACGATAACAACCGAGATACTATCAGAACCCTTGTTGATGTATTTGAAAATATATTTAATTGACGTACTTTGATTGCACCACTCCATATTTATATGTGCCTCATATTTCATCAGCAAACTTGGATTATGGGGTACAACATGACCACTATGCAGTGTGACTCTGTTTTTCTCAAATGTATTACCTTGATCTCTCCTTCTATAAACTGGATATCCATCTTGATCAACAATTGTGACATCTTGAAATTTCTTAGGATAGTACTTGGAACACTTACCATCTTTCATGTAAGGGCATTTAGGATTTTCTAACCCACAAGGTCCATGTACCATGTGGATTTTCACTAGATTATACAATCTTGGATGTCTCAATGGATCGGGAACTTCAGTAGAAATGATTTTGTCTATGTCATCAGGAGCGGGATATTTATTTGATGGATGCAATAAAATAAGAATGTGTGCATGTGGGAGACCCCTTTTCTGGATTTCAATTGTGTACATATCTGAAAATAAGATCAAATGTTAAAAAATAAATACATATGAGAATTGGGTAAATTCCCATACTAAAAATATAATTTCATAACCTACATATTATCATATATATGAAACAACCTTTATATGTAAACAATGGATAAAGTAAAATGCTAGCAAAAAGAAATGGTAGACTTACATGCGAGAACCCTGCCTAAAACACCTTTCTTTGTCACGTCCGCTAGGAGGTTATCAAACTTCATTTTAAATATTCTAGCAATGATACCAGGTCTATCATGTGGCTTCAAATTTAGAGGACCAAGCAATCTTTGAATTTCTGGCCAATTTGGGTTGCATGTGAATGTAATGAAAAGATCTGGAAATCCCACCTTACTACAAATTGTCATGCCATCATAGTACAACTGATCCATAAATCGTCTACTCCCCACATAAGATGATGGTAATATGACTCTTTTTCCTATGCTTGATCCATGTGTTTGTTCTTGCTCTACATTTAGACTTGTATACTTTGACACTCTTGGTTTGGACTGATTTTTCCTAATCCATTTCAATCTCTCTCCTTAAAGCATTGTGTAACCATCCACCAAAAACTGTTGGAATAATCTTTTGGACGATAACAAAGTCTTTGCCTCATTGCACCTACTTTGGATTCTAAATGCTAGCCATTCTCGAATAGTTAGTCGGTTCCTTTGACTGTCATAAAAAATGTCAAGATCTCTGTGTGCAATGGCGTCCTTATATCCATCCTCTCCATAAGGAAAAATCAAGGGATACTAGTAAGACAAGTAAGCTGGATAAAACTCATCAATGCATTGAAGTTTCCCCCCTTTGGCTTGCACTATAATGTCTCTTTCCTCAGCAGTGTCAATGTCACCAACAATTAAAGCTGCCACTTCAGAAACAGTTGGTTGATTGTACAATCTTCCATCAGTAGACCTAGTTGAAATCAATTTGAGTTTTAAATTATGAACATTGCTTTGATTAAGCCATTGTATAGCCATTAAGAAACTTTTGGCATGTGTGTTATGTGTGTACAACATATCTGACAACTTTTATATAGTCTCGGGTAGGATGTTGTTTTTGTTTCTACAATAATGACAAAAAACAAATTAGTATACATTATAACGATAATAAGATAAAGGTAAATAAACATGATGTTTGGTTACCTGAGACCGTCCATTCTATTTGTAACTTCATTTTTAGTGTCATATATGTAAAGTTGGGCAAATTTAGGTGGATGTCCTTCTGGTGGTAATAAACCACCAATTCGGTGGCAAGCTTGTCCTTGGATTCTAATAGTAGGTGGGCCACGACCATTATTAAATCTGTTGTCCAACTTAGCTCCCGGTGAAGTGAAAGCAAACATCATGTTGTATGTCCTTATTTGTGACTGGAAATTCTTACCATCCATGGCATTATGATCAAACAGAAGATTTGATAAAGGTTGTGGTGGATGTTTTAAAAATGTAAGTTCAACTTTACCATTTACAAAACATAAAAAAAATTTGGGATTTGCTGAATGTTTGTGTTTGTGCATCCTTTCTTGATACCACATCATTGCTTTACAATATTGAAACTCAATCAAAGGATCTCCCAAATCAAAGTACTCTGTGTATAATACAATAATTTTATAATTAAATCACTGAATAGAATAATAGTAAAAGTAATATTTTGTATTTACTCAAGATTTATGTTGGTTACCTTTATTGTTTATGTCTAGTTGGTTCGCTGTTGAAAAAGGTGGCAAACCATTTTCATTATTAAGGCTTTCATCTTCATCATATTGCATTGATGTTGTAAACATACTAATTATATCATGAATTGTATATGAAGAAGCATGTTTTAATTATACCAAGAACAGAAACACATGTGAATAAACAGGTATTATGAGATATACATTTAACAACAATTTCATCTTAAAAGGGGATGACTGAGTTACTTAGGTCATACAGTACCTAATTGATTATGAATATTGATAATTTGTGATGTACAAAGCAAAGTAACTCAATTACTGTGAGACTCATTTGACAATTAGCTCACAAAGGTAAACTTAAAAGTTAAACTATATGAGGATATTCAATGTAGTGTATCTCTTCACACCTATCCTTCTAATTTTAGTAAATATAAATGTAAGAGTTTTAGAATAAACAATATAAATCGTAAGTTTTTGGATCTACCTGTGAATGGATCATAGCCGGATTCATTTATGTTATCATCACTGTCAAAATCAAAATTAGCTGTCGGAGAAAATAAAGTAGAAGTATTTCTTATACTTGCTGCCACTGTTTCAGTGTCTGTGTTGCTGTCATTAACTGGTATAGATCTTGCTGCATTAGTTTGAGGGTTATTTATAAAAGGTTATGTAAGTAATTAGAAGGATGATATAGTGAATAACAATACATAGAGACTAACTTAATTTTCCTTTACGATGGAAACACTTACATGGATGGAAATGACAGATTTTTTATTACATTGCAGCGTGGGATTAAGACAACACTACATGTTTGTGAACATGTTGTGTTTGAAATCGAAGCTTTGTGTATGCTAAGTCCTTGATGGGATGGTGAAGGAGTCTTACGTTTTCTGTTACAATAGTTGTAAAACAAAAAATATTTCATGAGTTGGCTAGAACAAATTACAGAAAAATAGTTAAATTGCAAAATCATACTCAGTAGTAAATGGTGGATCTTGGCGTGTCTTATGTTGTTCATCGCGAATAAGATTGATCACTAAAGCTGGGACGCCAAGGTATTTTTTAGGACGACCTCAACCATGTTTGATTTGTCGTGATGTGGATTTTGCATCTTTCCTGTATAATGGAATTGATTAGAAAAAGACATAGTAGTTTTAAAGATGGAAATATGAATTAGACTTACATAGAAGTGTTATTCGGCTTTTGATTACGGTGATTGGTTACAACAAAGACATTCTCCTTTTGCGGAATGATCCAGGCTTCACAAATCGTGACATAAGGTTTGTCCCCAAGTTATGAACATTGAATACTTTTGGCGGTGTACGACATGTATGCATTGACAGTGATGGTAAAGTTCCTTGCAATATAGAATCAATTCTCTTACCATCTCTAACAATTTGGTAGATTAGTTGATTTTTTGAAGAAGATAGAGTAACATTAGATAATGGTAATCTAATATTGGGGGTTGTGGCGTTTGTTTCAGCGGGTTTGTAGTTCTGATTAGTACTGTCAATTGGAGGGTGATCTTCGAAAAATTTGATTCGTTTTGAACGTTTGGCTTTAATAACACTAAATCTTTTCATTCTAGCTTTCTTGGCGGTAATCTTACGTAGAATGTAATCATCAACCTTTATTATGGGATGCGTAATTAGCCTAAAACAGTACAAATTTTATCAAGATTTGGAATGTAATAGAAGAGTTTAAACAGAAAGGTTCAAATTCAACAAGAAATATACCTTATTTTAATAGGTTTGTAATCGTCTTTATCCATATTTTTGAACCTATAAAAAACATATCATCACATAGCTTCTAATTCCAACCAATTATTGAATGTAACCATAGTAACTAACATAACAATCATCTCACAAATATCAAATACCAATTAACATTGTACAAAGAGCAATATAAACTAATTAATGATTCAAACCACGTCTTGTATAGAACATAAATGACAGTGCATATGAAACATAATGGTCATACCCAATATTATAGTAAGCATACTTAAAAGTAGTCTTAAAAAAACAGTAGAATTAGCAAGATTAGTAAATGTCAAACCAAAATAACAAAAACTTATATGGTTTTTAATCTGATATTATTGTTATAATGGTATTGACATAGCACAAAGAGACAAAATCTATGCTTGCGACTCAGGTACTGATATTATTGTTATATGGTTGTTAATCTCATTCTATAATGACATAAAGACTATAACCATGCTTGCCACTAAGGTGAAACACATCTAAAATGATAATACTATCATATTCCATATTGGTAAATGACTACAATATATCAAATATCAACTTCACAAAAAAATTTCCAATCATTTTAACTCAAAGGATTCAGGATAACTCAGTTTGTGATCTACATGGAGCCAATGGTAACACCAAGGAAGAAAATCAGACGGTGAGTTGAAGTTTCAGTGTCACAACCCTCATACCATGTCTTCATAAATAACTCACAAGTAATTGCTGTAATCTGATATTCTTAAATCTCATTCTTTTTTGCATTACTTGTTGCAGCAAGCTGAGGATGTACATCTGTCTAAATATCAAGGTTTGTGGAATTTCTCTCAGCTCCCTGTGAATTGATTATATCTAAACCATTATGTCTGAAGCTGCAAAGCTAATGTGGATGAAACTAAACCAATGCCATTTAAGTGGTTATTCTATTTATCATAAATGAAGTGCTGAAACTTTCTATCAGTACATATGCTACTTATGAATGAAAGCTCTCACCTACATTTGAATTTCATTCATGTTATAATGGTACTGTAGCAGATTAATCCCATAATTAATATAAGTTAAAAACAACAGCAGCTTAATCCCAAAATTTTAAAATTGCAGCTTAATCCTATATTTAATCAAATTAAATTGAAGTTTGCATACAACATATCAATATAAATTAACTTTATCAACACCTGAAAAAGAAAAACAACCTAGTCTGCATACATGGTATGAAAGTAGTAGTTGTTAACACATCAAAGGAGACCAAATATCATGAGGAAGAGATTGAACAATAAGAGTGCATGTGATAACATGCTTCTTGGATAGTTGTAAGGAAAAAATAAATTACATTAAAGTAGAAATAGCTGCATTGAATCTATGCTATTTGGATGAAGCTTAACAATTTTATGTTGATGTTCTAACAGTCAATCAAAGGGAGTAGTTGACTTTTATGGTGGCTAAAAAAAGTCAATATAAAATATGCTTCAATTTTGAATTGATTTTCCCAAAAGTTTTGAACTGCATACAAACCAAATTAGTTGTAACTGAATTGGTAGTCTGCAAGTATCAATTTCGACAGAACTGGCTGGTTTGCTTTTGCAGATTCTGCAGGTTCCCTAGACAGCCATGAGTTGAAACACGCAAAAGATTACTATGTATTTTTTGTCTTGCGCAGAAGTGTAGTATAAATTAGTGCATTAAAACCTGTGAGATTAAGGTTAACTTTTTCATGTAGCTTAAAAAGGCAATGAGTCAATGAAAAACAGACATGGCTTGATATAAGTGCAGTGTAAAGATGCTGGTGAAATTATACTAATATGTTAAAACCAACGGGTCCACTATTTTCACGGTTTTGCATAACTTATTTCAAAATTCACAACTAAGCTATCATGACCTACACATTAAAACAGTAAGAGGAAGTACTGAGAAATACACAACCCTCAGAGTATAGCTTACATAGGTAAACACAATACTCTATATGTCAGAAAATACAGCTAAAGTAATTGTGTCAAGTACATTAGTACAGGTTTTGCAGAATTGTGAAAAAGTAAGCAGACAACATTGGGATTCATAAAAGGCAAGCACATTTTAATATAACTAATGTAAATCCTAGTTGTGATACAAAGATTAATTGCATGGTGTAACTACATTGATTATCATCAGGTAGTATCCTCATAAACAATGATTTCTATTGTACCTGTAGTATCCTTATATCTTAACAAAATAATCTCTCCACAAGATAATGACTGTAAAGTGAATGGGAAATAAATATTTCTTTTGTTAATGTAATTTATTTATATAAATATAAGTTACATGAATGAATTGTCCTTTCAAACATATCTTCTAGGATTTATTTATTATATGGTAAATAGGAAAGCAGTTATGCACTTGTGCTGCTTCTGCCTCCCTGTGCATCCATGCCATATCCTTGTTAATTTTACAACTTCACAATATTTTTACTGGACAAAAATTGTCTGTTATTTGAATATTTATTAAACTAATGTTCAATGGTGGTATTCCCTTGTTACTACTTACTGATTTATAGGAGTTTTGGATGAGCCATGATTTCTGTAAAAATAGTGATGAACAATAGTAACTCTTTGCTAGTTTCTTTTGAAACTAAAAAGTTAGTTTCACCTGAAGAATTCTAATTACAAGATAGTATTATCATTAAATAATAATACAAACATTGAAATCGGGATTAGTTAAATGCATACCATCATAGTTGTAAGAAACATTCAATAAACTCTACATGATTTCCCAGCTAATGTGATTTGGAAAGAAAGCATTTAGGCTGGAGCAAAAATATTGTCTCAATATTAAAGAATTTTAGGTTCTTGGTTAACTAAGGTGCAATTAGAACAACCAATTGTTTTATGTAATCTATAGAGCAATAGAATATTCTAGACTATACCAAAGTAATACTAATAAAACAGTTAAAATAGCAGTTGAGGTCCTGAATGTTCCAAGTTTACAATCCCTCTTTGAACCTCAATTTTGTGTATAGCACTTTTCTGTTTATGTGCTTGTTCTGCTTTTCTATATCAATTTTAAGGTGATTGTGTGATTGTAGATAATTGCATATGTTTATGTTTATGTGCTTGTTCTACTTTTCTATATCAGTAGTAAGATGTCTATAACATATGTTAACTGCTTGAAGATCCATGCCATGTTTCCCCCATTAAAGTTACCAATGTTTATAACATAAAAAACATAGGGCCATGAAATTTGATTGAGTATGCTTTAGCTATTATAGAAAGAGATACCATTAAATAATCATGACATGCTTTCATAATATAAGTTCATAACAGATTTAGTTAAACTTGATAATAGAGTCATAGGAACAACATAAGTTACAAAAAAAGTTAATCAGCATAAGCTTAACATATTCATAAAAGGACTAAGACATGTTTAGCACTATTTGTTGTCAACAACATTAGGTTACAAAAAATCATATTCAAATGAATGAAAGTAGCAAGAGAAGGAACTTGTAACAACATAGCAACACTTTACTGTACCAACATAACTTGAGTTGAAGGTAAAGGCTCATTCCTTCTTGGCATGCTTCACAGTCTTGGTTGCAGATTGTTTGGGTGATAATATAGTTGAAGTTCCTAGCTCCTGAATAGAATATTCTTGGGACAACCTCTTGGAAGGGGTATTGCTTAAATAGGCTTCGTCGCTCCAATTTTGTGAAGCAGAAATGGTTGGCTAGAAGTTGGAAATGGAAGCTATGAGTTCTTAGTGCAATAAAAATTTTAAGATAATAATAAATTAAGAAAAATATAACTTGGAAAAAACTTACTGTATGAAGGGAAGTAGGAGTCACCGCTTCATTGTCGAGTATATGATGGTTAAGAACAAATTCTTTTCCTTTTGCAGTCGGGGCATTCACGGTGTTTTTAGAAGTCAACTACATGAGAATATATTCTACGGTCAGTATGTTAGTATTAGACATGAAGAATGTAATTAAATTTTGATGACTCAATGCATCATAAACCTCATTTGGATGAATGGCATCTTTGAACATTTGGATTACTTCTTTGTCCTCGGTAAGCTTAACAACAGATGCCTGCTTAAGTTCGGCTGAAACTTCACGCGAAAATAAAATTCCTTTTCTAATAGTTTGTCCAAGTTTTCAGGATAGATTTGTGGATGATCTTCATTGGACTACGAATGTATAAAAGGTAAACATTACATAGTAACATTAATGATTTACATATCTGTTTTTCAAAAGAAATGAAATAGCAGCATGACATAATCTGTACTAAGTATATGAGGTATTATCATTAATTAGTACACTCAATTATAATGGAAGACAATGATAAATCCTAAAGTAACATACGCTAATTAGAATAAGTGTAGCAGTATCGACAATTTTAATCATACTACATTGACAGACAACATTTCACATTCCTGGCATAGTACAAAAAATCATGACAGGAAAGTAGAAGCTAACTAATAGCACAACTAAATTATGATAAATCATCGTTAAAACAATTATTTTGCCAATACTATTTGAAACAGACAGGATATAACTCATAAATATGATGGACAGAGGCCATGTTCATTCACTCAAGAGTTATAATTTACTTCAAAATAAAACATTGTGTATGTGAGCTTTTGCATAGGCATGCTGAATCAAAACATAATTTATCTGTTCTTTCCCTGTTCATGAGCTCATGTTTTGACCCAAGTTTCATTTGGCCCATTCATAGATACTTATTTGGAAATGGTGCTGACTATGCTATATAATTTAAGGGGCTAACATGTGTAATTGGACGATTATATGTTCAAAAAGACATCTGTCAATAATTTCTTGACCTATTTATGTTTAGATGGTTTTGTACTTAAATTTCTTTGGTGCAGAAAAGTAGGAAAAGATGGACCATGACCAGACTGGATGCGAAGCAGCCCCTGAAGGTCCTATGCTCTGCGTCAACAACTGTGGATTTTTTGGAAGTGCAGCTACCATGAACATGTGTTCTAAGTGCCACAAAGACATGATGCTGAAACAGGAGCAGACCACGCATATTTTATTGATGTTGTTATTATATTTTTATATGTGATGGGGGACTTGGAGTATTATCTCTGCAGTTAGAGAGACTGCATATTTCATGTGATTGGCGAAAATATATTCCCCAGTGTTTTTTAAATCTTTAAATCTCTGCTAGTTTGGTGGAAGTTGGTGGTGTAAGCATTATAAGGCTCTTATTTTGTTTATATGTCTGTAATAGTACATGTCAAAATGGTATGTGCAATTGACAGTTGATTTATGAAGGATCCATAGACATGAGTAGATTGTATATTATTATAGTTTTTATGTGCTTGTTCTACTTTTCTATATCAGTAACATATGGCAGCAACATATGACATATTATTAGAGCTTACATTAGTTACAAAAACATGTAGATGACAATGACATATAACATATATCAGAGCTTATATTAGAGCAACATACAGTGGTTATGTGTATACGTTCAATGTATCAAGCAGACGTTAAAGTAAATAATATTTACGCACCTTTTTCATGATTTCTCTTAAATCATGTGCTGGCATTCCAACGTATTGAATACACTCCTTGTCCCCAAACACAAAACAACCAGTCGTGGAATCATTTTCGACCTCGATTTTGATTTTATACCTAAGGAAATGGTTGAACAATAATTAAATTAACCAACATGTTTAAATAAGGTTCTTAGATAATTTATATAGTAACTAAAAAATATGTGCTTACTTGGTGAGTGGTGGAGGTGTATTTTCACAACATGTGCATATGAATGGCTGCCCAGGAAATTTATTAGTTCTGTTACACGTTGGACACTGCTCATAGTACCAACCAAACCTACTTGACTTGAACCTCTTAGTGGTCCCAAAAGTGTTACAAAAAGTTTGTTGTAAATAAACATGGCATGTTATATTATTGGAAACTTGCAATTGAGTAAAAATGAAGGAAACATCATTAAAAATGGTTATGTTGGGTCGTGATAAAACTGGAGCATAGGAACTAATAAGCTTACATCTTGAAGAATAATGATGTCAGCAATGGTTTTGACATCATTGGTGCAGGAGAACGATCGGTCCACAAACGACCCTTGTGATGCAGAAGGTTGGGAGAGTGGTTGTGAAAGAAATTGTGAACTCACATTGTCTCCCAACCTAAATAAAATTGAAACATTATATACAGTGGAGTACATATAAGGGATTTGACTAAAAGGCATTGAATAATATTTCCTTACTTGGATTTGAATGTTGTGACCTGTGGATGAACAAAATCAAGAAGAAATTTGGATCCGTTTCAAGCATTTGAGATGTACAATTTTCCGGTGGCTGCAAAAAAATAATAGTGTCATAACAGTAAGAGTAATATAAGAAGCCAATCACAAATGAAAGGAATAAGAGTGAAATAAAATTTTCAAGCATTACTTGAACTTTTCTGGCACATAGCATGAGTGATTATTATTATAGTCTGGCCATGTGCGGTATGCTCAGTCGAGTATGCCATGAATTGGTTGGCATATGCTTCCCAAGGTGTAATATCTATTTCAGAACCACTAATAATTAAGAGAGAAAAAAGTTATAATGTGATATATATATATATATATATATATATATATATATATATATATATATATATATATATATATATATATATATATATATATATATATATATATATATATATATATATATATATATATATATATATATATATATATATATATATATATATATATATATATATATATATATATATATATATATATATATATATATATATATATATATATATATATATATATATATATATATATATATATAAAAGTTATAATGAAGAACCACTAATAATAAAGAAGTTATAATGTGATATACATTTCATCAGATAGGGTAATGTTGACACAAGCCTTCTTTCCGCCTCCTGCAACTTGAGACTTGACTACTTGGTGAAGTACACCAATGACATATGTTTGATAGTAAGGCCAAATTGTTAGTCTATTAGTTCACAAACATGTAATAATGCAGATGATGTTTAAGAAAATTTTAAATATCATATAAGCGGTTGACATGGAAATCTCCGTGTAAAAAATCGACGATGGGTTTGAAATGAAATTGATGGGGTGGTATTTATGGTAAATATACCATGGTTACAGTGGTCCCACTATTGAAAAAAAGCTTCAACGAATTTTCACAGATTTTCAAAGGAAGATCATTGTTTAACGGATCACCATTATAAACCATATAAGTCTTATGTTCTTGTAACCTCTGTTTCCATAAATCGAAATCTCTATTGCGGGTAACGACGTGTATTTTATCACATTATGAATAAAACAAATAGTTAGTACATATTTTAAGTTATGTAAAAGTTAGATAGCATATTTATAACAATCACATTCAAAATGTTGCTATCCATTATGCTCGGTTACAGTCCATAGATCAACAATACGGATGGCGAGCTTCTATACATTGTTTCCTAGCTTCAAATCAGCAATCATAATAGGTGCTCTAGACATGGTGATCTGAAAAGTAACAACAACCATATAAGTTCATAACAGATGTGTTTACAAATGTGTTTTCAGAGATGAATAACAATAACCGAATGTACATAATTTGTTAGCAAAACTTGTAGCTTTCTTATCGGAAAAAAGATGAACACAAACCAACATTCATCTCAAACTTCCTCAGAACACACATACTTTACACGTGATAAAACCGATTCAAAACAACATCATGATAATCAAACCCACAGTCATTGTAAACCCACAATCACGAGCATTATAGAAATCAGGTTGAAAAGAATGAAGAAGGAATAAAAACCTCGACTCTTGGTTTGTGAAACAAAAAACCAGAAAAACGAAAAATAAAACAATGGTTGAACTATGATGTACAGGGAGGGAGGCGATGCAGGTAGGAGCATGTACCTTCTTATTTTTCGCTCGCAAGCAATATAGACGAGGATGGGAGATGATGATGTTCTACTCTGAAGTATGATGTGTGGAGAAAAGTGAAGTATGATGTGTGTAGAAATGAGAGAAAATATCTGAAGAAGAAAGAGATATAGACAAGGCTGAAAAGTGTGAAAAGAGAGGGAAAAATGAAATAAGTTTTGGGACCAATTGTTAACTGACACGTGGATGAAACCAATGTTCTTAGCAAGTCTAAATATATGAATATGTTGATTACCAAAGTGTCCCTATTGAATGCAAAATGTAATATTGGTTATAGGATATTTTTGTAAAAATGGTGACATTGTTTTGTAATGGGTAGGTAGTTGATTCATTTTGGCTTATGTTTATTCATGTGGGGTCGTTTTACATTGCGACGTGTATTGTGTAATTCATGTTACAGCTCATGACGTTGTTTTGGATTCCATTTTCATTCGTGTGCTTCCGCTTGGTGTTGTAGCTGCATTTTACTGAAGTTATGTAGAAGGTTTTTTTCGTGGCTTTGGACGTGTCTTAGCCTAAGTAATACGGCATGATGTTTTAGCAGGCTTGTAGCATGTAACATTTTCCAAGTAGCAATTACTTCTCTCTGTTTTTTTGTTTTCCATTTTGTGATGCATTGTGGACTTTGGTGAATGGTTGTAGTTTGTAAGACAAGTGGGCCTTTGTTTTTGTAATCTTATTATGACTTGATAATGTAATGGACTTCTCATTTGTAGTAACTTCTCATGAGCTTGCACTTCTTCCTTCTTCTTTTTTTGCAATTATTAAACCATGGGCCTTAATTGTAACAAAATGTGGACTTTTGGAATTTATTACTTTTTTTCTTTGAATTTTTGGTAATGAGTATTTGGAATAAATGGTAATGGGTATTGAAGATAATTTAGACATTGGAAATTTGATTTGTGAATGGATAATTTGGAAATGATTTTTGGATAAAAATGGAATTTGGATTTATAGATGTGGATATAGATGGTTATTTGAAAATTGAATTAGATATTAGAAAGTGGATAATGGATTTTGAAGAAAATGGATTAGAATAAATGGATATGAATATTAGAAAATGGGTCCAAATTAATATTAGCACTTCCCACAATTAAATCACACCCCTGTATTACACTCTTCAAATTTAAATCGAGATCGTTGACTTAGCCATTGAACTTGACTTGGAATAATTCTTGACTTGAACCAATGACCAGAACTTGAACATTAAAATTAGGACTTGTAAATGGCTTAAGAATAGACCAAAATGCACTGTCTTTCGAATATCTTGTCACTTGACTTTATCAGGTGAATTTGAACTTGCACCAAACCCCGACCTTGATCATTTGATGATTTGAAGTTCTATGGAACGGAGATCTTGTAAATGAAATCCTCTTAATTGGTTTGACCAAGATCATGTCAAACTCTTCTCGAATCAATAAATAAAGAATAACCACACTTGACCAGATAACCCTGATTAAATTCTCTAGTACACACATGAGCTAAACAAGAATAAGCAACAACCAGTTCATATTTGCTTTTAATTTGTCTAAATCAATCTCTGGGAAAATAAATTCACAGATGAACACAATTTAGTCTGATGGTTTATTTGATCCTGATAACCTGGACCAAAATTCTCATAGAACACTGCTTTAAAGCTTGATGAATTCCAATACAGGACAACTTGACCTTGAACATTCACTGCTTGAGAAATAGCCCACTGCCACAACCAATTTCCAATTGAAGCAAACTTTTGATAATTTGACCAAGATTAGGTCAAACCCCCATCTGATCTTGACCATAACTGAATAGCCACACTTAACTCCAAGTCATACTCTTATCATCAATCTCCCTATAAAACCCTAAGCACAGAGAGAAGAAGAAACAGGAAATATGCAAAGTATTTTGGTATTTTGGTTAGAGGTTAATAAACATAAAGCAGGTAAGAAACACACAGATGCTGGGAAAACCAAAGAGTATGATATTTTTTGTGTATGTCATAATGCAAATGAAATGTGGGATCTTAGGGGTAAAATTTAGGGTATTAAAGTAACAGACAACCATCATATGTCGATTCGGCTATGACCCGTATGTCTTTGATGCTTCACCAATGTTCTACCTTATGAAGAGACTGATTGGACTAATTTTTATCCTTCGAGACTTTGCAAAATCAAAACGCAATCACAGATCAAACGCATATCACAATCGTTTTCTTTTAAATCTCTAACTTTTTCCTGGATCGCCCTTGTGGGTTTTCAATCAACCGGGATACCCATTTTTGCCAAAGTCACCTTTTCAGGTTTTCAACTTTGCGGGTTCATTCTTTTTTCTTTTTATCCCTAATTTTTGCCTGAACTTTTCTTTTTATTGTTCTCCAGTATGCCCCATTTTGCTTGGACTTTCTTTATATGTCCAGCGGGTCTATTTTAAGAAAAGTGTTTTTTGACTGCGTCTGCATTCACATGGTGTCGCTACTGCGAAAATCGGCGCCGGCTGAACAGAAGAGTCGCCACCGTGCGTTATTTATCCCACGGGAGGGAAAGGAAACGCTCAGAGTAAACCTCGCACAACACGGGAAAGGTATGGTCATCGCAACCAAAACCTGGGTTCGGGAGTCGGTTACGCAAGGGGAAGGTATTAGCACCCCTCACGTCCGTCGTACTCGACGGGATCCACGCTTGTTTTCGGGTATGGATTGTTATTCTATCTAAACTAAAGGTCTGGGGTTAAAAGAAAATAAACTGACTTGGCAAAGTATCGCACTTTATGCCTACGTATTCCCGTCTGGAACGAGAAATCAGAGTCAACGTAGTTCGCCTACCTACGGGAAAGGAGGGGAAGGTTGCTCGCTAGGATACCACATCCTATGCCTACGTACTTCCACACAGCATGGAAGATCAGAGCAAACGTAGTTCGGGCCACGTACGACACAAGTCTGTCTTGGTTGATTTTATTCCTTCTGAAAAAAGGTTTTCTGATTAACAGTCCAAGCGG
Organism: Lathyrus sativus; assembly: GCA_963859935.3. NCBI lineage: Eukaryota > Viridiplantae > Streptophyta > Magnoliopsida > Fabales > Fabaceae > Lathyrus > Lathyrus sativus. Next base: position 285,590,699 of record OZ012736.1, on the reverse strand, counting down.
ACAAAAATGACGTCTCGATGAGTTCACATTCTTTTACGGAAGAAGTGTCTTTTATTGTGTTTGAAATCTTTATGTGTTTTTCTGTTTGTTTTGAGAAAGAAAGAGACAGAACTCTAACCTACGGTTGCGAAGGGAATCAAACTAACCTAATGTTATCATGCATGGGTTAAGACCTAGTGTCTATCATGCTCCTCTCCTGCACAGAGAGAAACAGAGATCCTACGGGAATAGACGGAAACAGAAACAATATCAGATATATACAGTAAAGCAGTAAAATGCATGGATGCAACAGTACAAGCGAGGCAAGGGAGTCCCACTCAACCTCGAACCTAGAAAACAATAGGCAAAAGTGAACAGGCTTCACTTTCAACCCAACAGGGTAAACAGCAAATAATACAGTCCAGAAAACCAATCAATACATCAACAAATGAAATACAGCAAACAAGAAACAGCATCAGCAGCTCTGAATCAACATCTGACTTCAAGTAATCTCCAATCAACTACAGGCTTCAACAAGCATCAATCTCCATCTTCATGACCTTCAGGCAAGGGCTTTGAACCTCAGTCTTCCATCTGCAATGGCTTTTCTTCATGCTCAAACCTCCAGGATGAGGAATCAGTCACAAGAGTGAGTTGGGTGTTAAGCAATCAGCTGACTACCAAGGGTGGTGAACAGACTGCTTCTAACACAAGAGACATTTTCTCTCAAGAGTTCTATCTCTTAGACACTATCACCAAGCCTTCCAAAGGAAGGGGGTGAGTGTCTTAGAGAGACTCTGAATCACAGAGAAGAATGGATGCAGACAAGGCAATCCATGTTTGAGAAACAAGCTTTCTAATCTAGAGCTCTGCCTAGCTCCTAAACCCTAGTCTCCTCAGCAGCTGCTAGCAAGAACCTACTCCTCAACTCTGGCAGTTGATCTTCAATCTCTGGATCTCCCATGGCTTCATCTCCTCAAGTCTTCAGCTTCCCCAGGGCCCCAGACAAACCCAATACCCAAACAAGCAAGCAATAATCCCCAGAGGGCACACCACACCAGTCAATCAGATATACAGACAGTATTAATAGCAGTAAGGGAATCCTAGCTTTTTCTAAGGGATCTAATAACTACCCATAGCCCCTATAGTCCCATAACTAATCTAGTCAAACCCTAAGTCCTAAGGGAAATGAAATCAAACTTCCTAAGTCATCACCTAAAAAACCCTAATTTGTTCATGTTGTTCAAGCCTATATTAAGCACCTAAAATTAATTCCTAAAAATGGGAACTAAATTGAATCTACAAGTTCAATATCTAATCTAAACACCCTAAAAAGAATGAACAAAAAATATTAAAGCAATTAATAGAACCAAAATTAGTAAAATCATGCATGAAATGAACTATTTAAAATGACATTTATTTAGAAAATATAGAAAAAATATGAAATAAAAATAAAAATGCAATTTTATTTTTCTATAATTTTCTACACATCCTAAAGAAAATGATGTAAAAAGAATGAACTAAAAATGATTTTTTATGTATTTATTATGAATTTATGAAAATGCATAAAAAACAATTAAAGAATATAAAAGAAAAAATAGTGAAATAAAGGGAGGGGGGTTTATTCAGCAACCACGCCCAGTTGATATTCCATTGGGCCAAGCAGACAGGGGGTGTGAACAGCAAGATGGATTAGGCCCAGAAACACTCAGCAATAATAAAAAAAGAAGAAACAGCGCAGGGGGGTGAGAAAAGAAACAGAATCACGTTCAAAATGACAATGGGCCTATGCACTGGGGGTGGGAATAACACATTACATTCAGGCCCGCCCGTTTCAATTAATGAAACGGTGCGTTTGGCACCACAGCATTTCCCTCCAAATCAGTATTAAATCTCAGCCCTAGGATTACTCTCTGAGGTCAAAAGTCCACATGAAATGAACGCACAAGATTGCGTCTTCCTCATTGAACCTGTTAGAACTAGGGTTTATACTCCATGAAACCTCATGCACGAGCAAGCTTCTACCAATCTGTTCTCCCTCTCCAGGCCATGAATCAACATGATGTAAACATGAAAAATGTTCAGAATCTCCCCCTCTACACGTCTATGGTCTTAGATTGATTTGAAACTCAACAATTCATTCAACCCGAGTGCCAACAGTTCTGGTCACCATGAAAACACTCTGAGATGCACCATCACAATTCTCCATCAAACTTATCCTAATCTAATCTATGACTAATGGTGATCAACCTGCGCTAACGACCTAACATTCTAATGCACTAACCTAAGAGTTCTAGGTCCTAACAGTTTCTACAACCTGCTAATCATCATCACCAAACCATTCCAAATTCATCCTAATTATTCTACTAACATCCTACATCATATCTAAACTAACAAATCTATGCTAAACTAACTGAATTAAGCTGTTTGAATGAAAACGCACCTGGTGCAAAAGCTTGAAAACAGCTATGGAAACTTGTGAATCCACCAACACCAATGCTCAGATCTTGATCAGTGAGTGAAGCTCTTGCTTCTGTATGCAACACTTGAATGATTCTTGACTTGAATTGTGCTATCCACTTGAAATTGCACTTTTGATGTTGATGATGGAAGTGCTCGAAAATGGAGTAATCACACCTTGTTCTTGATTGAATTCTGATCTATGATGATGAAACAGTATAATGAAGTTGATTTTGATGATGATTGGTGAAGAATTTGAGGAATTGGAATGAAAATTCAATGAAAAAGAATGAGAGAATTTGGAGATTCTTGGTGAAAAAATGAGTCCAACCCTTGATCAATCTTCATTTCATGAATATATAGGGCTCACATGAACATTCTAGATCCATCTTGCACATTCCCTTGCCTTCCAACTTTGATCCATTTTTGAAATGTTTCTTAAAATGCAAGTAACCATGAATATCTTTCTTTTTTCCTTCTAAACTCAAAAAAGTGTTTGAACCATTGTTCTTAGAATTGCTTTTCCATTCAAAATCATATATTGGAAGTCTCCATTTGGACTTATAAATCTCCCAAACCATTTTTCATTTTGACTTTATTCAAATTATAAGCCATTTTAGTTCAAATTTGGACCAATCATGCAACTCCATGCTATGAGCTTTTCCAACAATTTGTGACCTTCTTTCTAGACTTAAAATCCCATTTGGAGCAAGTTTGATGTTGTAAGTTTTTCCATTTGAGGCCTCCTTGTATGAGTTTTGGACATAGGTTAAAATGACCTATAATTCACAAATGCCCAAAATACCCTTTGCTTGCCAAGACCATAAGTTGAGTTCCACACATCATATGAAGGCATGTTATACCATTCTAGAAAGCTAATACAATGAGGAACAACTCTTATGTTGACCAAGAATTCATTTGAAATCTCCTTGAGGGGTAAAAATTGCTTGGAAGTCAAGTCACTTTCACAGACAAAAATTCAGATACCTCAGATGACCTGTAACTTGCAAGGACCATAACTTGAGTTCTATAAATCTCCTTGATGTCTTCCACCACTCAAATTAAAGGTCTTGAGATCCTATACAAGTTTAATGTTGGCCAAGAAGCCATTTGAAGCTAGCATTTTGACTTATCGTGCTTGGAAATTTGACCTAAACTAGGGGATTTTACACAGAAACCCTAATTTAGAAACTCCTCTTCTCCTTGATTTCTCTTGAATTATCCTTGGCATATCTCCATATCCTTATTCTCCATGTCAAATTATGAACTCCACATCTCTCCAATAGCCTTGAATGCCCTTTAAATCAGTCAATTGCCCTAGGGTTGACCTAGGGTTGACCCAGATGAAACCCTAGTTGACTGTCTTCAGCTATAGCTCTTGTGCTCTCATCAATGACTTGTCTCCTTCTTCAAATGACTTTCTAAGTCTCTCATAATGTCTAGATACTCTCCATGCCTCCAACACACAGCTCACAACCCTCTTGTTGATCCTCAGATACCCTCAGCTAGGAGATGGACTCAAGGCTTGATCTGCTGAGCTCTTTGCTTTCAAATTCTTTCCTGATGACTTGAATAAGATTGAATTGGGATAATAACCTCTTGATAGGCCTCTAGAGATGAGAATAATGATTGGTCCCCTGTTGAATGACTTGCTATGCTTATGCTATGCAGATGGTTAATCTATGTGCATGACTCTATATGCAAATGCTAATGATATTGAAACATAAACCCAAGGAATAAGGTTGGGCAAATTTTAGGGTGCAACAGCTGCCCCTATTCAAGCGGCTTGGACCCGATTGGGTGAAGAGCCCGGAGCCTTCAGACATTCGCGGTACGAGACGGTTGAATACTAGTGAAACCAGAAATTTGCCAACCGCGAAACTAAATTGCGCTCCTGCTTGAGGAATGACATTCATCAGCTGAATCTGACTGTTACAGTAACCCACTGATCTCGTGCGACTGTGCTGGGGATTGTCTTCATCATTCTGAAGAGGATTCTGTCATAACAGATTGCTTGCTTGTCCACGTTAGGACTCTGTCTGTCATCGATACGAAGAAATCTCAACTAAAACCGGTCCACGTTAGGACTCCATTTACTGTTAACCCAGAAAATCTCGGCAACTCCGCTGGGGATACTTCGTCTGAATCGTCCACGTTAGGAATAAAATTCTTCCACGTTAGGAGTCCCCTGTCCACGTTAGGAATAACATCGTCCACGTTAGGAATCATTTCTTCTGTATCTGTCCACGTCAGGACTAACCCTTTCATCTTTCCACGTCAGGAAGCAATCTTCTTTCCACATAAGGAGAACTATATCAACCTGTCCACGTAAGGACTCCAATACCACTTGACATGTCCGCGTCAGGACTCCAATCTTTCCACATAAGGAATCCAACTTTGGTTCTGAACCTGTCCACGTCAGGACTCAACTTTCCACGTAAGGAGTATATCATTCTTCCACGTCAGGAATCGACTTTTCTTGCATCTGTCCACGTAAGGAATGCTATCCGTTTTCCACGCAAGGAAACATAACTTTTCCACATAAGGCAACCAATTCCTTCCGATTTGTCCGCGTCAGGACTACCTTCTTCCACGTAAGGAACGCCATCTCCACGTTAGAAATCACCTCTTTCCACGTAAGGAATCCGCTTCTGATATGTCCGCGTATGGACTCACTCTTTCCACGTCAGGAATCTCCGTCTCTTTTCCACGTAAGGAATCGTTTTCTCTTTCCACGTAAGGAATCTCAATCTTTCCACGTAAGGAACTGAAACTTCTCTTTCTCTTCCACGTAAGGAACACGCTTTCTTTCCACGTTAGGAATACTTCTTCTTCTGAATCCGTCCACGTCAGGACTAAACTTACCCCGTAAGGAATCTATCTTCTTCTTCTGCGTTAGGAATAACCTCTTTGATCTGTCCGCGTCAGGACTAAACTCTTCCACGTTAGGAATGCACTCTTTCTTTCCACGTCAGGAATCAATCCTGATATGTCCGCGTGAGGACTTGATCCTTCCACGTAAGGAATAAACTCGTCTTTCCACGTAAGGAAACCATTTTTCTTCCACGTAAGGAATGCTTTTGATATGTCCACGTAAGGACTCTAATCTTTCCACGTTAGGAATCAAACCTTGATCTGTCCACGTCAGGACTAAACTTTTCCACGTAAGGAAACACCTTCTCTTTCCACGTCAGGAATCAACTTCTTTTCCATCTGTCCGCGTCAGGACTAAACTTTCCACGTAAGGAAACACCTTCTCTTTCCACGTCAGGAATCAACTTCTTTTCCATCTGTCCGCGTCAGGACTAAACTTTCCACGTAAGGAAACACCTTCTCTTTCCACGTCAGGAATCAACTTCTTTTCCATCTGTCCGCGTCAGGACTAAACTTTCCACGTAAGGAATCAATCTCTTTTCCACGTAAGGAATCACCATTTTTCCACGTAAGGAATAAGACTTCGTCTGGATCTGTCCGCGTCAGGACTAAACTCTTCCACGTTAGGGATGCACTTGTCTCCCCGTAAGGAATCCACCTCGATATGTCCGCGTAAGGACTCAATCTTTCCATGTAAGGAATACCAACTTCTTTCCACGTAAGGAATAAATTCTTCTTTCCACGTAAGGAAACCATCTTCTTTCCACGTAAGGAAACATTGTCTTTCCACGTAAGGAGAACATCGTCCACGTTAGGACCCACCTTTCCACGTCAGGACCACCATCTTAATCTGTCCACGTAAGGACTCCAATTTTTCCACGTAAGGACTGATCTTGATCTGAATCTGTCCACGTCAGGACTAAACTTTCCACGTAAGGAATCTACCTTCTTTCCACGTTAGGAATCTCCTCTTGATATGTCCGCGTAAGGACTCTAATCTTTCCACGTAAGGAAACAACTTCGTTCCACGTCAGGACCCATGTTTCGTCTTGATTTGTCCACGTCAGGACTCAGGCATCTTCGACCCGCTGGGGAAATACAACTTGTCCACGTCAGGACTCACTTCTTCATTGGTCCCGACCCACAAACTTCTTAGCACTGACGTGACAGCGACTTTGAGATGGACTCTACTGGGGATACTTGAAAACCAAACTACCGGACGCCTGTTCCGATAACCGGCGGTGGCCTCTGAAATTCTGATTCATGGAACCCCTAATGACAACTAATTCTGCCTGGGAACAAAGAGAAACTTATTCTGGCAACTCTGGCGGGGAATACTGCCGAAACTAACATTATCATTGGATGTCTCATGCCGAGATCTTGAAGGTTTGGTAATTCATTTGAGCAAGAGCTCTCTCCATCTGAACTGCTAAAGTACAGAAACTGCTTCATCAAAATAAATGCTGGAAGGATAATGCCGACTCCGCCGGGGATAGCCAGATGCTACAGAATTATTCCAGCAAAATAAATGCTGGAAGGGTGAAGTCAACTCAGCTGGGAAATTGGGAACTCAAACCAAACGCCTTGTTGCAGTAACCTCCTGCTGGGGAATATAACCTTGCTGGGGAATAGCAGATGTGCGCAGTATGATCGGACTTTCTGCTGGCGAGTGAACTGATATTACACAGTATCCCTGACAAAATAAATGCCAGGACCCACCACCAACTCTGCTGGGGAGAGTCTTGATCTTCGAGTTCCACTGGAAGGAAAGAATACTTGCTGAAAAGAGAGAACTCCGCTTCGGGGATACTAACATGCCCCCAGTCTGTATTTTGTATAGCTTGCCCCTGAATTTGCAACCATTTTGGAAGGGACCTTACAGTCCTTGTATCTGGACAGCCAGACATGGACGGCTTCTACATTTCGGACCTCGGAGGGGTGTTTCAAGAACATAACTTTCGTGCTACTAGGGTGACCTGCCCCGGTCTTGCAGCAACCTTTTGTCTCTGATTGACTGAGTCGTGGAGTACTGCCCATAGCTATGAGAGATTTGCCAAATCTTGACCTGACTGCCCCGGATTTACTGATTCTAGGATGACTGACTTTACCTGAATTAATCAGTATAGCTTGCCCCAGTTCACGAAATATTTGGGCATTCTGCATTTTATCCCGATCATACCTTCCACTGTAGGAATCTTTCCTGTCGGCATGCGCTTACTCGCAGGTAACACAAGTTGTTCTGCATAAAAGATATATTAAACGCAATGCATATGACAGTTTCAAAATCCAAGTCTGTTCACTAAAAAATTTTGTGACATGTAATGAATCAATTATCAAAATGTCAATATGAAAGCTGGTAAGAGGAACCCTTTTAGGAGTCAGAATCGACGAGATCTTTACTGACGTATGCCCTCGGACAAAACCTGTTTCAATTAGGACTTTTGCGGGTTGTAACGTGGTCAGGTTCACGGTTAACAAGGAAAGATATAGGCTCAAAATTTATTTTGACCCACCCATTCTTCGTGATGTTCTCCAATCCTATGTTCAGCTAATCCGACCTCAGCGTTCACCTATTAGAGGTGGCATGATAGGAGTGATGGTTCAGGATACCACACATTTTTTGTTTTTGAGTGACGGTCATTTGCTTTTTGTCTTTGGGTGCCTAGAATCACACGACTTTTGTCCTTTTCGAGGATTTGTTCTTTTCTTTGACAATCCTTTTCGTCTTTCGTTTTTTCCGTTCCCTAACTTTTGCCTGGACTGAGTATCTTTTGAGATTCTTTTGATTTTCCAGTCCAGCGGGATGCCCCTGTTTTTGCCTAAGTCATTTGTTTTCAAGTTTTGACTTAGCGGGCTCTCGATTCTTTTCACTTTTCGTTCTCTTTTTTTTTTTTGAACAAGTCGTGTGACACTGGTTTGTCTGACTTCTTGTGGAGTAATATGACTGTTTCACTCTTGTCGTTTAACCATTGTGGCTTTTTAGGCACGACCTATACAAGTGTGATTTATCCTCAAACGGTCCCTCCTTTCGTAATTCGAACGCTTGGTCAAACTAACTGACACCTACCCTGTCCCGGGTTAAGATTTAGGGTTTTTCATTTTCGAAACAAGAAACTCCTACTACTGGGCTCAAAAGGGGTTATCAAGGGATTATCTTCCTTATATCTCCGGTGTTTATGGATTGAAACAATGCCTGTATCTCATCAACAGGTTCTTTATCCAAAGGCATACAATCGGAATATTATTCGTCATCTGTTTTCGTCATCCTCCCCGGATTCCTGCTAAAACAAGCATTAAGCATTAAGAAAGCAAAGAGTGAACACGACTGGATTAATTCAAAACATGCATATTCATTTCGCTTATCAATATCAATTGAAAAAACAACAAGTGTTAAGAGCGAAATTTGCAATTACACAGAAAAGAAACTACAAATGCGAGGACATGAACAAGATAACATGAAAAAATGTCGGCGTCTCAGAACTGGACTTCCTGCACTCTGACTTATTGGTGAGTCAATCATCCTCAGAAGCTATCATCAGGGGTAGTCTACTGCTGTCTCGATCTCCTTTCAACGGCCCGATCAAACCTGGGAAACCTTTTCATCACCCCGGCTTTTGCTTGTCTATGGCTTTGCACCACCTTGGGGACCCTATCGGAGAAGTTAATGACCCTGCTGTCGATTAAATCTTGGACGTTATGCTTGAACGCGTGACAACCTTCAATATCATGTCCGGGAGCCCCGGAGTGGAATTCACAGTGCCTGCTTGCATCATAGCCATCCGGCAGAGTGCCGGTTATTGGCGCCAGAGTTCTTTTCTCCACCAAGTTCAATCTTAGTAGTGTCTGTAACAAATCTGCGTACGTTGAGGGAGGCTTCTCAAACACCCTCCTCGGCTTCTTTTCCCGAACTCTTTGTTGAGCCGGATACTGACATCTTGTATGCTGCTGGCTTTGCTCGGACGATTCCTTAGGCTCACGCGTTATCATCCTTAAATTCAACCCTGGCATCGGCAACTGTTGTGGACATGGGGACTTAGCTTCCAGTGGCTCTGGGACATACCTCGATTCGTCTGCAACCTCTGGCGGAGAAATGGGAATATCAGTCCCTGCAACCTTTATACCCCCCGGTACAAACTCAATTATTTTCTCATCCAGCAAATCTTGAATCTTATGCTTAAAAGCTTTGCAGTTTGCAATGTTATGCCCCGGTGCTCCGGAGTGGAAGGCACAATGGGCGTTCAGGTCATAGTCTGGTGGTGGCTGCCCTGTCAGTGGAACCAAAATGCGGGGCTCAGCCAGTTGAAGTTGGAACAAGAGTTGCACCAGCTGATCATGATCCACAGGGATCTCATCAAATACTCTGTTAGAAGATCTCATCCTCTTACCACACCTTCTTGGGTTATCCTGCAAAACCAATTGCGACTGCTGACGAGGAGAATTCTGAGCTTCGAATCGTGGGGAGGGTCTCTTACGCCTATCATGCGTGGGTGCCGATTCTTCAGACCCCTGAGGAACAGATAAGCCAGCCGCGTCTTCCGACATTTGCCCTCCTTCTCCCCGGAGTACGTTCCTTAATACTTCAGCCATCAACCCTATCTGTGCCTTCAGTCGGCAGTTCTCTTCTTCTAGCGTCTCTTGATTCGAGCGCAACTCTTGCATATCTTTCGTGAACTGCCCCAGCTGGCCTCGAACATCCGTTAATTCTGCTTGAACCTGTTTGATGGCTACCCCCACAAGTTGGCGTATGCGGCCTGGGAGAAAACCTTGATTCTCTAGCTGAGCAAAGTCGGCAGCTCTATCATTAGCCCGTGCCATCAGAGGCTGCACCGTATCCTGCAACTGCTTCTGACTCTCGGCCATGGCCTCCATTACCTGTATGATCCGTGTTATGTGGTCGCGCACTTCTTGCATCTCGGTCGGATCCTGACTCATGACTTCCTTGCTGCCAGGGAATTCTTCGGTCGCTAATCTTGGAAGACCTGATGGATACAGGAGATGAGATACAATTTAATAATTACCTGTAATGCAATATGAACATGAATGCAATGCAATGTGTCTGTGCCTTAGGGAAGTTCATTCCCCCAGTTCTAGTGCGAAGGTGCCGGTGCAGTGACAGTGCTGACAATAGGAATATCGGAGCTGAATCATAGAAAGCCTCATATATTGCAGAGAGAATCAATAAGCCCAGGGTACAATATCGCTGAGAGTACAATAAGAAGGCATGACCTCAACCAACAATCCTGGTGATGGTCAGCACTATGCAAATAAAGCATACAAGTTACTACATGAAATGATCAAATCCTCCCAAAAGTCTGGTACTCCTCTATCAACTTCTTGGTCTCCGGATGGCTTGGTCGATCAAGCAGCCCTTCAACAAGCTGGTTTCTCCTCTTAAGGACACGGCGTACGTCTTCAGCAGTTTCTTCCCATGTTGCTTCTCCGAAGCAATCTTCTAACTTGCGCTTCTGAGACACTGCTTCATCTCTGGATTTGATTGCCTTGTTCAGTGCATGCTGGACACTATACCGGGTCATCACTTCTTCCTCACACTTCTTGATGCTAGACTTCAACTTCTCTTCGAGGTCGGAAATTTGTTGCTTTAGCTTATCTTCCCTCTTCTTGTTGTTGGTGAGTGTAGCATTCCAAGTCTTATTGCAAGAGGATATCTCTCGGTGTGCTGCGTCGAGCGCTTTCTTTTTGGCTTCCAGCATGTCATGGGAGCTTCTGAACTCTTGCCCCAGACGTTCGCGCTTTTTCTTTTCCTCGGTCAACTCAGCTCCTAACCTGTTTACCAGTTCGATCTGTTGTTGGAAAGCATATACGGCCTTGTTTTTCTCGCTGCGTGCCTGGGCTAACTCTTGCTCTAACCCTTCATTAATCTTCATTAAGGCTTCTTTTTCTCTCACAATTTGCTCATAGACTTCCCTAGAAACAGTAGTTGGCTCCGCTACTGGAATAGGAACAAGGATTGGTACATCTGGAAATGGCATTAATAACTGACTTGCTCTTTCCTGGATCCAAACCCTGTAAGGTGCATAGGCCTGGCAATCGTTCTTACCTAACAATGGTTTCCCCTTGCGGTTAATACGTGTCCAGGCATGTTGCAACTTGGCTAATAACTCCCCCTTCGCGTTACCTGTGAAGTACAGAGATTCCTGTACTTCTTCCTCCTGAGGCGGGTTCTTCAGCGCATATCCGAACTGACGAATGAATAGAGAAGGGTTGTAATTGATACACCCCTTTCTTCCGATCAACGGCACATTAGGGTAACCAGAACAACTGAAGATAAGTTCGGATCCCAGCAGATCTCTATCAAACCACTCCATATCTTCCGACGATAGCCTCATCAGACGCTCTGGCCAACCAACTGGAACTGTAGTCTCTGCAGCAGATCCTCTCTTAGGAAGGTGACTCTCAAACCACATACTCAACAAGGGCACACACAGGTGAACATTCTTTCCTCTTCCCTTCTCATTCTTATAATGCAGTGAGTGGTAGAGATCTCCGAGTAAGGTTGGTACAGGATTACCAGCGGCAAACAAGTAGAAAGCATCAAAGTCCACAAAATCCGGTATATTGGGGAATAAAACTATGCCATAAATGCACAAAGCCAACACAGCATTGAAAGCAACCCAGCACCCGCTCTTGGCATACTCTTGGGCTTTACCAACTAAGAATTGGAGTGAGAAGCCTGGAACTCCACGGGAAACAGTAGTCACAAGTTCAGAAGCATCAATATGCAAGGCTTTTGCCAAATCCTCCGACTTGGGCTTGGCGTCATAATGAATGAATGGAACCTGGTTCTGCACGGGCAGCTCAACATACTCAGCGTATTCCTCCAGGGTTGGTCCCATAATAAAGTCGGCGAATGTAAAGCACCTCAAAGCTGGGTCGTAGAACTGCATCAAAGCATACAACCCATCTAACTCTACCTCTGTAGGTCTGCACACCAATCTCAATAACCTACCGTAGCTCATCCTGAAACTCCTACGAACACCCTCATCAGCAAGAGAGATCAACCCAAGTAGAGGAACAATATCCGGAGTAGGCAATTTGTAAGCAACTGTTCTCCTTAAGCTAGTCATGATCAAACACTCAGAAGTCTGGGCACTAGAACTAGGGAAATGCAAATGCACCTGCAGCACAGACACACGTTAGTGAAATGCAAATGGTAATGGATATGCAAGCAATGTAATGCAAGTAACATGCAACAGGGACCAAATCTGTAGCTGAATAGCCTGAACCCAATCAAGAAAGGTCTCAGATAGACCATCCAGAAGTCATCAAACCCTGGTATCAGATAGACCTAAAATAAAACTCCAACACTGGTCTCTGACAGACCTCAAACCATAACTCCAACTGGTCTCTGATAGACCTCAAATCACATTCCTAATTGGTCTCTGACAGACCCCAGAACTCTCCAACTGGTCTCTGACAGACCTCAGCTCACATCTCTAATTGGTCTCTGACAGACCTCAGAACACATCTCCAAATGGTCTCTGACAGACCTCAGAACACATCTCCAAATGGTCTCTGACAGACCTCAGAACACATCTCCAAATGGTCTCTGACAGACCTCAAAACACCTCTCCAAATAGTCTCTGACAGACCTCATAACTCTCCATAAATAACCAGGATCTCTGATCAAGAAATAACCGGTGGTCTGAAGGTCTAGTTACCTGCATAACCCCAAAATCCCCTCACAGGTGGGTGGCCCTATAACTGGCACAAGGTACGGCATCCTATGCGGTCGTCGGCGTCACAGACTTTCAGGGTTGATGATACGATTCCCAGAAGGAGTGGCATCATCAATTCCTGAATAGGCCTCACTTAGCCAACTTCCAAATGATCGGTCCCCAGAGTCGACAATCCAACTAACCAGCAACCCACGCCAACCAAAGGAAGGGGCAGGAGGCCAACCAGAGGAACCTCGTCTGAGTGTAGATTTCATGGGACACCAAAGCAAGCAAAGCAAGCGGGCACCCACTAATTTCTACTCTAATTCTAAGTGCACTCAAGCCCAGGTCCGGCTTATCCCTCAATATCAGAACACCCGTCACACCCCAACATACAGCAACAATAATCAATATATAAAGCTGAAAATACAAGGTTAGAAACATAAAATAACTCCATACAAAATCCTCGACGGGAAAACAAGCGCTAGGATTGACTCTCTCAAGGGACGTTGGATCCCAAATGCATAAGAACCATCGCAGTTCTTAGCAGCCAGGGGACGTTGGATCCCCAGCAGAGTCGCCTAGGAAACTATCAATTTCCCCAGCAGAGTCGCCAGCTGTCGTTACTGCGAAAATCGGCGCCGGCTGAACAGAAGAGTCGCCACCGTGCGTTATTTATCCCACGGGAGGGAAAGGAAACGCTCAGAGTAAACCTCGCACAACACGGGAAAGGTATGGTCATCGCAACCAAAACCTGGGTTCGGGAGTCGGTTACGCAAGGGGAAGGTATTAGCACCCCTCACGTCCGTCGTACTCGACGGGATCCACGCTTGTTTTCGGGTATGGATTGTTATTCTATCTAAACTAAAGGTCTGGGGTTAAAAGAAAATAAACTGACTCGGCAAAGTATCGCACTTTATGCCTACGTATTCCCGTCTGGAACGAGAAATCAGAGTCAACGTAGTTCGCCTACCTACGGGAAAGGAGGGGAAGGTTGCTCGCTAGGATACCACATCCTATGCCTACGTACTTCCACACAGCATGGAAGATCAGAGCAAACGTAGTTCGGGCCACGTACGACACAAGTCTGTCTTGGTTGATTTTATTCCTTCTGAAAAAAGGTTTTCTGATTAACAGTCCAAGCGGACAAAAATGACGTCTCGATGAGTTCACATTCTTTTACGGAAGAAGTGTCTTTTATTGTGTTTGAAATCTTTATGTGTTTTTCTGTTTGTTTTGAGAAAGAAAGAGACAGAACTCTAACCTACGGTTGCGAAGGGAATCAAACTAACCTAATGTTATCATGCATGGGTTAAGACCTAGTGTCTATCATGCTCCTCTCCTGCACAGAGAGAAACAGAGATCCTACGGGAATAGACGGAAACAGAAACAATATCAGATATATACAGTAAAGCAGTAAAATGCATGGATGCAACAGTACAAGCGAGGCAAGGGAGTCCCACTCAACCTCGAACCTAGAAAACAATAGGCAAAAGTGAACAGGCTTCACTTTCAACCCAACAGGGTAAACAGCAAACAATACAGTCCAGAAAACCAATCAATACATCAACAAATGAAATACAGCAAACAAGAAACAGCATCAGCAGCTCTGAATCAACATCTGACTTCAAGTAATCTCCAATCAACTACAGGCTTCAACAAGCATCAATCTCCATCTTCATGACCTTCAGGCAAGGGCTTTGAACCTCAGTCTTCCATCTGCAATGGCTTTTCTTCATGCTCAAACCTCCAGGATGAGGAATCAGTCACAAGAGTGAGTTGGGTGTTAAGCAATCAGCTGACTACCAAGGGTGGTGAACAGACTGCTTCTAACACAAGAGACATTTTCTCTCAAGAGTTCTATCTCTTAGACACTATCACCAAGCCTTCCAAAGGAAGGGGGTGAGTGTCTTAGAGAGACTCTGAATCACAGAGAAGAATGGATGCAGACAAGGCAATCCATGTTTGAGAAACAAGCTTTCTAATCTAGAGCTCTGCCTAGCTCCTAAACCCTAGTCTCCTCAGCAGCTGCTAGCAAGAACCTACTCCTCAACTCTGGCAGTTGATCTTCAATCTCTGGATCTCCCATGGCTTCATCTCCTCAAGTCTTCAGCTTCCCCAGGGCCCCAGACAAACCCAATACCCAAACAAGCAAGCAATAATCCCCAGAGGGCACACCACACCAGTCAATCAGATATACAGACAGTATTAATAGCAGTAAGGGAATCCTAGCTTTTTCTAAGGGATCTAATAACTACCCATAGCCCCTATAGTCCCATAACTAATCTAGTCAAACCCTAAGTCCTAAGGGAAATGAAATCAAACTTCCTAAGTCATCACCTAAAAAACCCTAATTTGTTCATGTTGTTCAAGCCTATATTAAGCACCTAAAATTAATTCCTAAAAATGGGAACTAAATTGAATCTACAAGTTCAATATCTAATCTAAACACCCTAAAAAGAATGAACAAAAAATATTAAAGCAATTAATAGAACCAAAATTAGTAAAATCATGCATGAAATGAACTATTTAAAATGACATTTATTTAGAAAATATAGAAAAAATATGAAATAAAAATAAAAATGCAATTTTATTTTTCTATAATTTTCTACACATCCTAAAGAAAATGATGTAAAAAGAATGAACTAAAAATGATTTTTATGTATTTATTATGAATTTATGAAAATGCATAAAAAACAATTAAAGAATATAAAAGAAAAAATAGTGAAATAAAGGGAGGGGGGTTTATTCAGCAACCACGCCCAGTTGATATTCCATTGGGCCAAGCAGACAG
Organism: Lathyrus sativus; assembly: GCA_963859935.3. NCBI lineage: Eukaryota > Viridiplantae > Streptophyta > Magnoliopsida > Fabales > Fabaceae > Lathyrus > Lathyrus sativus. The sequence goes on along the minus strand of OZ012736.1, from coordinate 285,574,916 downwards.
GGGGTGTGAACAGCAAGATGGATTAGGCCCAGAAACACTCAGCAATAATAAAAAAAGAAGAAACAGCGCAGGGGGGTGAGAAAAGAAACAGAATCACGTTCAAAATGACAATGGGCCTATGCACTGGGGGTGGGAATAACACATTACATTCAGGCCCGCCCGTTTCAATTAATGAAACGGTGCGTTTGGCACCACAGCATTTCCCTCCAAATCAGTATTAAATCTCAGCCCTAGGATTACTCTCTGAGGTCAAAAGTCCACATGAAATGAACGCACAAGATTGCGTCTTCCTCATTGAACCTGTTAGAACTAGGGTTTATACTCCATGAAACCTCATGCACGAGCAAGCTTCTACCAATCTGTTCTCCCTCTCCAGGCCATGAATCAACATGATGTAAACATGAAAAATGTTCAGAATCTCCCCCTCTACACGTCTATGGTCTTAGATTGATTTGAAACTCAACAATTCATTCAACCCGAGTGCCAACAGTTCTGGTCACCATGAAAACACTCTGAGATGCACCATCACAATTCTCCATCAAACTTATCCTAATCTAATCTATGACTAATGGTGATCAACCTGCGCTAACGACCTAACATTCTAATGCACTAACCTAAGAGTTCTAGGTCCTAACAGTTTCTACAACCTGCTAATCATCATCACCAAACCATTCCAAATTCATCCTAATTATTCTACTAACATCCTACATCATATCTAAACTAACAAATCTATGCTAAACTAACTGAATTAAGCTGTTTGAATGAAAACGCACCTGGTGCAAAAGCTTGAAAACAGCTATGGAAACTTGTGAATCCACCAACACCAATGCTCAGATCTTGATCAGTGAGTGAAGCTCTTGCTTCTGTATGCAACACTTGAATGATTCTTGACTTGAATTGTGCTATCCACTTGAAATTGCACTTTTGATGTTGATGATGGAAGTGCTCGAAAATGGAGTAATCACACCTTGTTCTTGATTGAATTCTGATCTATGATGATGAAACAGTATAATGAAGTTGATTTTGATGATGATTGGTGAAGAATTTGAGGAATTGGAATGAAAATTCAATGAAAAAGAATGAGAGAATTTGGAGATTCTTGGTGAAAAAATGAGTCCAACCCTTGATCAATCTTCATTTCATGAATATATAGGGCTCACATGAACATTCTAGATCCATCTTGCACATTCCCTTGCCTTCCAACTTTGATCCATTTTTGAAATGTTTCTTAAAATGCAAGTAACCATGAATATCTTTCTTTTTTCCTTCTAAACTCAAAAAAGTGTTTGAACCATTGTTCTTAGAATTGCTTTTCCATTCAAAATCATATATTGGAAGTCTCCATTTGGACTTATAAATCTCCCAAACCATTTTTCATTTTGACTTTATTCAAATTATAAGCCATTTTAGTTCAAATTTGGACCAATCATGCAACTCCATGCTATGAGCTTTTCCAACAATTTGTGACCTTCTTTCTAGACTTAAAATCCCATTTGGAGCAAGTTTGATGTTGTAAGTTTTTCCATTTGAGGCCTCCTTGTATGAGTTTTGGACATAGGTTAAAATGACCTATAATTCACAAATGCCCAAAATACCCTTTGCTTGCCAAGACCATAAGTTGAGTTCCACACATCATATGAAGGCATGTTATACCATTCTAGAAAGCTAAGACAATGAGGAACAACTCTTATGTTGACCAAGAATTCATTTGAAATCTCCTTGAGGGGTAAAAATTGCTTGGAAGTCAAGTCACTTTCACAGACAAAAATTCAGATACCTCAGATGACCTGTAACTTGCAAGGACCATAACTTGAGTTCTATAAATCTCCTTGATGTCTTCCACCACTCAAATTAAAGGTCTTGAGATCCTCTACAAGTTTCGTGTTGGCCAAGAAGCCATTTGAAGCTAGCATTTTGACTTATCTTGCTTGGAAATTTGACCTAAACTAGGGGATTTTACACAGAAACCCTAATTTAGAAACTCCTCTTCTCCTTGATTTCTCTTGAATTATCCTTGGCATATCTCCATATCCTTATTCTCCATGTCAAATTATGAACTCCACATCTCTCCAATAGCCTTGAATGCCCTTTAAATCAGTCAATTGCCCTAGGGTTGACCTAGGGTTGACCCAGATGAAACCCTAGTTGACTGTCTTCAGCTATAGCTCTTGTGCTCTCATCAATGACTTGTCTCCTTCTTCAAATGACTTTCTAAGTCTCTCATAATGTCTAGATACTCTCCATGCCTCCAACACACAGCTCACAACCCTCTTGTTGATCCTTAGATACCCTCAGCTAGGAGATGGACTCAAGGCTTGATCTGCTGAGCTCTTTGCTTTCAAATTCTTTCCTGATGACTTGAATAAGATTGAATTGGGATAATAACCTCTTGATAGGCCTCTAGAGATGAGAATAATGATTGGTCCCCTGTTGAATGACTTGCTATGCTTATGCTATGCAGATGGTTAATCTATGTGCATGACTCTATATGCAAATGCTAATGATATTGAAACATAAACCCAAGGAATAAGGTTGGGCAAATTTTAGGGTGCAACAGCTGCCCCTATTCAAGCGGCTTGGACCCGATTGGGTGAAGAGCCCGGAGCCTTCAGACATTCGCGGTACGAGACGGTTGAATACTAGTGAAACCAGAAATTTGCCAACCGCGAAACTAAATTGCGCTCCTGCTTGAGGAATGACATTCATCAGCTGAATCTGACTGTTACAGTAACCCACTGATCTCGTGCGACTGTGCTGGGGATTGTCTTCATCATTCTGAAGAGGATTCTGTCATAACAGATTGCTTGCTTGTCCACGTTAGGACTCTGTCTGTCATCGATACGAAGAAATCTCAACTAAAACCGGTCCACGTTAGGACTCCATTTACTGTTAACCCAGAAAATCTCGGCAACTCCGCTGGGGATACTTCGTCTGAATCGTCCACGTTAGGAATAAAATTCTTCCACGTTAGGAGTCCCCTGTCCACGTTAGGAATAACATCGTCCACGTTAGGAATCATTTCTTCTGTATCTGTCCACGTCAGGACTAACCCTTTCATCTTTCCACGTCAGGAAGCAATCTTCTTTCCACATAAGGAGAACTATATCAACCTGTCCACGTAAGGACTCCAATACCACTTGACATGTCCGCGTCAGGACTCCAATCTTTCCACATAAGGAATCCAACTTTGGTTCTGAACCTGTCCACGTCAGGACTCAACTTTCCACGTAAGGAGTATATCATTCTTCCACGTCAGGAATCGACTTTTCTTGCATCTGTCCACGTAAGGAATGCTATCCGTTTTCCACGCAAGGAAACATAACTTTTCCACATAAGGCAACCAATTCCTTCCGATTTGTCCGCGTCAGGACTACCTTCTTCCACGTAAGGAACGCCATCTCCACGTTAGAAATCACCTCTTTCCACGTAAGGAATCCGCTTCTGATATGTCCGCGTATGGACTCACTCTTTCCACGTCAGGAATCTCCGTCTCTTTTCCACGTAAGGAATCGTTTTCTCTTTCCACGTAAGGAATCTCAATCTTTCCACGTAAGGAACTGAAACTTCTCTTTCTCTTCCACGTAAGGAACACGCTTTCTTTCCACGTTAGGAATACTTCTTCTTCTGAATCCGTCCACGTCAGGACTAAACTTTCCCCGTAAGGAATCTATCTTCTTCTTCTGCGTTAGGAATAACCTCTTTGATCTGTCCGCGTCAGGACTAAACTCTTCCACGTTAGGAATGCACTCTTTCTTTCCACGTCAGGAATCAATCCTGATATGTCCGCGTGAGGACTCGATCCTTCCACGTAAGGAATAAACTCGTCTTTCCACGTAAGGAAACCATTTTTCTTCCACGTAAGGAATGCTTTTGATATGTCCACGTAAGGACTCTAATCTTTCCACGTTAGGAATCAAACCTTGATCTGTCCACGTCAGGACTAAACTTTTCCACGTAAGGAAACACCTTCTCTTTCCACGTCAGGAATCAACTTCTTTTCCATCTGTCCGCGTCAGGACTAAACTTTCCACGTAAGGAAACACCTTCTCTTTCCACGTCAGGAATCAACTTCTTTTCCATCTGTCCGCGTCAGGACTAAACTTTCCACGTAAGGAAACACCTTCTCTTTCCACGTCAGGAATCAACTTCTTTTCCATCTGTCCGCGTCAGGACTAAACTTTCCACGTAAGGAAACACCTTCTCTTTCCACGTCAGGAATCAACTTCTTTTCCATCTGTCCGCGTCAGGACTAAACTTTCCACGTAAGGAATCAATCTCTTTTCCACGTAAGGAATCACCATTTTTCCACGTAAGGAATAAGACTTCGTCTGGATCTGTCCGCGTCAGGACTAAACTCTTCCACGTTAGGGATGCACTTGTCTCCCCGTAAGGAATCCACCTCGATATGTCCGCGTAAGGACTCAATCTTTCCACGTAAGGAATACCAACTTCTTTCCACGTAAGGAATAAATTCTTCTTTCCACGTAAGGAAACCATCTTCTTTCCACGTAAGGAAACATTGTCTTTCCACGTAAGGAGAACATCGTCCACGTTAGGACCCACCTTTCCACGTCAGGACCACCATCTTAATCTGTCCACGTAAGGACTCCAATCTTTCCACGTAAGGACTGATCTTGATCTGAATCTGTCCACGTCAGGACTAAACTTTCCACGTAAGGAATCTACCTTCTTTCCACGTTAGGAATCTCCTCTTGATATGTCCGCGTAAGGACTCTAATCTTTCCACGTAAGGAAACAACTTCGTTCCACGTCAGGACCCATGTTTCGTCTTGATTTGTCCACGTCAGGACTCAGGCATCTTCGACCCGCTGGGGAAATACAACTTGTCCACGTCAGGACTCACTTCTTCATTGGTCCCGACCCACAAACTTCTTAGCACTGACGTGACAGCGACTTTGAGATGGACTCTACTGGGGATACTTGAAAACCAAACTACCGGACGCCTGTTCCGATAACCGGCGGTGGCCTCTGAAATTCTGATTCATGGAACCCCTGATGACAACTAATTCTGCCTGGGAACAAAGAGAAACTTATTCTGGCAACTCTGGCGGGGAATACTGCCGAAACTAACATTATCATTGGATGTCTCATGCCGAGATCTTGAAGGTTTGGTAATTCATTTGAGCAAGAGCTCTCTCCATCTGAACTGCTAAAGTACAGAAACTGCTTCATCAAAATAAATGCTGGAAGGATAATGCCGACTCCGCCGGGGATAGCCAGATGCTACAGAATTATTCCAGCAAAATAAATGCTGGAAGGGTGAAGTCAACTCAGCTGGGAAATTGGGAACTCAAACCAAACGCCTTGTTGCAGTAACCTCCTGCTGGGGAATATAACCTTGCTGGGGAATAGCAGATGTGCGCAGTATGATCGGACTTTCTGCTGGCGAGTGAACTGATATTACACAGTATCCCTGACAAAATAAATGCCAGGACCCACCACCAACTCTGCTGGGGAGAGTCTTGATCTTCGAGTTCCACTGGAAGGAAAGAATACTTGCTGAAAAGAGAGAACTCCGCTTCGGGGATACTAACATGCCCCCAGTCTGTATTTTGTATAGCTTGCCCCTGAATTTGCAACCATTTTGGAAGGGACCTTACAGTCCTTGTATCTGGACAGCCAGACATGGACGGCTTCTACATTTCGGACCTCGGAGGGGTGTTTCAAGAACATAACTTTCGTGCTACTAGGGTGACCTGCCCCGGTCTTGCAGCAACCTTTTGTCTCTGATTGACTGAGTCGTGGAGTACTGCCCATAGCTATGAGAGATTTGCCAAATCTTGACCTGACTGCCCCGGATTTACTGATTCTAGGATGACTGACTTTACCTGAATTAATCAGTATAGCTTGCCCCAGTTCACGAAATATTTGGGCATTCTGCATTTTATCCCGATCATACCTTCCACTGTAGGAATCTTTCCTGTCGGCATGCGCTTACTCGCAGGTAACACAAGTTGTTCTGCATAAAAGATATATTAAACGCAATGCATATGACAGTTTCAAAATCCAAGTCTGTTCACTAAAAAATTTTGTGACATGTAATGAATCAATTATCAAAATGTCAATATGAAAGCTGGTAAGAGGAACCCTTTTAGGAGTCAGAATCGACGAGATCTTTACTGACGTATGCCCTCGGACAAAACCTGTTTCAATTAGGACTTTTGCGGGTTGTAACGTGGTCAGGTTCACGGTTAACAAGGAAAGATATAGGCTCAAAATTTATTTTGACCCACCCATTCTTCGTGATGTTCTCCAATCCTATGTTCAGCTAATCCGACCTCAGCGTTCACCTATTAGAGGTGGCATGATAGGAGTGATGGTTCAGGATACCACACATTTTTTGTTTTTGAGTGACGGTCATTTGCTTTTTGTCTTTGGGTGCCTAGAATCACACGACTTTTGTCCTTTTCGAGGATTTGTTCTTTTCTTTGACAATCCTTTTCGTCTTTCGTTTTTTCTGTTCCCTAACTTTTGCCTGGACTGAGTATCTTTTGAGATTCTTTTGATTTTCCAGTCCAGCGGGATGCCCCTGTTTTTGCCTAAGTCATTTGTTTTCAAGTTTTGACTTAGCGGGCTCTCGAGTCATTTTATTTTCATTCTCTTTTCTTTTTCACCCTTGACCTTTAGAGTAGATAGAATAACAATCCATACCCGAAAACAAGCGTGGATCCCATCGAGTACGATGGACGTGAGGGGTGCTAATACCTTCCCCTTGCGTAACCGACTCCCGAACCCAGGTTTTGGTTGCGATGACCATACCTTTCCCGTGTTGTGCGAGGTTTACTCTGAGCGTTTCCTTTCCCTCCCGTGGGATAAATAACGCACGGCGGCGACTCTTCTGTTCAGCCGGCGCCGATTTTCGCAGTAGCGACACATGGGACGTAAAATCTTCATCGTCCATGGTTGATAGTAACAAGGCTCCACCAGAGAAGACCTTTCTTACTACGTACGGACCTTCATAATTATGAGTCCACTTGCCCCTGTGATCTGTTTGTGGAGGGAGGATCCTCTTCAACACCAAGTCACCTATATGGAAATGTCGAGGGTGCACCTTTTGATCAAAAGCCTTCTTCATCCTGCTCTGGTATAAGAGTCCATGGGCGATAGCTGCCAATCTCTTTGCATCAATCAAACTAAGTTGATTCAACCTAGTCTTCACTCGTTCTGCTTCATCAAGCTTCACATCAGACAATACCCTTAAAGAAGAAATCTCGACCTCTAATGGTAGGACAACTTTTGTACTATATACCAACGAGAAAGGTGTTTCCCTAGTCAAAGTACACACCGAAGTACGATAACTATGTAAAGCAAAGGGTGACATCTCATTCCAATCTTTATAAGTCACTGTTATCTTCTGCACGATCCTCTTGATATTCTTATTTGCTGCCTCAACAACGCCATTCATCTTTGGATGGTATGGAGAAGAATTGTGGTGTTCCATTTTGAAATTCTAGCATAGCTCCTTCATCATCTTATTATTCAAATTCGAACCATTGCTAGCAATGATTCATTCTGGTATTCCATAACGACAAATAATGTCCTTCTTTATAAAACGATGCCCTTTGGAGGCAGCCAGCTCAATATTCCTGATCATATCAACGCACCACATAGAAAAGGGCCAAGGAGATGTCAATACGTTTAAAGGGCTCGGTGGCACATGCATTTTGTTGGCATAAATCTGACATTTATGGCATTTTCTAGCATATTCAAAACAATCGGACTCCATGGTCATCTAGTAATACCCTACTCTCAACAGTTTTCTAGACATTGCATGCCCACTGGCATGAGTAAAAAAAGAACCTTCATGGACCTCTTCCATTAGCAAACCTGCTTCATGCTCATCCACACAATGTAGCAACACCATGTCGAAGTTTCTTTTGTACAACACATCATCCTTGTTCAAGTAGAAATTGCTCGATAGTCTCCTTAGAGTCTTCTTGTCTTCACTTGACGCCCTAAGCGGATACTCTTGAGTCTTGAGGAAATGTCTGATGTCAAAATACTAGGTCTTTCCATCCAACGCTTTCTCGATTGCAAATATGAAGGTTGACTTGTCAAGGCGCGTGATAGTGATTGTTGGAGCTTCATTCTAGAAATTCACTTTATACATTGATGATAACGTTGCCAAGACGTCCACCATCTGATTTTCAGTCCTCGGTACATGATGAAACTCGACTCTATCAAAGAATGGCATCAATCCTCTTGCATAATTTTTATAGGGCACCAGGTTGGCCTGACGAGTCTCCCACTCTCCTTTGATTTGATTGACGATTAAGTTTGAATCACCATACACATCTAGATTCTTGATTCTCAAATCAATAGCTTCTTCTAGACCCATGATGCATGCTTCATATTCAGCTTCATTATTCGTATAGGAAAATATCAAATGGGTAGTGAATGGTATGTGGGAACCATGAGAAGTTGTAATAATTGCCCAAATTCCACTACCGTATGAGTCAACAACACCATCAAAAATTAATTTCCATTGAGATTCAATCTCAGGACCCTCGTCAGGCAAAGGCTCATCACAATCCTTTATCTTCAAAAACATTATGTCTTCATCAAGAAACTTAAACCTCATTGGTTGATAATCCTCAATTGTTTGTTCAGCAAGATACTCTAACAAAACACTCCCTTTAATGGCTTTTTGGGAAACATATTAGATATCATACTCTGTCAGCACCATCTGCCATCTAGGAATTCTTCCGGAAAGCGCTTGTTTCTCAAACACATATTTAATCGGATCCATCTTCGAAATCAACATGGTTGTGTGGTTTAACATGTACTGCCTTAAGCATTTGGCTGCCCAAGTAAGCGCACAAGATGTTTTCTCCAGCATTGAGTACCTCGAGTCACAATCAGTGAATTTTTTACTCAGGTAGTAGATAGCATGCTCTTTCGTACATGTCTCGTCGTGTTGACCGAGCACACAACCCATCGAGTTCTCAAGAACTGTCAAATACATAACCAAAGGTCTTCCAGAAACCAGAGGCATTAATATCGGAGGCTCCTGCAAATTCTCTTTTATTTTTTCGAAATCCTTTTGACAATTCTCATTCCAGACAACTTCCTGATCTTTTCTTAGCAATTTGAATATTGGCTTGCAAGTGGCTGTATGGTGACAAATGAACCTTGAAATGTAGTTCAATCTCCCAAGGAAACCACAAACCTCTTTTTCTTTTTTTGGCTCAGGCATTTCTTGTATAGCTTTTATTTAGGTAGGATCCACCTAAATACCTCTTTCATTGACAATGAAACCCAGCAGTTTCCCTAATCTCACCCCGAAGGTGCATTTGTTAGGATTCAACCTCAGCTTGAACTTTCTTAACCTTTCAAACAATTTCAGAAGATTGACCAGATGTTCTTCCTCCATTTGAGACTTTGCAATCATATCATCAACATATACTTCAATCTCATGATGAATCATATCATGAAAGAGAGTCACCATCACTCGCTGATAAGTTGCCCCTGCATTTTTCAATCCAAAAGGCATAACTTTGTAGCAAAAAGTCTCCAACGGTGTGATAAAAGTACTTTTCTTTATGTCCTCTGGGGCCATTTTGATTTGGTTATACCCAGAGAAGCCATCCATGAAGGAAAACACAGAATACTGAGCAATATTATCAACCAACACATCAATGTGGGGAAGTGGGAAATCGTCTTTTGGGCTTGCTCTATTCAAATCTCGATAATCAACATACATCCTGACCTTTCCATATTTCTTAGGTACAAGAACAATATTAGCGACCCGCAGAGGGTAATTAGTAACAGCAAGAAAACTAGCATCCAACTGCTTTTGGACTTCCTCTTTAATCTTGTCTGCCATATCAGGTTTGGTCCTCCTTAACTTCTACTTCACGGGCGGACACTCTTCTCAAAGAAGTAGACAGTGCACCACTATATTGGTATCCAACCCTGACATATCCTGACAAGACCAAGCAAAGAAATCTTTATACTCACAGAGCATTTCAACCAGTCTTCTCTTGACATCACCTTCTAGTGCAACCCCTGTCCTGATTTCTTTTTTCTCATCTTCGGTACCTAGATTGATGACTTCAATATCCTCCTGATGAGGCACAATAACCCTTTCCTCTTGCTTTAGAAGCCTGGATAGTTCCTCAGGTAGATCACAATCTTCATCAGTCTCATCTTCAGCTTGATAAATGGGATTATCGAAATCATACCGAGCCATAGCCAAATCAGGATCGATGGTGTCTGAGATGTGAAACCTGCATGATTGATGTTTTATGCTGATTATGATATGCAAGCAAACATAAAACACATTGCCATTTTTTATTATTTTAATGTAAAAACAAGAAGGAAAAACAAGGATCAAAACATTTGAATTCAAAAAAGGACGTCTTTTATTCATGATAACTTTAAAATGTTAAAATAGGGCCTACAAAATAAGTCACTACGCCTTGCGAAGAATGTAGGACCAGTCATAAACAGAAACAAAAGCGAAAATTAATCTTCTGATGTGACATGGATTATTTCCTCCACAGTCCAGTTGCAAATATTCTGCCCAAGGACACACGGACGAATATAAGCATCCATATCACAGTCGCTGTCTCCTTCGCCTTCGCCAACAGCATTCCCTGTCAAATATAACCCCACCACTGGTAAACCAAACAGGTCCTTTGTTCTTCGGAGGATCCTTTGAAGAAGAAGAGGGACTATACCCCAAATCTAACTTGCCGTGCTTAGCAGGAACATCAAGTACCTGGCCCCATTTCTGGGAAGACCCAGATTCCACTATAGCACGGGCTTCCTTGAATGACGACATTGAGACCTCTGGCCCATTAGCTTCTACAGAAGGTTTCTCCTGAATTTGCACAGTTTCGGAAGCTTGGCAAAGTGTCTCGTGGATTTCTCCATCCACTTCCACATACTTAAAAGATGATAGTTGGCTCATCATGATGTATTCCTCTCCACAAATAGTAACCACTTTCCCTTCCATCATATATTTCAATTTCTGATGCAACGTTGAAGTAACTGCCCCAGTAGAGTGTATCCAAGGTCGGCCCAGCAGACAACTGTAAGTTGGCTGGATATCCATGATATAAAATGTTGCATCAAAAGCCTCCGGCCCCACCTGTATGGGCATAGTGATCTCACCAAACACTGATCTCTAAGATCCGTCAAAAGCTCTCACAACTAAGTCACTTGGAGTACATATCAACCTTTGAGTATCCAATTTCATCAAAGCTTTCTTTGGCAGTACATTAAGGGATGACCCTGTGTCTAACAGGACATGAGACAACAGAGACCCTCTGCACTCCATAAATATATGTAGAGCATGATTATGGTTCCTCCGGGCAGGAGTCAAATCCAAATTTGTAAAACCCAGACCATTACCAGCATTCACATGAGCTACCACTTTTTCTAGCTGGTTTACGAAATCTCTTGCGGCACAAATGCCGAATTCATAATTTTTAATAGTGCATTCCAGTGTGGCTCAGAGCATAATAACAGCGATAGAATAAAAATCTTTGATGGCGTCTGGTACAAATGATCTATAATCTTGTAATCACTTTTGCGGATAAGCCTCATGAACTCTTCAATATCCTTTATGAAAGAATCTTTATCAACTTGTTGTTGAACGTCTGGAGAGAAAGTCCTGCCACTCCTAATAACTCCTCTTATTCTGACGATGTTTCCAACTGAAATACCTCCATATGATGACCCTGTCAACTCTTGTTTTTGTCCATTACAAAACACCTCAACCCTATAATTCCAGGGAATGGCCTTGGTGCTTTCATAAGGTACAAGTCCTGGAGTGGTAATAATGATCGGAGTTGGCCTTGGTGGCGCTGAGATATTGATCGTCCGATATGGAATTAAAATCGATTCAACTTCATCCCGTTCATTACTGACCTCATCTATCACTTATTCTCCTATGACCCTGTCAAACTGTAAATTGCCTTCATTAATCAAACTCTGAATATGATTCCCCAAAGAACTGCAACCCTCTAGATGCGAAACACAATCCGAACAATCTTCTGAACACCCTGGATATACACCTCCCTTTATTAGTTTATCCTTTAAAAAGCTCAAAGGAGTCTTTAACTCTGCAACATCAGTTATCAAGTTTAGCCTTTCTCCTTCAATAACAGCATTGGCCCTGGCCACCCCATGGTTTAACATCAGATTCTGATTTACGTTGGGGGTTTGATTGGTGAAATTGATTGCTTTTAAGTCGATTAAATTTTAAACCTTATGCTTAAATTCTTTTCAATTGTCAATATTGTGGCCTGGAGCTTCGGAGTGGAACTCGCACCTAGCGTTTGCATCATAACCTGGCGGAGGCGCACCAGTAAGTGGCGTCAAAGGTCTCTTCTAGATAAGTTATAACTGTAATAAATGCAAAAGCTGAGAATAAGGCATATGAGGCGTCTCAAATTTCCTGTTGGTCATCCTTCCCCTGTCTTGGTAACAACGAGGCGCCTTAGTTTGTTACTGCGGTACAACCGGAATAGCTATACTAGCAACCTGTTGTTGGTGCTGATGTTGTACCCGGTCTTTACCTCTATAAGATGATATTTTTCATACCCCAAATTTTGACCCCTAGATTACGTCATCATTCTAGGAGCATCAAGCATGCGTTGCCTAACCTTAACCCTTTTCAAGTTAATCTTTGTCAAGATGCAGATGAATTAGGGTTTTGCATTGTTAAAATCAAGGATCTTGTGGACTGATCAGTCAAGGTTTTGAATTGATCTTCTACAAATTAATTATTAATATCATCAAGAGGCTTACATCTTGCCAATGACAAGTTACTATTTGAGATTGCTACTTGTCGCTACCGCGAAAATAAGGTGCCGGCAAAACAGAAGAGTCGCCACCTTTCGTTATTTATCCCACAGAATGGGAAAGGAAACGATCGGAAAAAACTTGACGAAAAGGTATAAGACAAGGTCATCGCAACCATGTATGGGTTCGGGAGTCGGTTAGCACCCCTCACGTCCATCGTACTCGATGGGATCCACGCTTGTTGGTTTGTCTACAGGTGAAAAACAATTTATCTACGGCTTCTAGGGCTAACAGAAAGAACTGACTCGATAGAGCATCGCGCTCTATGCCTACGTATTCCCTCGTGCAATGGGAAAGTCAGAGTCAACGTAGTTCGGGAAACTACGGGGGGAATTTGCTCGCCGAGATATCGCATCTTGTGCCTACGTACTTTCACACGGCATGAAAGATTAGAGCAAACGTAGTTCGTGCTAACTACGGCTTACAGGGGTGTTCTCGATAACACGGGGTGAGAGAAAGGATTGACGATACTAGCGTACGCATTCTAGCAGTTAGGTGTATGATGCTCGCTCGTCGGATACTTAGGCGTTACCTGTTTGCGGTAGAACGGACGTAGTATGTCGTTGGTTTAAAGGTATGGGAACCTATAGGAACTTAGAACTACGGTCCGGCCTCAATTGCGCTAGGGCAAGAGAAAGGGAACATCAATCGTTAGCGGGAAAGTCTCGATCGCACGACAACGAGAGAACAGAGAAATTAGTTGTTAACGTGCTCGGTAGGATATCGCATCCTATGCCTACATATTCTCGTCTGGTACAAGAAATCAGAGCAGCTATAGTTCAGCTAACTACAGCAAAGGGGAAAAAGGGAAAAGGGAGCTTGCTAGGATTATCGCAATCCTATGCCTACGTACTCTCGTCTGGCACGAGAGATCAGAGCAAACGTAGTTCGATGCTATGGGGAAAATAAGTCTCGATTGCACAGGGGCAAGAGAAGGGGTCTCAATCGCCTGAATGCGAGAGAGAGAAAGGGTTTCGATCGCGCGGGGGCGAGAACAAAGAGGAAGCAGGCCTAACACGCCTAAACAGGAAGGAACTCGGGACACACACGCAAGAACCTAAGGCGTAGGAGCGAGTGCGTCGTATATCACGCAAAGGACATATACTAAACACTCTAAACGATCGAGGGGAGACCGCCCGATTGTCATTTCCCACGTATCTAACGCTACAGCTCATAACACTCGACGGTTCCATGAAGACTTGAATAAGAAAGACGATATTGAACGAAGCGGCTTCGTTGGCTCCTGACGTGTGCGCAAGCTCCATTCCAATCTTCTCCTCTCTGGATCCTTGATGATGATGCTTGAATCAAAACCAATGTAACGCTTAGACCGTCATGGTTTGACTTATACGAGAAGTCAAACTCTAAGAGGTAGCGTATTGATATCCGTGTCAAAGACAAGATAGAGAAATGATATCGAAAATCATTCTCCAATTGAATCGTGTCACACGGTCAGCCCAAAATAAAATCAAAGTAAAATCAGATAGCAGAAAAGAGATGAGGAGAGAATCCAATGACAAAAGGAAATAAAATTCTACTCCTGAAATAGGCAATAAATCCTAATAGAATAAAATCCCTAAAGAAATTCTAAGTAAATTGCATGCAAAAAATAGAATATAAATTCTATCTAAACTCTAATAATATCCTATAAAAAAAATAGAAATGAAAATTCTATACTATGCATAATATTCTATAATTCCCTACAAAGAAAATAATATCAAGAAAATAGAATATAAATTCTAAAATATAAAATCTATACTAAAAAATATGCTAAGAAATAATATCTAAATTATAATTCCTAAGAAGAAAAAAAATAGAAAATAAACTACAATCTATTACAAGCAAGCATCCAATACAAAGCAAAAATTAAAGTAAAGGGGAGGGGGTACATCAGCCAGAACAGAGGTAAAGCCTGAAAAAAACTGCATTGGGCTTGAGCCCACAATACACCACCAAAAACAAAGAAAAAAGGGGAAATGGGGGTGCGCTTATGGAACGGAGGTGCAGGGTCAGTAGAGCCACTTGGGCTCTTGGCTTGTGAGGCCCAAACGAACAAAAACCCAGCCAGGGGGGCGTAATGGAAAAATGAAGGGGTGCAAGTCAGTTCCCACGGGTGGGCTTGTTGGTCCAGCCCATTAATCAGAAAAAAGGAAACAGGGGGCGTACAAGGAAATGGGAGGTATGGATCCGAAACCGCACGTTGGGCCCAAGGGTTCAGCCCAATCCAATCCAAACCTCTTTCCACCTTTCTTCTCCCAAAACTCACTCAAAAACCCTAATTCATTCTCCCCTCACTCAACCTCCTCCGCCGTTACCCTCAACCAACCTCACCGTCTCCGTTCAAAACAAAACCACCACCAACCAGTACTCCCTTTTCCATCACTTCCATCTTCCCTCACCGTCTTGTCCTCAAACCTCTCCTCATCGTCTCATCTTCCCCCTTCGTCTCAATGTTCCTCACACGAAACTTCATCCATCTCGCTCATCTCCTTCGTTCAACTAAACAAACCAAACCTGTTAAAAAAAGCGAAGAAAATTCTGATGGAAGTTGATGCACGTTGATGATGTTTGGAGTTTCTTGGTGGAAATCTGGGCGAAGATCTTTGAAGATCTAGATGAGTGTGACGCAATCTTGAGGCTTGTAGATCTAAGGTCGGAGATGCACGATGACGATGGTGGATGAAGATCTTTAGTGTTTCTGGAAAACGGTTGTGATAGTACGTTCTTGATGGATCTGGAAATTAGGTGAAGAACTGATGACGTTCTTGAACAGTTGGATGAATGTTTACAGGTGATGAAGTTTCTGGAAAATCTTGATGAAGATTTGAACGAATCTGGAAAATTCGCCATGAACGAGATGGTTTATGATGAACGGTTGATGAATCTGGGAGATTCTTAATGAAGTTTCCGGTGAGGAGTTGGATGAAGATGATGAATGAATTTGGGAGGTTGGAGGAAGTTTCTGGTGAACATTGTTGAAGGTTGAAGTTCCTGACGAACAGATGATGATTCCGGCGACAGTTATAGGTTCCGGTGATGGTTACCGTTGAAATGGCTGCCGTGTTGATTTCTCCGGCGAGTCTCCGACTATTTGCATGGCCGGAGGGAGAGAGGAGTGGGTGGCTACGTGGCGTGCTGAGGTGAGATGGAGGTTACGCGTGGAAGCCATGCATGGAGAGAGAGTGATGAGTGGAAGACAGGTGGCGTGAGGTGTCACCGCGTGGTAGAGTGAAAGAGTGAGGTGGAGAGGAGAGAGAAAGATACATGGGGCGTTTTTATAGTGACATGTGGTGCAGTGGACTGGGCCTCCAAACCTGACACTTGGCCCACTAAAGACGAAAACTGATTCAATCAACTCAGACTCAATATGATTAAAAAACCAATTAACTCTGACTTAAACTAAAGACTCAATTAATTGCAAATTAAAAGAATTAATGATGGTTAAGATGATGATTAAGGCTAAAAGACTCAATTAATTTGCTAACGAAAATTAATACTAATCATGATTAAAAAGCTGCTAATTAAAACCTAATAAATTTGACTAAAACCCAATTATCATCTAGAAATTAAAATCTATTAAACTCTAAACCAAATTAAATCTAAAAAAAGATTAAATCTATTAAACTCTAAACCAAATTAAATCTAGAGAAAGATTAAATCTGTTAAACTCTAAACCAAATTAAATCTAAAAAGATTAAATCTATTAAACTCTAAGATCTAACAGTTATTCTAGAAAAAAAATCAATTAATATCTAGAAATTATTAAATCTATAAATTTCTAAACAACTCAATATATAGAAATAAAACCTATGAAAAATAGGAAAAACTATTAAACCTAATAAAATCTATTTAAAATCTATTTAAAATTCTAGAAATTAAGGGAAAAAAATCTAGAAAATGCAATAAAAGCCAATTAAATCAATCAAAAAAGATGCGAGAATATAGCAAAATAAACGGTAAAAATCGGACACCGAAATGTCCTCAAAAACAACAGCAAGAGCTGAAAACACTGGGACGAGCACCAATTCCCAAAACAAATCCTCGTATTCGAACTGGCCTGAAATGCCTGAAATGCCAGAAAAAGGTTGTGATCCCGATAAAGTCAATCTGACTAAAAAATGCAATGTATGCGGTATGCAAATGCAAAATGAGTCGAAACATAAGCCAAATACAAGAATTGGTTGGTCAAATTTTGGGGTGCAACAGCTGCCCCTATTCAAACGGCTTGGACCTGAAGGGTTGAAGAGCGAACAACTTTCAAACATTCAAAGGTAGAAGACGGTTGAATACAAAAGAACTCGGAAATTTGCCAACCTGCAGAAATAAACTGCAAAAAACTGCTTGGGGAACAAATATCCAGAAAATTGAATCCGCTTGTCACGGCAACAAACTGATCAATCATCTGACAAAGAAACTGACTTTAGCACCAGTTACCTGTGTGACGCCACAGATAACAAACCCGAAGGTTGGATCAATATGCACTTGATCCTCTCACATCGTCTAATGGTAGACAGGAAGAGAAATATACTCACATCGTCTAAAGATAGACGAAAAGACACCATCCCAAAGGAGAACAATATCCATACTCACATCGTCTAAAGCTAGACAGAAAGGCACCATCCCGAAGGATCACATTGTCTAATGATAGACAAGAAGAAAAATAATCTGAATCTCACATCGTCTAAGGATAGACGAGAGGAAAACCATAGCCGAATCTCGCATCGTCTAATGATAGACGAGAGGAAAACCATAGCCCAAATCTCGCATCGTCTAATGATAGACGAGAGGAACATCCAATCCAAATCTCGCATCGTCTAATGATAGACGAGAGGAAAACCATATTCAAATCTCGCATCGCCTAATGATAGACGAGAGGAAAACCATATTCAAATCTCGCATCGCCTAATGATAGACGAGAGGAAAACCATATTCAAACCTCGCATCGTCTAATGATAGACGAGAGGAACAATATAGACCACGTCAATGAACCTCAAAACCACCCATCAAGTTTCAGAATCCTTTCGTTTATAGGAGTTGATGGAATGAAAAATATCCTCAAAGGGGCCACATTATCAATAAGAATTGACAGCAAGAAAACCACCTTCAAAGAGCCATGTCGTCAATAAGAATCAACAAACAGGAACACCGAACATTCTTCAAAGAGCCTCGACGTCAATAAGACTCAAGGGTCAGGAGAAACCCCTCTTGAATTGTCATCTCATCCAGTAAACAGAAAGAAAACCATATCTGAAAGATCGCCTTGAAACCTCACATCGTCTAAAGATAGACGGAGAGCACACCATACCCAAATACTCAACGTCTAAAGATAGACGGAGAAAACATCTGCTGGGTGTCGCTACTGCGAAAACCGGCGCCGGCTGAACAGAAGAGTCGCCACCGTGCGTTATTTATCCCACGGGAGGGAAAGGAAACGCTCAGAGTAAACCTCGCACAACACGGGAAAGGTATGGTCGTCGCAACCAAAACATGGATTCGGGAGTCGGTTACGCAAGGGGAAGGTATTAGCACCCCTCACGTCCGTCGTACCCGACGGGATCCACGCTTGTTTTCGGGTATGGATTGTTATTCTATCTAAACTAAAGGTCAGGGGTTAAAAGAAAATAAAATGACTCGGCAAAGTATCGCACTTTATGCCTACGTATTCCCGTCTGAAACGAGAAATCAGAGTCAACGTAGTTCGCCTACCTACGGGAAAGGAGGGGAAGGTTGCTCGCTAGGATATCGCATCCTATGCCTACGTACTTTCATACAGCATGAAAGATCAGAGCAAACGTAGTTCGGGCCACGTACGACACAAGCTTGTCTTGGTTGATTTTATTCCTTCTGAAAAAGGTTCTCATGATTAACAGTCCAAGCGAACAAAAATGACGCCTTGGTGAGTTCACATTCTTTTACGGAAGAAGTGTCTTTTATTGTGTTTGAAATCTTATTGTGTTTTTCTGTTTGTTTTGAGGAAGAAGAGACAGAACTCTAACCTATGGTTGCGAAGGGAATCAAACTAACCTAATGTTATCATGCATGGGTTAAGACCTAGTGTCTATCATGTTCCTCTCTTGCACAGAGAGAAACAGAGATCCTAAGGGAGTAGACGGAAACAGAAACAATATCGGATATATACAGTAAAACAGTAAAATGCATGGATGCAACAATACAAGCGAGGCAAGGGAGTCCCACTCAATCTCGAACCTGGAAAACAATAGGCAAAAGTGAACAGACTTCACTTTCAACCTAACAGGGTAAACAGCAAACAATACAGTCCAGAAAACCAATCAATACATCAGAAATGAAATACAGCAAAAATAAACAGCATCAGCAGCTATGCATCAACACCTATCTTCAAGCTTCAGCAAGCATCAATCTCTATATTCACTGCCTTCAAGCAAGGTCTTTGATCATCAGTCTTCCATCTGCAATGGCTTTTCTTCAAGTCCCAATCTCTAGGAGAAACATCAGTCAACAAGATGAAGTGAATGAATGTTAGACAGTTAATTACCTACCAAGGGTGGTTCACCAACTATTAACATTAAACAGACAGTTTCCTCTCAAAAGTTCTATCTTTCAAATACATTCACTGATCCTTCCAAAGGAAGGAGGTGGATATTTGAAAGAGACTTTGAATCATAGAGAAAGGATGGATGCAGACAAAGCATTCCATGTTTGAGAAACAAGCTTTCTAATCTAGAGCTCTGCCTAGCTCCTAAACCCTAATCTCCTCAACAGCTGCTAGCAGGAATCTCCTCTTCAACTCTGGAAGTTGGTCTTCAGTCTCTGGATCTCCAATGGCTTCATCATCACAAGTCTTCAGCTCTCCCAATCCCCAAGCAATCCCAATACCCATACAGACAGACAATAATCCCCAGAGGGCACACCATACCAATCAATCAAATACAAACAGTAATATACTAATAGCAGTAGGGGAATCCTAGTGATTTCTAAGGGATCTAATAACTACCCATAGTCCCTATAGTCCCATATCTAAAATATTCAATCTCTAAGTCCTAAGGGAAATGATTCAATTCTCCTATGTTATCACTTAAACCCTAATTTTGTTCATGTTGTTCTCACCTAAACTAAACACCTAAAATTAAATCCTAAAAATATGAACTAAATTGTATGTACAAGCTAACATTATCTATTAATCAACCTAAAAAGAATGGGTGAAAAATATCAAAGCAATTATTAGAACAAAAATTAACAAATTCATGTATGAAATGAAACACCTAAAATAGGCATTTATTTGGAAAATATGGGAAAAATATCAAATAAAAAATAAAATGCAATTTTTATTTTTTATAATTTTCTAGACATCTCGAAGAAATTAATGCAAAAAGAATCATTAAAAAATATGAAGTTTATGATTTATTATGATTTTTGGAAAATGCATGAAAATGAAAAGAAATTAAAAAAAATGAAATATAGAGAAATAGAGGGAGGGGGTGAGAATAGCAAGGCGCTCCAGTTATAATATCCAGGTGGGCCACAGAGCAGGGGTGTGAATATCAAAGTTACTGGGCCCAGCACGCTTCAGAATTTAAACAAAAAATCAAAAAAACTCAAAACGGTGCAGATAGTCATTTCCTCAGTTCATTTGCGTTGGGCCTGGTTTGGGGAGGGTGCCATTAGCAACGAAATTTAAGGCCCATTCAGAAACTTAAATGAAACGGGGCATTTTGGTGCCCAGGGTTTCCCTCCGTTTCATCTTTAAACGTGAGCCATTAGATCCAATCTCAAGTCCAAGTCAACCGTGCAATCGTGTGGCTATGGTTCATCGTCTACCTTGGACAAACCCTAGGGTTTCAGACATCATCTCCATGCACGCACCTTCAACCATCCTGTTCTCACTCAATTCTCCATGAAAGCTCTCGATCCAAAGAGCAAAGTTGCTCTAAATTTCTCCCTCTACACAGCCATAACCACAACTCCTCCTAAAACTCAAGCAATAATGGAACCCGATAGGTAGAACAGATAGAATCCACCATTAACACCTGATATCAACTGCTTCAATTCTCCATAATTTTTACCCTAAAATGATCTACGAGCCATGCTAATCAACCTGAGCCATTCATCTAGGATTATCTTGCCATCAACTATGAGTTATCAATCCTAACAGATTTGGTGCACTATGAGCAACCTCCATAAAACTTCTCCAAACTCTGTGAAAATCATCACCTAACCACCTAGGTCTCTAATATACTAACAATCCTATGCCATGAGCACTATGCTAGCTAATTCGAAGGAAAACGTACCTGGTGCAATTTCTTGAAAACAGGTGCTAAAATCCTAGAATCTGATGCTTGTGATGAGTGGAAAATGATTAAGGAGCTTGATTATGACTTCTGTATGCAATGAATTTTGTCCAATCTCCTTGAATCTTGCAATCACCAAAATCTTGCTTCTTGGAGGATTAACTTGAACAACACGATTTCTTCCCCAAATCTACCAAACTCTGATGTGAATGTGATCCATGGAAGATATTGATGATGATCAAATCAAGAAAGATGGAAATTGGTGGAGATTTGAGAGAGTTTGAGATGCTTTTGCAAATTGGAGAAAAGTGAGTGAAACTTGTGATTTTGAGAAAATGAGATCACCAACCCTGGCATGAACCATCTCATATCAATATATACATGTCCTTAGAACCTCCTAGAAACTTGGAGAAGCTTCCCTTGCATTCTTTCCTTTGGATTTGGTTTATGTATCTTCTATTACAAGTAACCATGGATAACTCTTAAAATTTGAACTAACCTCAAAATTCCACTTTAGCCAATGTTCTCAAAATGATCTTTCCATTCAAAATGACCTATAATTTTGCTTCATTTGGCCAAAATATGAAAAATCTCATTTTTTAGGTCATTTTTATTCATTAAATCCAACAATTTTGAAACCTTGTGCTATGAATCTTTCCAATCTCTCATGATCACATTTATAGACTCAAAATGTCATTTGGAACAAGTTTGATGTTGTAAAGTTTTCCATTTGAAGCTCCCTTGTATGAGTTTTGGGCATAGGTTGAAATGACCTATAATTCTCAGATGACCAAAATACCCTTTGCTTGCCAAGACCATAAGTAGAGTTACACAAATCATATGAAGGCATACTATACCATTCTAGAAATCTAAGACAATTAGGAACAACTCTTATGTTGACCTGAAATTCATTTGAAATCTCCTTGAGGGGTAAAAATTGCTTGGAAGTCAAGTCACTTTCACAGACAGAATTTCAGATACCTCAGATGACTTGTAACTTGCAAGGACCATAACTTGAGTTATATAAATCTCCTTAATGTCTTCCACCACTCAAATTAAAGGTATTGAGATCCTATACAAGTTTAATGTTGGCCAAGGATCCATTTGAAGCTTTCATTTTGACTTATGTTGCTTGGAAATTTGACCTAAACTAGGGGATTTTACATAGAAACCCTAATTTAGAAACTCCTCTTCTCCTTGATTTCTCTTGATTTCTTCTTAGCATATCATCATATCCTTCTTTACATGTCAAATGATGGACCCCACATCTCTCCAATAGCCCTTAATGCCTTTCAATCAGTCATTTGACCTAGAGTTGACCTAGAGTTGACCCCAGATGAAACCCTAGTTGACTGTCTTCATCCACAACTCTTGTGACTACACCAATGACTTGTATCCTTCTCCAAATGCCTTTCTAAACCTCCCATGATGTCTAGATACTGTCCATGCTCAGCCCACAACTCATAATTTCTTTGTTGACCCTCAGATGCCCTCAGATAGGAGATAGATGAGCTGCCTGATCCATTGACTTGATAGCTTCCCAATTCTTTCTGATGACATGAATGAGATTGGATTTGAATAATAACCTCTTGATAGGCCTCTAGAGATGAGAATAATGATTGGTTCCCTGTTGGGTGACTTGCTATGCTTATGCTATGCAAATGAGTAATCTATGTACATGACTCTATATGCAAATGCTAATGATATTGAAACATAAACCAAGTGAATAAGGTTGAGCAAATTTTAGGGTGCAACACTGGGGAAACACATCGTCAATAGGGACTGACGGGAAGAAAACCTGCTCGGAGGGACGGAAAGAAAAGTCTGTCATCATCAGATGATTGATGGACAAAGCATAACCGTCGTATGATTTGAAAATCAAATAACCCAAAGAGCTGTCTGAACAAAGCTGCTGGATAAATGCCCCTGAATTGATTATAGAGTGCTTCACGTTGCCACGAAAGGCTGATAGAAAAACTGGCTTATGCTTCGTATGCATATGCGTATGTTTGAATTTTTCTATGGCGTAATGCTCCATATAGGATGGAATGCTACACATTTGACGATGAAATGCAAATATGATGCAAATATGATGATATATGCAAGATGCAAATGCAGGCTCGGGCTGCTGGAGAAAAGCTGGATACAGAGCAGCTTCAGAAAAATAAATGCTGAAGACAAAGCCAACTCCACTGGGGAAAACCGGGTATCACAGAATTATTCCAGCAAAATAAATGCTGGAAAGGTGAACCGACTCCGCTGGGGATAACCAAATGTGCTAAATCTGATTGGACTTCCCTGGGGATAGCTTACACGTGCCAATGACAATTGGACATCCGCTGGGGAAAACAGACGGAGTCTTCTTGCGCATTAATGAAGACTGGATTTTGAGACTGATGTGCCCATACGGATTGGGCCTCACGGTGATTTCCAATGTGGATTGGGCTTTAGGAATGGCGCGCCAATAAGGATTGGGCTTCCTGATGATTGCCAATAGGGATTGGGCTTTTTGGCTATCCGTGACGGGTCAAGTACGACTGACATTGGAAAACATCCTGCCTGAATTCACGATTTCTGGTAGAAGGGTCCAGGGATAATAGCACGACTTCCCGACATTCGTCTCACACTTGAAGATTGGCTAAACCTGCTTGAGTAGCTCTGATGACACGGAGAGGAACAATTCATTCGCTTCTAATATGCCCCAGTCTGTGGGGTCTCTGTGGGGACATTCCTCGAATGGAAATTTGAAAATCTGTACCCTGATGGTCTGACATGAACTGCCCCAGCATTCTGAACCTCGGAGAGATGCTTCGGATCAAATACCCCTTGGGCAAGAAACAACTTCTGCGCTTTTCTTAGGGTGGCCTGCCCCTGCGTGCAACGACTTTGCCCCTGATTGGCTGATCTGCGGGGAAATACATTGGTTATCCTCGAGAGATTCATCAAATCTCGACCTGACTGCTTCAGAATAGCCGACTTTGGATGGCTGACATCACTAGGGATTACTTGATATAGCTTGCCCCGGTCCATAGAGTATTTGGGCGTTCCGCATTCTATCCTGATCAGACTTTCCACTGTAGGAACTTTCTGCTGTCAAGCGCTTACTTGCAAGTAAAACAAGTTGTTCTACATAAAAGATATATTAATGCAATGCATATGACAGTTTTGACATCCACTCTGTTCACTGGAAAAGGAAAAAACAGTTTATGGCATATAATGAACAAATTATTTATCAGAATACCAACATGGTAAGAAGAACCCTTTTAGGAGTCAGTTTCGACATGATCTTGACCGAAGTATGCCTTTGAAACAAACCTGCTTCAATTAGGAATTTTTCCGGTTGTAACATGGTCAGGTTCACGGTTTTTGAAGGAAAGGATAAAGGCTCAAAATTTATTTTAACCCACCCGTTCACCTTGATTTCTCCAATCCTACGTTTAGCTAATTCGACCTTAGTGCTCACCTCTCAGAGGTTGAAAGATAGGAGTGATAGTTCGTGAAACCATGGGTTTTTGGAGTGACATCCACTCGCTTTTCGTCTTTGCCACTTGGGGTCATGCGACTTGTATTTTGTTTGAGGATTTTTCTTTCGTAATCCTTTTCATTTTTTTTTCCAGTTTTTCGCTTTCCCTAATTTCTACCTGGACTGACTCTTTCGAGCTTCTTTGAATTATTAAGTCCAGCGGGATGCCTCATTTTTGCCTAAGTCATTTGTTTTCAAGTTTCGACTTAGCGGGATTTTGATTCTTTTTGCTTACTTTTTTTTTGAACAAGTCGCGTGACACTAGTTGTCTGACTCTTTGGGGAATAATGTGCCTGTTTCACTCCTGACGCTTAACCACTGTGGTTTTTTAGGCACGACCTCTAGAGGTGTGATTGATCCTCAAACGGACACTCCTTTCTGCAATTTGGACGCTCGGTCAAATTAGCTAACACCTACCCTGCCCCGGGTTGAGATTGAGGGTTTTTTTCGTTTTCCGAAAGAAACTCCTACTACTAGGCTCAAAGAGGTTGACAAGGGATTATCTTCCTTATAACTTCGGTGTTTAGGTATTTGAAACAATGCTTGTACATCATCAGCATGTTTTATTTTCAAAAGCATACAATCGGAAGTTTGCGCATCTTTTAAACTTCGTCATCCTCCCCGGATTCCGCTTAACCAAGCGTCAGATATCTGTAAAAAACATTGAGTGAACACGAATCGATTAAATCAAAACATGCATATTCATTTCATTATCAATCTCAATTGAAAACAATACAAGTTTTACGAATGCAATTTGCGCTTTAACAGAAAAGAAACTACAAATGCAAAGGAATGACATGATAAAACACAGATTGCCAGCTTCTGGGAACCGGGATTTCGCATCTGATTTGCTGCTGCACCAGCCATCTTCAAAATGGATCGTCAAAGTCATCCTGATACTCCTCTGGAAATCTGCTCTCAGTGAACTCTCCCATAACCTGAACTGATACACCCACTTGGCTGGATGAAGGAAGGTCGACACCCTGAGGCGTGATAGATATCCTGTTAGAATCCAGCAGAGTCTGAACTTGGCTTCGAAGCACCTTACAGTCATCTGTTGAATGCCCATGTGCCCCAACATGGTACTCACAGCGGACGTTGGCATCAAAACCTGTAGGGTAAGGCGGGATCATTGGATTAGTCTCTTTCGGCACTATCAGCCCACCTTTGACCAAATACGGCAACAACTAACTGTACGACACCGGTAGCTGAGTAAACTGCCTTTCAGGTTTCCTGGGTCTTCGTCGGGCATGCTGACGCGGCTGCCGACGGTATGACTGTCGACTTTGAACACTTGAAGCGTCTGAAAACTGAGCCTGAGATGCTAGAGATTCTGAGACAACATCACTTCCTCCAATTGATTTATTCTTATCAACTGGGATATAAGGAGTATTTCACATCTTTCCATTCTTGAGCCCTCTCTTAACAAGCTCTCCTGTTCTTATCAAGCCCGCAAAGCTTGTACAACTGAACATTATGTCGTAATAATGGCCCTTCAGAGTACCCAAGAAGAGGTCAACCATTTCTCTCTCCAGAAGCGGTGGTTGAACACGAGTAGCCAATTCTCTCCATCTCTGCACATACCCCCTAAAGGATTCATTCTCCGCATGAGATAATTCTTGAAAATGCACGTGACTAGGAGCCATATCTAGGTTGTAGTCGTATTGCTTCACGAAGGCATTGGCTAAATCCGACCACGATTTGACGCTATCATTCTCCAACTGCATGTACAAATCCAAAGATGCTCCGATCAAACTATCTTAGAAACAGTGAATCATAAGCTTGTCATCGGTAACATGTGAAGTCATTCTTCTGCAGAACATAACCAAATGTAGCTTCAGACAACTATCCCCTTTGTATTTCTCAAAATTGGGCATCTTGAACCTTGGAGGCATTACAAGACCTGGCACCAAACACATGCTCGCAGCATTCAGATCAAGAGTATTCTTACTCATCAGGGTAGCAATCTGATCTTCCAACAGCTGAAATCTTCTCATATACTCAACAGTCCGCGGGTTCTCAGCATTAACCTTCGGAGCAGCCCTCTGATGATCTGGCACAGGGAAAGTGAAACGCTGATAGTCTGTGTCATGGAGAGAAGATGCGTCTTTGTCTCTGACAGGAAGATGCGTCTTCATCAGCGTCACAGACTTTCAAGAAACGATGATACGATACCCAGAAGGTATGGCATCATCATCTCTTGAAGTGGCCTCACTCGTCTGAGTCACAAGTGATCGGTTCCTAGAGTCGACAATCCTTAGATCTGAAATCCTTTCAACGGCCCACTGGGCTGGAAACGGAAATCATCTCAAAGAATCTCGTCTGAGTGCAGATTTCGTGGAAACTAGTGCATGCCTAACATACAAGTTCGCCACTAATCTGCTTCTAGTGCTAGGTATATACTCGAGTCTGGGTCTGGCTTATCACTCATCAGAGCCCCTCCCACAATAGCACAGTAGCAACAGATAACAATACAGTACTGAAAATGTAAATACATCAATATACAAAATACAACACAAAAAATAAACACCCACAGACAAGCAAACAAGCGCTAGGATTGAATTTCGCACAGGGACGTTGGATCCCCAGATTGACTCGCATAGGGGACGTTGGATCCCCAGCAGAGTCGCCAGCTGCTGGGGATGACCCAGACAACCAAGAAGAAAATCCAAGACGAGACTCGCTTAGAGAACCATTGCACTCCCCAGCAGAGTTGCCAGTTGTCGCTACCGCGAAAATAAGGTGCCGACAAAACAGAAGAGTCGCCACCTTCCTTTATTTATCCCACAGAACGGGAAAGTAAACGATCAGAAAAAACCTGACGAAAAGGTATAAGACAAGGTCATCGCAACCATGTCTGGGTTCGGGAGTCGGTTACGCAAGGGGAAGGTATTAGCACACGTCACGTCCATCGAACTCGATCGAATCCATGCTTGTTGGTTTGTCTACGGGTGAAAAACAAATTATCTACAGCTTCTAGGCCTAACGGAAAGAACTGACTCGATAGAGCATCACGCTCTATGCCTACGTATTCCCTCGTGCAATGGGAAAGTCAGAGTCAACGTAGTTCGGGAAACTACGGGGGGAATTTGCTCGCCGAGATATCGCATCTCGTGCCTATGTACTTTCACACGGCATGAAAGATTAGAGAAAACGTAGTTCGGGCTAACTACGGGTTACAGGGGTGTTCTCGATCCCACGGGGTGAGAGAAAAGATTGACGATACTAGCGTACGCATTCTAGCAGTTTGGTGTATGTTGCTCGCTCGTCGGAGACTTAGGCGTTACCTGTTTGTGGTAGAACGGACGTAGTATGTCATTGGTTTAAAGGTATGGGAACCTACGGGAACTTAGAACTACGGTCCGACCTCAATTGCGTTAGGGCAAGAGAAAGGGAACATCAGTCGTTAGCGGGAAAGTCTCGATCGCACGACAACGAGAGAACATAGAAATTAGTTGTTAACGTGCTCGCTAGGATATCACATCCTATGCCTACATATTCTCGTCTGGTACAAGAAATCAGAGCAGCTGTAGTTCAGCTAACTACAGTAAAGGGGAAAAAGGGAAAAGGGAGCTCGCTAGGATTATCGCAATCCTATGCCTACGTACTCTCGTCTGGTACGAGAGATCAGAGCAAACGTAGTTCGACGCTACGGGGAAAACAAGTCTCGATTGCACAGGGGCAAGAGAAGGGGTCTCAATCGCCTGAATGCGAGAGAAAAAGGGTTTCGATCACGCGGGGGCGAGAACAAAGAGGAAGCAGGCCTAACACGCCTAAACGGGAAGTAACTCGGGACACACACGCAAGAACCTAAGGCGTAGGAGCGAGTGTGTTGTATATCACGCAAGGGACATATACTAAACACTCTAAACGATCGAGGGGAGACCGCTTGATTGTCATTTCCCACGTATCTAACGCTACTGCTCATAACACTCGACGGTTGCACGAAGACTTGAATAAGAAAGACGATATCGAACGAAGCGGCTTCCTTGGCTCCTGACGTGTGCGCAAGCTCCATTCCAACCTTCTCCTCTCTGGATCCTTGATGATGACGCTCGAATCAGAACCAATGTAACACTTAGACCGTCATGGTTTCACTTATACGAGAAGTCAAACTCTAAGAGGTAGTGTATTGATATCCGTGTCAAAGACAAGATAGAGAAATGATATCGAAAATCATTCTCCAATTGAATCGTGTCACACGGCCAGCCCAAAATAAAATCAAATTAAAATCAGATAGCAGATAAGAGATGAGGAGAGAAATCCAATGACAAAAGGAAATAAAATTCTACTCCTGAAATAGGCAATAAATCCTAATAGAATAAAATCCCTAAAAAAATTCTAAGTAAATTGCATGCAAAAAATAGAATATAAATTCTATCTAAACTCTAATAATATCCTATAAAAAAAAATAGAAATGAAAATTTTCTATACTATGCATAATATTCTATAATTCCCTACAAAAAAATAATACCAAGAAAATAGAATATAAATTCTAAAATATAAAATCTATACTAAAAAATATGCTAATAAATAATATTTAAACTATAATTCCTAAGAAGAAAAAAAATAGAAAATAAACTACAATCTATTACAAGCAAGCATCCAATACAAAGCAAAAATTAAAGTAAAGGGAAGGGGGTACATAAGCCAGAACAGGGGTAAAGCCTGAAAAAAACTGCATTGGGCTTGAGCCCACAATACACCACCAAAAACAAAGAAAAAAGGGGAAATAGGGGTGCGCTTATGGAACGAAGGTGCAGGGTCAGTAGAGCCACTTGGGCTCTTGGCTTGTGAGGCCCAAACGAAACAAAAACCCAGCCAGGGGGCGTAATGGAAAAACGAAGGGGTGCAAGTCAGTTCCCACGGGTGGGCTTGTTGGTCCAGTCCATTAATCAGAAAAAAGGAAACAGGGGGCGTACAAGGAAATGGGGGGTATGGATCTGAAACCGCACGTTGGGCCCAAGGGTTCAGCCCAATCCAGTCCAAACCTCTTTCCACCTTCCTTCTCCCAAAACTCACTCAGAAACCCTAATTCATTCTCCCCTCACTCAACCTCCGCCGCCGTTACCCTCAACCAACCTCACCGTCTCCATTCAAAACAAAACCACCACCAACCAGTACTCCCTCTTCCATCACTTCCTTAAAACTCTCCTCATCCTCTCATCTTCCCCCTTCGTCTCAATGTTACTCAGACGAAACTTCATCCATCTCGCTCATCTCCTTCGTTCAACTAAACAAACCAAACCTGTTAAAAAAAAGCAAAGAAAATTCTGGTGGAAGTTGATGCACGTTGATGATATTTGGAGTTTCTTGGTGGAAATCTGGGCGAATATCTTTGAAGATCTAGATGAGTATGACGCGATCTTGAGCTTGTAGATCTAAGGTCGGAGATGCGCGATGACGATGGTGGATGAAGATCTTTAGTGTTTCTGGAAAACGGTTGTGATAGTACGTTCTTGATGGATCTAGAAATTAGGTGAAAACTAATGACGTTCTTGAACAGTTGGATGAATGTTTACAGGTGATGAAGTTTCTGGAAAATCTTGATGAAGATTTGAACGAATCTGGAAAATTCGCCATGAACGAGATGGTTTATGATGAACGGTTGATGAATCTGGGAGATTCTTGATGAAGTTTCCGGTGAGGAGTTGGATGAAGATGATGAATGAATCTGGGAGGTTGGACGATGTTTCTGGTGAACATTGTTGAAGGTTGAAGTTCCTGATGAACAAATAATGATTCCGGCGACAGTTATGGGTTCCGGTGATGGTTACCGGTGAGATGGCCGCCGTGTTGATTTCTCCGGCGAGTCTCCGGCTGTTTGCATGGCCGGAGGGAGAGAGGAGTGGGTGGCTACGTGGCGTGCTGAGGTGAGATGGAGGTTACGCATGGAAGCCATGCATGGAAAGAGAGTGATGAGTGGAGGACAGGTGGCGTGAGGTGTCACCGCGTGGTAGAGTGGAAGAGTGAGGTGGAGAGGAGAGAGAAAGATACGTGGGGCATTTTTATAGTGACATGTGGTGCAGTGGACTGGGCCTTCAAAGCTGACACTTGGCCCACTAAAGACAAAAACTGATTCAATCAACTCAGACTCAATATGATTAAAAAACTAATTAACTCTGACTTAAACTAAAGACTTAATTAATTTCAAATTAAAAGAATTAATGATGGTTAAGATGATGATTAAGGCTAAAAGACTCAATTAATTTGCTAACGAAAATTAATACTAATCATGATTAAAAAGCTACTAATTAAAACCTAATAAATTTGATTAAAACCCAATTATCATCTAGAAATTTAAATCTATTAAACTCTAAACCAAATTAAATCTAAAAAAAGATTAAATCTATTAAACTCTAAACCAAATTAAATCTAGAGAAAGATAAAATCTGTTAAACTCTAAACCAAATTAAATCTAAAAAGATTAAATCTATTAAACTCTAAGATCTAACAATTATTCTAGAAAAACAATCAATTAATATCTAGAAATTATTAAATCTATAAATTTCTAAACAACTCAATATCTAGAAATAAAACCTATGAAAAATAGGAAAAACTATTAAACCTAATAAAATCTATTTAAAATCTATTTAAAATTCTAGAAATTAAGGAAAAAAATCTAGAAAATGCAATAAAAGCCAATTAAATAAATCAAAAAAGATGCGAGAATATAGAGAAATAAACGGTAAAAACCGGACACCGAAATGTCCTCAAAAACAACAGCAAGAGCTGAAAACACCGGGACGAGCACAAATTCCCAAAACAAATCCTCGTATTCGAACTGGCCTGAAATGCCTGAAACGCCAGGAAAAGGCTGTGATCCCGATAAAGTCAATCTGACTAAAAAATGCAATGTATGCGGTATGCAAATGCAAAATGCAAAATGAGTCAAAACATAAGCCAAGTACAAGAATTGGTTGGTCAAATTTTGGGGTGCAACACTACTAAAAGAATAGGAGCAGTATAGTACAAGACTCTAATTAGGGTTTTTAGTGGAAAAAGTCAACTAAAGTTTAACTTTTGGTCTAAAGAGGTTTCCAAAGCTTGAATCATGATCCATGGCACTCCTATGACTTATTAAAGTCTCCCCAAGAAGTTTGAAAGGCTCAAAGAACCCAGAACACTGAGGATCGATTCTGAAGATTTTAGTCGTTCGGTTCGTCTGTCTGGAAAGTCAACTCTTTGACTTTTAGGGTTTTGACCCCAAATTGAAGCAAGCAAGTATTCCAACATCATTTTATGCCTAACTAGTGAGATTTATGGATATTTAATCAAGGATTGATAACTTGCAAATCAAGAAACTAGACTTCATGAAAAACCCTAATTTTAAGCCAACTTGAAATGATCATAACTTCCTAACTACACATCCAAATGAAGTGGTTCAAAGCTTGTTGGGAATCTCTTGAGAAGCACTACAAAATTGTACTATAGGGTTGAAATCCAAAATGCATAGATTTTGAGTTGTGAGCTCATTAAGTTGTGAAGAATTTCGACACTTAGAAAATTTTGATGTTTCTTGACTTGTAAGTCAACTTTTGCAACAAACTTCAAGCGGATCTTTGACATAGTTCCCTTTGGAATTTGAACTTGTGTAAAACATGAATGTTTTAAACCATTTTTGGGGATTTTTAAAACATACAAGAGCATTTTCTCAACCTTTGTGGTTAGGGAGAATCGAAGAAGGCAATTTAGGCATTTTTCATGTCACAAAACTAAGTCCAGCACTTGCATTTTGATGCATAAACCATTCAAACCTCTTCTA
This sequence comes from Lathyrus sativus, assembly GCA_963859935.3. NCBI lineage: Eukaryota > Viridiplantae > Streptophyta > Magnoliopsida > Fabales > Fabaceae > Lathyrus > Lathyrus sativus. Next base: position 285,542,527 of record OZ012736.1, on the reverse strand, counting down.
AACAATTCCTTAACTCATTCTTTGATGCTTAAGGACTTAATTGAATAGATTAAAATGCATATCCACGAGCAAAAATCAGATTTTGGATTAAATGAATTGTTTAATCATGCAAGTGGCAAGGAGAAAGAAACATTTTGCAAGTTCTGTCATAATTCAGCAACCACATCAGCTGCTCCCTTACTTTTAGTTCAAGACCGCTATTTTTAGGCTATAGGTGATTATCAAACATATAGAGAGGTGGCTCATGCTCAGAAGAAATATCTCAAGATGATCTTGCACGTTTTTCCTCCAAAAAGGGCAAAGTTGGCAAGATGATCCAATATGCCCATACCACTTGCTTTCCAAGCTTTCCTATAAATAGAGAATTCTCCTCACATCCAAACTACACCAGATTGATCTAGAAACCAAGCAAAATCTCCCTCATTCCTCTGATCACATTGTTCTTGCAACTTGTGAAGCTTGCTCCCTTAAGGCAAAAAATCTGGCTTTGCATAAACCTTGCCAAAACCTCATACAACCATCAAACACCTCCACCAACACTTCAAACATATCAAATATGATGTATTGAAGCTGTTCAAACACTCACTCTAACCAGAAAACTTCTCACTCAAAAAGTCAACTGTCAATCCACAAAACTTTGACTTTCTGCACTTTTAGAGCCACAACTCTGTCTAGTCCCCTTCCAACCTTTCCAACACTTCAAACACCTTCCATATAGGTTTTTTGAACTATCCAAATCATCACCACACTTTTGTAACAACATTTCCTTGCATTTCACTTTGAGGTTCTTGGTGTATTCTTGCAAAAAGCACCATTCTGTCAAGGCAGCCATTTGGAGGAAGTTTAGATCACTTGAACATCTCACTTGAAGCATTTTGAGGCTGTTAGGATCACCACATCTCAACTGGACTTCTTGTTTTATGTGTTAGCTTAAAGAGATTAAAAGAGGTACGTGCTCATACTAGCCATTTTTGAAAACATGTTATATTTTGATATACATTGATGCTGAACATGTTTGATATGTATTAGAGGTCATGTTTGAACCTTAATTTGCTGTTGAACTTATATCCTCTTAATTTCCACTTGTTCTTGCTTGTTAGCTTGCCTTTGGGTTTCATTTTGATATGCAACTCTTGGTTTCTATTTAGGCATTGATTTTTGATGGTTATTATCGCACCTCGAAAATTCATTCGAACATACGACCCTCGCGCGAAAGGCGCGGAAATGCGGTTCGACAGAGTTGCCACCGAACTTTATTTTTCCCGAATAAACGGGAGAGGAAAATATCGAGAAAACCTCTTAAAAATGAAAGGGATAGGAACAGGGCTGTCGCAACCAAGTTCCGGGTTCGGGAGTCGATTACGTGAGGGGAAGGTATTAGCACCCCTCACGTCCGTCGTACTCGACGGGAACCTCTTAAGGTAATGTGGGGAGTGTTGTTTAGGTTTACTTTTTTTCTTCTCGTTGTTAAAGGTAGAATTGGTAGGTTTAAAAGGTTAAAGGCGCAAAGGAGAGATGGATGGTTAGAGGATAGGGTGCTCTCCAAGGATTGGGGCCCTTGTGCCTACGTATGCTCATTCGGACGGGAATGAGAAATCAGAGCGTCGTAGTTCGACTACGGGAAAAAGGATGGGGGATGGACGAAATAACGGAGGAAGATAGAAGTGTGCTCGCCAAGATCATCGCAATCTTGTGCCTACGTATCTTATATTTAAAAATGAATAAAGAATCAGAGCGTCCGTAGTTCGTGGTAACAACCACGAAAAGATGAGGTTTGAAAAGGGTTGAAGTTTGAGTTCGAGACGAATGGGTGACTGACAAGCAACCCAAGAGCGCGTCTCAAGAGCTTGTCACTCAAGAATTCAAGGAATGCGAGATTCCAAGAACTCAGTTCTTTCGGAAATTGACTGAATAGGTTGGAGATAAAGAGTTGGATGTTTTGAAAACGAAAGAACGGACTAATAACAACTCAAAGGCGCGCCTCGAGAGTTACTCATTCAAATATTTAAAGAATGCTTGATTCTGAGAATATCCCTCTTTCGTAAGTTTTTAAAAAAATGTTTGTGAAAGGATCGAATCGAAAGATGGCATGCAAGGCCAAAAGGAAGTTGTTTTGAAGTAGCTCGACAACGTATCGAGGATTTGATTGAAGATGGAACCGACTTGACGACGTGTCAAGTGTTAAGGTTGTGAGAAACGATATTAGTCCCTGAGGGTGCTCCTAATATCGAGACCACGAGGAATTGTGAATGAAATGTGTTGCTAATGCGGACGAGTATTCGACTTAGGAGAATGTTTGAAAATGGTGGAATTTGAAAGGATCGAGAGGTTGAGTGGATAACAACTCAAAGGCGTGCTTCGAGAATTATTCACTCGAAGACACAAGGAATGCTAGATTCCAAGTGCCTCTTTCTTTCGGGGTTTTGATCAAAAAAGACGTTGAGAATATGTTTGAGAAAATCAAAAGATTGAATGAATAACAACTCAAGAGCGTGCCTCGAGAATTATTCACTCGAAGATCCGAGAAACGCTAAATTTCAAGAATCTCCCTCTTTCGAAGTTTTAATCGAGAAAGATGTGGAGAATGTGTTTGAGAAAATCAAAAGAATGAATGAATAACAACTCAAGGGCGTGCCTCGAGAATTATTCACTCGAAGATCCGAGAAACGCTAAATTTCAAGAATCTCCCTCTTTCGAAGTTTTAATCGAGAAAGATGTTGAGAATGTGTTTGAGAAAATCAAAAGAATGAATGAATAACAACTCAAGGGCGTGCCTCGAGAATTATTCACTCGAAGATCCAAGAAATGCTAGATTTCAAGAATCTCCCTCTTTTGGAGAAAATGTTTAAAAGATGATTTGAAGCGAAAATGACATAGTTTTGACTGATATAATTTGACCGATAATAATCATTAAAATCATCAATGACTAAAAAATAATAA